>OY728145.1:435015441-436215441 GCA_963277665.1 Viscum album | reverse complement strand
GGTATTTGTGATTTTCAAAACATGAAGGAATGAGAAATTCATAAAGAATCCCTATTGACTCAAAAACACATGCATATAAAATCATAATAACCTTCTTGGCATCCTGGGAAAATGAAACATAAGAAAGGGGTGATATCAGATGCTTAGTAAGGGTAAATAATTTAACAGAAGCTATAAACTTTTAAGGTAAGATGTTTAATAAAAACAAAAGCCTTTTAAACATAAACTTGAACATAATATGGAGAAAATAAATAAAAAATTACCATATAAACATGCACATGGATATTCTACTAGTCTAATGATCACATGTAATAATTAATTTCATAATTATGGAATGCCTAATGCCAGACATCTTTTCCACACAATCAAAGCCTCGTGCCAAGACTACAATGACCATAGTTTGTTATTAAATTATAACAGAACCATATTATGTTATTAGATTTTACCAAAACCATATTCATATTTATTATATCATACATGATTCATTTATGACTTTATACTACCCATTTAATAACGATTTCCATGTTAAATTAACATTTTAGGTAATAATCACTTTCTTTATCGTATGTGTTTTAACTTGTTATTACTGATAGTATATTTTAGATCCTGATTTAAATAATTCGATAATATAAAACATGATTTATATATCATATATATTTAGAATATAAATATTTATTATAGATAGATATATGGAATGGAAAACACCGTTTATGGAGATGGTAGGCCGTACGTTCGCATAAACGTTGTTTCTATTTTCATATCATATTGAATAGAAGTAAGTGAATAAGATATATGTAATTACATAAAAACATATATATATTTATAGTAGAATTATTATTTAATATATTACATACTTATTAATAATATATATTTTTATAATCATTGTTTAATGGTGAATGTGGAAATGAATCTCATCGCGTCGTGGAGACGGTATGTTGTATGTACGCATGAGCGAAGATATCATTCTATTCATGGTGAAATAGCATGTAATTTTATGGTATATTATATATAAATAATCATTAAAATGTTATATTTATTATTTAAATAAATTATACTCATTATTATACCTATCCAAATAATGGCATGTTGAATAACAAACTTCACCACGACATTGAGACAATAATCCGTACGTACACATGTATGGTGACTTTTTCATTCATAGAATGGATATAATAATGAATATGGTTGTATCATATTTATAATAACATCACAGTATGTAGAAGGTACTGGATTTATTATTTTGGTATGGTAACAACGAAGAAAGAGGGAGTGGAAGAAGAAAAGAGCTTTGAAAGAGGTGATGGAATAATTACCTCTTCTTTGGGTGTTTCCTTTTCATTTGAACAAAGGGATCCATAGGTTGGATTTAAACTCAAGGGAAGGCCTCTAATTTTAAGTGATGTAATTTGGGAGGATATTTAGGCAGGGTTTGGCTGAGCCAAATGGCTTTGGAGGTGTGATTTTGAGAGAAGGGGAAGTACCATTTTATAAGAGAGGCGGGGGCCACTTTAAGGAACGTTTTAAATATTAATCTATTCTAAAATCATTTTCGGATTATAATAGATCCAAATGGATTTATTTATAGAACAAGGTGGTTATGGGTCAAAATATTCTCAACTAATAGGTTTTAGACATGTTTAGGTCACCATATTAACCTTATCTTTTAGATTTAACTCTTAGTAAAATACTTTAACTTTTATCATATCTTCTTGTATTTTTATATTACATTGTTAATAAAAATACTATAAAATGCCAATATAACATAAATAGGTTCATTAATGAAATATATATAATTATATAATTCATTTATATGAACCTTATATGTTTAGGACTATTATATAATTTAATGAAATAGTATTTGTTTTAAAAACTCATTTATATCAATTTTAACACTATTTAGTATTTGTTTTTTTTTGAAAGTCATAACAACTTGATTACTTAAAAAAAATACATTTAATCAACCATAACATGTCATATTCACTTATAAAATTCGTGTGTGTCATCAAAAGTTTGAAATTATATTTATTGTAATATTTATATTACCATTTATTTGATTCTTTCATTAGTAAGGTAATTACTTCATCATCATTGTGTCATAAATAAAATAATTATTTAATGTCTAAAAATTATAAATAAAACACCATGATGTAGGAAATATTTTTATATTTATAATTAATATTTATAATCCAATTTATCTTATGTATATCCCTATATTAAAAATGTTTTAATTATTAAAATATGAATTTTCACTTTTTACTCTTCGATAAATAAAATAATAATAGATTGTCCTAATATAATCCAAGTGGATAAAAAAGGATCATATATTATTCCTAAGGTTTATTTTTGTCGAAATACACTTATAAAATAGAATTATGACATGTGTTAGGATAATTATAATATCATTTTTACCTTTAATTACCCTATTTACTTATTACCACGGTATATAAAATTCAAAAGTTACTACAAACCAAAAATTATTTTTATCCTATTGAACAAAATTTTAATTAATGATGTAAAACTTGTGTCTTGGATTTTTTAAATTCAATTCATAGAAATAGGGAAATTATGTTTTATGCAAATTTGCAAATGTGCCTAGAAGGTGGGTAAAAGACGGTAAAAAGTTCAACAAAATTTTATACGTCTAATCTTATTATAAAATGTATCCAATTAATTAAATTGAACTTATATAGGTATTATTTATCTATTTTTACTTAAAATAAATTTAAATAAAATAAATAATTATTTAAATAAAAAAGTCATTTTTAAATAATAACGTAGTGTTTTTCACTATTCATCAAAAATTGAAAGTTTTCAGAAAAATACCGAAAAATCACTCTAAGATAATTTTGATATTAAGAATTCAAAAATGAAGTCTATTTTATTAAATTAAACTCATATAAGTTTTGTTTATTAATTTAAAATTAATTCCTATCGTCAAAACCATAAAACATATTTTTTAACAAGTAAAAACAATCAAAAGATTGACATTTGTTTATGTCCAATTTAAATGTGAAATTACTTATAATAACACACCTTGTATTAAATTATAATAATATAATACAATTATACTTCAAAACCATTCAAATATATAATTTAACACTAAAATATTTTTACGAAAAAAGTTGTTTTAATTAAAATTTAGCATCTTTCACTGTTCATCAAAATATGAAAGTTATCAAAAAAACCCAAAATTTATCCAAACTAAATTTTTATATCCTGATTCTAAATAAGAAGTTTATTTTTGTCAAATTTAATATAAAAGTGTCAAATATTTCATTTAAAAAGGGTTCACCATTAATAGGCGGTAAAATTTCATTTTTTGAAAAATACTTCCTTTATCTGAAAAATTGAATTTGTTATTATATTATGTCTAGGAAATAAATAATGTGGATGTTAAAATTATATGAAGTATATAAGATTCCAAATGGAGTTAATAATATTCATAACCGCTTTTTGAACGGCTAGTTTGGTAAGTTGTGGTGCGCTCGAACTCGGTGTTGCATGTAGTGCAAATTATTAAATTACTTTAATGAGATAGCATACTTTGAAATTCCGGGGTGTTACATTGGGAAAGTTAGATAGGAGGTTAGGAAGAGTCCGGCCTTGGTTATGATCTCATGCATGGGAGTAGCTACCCCATGTACTGGGGGAAAATCCATGTACCCAGGGTGGGATGATTGTTATTTGTATTTTTTGATATAATTGATTTTATTTCACCTTGGGTGATGTACTTTTTTTTGATGTAATAATTATTTCTGAGATTTTATAAGATTTGACTCGTGGCTTCGTATGGAAAGAGATTTGAGTATTCATGCATCATTATGATAACTCAGGGTTATTTTGCAACATGTATCATTTTAGTAACACATGGGGAAATAGGTTTTGGGTAAGTTTTTGAACTTTAACTATTTTTACTTACTTGGGAAATTGAATTGAAAATGATTCCTAATATGAAATTGAAAGTTTAAAATGCTGAAAAATGTCAATAAATGGGTGTCTAATAAGAAACTTGAATAATGATAATGATTTTACCCTTTTTAACCATGAACTATGTGTTGGATGGTAAATGGTAGTTATAGAGCCTCAATTTTGACTATGTGGTTGGATTTGGGAAGAATACTTATTATGACTTATTGGGATTTCCTCTTATGTAAATGTGATAAATCGGTGTTATGTTTCCTGGGACATGTGTTCTTAATTATGGGGATATGACCCCATGATGATTCTTATTGAGAGGAAGATATGAGGGTATGCCTAGAGATGCTCCTCTATTAGTGGAACCTAAGGAACCCATAGTGCCATGAGAGGAATTTAGAGAGTAGTTCCAAGATAAATTCACTTGGTTTATGCAATTCATGGAAATAGATCCAGGGTGGGTTGTAAAAACATTTCTAATCTGATGAGAGAGTTCAAGTTATAGCACCCTCTGACATTCATTGGAGAGGGTGGAACTGAGGAATTTGTTTCCTAGATTGAGTGTATTAAGACTATACTTGACCACTTCGAGACTCCTACTAAAAATAGAGTAAAATTGGCTGCTAATATGTTGCGTGGTCGAACGATGCGTTGGTGGGACATCTAGACTCAGGATGGACAACTGGAGAATTTGGAGTGGACGAAATTGTAGGAGAAGTTATTAGAGAACATTTATCCTGAGACTCTCAAGAAAGTGAGAGAAGTTGAGTTCATGTGTTTGAATTAAGGAATAATGTCAGTGATGGGATATTCTGGTCACTTTACATATTTGTATCACTTTTTCCAGTGTTGGTAGGTGATGTGGCTACTGCGAAAAAGCGGTTTCAGGATAGGATTAAAAATGAAATTAAGTTCCAGGTGAATATCTTCAGCCTCAAGAAGTTTTCAATGGTGGTGAATTAGGATCTCATATCACATGGGAACTTGAAGGAGTTTCCAGTGAGGGAAAGGTGATTTTGGCTGGATGGTCAGGAAGTATGAATTTTGAGAGCAGGAAGCGTTACTATGACAATGCTATCTAGATTAGTGGGAAGAAGAGTGCCTTGACAGAGGGACCTGTTGTTGAGGATCTTACTAGGGTGATCCGTCACTAGTGTGGTTGGTCGTGACACTTCTAGAGACAGTTTCTCCAAACCCTAGTAGAGTTCCATGTCCCTGGAAGTATGGGACATCTATAGAGGTTCTACAAGAACCCACGATAGATGGGTAGCGATGGAGTAGTTAGATAAATCCAAAGTGTAGAAAGGGGATATTCTACACCTTATCGGTATAGAATTTGGATTTTTCCTCGTCGTGGAAATAGAGGCAGTGAACATGGAGATTTTGGGGAAGAGAACCTATATCAACAGATTGGTGTAGCTCAAGGGACATAAACCACATCATAGAGGAAGAGGGGTAGGATAGTTACATGCCATTCAGACCACACTTGTAGATAGAGAGGCTAGATTATTAATAGTAAGAGACACTATTCTAGAATCTTCTACGCTACTTAGTGCCTTATTTGATACTCTTTCCTCTCATTCATTTATTTTTACACAACTTTTGATTGGTTCGAGCCTGGTGGAGAAGTTCACGAGTAGGGTGATGAAAATAGATACACCACTGGGAGTACGATCTAGAAACATATGTTAGTGAAAAGGGTGTTGTCTCAAGGTTGGATAGTATTGCCTTATGTGAGATATTTACATTCTTCACATGTCATGCTTCGACCGAATTTTGGGTATGGTCTATTTAGTATTATTCCATGCCCACATTGATTGTTACCACATGATAGTGGAGTTTAAATATCTTGAGGTTAAAAATTGTATTCTCCATGAAGAATTGGATTTCAAAACAGGTCGTACAAGGCCAATTTTTTAGAAACTGGAGGATATTTCCATCCATGTTTCTAGATTATTTTTGGATGATGGAGGTGTAAATTATGATGTTTATCCACTTGAAGTGGACATATTTTAGGATTATTTTTCCTGATGATTTCTCAGGGTTGAAACCTAAAAGATATGTGGAATCTACATTTAAGCCCATGCCTAGGGAGGAGTTGGTTTATATTCCATGTTATAGAATGGAACCAAAGGAGATTCAAGATCACAAGAGTCAGCTAGAAGAGTTGATGGATAAAGGGTTTATCCATCCTAGTACATCACCATGGGTTTCTTCTGTTTTTTCTAAGAAGGTTTATGAGACTCTATTCTCATTTGTTGATTACTAGATGTTGAACTAGGTGACAATAAAGAACCGATATCCTCTTCCATGTATCAATGATCTGTTCGACCAGTTTATAGGAGCTTGTGTATTTTTCAAGATCTATTTGAGGTAAATGTATCATCAGTTGATAGTTTTAACTTCTGATATACCGAGGGATGATTTTAAAAGTAGGTATTGCCTTTATTTGTTCATCATAATGCTATTTGGGTTGAAGAATTCATTACAAGTGTTTGTGGACTTGATGAACCGAATCTTCCATTCATATATAGATCAGTGTGTGGTAGTGTTTTAGGATGAAATCTTAGTGTACTCCAAGACTGATGAAAATTATGTCAAACATCTTGACCTCATCCTAAGTACACTAAGTGAGATTTAGCTACACACAAAGATATGTAGGACTCAGTTTTGGATTGACCAGGTACACTTCTTGGTTCAATTCATTTGGGAGGAAGGTGTGGCTATAGACCCATATAAAGTTTTGGCAGTTATTTCTTGGGTGAATCCCAAGAATTTTTTTAATGTTCATATCATTCTGGGATTAGTTTAATATTATCAGAGATTCATCTAGGACTTTTCTTGATTGGAAAAATTAATTTTGGGCTTGAAAAAAAATTGGATAATGTTTTAATGGTTTAACTCATGAAATAATGCTTTCTAGGAATTGAATAAGTGGTTGAAATTGATACTGATATTGACCATACCTAAGTTAGTTGAGGAGTATATGGTAATTTTTTATGCTTATGAGATAAGGGTTAGAGTAGTGTTTTTATAGGGGGATCGATTCATGGTGTATGGTTCTTAGAAATTGAGGACACATATACAAAACTACCCTATGCATAACCTCGAGTTATCTATAGTTGTAGAGACCCAAAGATTGACGTACATGGAAATTACATTACTTTTGAGGAATACATAATACATAACAAAAATAAACACCAAAGGACCGTAATAGTTTAGTGTCTTTGGAAACTCAGAACATAATCTTCTAATCATGGTGAATGATCTTAAACATCTCCCATAAAGATCTTCCCATTTTTGTTTTCTTACCTAAAAACTTTCTTTAAATACTGGGGAAAAGAAAACATATAAAGGGTGATATCAAATTATAACGACCCATACTTTACAAACATTGTTATTACTTCCGAATTGAATCACACTTGTTACAACATATAAAAAAACCAGGAAAGGACCGTATAGGTATAGTGTCTTTGGAAACTGAGAAACATAAACAACTGGTTCATAAAGAATCTACATTGTATCCCATTTATTTCATCATATCTAGAGTCCCTTTTGGAATATCCTAATTAATAACCTTCTTCCTGACCTGGGGAAAGAAAACATACAAAAGGGTGAGCTCAAATGCTCAGTAAGGGTAAACAAAAGAAATATCAATCACATCATATTAATAAGAACATAACATTTTAGAAATCTTAACCTGCAAAAGAGATCATAATTTCATAACATGAGATAAATCATAGTAGTGAAATGTAATCCCAATAATCATAACTTAAAACATGAAACTTTGTGGCATACACACATAATCATAGAGAATCATTTCTTAGTAGTCAAGACTCATTTCTAAGACTATATTAGCGGACAAAGTCCATTTCTGAACCGAGTTCACTCCTCGTTTCAGTCTTGTTTCACTGAACCGGTTTAACCTGCCATTCCAGCCATGTTTATCTCATGAGATATAAATCTTTACCCAATGCATTGGAGGGAGATATAGGTCCCACCCATCTCACAATGAAACCATTCTTATGTGTGCCACAAAATCATAAATCATACATCATAGCATAACCCATGTAATAAAAATGGGATTCTTAAACATCATGACATCATAAAACAATTCATATAAGATAAATGAATTCATAAAAACAATTCCATCACAACATAATCAAATCAATGTAATAATAGGGATAGAAACAGAACCCTATATTATCTTAGATGGAAAATAATTTTGATAAAACACTTGAACTCCATTCTTGAGGAATTTTTTTTCCTTTATTAACATGTCATACAATTTTAAACTAAAATAAGTTGATTAAAAATAAACTTGAAAAATTTTAAAGTAAGCTTCTTGGAAATAATGTTTTAAAAATCCATTCATTCCGTATAAGTTAAAAAAACATTTTTCTCGTACTTTTGTCGGAAAAGTAAAAAAGTACCTCGTACGAAAAACGACAAAATATTCCTTTCATATCTTTTACTAAAAACTCACCAAAGGGTAAAATTGGATTTAAACAATTGTAGGTGGGTGGAAATAATAATACATATTTAGGAAACATGGATGTGTATGATAAAATACACCCCAGTAAATACCAAAGTATAAACAATCTCCGATAAAAATGAGATTGTTATATTTTCCCTTACCGTAGGTCCGATTTGCTTCGTATATGTCTGAACCTCCTGTATAATTATTTAAATAATATCATTGACTTATTCCAGAATCATAATAATTGTTATGATATCATATATGGCCATATTCTTAGCTTCTTATTAGTAATATTTCATTGTTACTTGTTATTTGGGTGTTTATTACTTTTTGTTCTTATGCGTGTTTTGTCGAATAAATTCTTATTATTCTCTTTAGGTTATAGATATCAAATTTCCAGAATGGTATTATTGTAATATATATCATATTCATTCATTTAATTCATTTATATAATCATTATGCAATGAAGATCATGTAGAACGAGTCACATCACATCGTGGAGACGGTATTTCGTACGTACGCACGAGCGATGATATCGTTCCCATGATCGTGGAATTGTATTGGAGTGTATGAATACTATTTCAGAATCAATATCACTTTAAAATAATCATATATAGTTATTATTTACACCATTATACCCATCCAACTAAGGTGGTGGTGGAAAAGAGATTACACCACGGCGTGGAGACGGTATTCCGTACGTACACACGCGCGGTGATTTCGTTTTCCGTAGGATGGATAGATGGTGAAATAGGGTTGTTTCATAATTATAATAACATATAAGTATATTAGTTATACTGATGTTATTACTTAATAATTAAACAACTATAGAAGAATATGTGGAAGAAGAAATAAAGTTGAAAGAATCGGTAACAGACATTACCTCTTCTTTGAAGCGCCTCTTTGAGACCTCCGTTTAGGGCACTACAATTGGTATTTGAAGAAGCCCAGGACCTCTAGGATCTTTCTAGGGAAGTGTAGAAGATAATTTGGTAGGGTTTGGCCAGGATTTAAGGCTCAAAGTGGTGTGAGGAAGAGAGGGAGGAGGTGCCCGTTTATAAGGGAGGAGAGGGGCGCCTTAGGAAAAACTAAAAGTATTATTTTATTATAAAGTCATATTCGGTTTTTAATAGCTCCAAATTGATTTATTTTGAAGCTAAAGTGGGTATGGGTCGAAATATTCTCATCCAATATAATTTAGACAAGTTTAGGTATCTATTTTAACCTTATAATTTAGATTTAACTTTAAGTTAGATAATTTAACTTTTACCGTGTCTTCTTGTTTTCTTACACTATAAGGTTAATAAACTCACTATAAAAAGACAAAAGAACCACAAGTTGTTTATTATTAATATATATAACCTTATATAAGTCATTTGGACGAACCTTAGATTTTTAGTAATAAAATAACAATTAATAATATAATATTTGTTTTAAAAACAATTTTTGGCCAATTTTGACACTATTTGGTAATTGATTTTTTTTGAAAATCATAACAGAACGATTAGTTAGAAAAAAGTTACTTAAATCAATAATAACATGTCATATTAACATATAAAATTAGTTTAATTCATAAAAAGTCTCATATTGCATTTATTTGGGTATTTATAACATCAATTACGTTAATATTTCATTAATAAGATAATTACTGCATCATTATTGTGTCATAAATAAATTACATTATTTAATTTCTAAAAATTACAAATAAAATACCATTATGTATTAAATAGTTTTATCTTTCTAAAGAATATTTATAGTCGAATATATCTTATGTATTACCCTATATTAAAAATGATTTACTTATTAAACATTGATTTTAACTATTTAACCCTTCTTTAAATAAATTAATATTAAATATCCTAATCTAATCCAAGTGGGACTAAATGGTCATATGTTATTCCTAAGGTTGTTTTTGGTCGAATTAAACTTATCCAATAGAATTAGGACATGTGTTAGGGTAATAATAATATCAGTTTTACCCTTAATTACATTATTTACTTTTAACCGTGGTAAAAAAAGTAAAAAGTTACTATTCACCAAAAAATATTTTCATCTCATTGAACCACATTTTAGTCCTTGATATTAACCGTGTCTCTCGGATTTTTTAAATTCCACTCACAGAAGCGGTAAAATTAAGTTTTATATGAATTTGGGAATTCTCCTTTGAGGTGGGTAAAAGACGGTGAAAAGTTCAATAAAATTTTTATATATCTAAAATTATTATAAAATGACTCCAATGAATTGAATTGAACTTATATAAGTATTATGTATCAATTTTGACCTAAAAAAATAAAAAAAAATAATTTTTTAAATAAAAAGTCGGTTTTTAATTAGTAACCCAGTGTTTTCACTATTCATCAAAAATTGAAAGTTTTCAGAAAAATACCAAAATTTCACCCTATGCTAATTTCGATATTCCAAATCCAAAAATGAAGTCTGTTTTGAAAAATAAAAATTAAAAAACTTCAAAAAGTGGGAATTACTATTCATAACTGCTAGTTTTAGTAATATTTTAATAGGATATCGTTGTTTAGTGAAACTTGAAATTGCGTACGATGCAAGCTATCGAGGAAGGTCACGATTGCATGTAAAGCAATCCAAGATAGTGTTGTGTGTAGTGAAAGATTACTTTAATGATTTATATAACACAAAAACAAAATATTTCTCATAAAAGTCTCGGGTGTTACATTCTACCCCCTTAAAAATGAATTTCTCCCTCGAAATTCATCACTTTGAAACAAACAAATGATGATACCTCTCCCTCATCATATCCTCAAGCTCCCATGTAGCTTCTTAAAATTGGTGGTTCCTCCATAAAACTTTCACCAAGCGAGTGGTCTTGTTCTGTAGGACTTTTTCACTACGATCCAGAATCTCTATTGGTTGTTCTTCATAAGAATGATCTTGCTCCAGCAGTACAACTCTTGAGTTGAGTACATGTGAAGGATCATGTATGTACTTTCTCAGGAGAGATATATGGAACACATCATGAACTTGGGAGAGATTTGGTGGAAGCGCCAATTGGTAAGATACCTTCCCAACACGATCCAGTATTTCGAAAGGACCGATATATATGGGCTCAACATTCTCTTCTTTCCAAATCTCATGACCCTCTTCCAGGGAGATATTCGTAAGAAAACTTTATCACCCACTTCAAACTCAAGGCCTTTTATTCAGTTGTCAGCATAACTTTTTTGTCGACTATGAGCTGATCTTATGTGTTGTTGAATAGATATGACCTTTTCTGCCATCTCATCAACAAGATCAGGTCCTAATAGCTTTCTTTCGTCAACTTCATCCCAGCAAGTTGGAGTCCTGAATTTCTTTCCATAGAGAGCTTCATAAGGAACCATCTAAATACTAGAGTGAAAGATATTATTATAAGAAAATTCCACCAAAGTTAGGTGTTGATCCCAACCAACTTTTAAATCTATAGAGCAAGCTCGCAACAAATCTTCTAGAGTTTGAATTTTCCTCTTAGACTGACCGTCTGTCTAAGGATGATAAGCAGTGCCGAAACTCAACTCTGTATCCAAAGTATGCTAAAGACTTCGCCAGAGCTTCGAGGTAAACCTCGGATCTCGATCAGATATAATGGAAAGTGGTACTCCATGAAATCTTACCACTTCCTTTACATATATCCTGGCAAGATGATCTAGAGATAAATCCTATCTAATAGCAATGAACTGTGCAGACTTTGTAAGACGATCAACTATGACCCAGATAGCATTATTTCCTTTGGATGTTTTAGGAAGTTCGGTGACAAAGTCCATAGTGATGTTTTCCCATTTCCATTCAGGTATGGGTAATGGTTGTAACATCCCCTTAGACTTCTATCTCTCAGCTTTAACTTGATGACAAACCAAGCATTGAGAGACATATTCAGCAACATCTCTTTTCATTCCATCCCACCAGAAGTACTCTTTCAGGTCCCTATACATCTTCATGCTTCCAGGATGAATAGATAATGAAGAACTATGAGCCTCATCCAGAATCTCCTTCTTTAATTCTAGGATGGGAGGAAGACAAACCTGATTCCTAAACTTTATTATCCCATCACAATCAAGGTTCAATTCAGGAACATTTCTCACCTTCTTTTGTAACTCTACATCTTCTTTCTGTGCCTCTTTAATCTTCACATGTATAGATGGTTGAACATTCAATTGAGAAAGATACGATTTTTCCCCTTTCATTATAATTCCAAGATCCATCCTTTGTAAATCCATAAATATTGGATCTTTTGTGATCCTCATCATGGATAATCTAGCATGGTCTTTTTGACTTAATATATCTGCCACCTTGTTTGCTTTCCTAGGGTGGTAATGAATTGAGCAGTTGTAATCCTTAATCAGCTCCAACCATATTCTTTGATGCATATTCAGCTCCTTTTGTGTGAAAATATACATTAAACTTTTATGATTAGTATAAATATCACACCTTTCTCCATAAAGATAATGCCCCCAAATCTTTAATGCAAATATTACCGTAGCTAACTCCAAATCATGAGTTGGGTAATTTTTCTCATGGATTTTCAACTGTCACGAGGCATAAGCTATCACCGTATTGTTTTGCATAATAACAAACCCCAGCCCCTTCTTGGATGCATCACTGTAGTTCACAAACATTTCTCCACTACAAGGAAGTGTGAGTACAGTTGCACTGGATAACCTTCTTTTCAACTCCTTAAAATTCTCTTCACATTCCTCTGTCCAAACAAACATAACTCCTTTCCGAGTCAACTTGGCGAGTGGATTAGATAATCATGGAAAATATTTCACAAAAAGTTGATAATATCCAGCCAAAACAAGAAAACTTCGGATCTCAATTACTGTTGTTGGTCTCGACCATCTTTCGATAACCTCTGTTTTTGCTGGATCCACAAATATCCCCTCTTTTGAGATTATGTGACCAAAAAATGAAACTTTTTGAAGCCAAAATTCACACTTGGTAAAATTGGCATAAAGCTTATCCTTTCTCAGGGTCTTCAATATAATTCTCAAGTGATCTTCATGTTATTACTTGCTCTTGGAATATATAAGAATATCGTCTATAAAGACTACCACAAACTGATCAAGATTGTCTCTAAAGACTATTAATCAGATCCATGAAGATAGAAGGGGAATTAGTAAGACCAAATGGCATCCCTATAAATTCATTGTGTCCATACCTTGTATGGAAAGCTGTCTTTGGTATATCCTCCCTTATGACCCTTAATTGATGATACCCTGAACGAAGATCAATCATGGAAAAGTATTGATCTCCGCGTAGTTGGTCCAATAATTCATCAATGCGCGGGAGTGGATATTTTTTCTTGATAGTGATCTTGTTAAGTTCTCGATAATCAATGCAGAGTCTCATTGATCCATCTTTCTTCTTAACAAACAGAACATGTTCTCCCCAAGGTGACGCACTAGGGCATATGAATCCTTTATCAAGATTCTCTTGGAGTTGCTTCTTCAATTCCCGCAACTCAATTGGGGCCATTCTATAAGGTATCTTTGAAATAGGCAAAGCACCCGGTACGAGTTCTATTGAAAACTCAACTTCACAATTTGGTGGAAGACCCGACAATTCCTCCGGAAAGACATCATAAAACTCCCGTACAATTGGAATATTTTTAATCGTGAGTTTCTCACCAACCATTTGAGATAAATAACCTTTATTTAGTGGAATCAAGACCCATAAGATGGAATAAATTTGCACTGGAAGGTTATGTTCATCCTTTCATCGATAGATGATCATAGATTGATCTGGAATTTGAAATGTGACTTCTCTTATTTGTAAATTGATATGAGCTCCATATAGAGAAATAAAATCCATGCTAAGAATCACATCAAATTCCACTATAGGAAGGATCACAAGATTTGAAGGAAGCACTTTCCCACAAACTTCAATCGGAGAATAATTATAAACTTTTGATGCGACTGTTGTGCCATTAGGGGTTGTCACAACTAACTCAATATCTAATTATTGAGGTAATACGACGATACCCTTAGAAAATTATTCGGATATAAAAGAGTGGGTGGATCCAGAATCAAATAAAACATTTTCTACTTTAGATTGGATGGTAAGTTTACCTTTCACCACTTCGTTTTCGTACCCCACATCACTGATAGAAATTGTATGTGACTTTCCTTTGTCTTTGGCCTTAAGAGTTTATTGATGTCGATCATCATCATCATCCCTTGGATTTAGGCATTGATTGGCATAATGCCCCATCTCCTTACACTTGAAACATTGAAGGGTAGTAGGTTCATTCTGCGTATCCCTTCCATTGTTTGAATCATTAGACATCTTCTTCCCATTATTTCGATATTCAATTGCCCGATGACCTTCTTTTCCACACTTATAACATTTTCTTTTCCCATTAAGACAATTTCCTCCATGTTTCTTTCCACACTTTGAGCATAAGGGAAAACTCATATTCTTTTCAGTGTGCTCTTTAGATTTTCCTTTGAATTCCATTTTCCTCTTCTTATCAATCCCATATGACTGATGGGTTACTCCAATCTCCATCTCAACTTTGAGAGCACATCGAACGATTTCCTCTTAGATATTGAAGTCCCTTATGGATAACACCCTTCTAAGGCTTGGTTTTAATCCACTAAAGAATCGATTGATCTTACTCTTAGGTTGGATAATAATACCAGAAGCATACCTTGAAAGTCTTATAAAATTTTCTTCGTAGGTACCAACAGATTCATCATCCTTTTGCTTCAGTTCAAGAAACTATTTCTCCATTTTTGTTCGAAGAATATGAGAGAAGTACTTATTGAAAAATAAGTTCTTGAACTCATCCCATTCCATGGACTCAATTTCATCTATTTGCCTCGTATTCTTGATAAGATTCCAACATTGATCAGAATCTCCTTCCAAACGATACACTGCTAAGATGACTTTATCATGTTCAGAACATTGAAGATCTGAAAATATCTTTTCAGTAGTACTAATCCATTGTTCAGCAACTAATGGATCAGCAGACCCGCTGAATGAAGGTGGATGCTGCCTCATGAAGGATTCAACAGAATGTTGCTCCTTCCTTTTCTCGTTTGGAAGTCCTGCATGATTCATAGCTTGAGAAAGTTGTGTGAGCATGGATACAAGATTTTTCATTCCATATCCCATAACGTTTGGTTTCTCAGGGGGACAATCATTGCATTTCCCGTCGCATTCTGCATTAACACAGTTCCTTCGGGTTCCAGCCATTGACTAAAACCAATAAGAATAGTGTGAGAAACACTAATTATAATTGGAAAACCGCATAATCAAGAATAAAATTTCACACTTAAGGTCATATCATAGGTTGTTCATTTCCATTTCTAAAACACTAAGATTGTGTTCTATGCTTAGAATTATCCTTAGGGTTCTTACTATGGATTTCACATCCTAGTTTCCAAAGGTTGACTATACCTTTCCTCTGATACCAACTATAACGACCCATACTTTATATACATTGTTATTACTTTATAATTGAAACACACTTGTTACAATATATAACAAAACCAGGAAAGGACCATATAGGTATAGTGTATTTGGAAATTGGGAAACATAAACAACTGGTTCATAAAGCATCTACATTGTCTCCCATTTATTTCATCATATCTAGAGTCCCTTTTAGCATATCCTACTTAATAACCTTATTCCTGACCTGGGGAAATAAAAGATACAAAAGGGTGAGCTCAAATGCTCAGTAAGGGTAAACAAAAGAAATATCAATCACATCATATTCATAAGAACATAACATTTTGGAAATCTTAACCTGCAAAAGAGATCATAATTTCATAACATGGGATAAATCATAGTAGTGAAATGTAATCCCAATAATCATAACTTAAAACATGTTTTTTTTCATACACACATAATCATAGAGAATCATTTCTTATTAGTCAAGACTCATTTCCAAGAATATCTTAGAGGAAAAGTCCATTTCTGAACCGATTTCACTCCTCGTTTCAGTCCTGTTTCACTGAACTGGTTTAACCTACCGTTCCAGCCATGTCTATCTCATGAGATATAAATCTTTACCCAATGCATTGGAGGGAGATATAGGTCCCATCCATCTCATAATGAAACCATTCTTATGTGTGCCACAAAATCACAAATCATACATCATAGCATAACCCATGTAATAAAAATGGGATTCTTAAACATCATGACTAAAGTATGAAACATAAAGATTACCCAAAGTAACTCATCACTGGGTTTCCATATAGGAGAACATAGGTGAAAATATTGATATGGAAGAAAAATTTAACCATCAAGTTCTGATGGAGAGTGGTAGAGAACATGGCTATTAAAAATCCAACAATCAAAAATCCATAAATTTGTGATGATCTAAGGTACCACCTGATTCATCAGATATAAGAGCACTAGGACAACATTTTTGGTTTTCAAAATCATTTCCCTACTGTTGAATAATTTTTGAATTAAAAGAAATACTTACTTGATTTTGGTACAATATCACTATTGTTCGTGCCTTGAACAATTTCCACTTCATCTCTTAAATAAATGAAGTTGAATTTGTCTTCCGTGAAGTGATAGCAGATCATGTGGTAGAATGATGGGTCATTCTATCTATCTTAAATAAAAGTTTAGAAAAAAGTTATAAAATATACATAAGTCCATCTATGGTGAGGTTAATCATATACGATTCCAAAAATAAACTTATTCTTCATCTATCATACCGCTTAATAAAATAAAACTAGTTTCTACTAACCAGGGACTTCTTGTAGGCCATTGGTATGCAATAAAGGATAGTCGCACTTCAGTTGTGGGTTCAATTCCCACAGCCTTGTCCGATGCGATGGGTTGTCGCCCCTCCTGCAGGTTGTCCTTTTTCTAAAACTACATAATTATAACATTCCATAAATAATATCGAAAATAGTTCTAGCTTTAAACAATACTAACTTATGTCCAACATAATCCATTTCAAATCTTTAGGCTTATCCAAAATAATTCTGTCCAAGCTTATAGTATAAAGAAAACAATTACTAGAAATGTCATCTACCGAGCATGTGAATACCATCATTTATCCCCCATATATCATACAATATATCTTGTTGGTCACATTCCAAACATTTGAATACATTAATCATGTATTCTATTGAAAAATTAATACCCATTGAACATTAGAAAAAACATGAATGCTGTCAAAAGTTAACTCTTTCCACATACCAAAATCTCAAAATTTAGATATACCCAAACCATGATATCACTTTGTCCTTATATCAATCATGAGCTCATGAATACTACCAAACATATTATTTTATCCTTATCCCCTCATTATGTGCATATCATCTACTTTCCAAAAATATTTCAAACACTTTTCATGGTTACCTGTACCATATAATTATTGAAAACCAGAATTAACCAATACATAGATATTCCAATATTTAATAGTACCTCAACATCATTATTCTTGAATACCAGTACATAAACACTTCAATCCATCCTCTTCAATGACTATCATGGAATAAATCCTTCCTTGATTTAGAAGTATCCTCTTAGGTTTGGGCATTGAGTTGGGTAATGACCGTGATCTCCACAAATAAGACATTAAACTCCATTCCAGTTTGTCACTCTGTGACCCTTTTCCCCACACAGATAACATCTTCCCCTCCATTTGAGGTATTCCTCAAGGTTCTTCTTCCCTTCTTTAGAAATCTCAATCTTCCTTTCCTTATGATCCTCACCATGCGAACATTCATAAAATTATATCTTCCTCTTATTTGATGAATTAGAAATATCACTAAATTTCACCTTTTTAATCATATATCGCGATGACTGATTTGGCATAATCACAATATCTTTCTCTCTAGGCATTACGCAATTTCATTGCTCACAGTCACCAATTTTTCAATTGGATTCAATGTTAACCGAATTCCTTCTAGTTCCCTCCATTGACTAAAACACAAAAAGAATTCTATGAGAGGAAAAAATCATACACGGAAAATAACATAATCAAGGGGCAATACCTTCGAAATCTAACATCTTAGGTTTAATTCTAATATAGTTACCGTAATTCTAGGACTATAACCTATAATTATACTTAACCTTAGGGACATCCCTAGACATACCTTAGAAATATCTCTAGGGATCTCACTAAATTTTTCACATCCTAGTTTCCAAAGGTTGACTAAACCTTTCCTCTGATACCAACTGTAGAGACCCAAAGCTTGACATACATGGACATTACATTAATTTTGCGGAATAATTAATACGAAACAAAACCAAACACCAAAGGACCATAATATTTTAGTGTCTTTGGAAACTTGGAACATAATCTTCTAATCATGGTGAAAGATATTTAACATCTCCCATAAAGATCTTCCCCTTTTTGTTTCCTTACCTAAAACCTTTCTTTAAATCCTGGGGAAAAGAAAACATATAAAGGATGAGCTCAAATGCTCAGCAGGGGTAAGCATGGATAAAATAAAACAAATCATATACATTTGAACTTAAAAACATGTACATAATATTTAAACATCAAAACCTTGAGAAATGACATAAAATATGGCAGTACATAAGGCATAGATCATAAAGAAACATTAATCATGATAAAATAGCATGGGAATAAAACATGTAATTATGGAAAACCATTAAGTACATGTTATGATTTCCATAGTAGCCAAGGCATTGCTGCCTAGACCATCTTAGTGGACAAAGTCCCTTTCTGAATTGAGTTCACTCCTCATTCCAGTCCTGTATTACTGAACCGGTTTAACTTGCCGTTCCAGCCATGTCTATCTCATGAGATATAAATATTTACCCAATGCATTGGAGGGAGATATATGTCCCACCCATATCATATTGAAATCATTCTTACGTGTGCCACAAAAAAATCATAAATCATTCATCATAACCCAAAGAATAAATTGGGTTTCATAAACATCATTCCTTCATAACATAATCCATGTAAAACAAATGGATATCATTTCATCATAAGAAAAGTGAAACCATATAAATCATAGAGACATTATACTTGAAACATACACATATAAAATAATGCAATCTTAGATGGAAAATGGTTTTGATAAAGCACTTTAAATGAATTCTTGAGAAAAATATCCTTTCTTCTTCAAAATCATTTTCTTTTCACAAAATGGCATGCAATTTTACAAGAAAATGATTTTGTTGAAAATAGTCATGAAATATTGTAGAGTAATCTTCATGAAAATAAGGCATTATGAAACCGTAAAAATCAGTTCATTCCGTATAAGTTAAAAAAACATTCTCCTCGTACTTTTTTCGGAAACGTCAAAAAGTACATCATATGGTAAACAAAAGAAAGATTCCATCCATTCATCGTAGTAAAAGTTAAAAAGGGGTAAAAATGACTTTAAACATACATGTAATAATAATAAACATTTTATGAAATTTTTTTGAGAAAACTTGGACATGGGTGATAAATATAACCCCAGTAAATACTTACGAATAAACAATCTCAGATAAGAATGAGATTGGAATAATTATCCCTTACCTTTGGTACGATATTCTTTGTACGTATCCGAACCTCCTGTATAATGAATTAAATAATGTCATTGACTTATTACAGAATCATATTCATTTTTATTATATCATATATGGTTCACTTATGACTTTATATTACCCGTTCTTTTGTAAATTCCATGTTAAATCAGCGTTTTGGGTAAAATCGTTTTATTTATCGTACGTGTTTGGACTTTTTTTATTGATATTATTATTACTTATATAATGATTTAATTAATTCCATAATGTAAATCATGATTTATATATGATATATATTCAGTATATATATACATATAATAGATAGATAAATGAAATGAAATACACCATTCATGGAGACGGTAGACCGTACGTACGCATGAACGCTATTTTCTTTTCCTTATTGACTTGAATGGAAGTAAGTAGATGAAATATATATATATATATATATATATATATAAATAAATCCAGTAGCTTTATCATGTCATATATTTCATTATTATTCATTATATATAATTTATAATCATTTTTGAGTGGTTAACATGGAGAATGAATCTCATCGCGTCGTGGAGACAGTAATCCGTACGTACGCATGAGCGATGGTATCATTCCCATAATTATTTAATTGAATTGGAGTGAATGATATAATATCTCATAATCATTATTATGTTATAATAACAATATATAGTTATTATTTACACCATTATACCCATCTAAGTAAGGTGATGTTGAAAAACAGATTACACCAAGGCATGGAGACAGTATTCCGTACGTACGCACGCGCGGTGATTTCATTTTCCTTAGGATGGATAGAAGGTGAAATAGGGTTGTTTCATATTTATGACAACATATCAGTATATGGGTGATACTAATGTTATTAATTCAAAATTAAAAAACTAAAGAAGAATATGTAGAAGAAGAAATAAATTTGAAATAATCGGCAACGGATATTACCTCTTCTTCGACACACCTCTTTGAAACCTCCTCTTAGGGCACTAAAATTGGTCTTTGAAGAAGACCAAGACCTCTAGTGTGTTGAAAAGGAATTTTATAAGGAAAAAGGGCAGGGTTTTTCTGATCCTGAAGGTTCAAAGTTGTGTAAAGATGAGAGGGAGGAGATGCCCTTTTATAAGGGAGGAGAGGGGCACCTTTGGAATCCTCAAAAATAATAGTTTAATATAAATTCAAAACCCGCATAAAAACCTCAAAAAATGACTCAATTCGAAGATTAGATGTGATAGAGTTTTAATATCATCAAACAATAAAATTTAGAAATGTTTTTATATTAATTTAAACCTTATCATTTTGATTTATCCTTATTTAATCTATTTAATTTTATTTGTGGTAATAAAATTCTAAATTTTAAATGGTTATAAATAATCACTGATGTGTTGTTAATTTTCCATAATTGGATATTTTATGAAATTTTAGACTATATAAATTTTAATTTATAATTTTTAAATACATTTGTGATTTTTAAACAATTTAATAATATGTTATGTTTATAAAATAACAATAGTGTCAATTTTGACACTATTCATTTATTTTAATTTAAATAAAATCCACACAGAGGATATATTCTTAATAAAATACTTACTAGGTTCCTAACATGTAATATTCATCTATAAAATTAGTGGAGAACATTAAATAGGTCATATAATATTTATTTTTCTATTTGTAAAACCATTTATTTGAGACTTCTCTTATAAAATAAATTCTACATCATCTTTGTATAATTATGAAATATAATTATTTGTTGCATAAAAATTAAAAATAAAATACTAGGATGAAGATAAATCTTATATATTTTATAAAAATAATTTTAGTGAGATTTATATTCTAAAACACCCATCTTTTAAAATGTTATATTTATTAAATTATGAAGGCAACAACTTTGACATCATTTAAAATAAAATAATATAAGTGTCATAATCACTTTTATAAGACTCCAAACGGTCATATATTTGGTCATTGGATGATTATTGTGTATATATACACTAAAAATAAGTTTTTTTCAGGTTTTTGAGCCTTTAAATGGATATTATTATTTCAATAAAAACTATATTACTTATTTTTCACTAAATAAATAATTTCTGCATCATTAATGTATAAGCTATTAAGGTAATTAAATATCTCTTAAAAATTATAAATAAATAACCATGATAAATAAAAAAAATTATATTTCAAATGATTATTTATAACCGAATTTATAATCTGTATAAACTTATATTAAAAATACTTTAATTATTATAGTTGAGTGAGACATATTTCACTTTCCTTTAAATAAAATAAACTAAAGGTCTTAATCACCTCCAAGTGGGTTCCAATGGATTCAACATCGACCCAAATATGCCTTAGGAAAAAAATATAAGCATCCAATTATATTAAGACAAGTGTTATATTAATTTTATAAGATTATATTTACCCTTAATTACCTGATTTACCTTTTACTATGTTAAATAAAATTTACCGTAGTTACTATTCATAATGCCCAAAAATAAAAAGTAACCTATTAACATAATTTGGACTCACTGATTCTAAATATGGAATCCATTTTTCTAAATTCAATACACAAAAGTTGAAGAAATTAATTTAAAATTAATCCCTTTGTTAAGAAAACGAGTTTTAAAAGTTAAAACATTGCAAAAGATTGAAATGATTTTACCTATGAATTCAATGTAAAATCAGTGCTAATGACATAAATTATATTAAATAGTAAAAATATATTCTATATATACTTTAAAACCATTAAATATTATAATTTAACTATATAAATTATTACGATGAAAAAAGTTGTTTTTAATTAAAATATAGCGTGTTTTTACTATTCATTAAAATATGAAAGTTATCAGAAAAATTTCAAAACTCTATCCAATGTAAATTTTTATAACTTGATTCAAAATAAGAATTTAATTTTGTAAAATTTAACTTATAAACTTGTCAAAAATTATATTTAAAATGGGTGCGCCATCAAAAGGTGGCAAAACTTCTTTTTTTGAAAAATACTTATTTTAACCGAAACAATTTATTTTGTTCTTATACCATGTTCTATAAAATGTGTAAGATGAATTATAATGTCATAAAATTCAAAATTTATTTACTACTATTCATAAAGGCTAGTTTATAATAATATTATAACCATATATCGTTGTTTAGTGAAACCCGGTATTGCGTACAACACACGCTACTGAGGAAGGTTGTGATTGCATGTAATGCAAGCCAAGTCAGGGTTGCATGTAGTGAAAGACTCCTTTGTTATTCCGTATAAAAAAATACAACCATATTTCATTTATAAATTTAATATATATATATATATATATATACACACTGAATGTTGCGTAGAATAACTACTATCAAACAAACTTGAAATTGTGTGTAACACGATTCAAGATTAGTGTTGTGTATACTGCAAGCTAATAAAGTGTTGCGTATAGCGTAAGATAATATTGGTGTATCATAAAATAGAAGATATGAATGAAATTAAAAAGATTATATCTTATAAAATCTCGGGCTGTTACGATAGTAGATTATTTTTTGAAGTGTTGGCAACATTATCTGCTGGGTAAGTTTACTGTTTACACAAACCAAAATAGTTTAAAGTATATATTTTTTCAAATAGATTTATATCATCGTAAGAGGAAAGAGTATATGTAGTAATTCTATTTTGAGATAAAATACATGAAAAAGAAGGGAAATAGTGTGGTTGGTGCTTTGAGTTAGAAAAGCCAGACTTAGGGAGTTCAAAAGTCAAGTTCCAAGTGTAAAATAATGAGCTTGCTAGTTTAGATGCATGTGTTGGTTAAGAAGAGTCAGGAGTAGAATAATATCATATTATCTTCAGTTGAGTATACACTTTTGAGATATATTATTGAAAAATTGTATTATTATCTAGAGTGTTTGTAGTTGAGGGAAATACTTGAAGGTGGGGTGTCACCTTTTGATTGGACCATAGATGAGGATGAGATAATCTATATTACAAATTGGTTTTATGTGCCTATAAGTATGTAGGATGAGTTGATACATAAATATTATGCCTTGAAGTGGTTTTTATATCCATGTGTGACCAAAATATATTGTGACCTATGATGATAGTTTTTTTGGTCATATATGAAAAATGCGATAACTGGTTTTGTGACATGATTCTACATCTGCCAACAGGTGAAGGCTGAGCATCAATGACCTAGTGGTTTATGGCATTTGTTTCCCATTATAGAATCAAAGTGGGATTATGTTACCATGGACTTGGTGGTGGGTATCCTGAGAATTCCTCAGTTGAATTACCCTATTTGGGTGATAGTGGACCGTTTGATAAATGTAACACATTTCTTAACTATACGAGAGACTTTCTTAGTGGATTAGTTGGTAGACTTCTAAGTTCAGGATATAGTCCATCTTTATGGGGTTCCAAAGTATATATTTTCATACTGTGAATAAAATTTTAATTTTCAATTCTAGTAGGGTATACAGAAGGTGAATTGTATATATTTTTTACTGAGTATGAAATTCCACCCACAAATAGATGGGTAATCGAATTGTACTATACAAGTGCTTGGGGATATGCTTTGGGTGTGTGTCCTAGACTTCAGTGGATCTTGGAAAAAACACCTATCACTTTTTTACATTTCATATAATAACATATATCAAGAAAATATACATATCGAACCATACGAGGCCTTTTATGGCAAGCCATACAGATCACCTCTATGTTGGATAGAGGTGGGTGAGTCAAAGTTGTTGGAACTGAGTCTCATGCAAGGGGCATAAGCATATGTACATATGATTCAGAACTGTATGGATACAAATAAGTGTATAAATAACTTTTATGATAATATACATTGATGACCCATAGAGTTTATATAGGGTGATCATTTATTCCTTCAGGTGTCACATTGGTTGGGTCACTGCAGGATATAGAGACGGGTCAAGCTAATGCCCAGGTTCGTTGGACCATTTGAGGTTGTGGAGAGAATCAGGCTAGTAGAATAATAAGTGGATATTACATAGAGATATAGTTCCATGCATGATATTTTTCATGTGTTAAAACTTCAGTGGTATCACCCCAACCCTTCTCATGTGATCAATATGGATGATGTTGATTTTGAGAGCGATGCATCCTGGATTTTCTGATACATGTGTTGGATCATGGTAAGAAAGTGTAGTGGGGAAAGACCATGCCAATAGTTTATGTATTATAGAAATATGAGCATGTGTAGGAGGAAAAATGAGAGAGAGAAGTAGATATATAGGTGTGGTGGCCTGATCTTTTTGACATGGAATCTTAGAGATTCTTGGGAGTATGGCACAAGGATGAGCTATTGTAAGGTGGGGATATTGTAAGAATACTACCTTTTCTAGAGATGTATTAGGATTTTTTACATGTAATATTTTTCATAGTTTTTATTACTTTTTTTTGGGATGTACGTGGGGGTGAATTTGGATGAAAGTTGAGAATTTTGGAATCCAGAGGGAAAGTGCACAGTTGGCGCAAGGTTTTCCCAAACCGTGCTCCCCAACACAGCAAACCATGTGAACCTAGGCAGAGAAGATTCTCACTGCTAGCACACAATTTTTCAAACTGTTTTCCCTAAAAGGAGAGACCATGAACCCCTTGAGAAAAGGCGTATGGTTAAGGGGCATGGTTTGGAAAACCATTCCCCCTGCACAACAAACCATGTGTAGGTTTTTAATTCACTTAAGAATTAGATTTAAAATTACCCTAACCACCAAAACTCACCCAAATTGACCCTAACATATTCTAAATCATTTTATCTAGTTTTTTGGGGGTTCATAGATGAATTAAAAGCCTTCCCAACCTCCCTTCTTGGTGGATTGGAGATCTGTGCCCCACCCGGTAAGATGATCTAATACCCTGTGGTTTCATTATTCTCTCCTATCTCTCCCTCAAATTTTAGAGGGAAGTTATCTGATGTATTATTAGATATAGATATATTATACATGGATCAAGATATATAATTATGGGATCTTGATTTTTCAGTCTTGAATTAAGGTTTCAAATCCATATCATGTTCTCTGATGTTGTTCTGCTCAAATTGGGGATTTCCATTGGCGAGCATTTATCATCAATCTTGAGGTAGGTGCTCTATCATTCAAATCCCAAAGTATTGATTTCAATTACATAAATTTAATGGTAGAATTTATATTGTTGATTAGATATTTAATTTCTTTTTTGAATTTAATTAATTTGGTAGATTAATTAATTAAGGAATTGTGAAATTGGGTATATTGAGATTTTGAATTGATTAATTAATTATTAAATTAATTATGGGATATTGAGATTGTGAATTGAGTATTTAATTGTTGAATTAATTATGGTATATTGAGAGTGTGAATTAAGTAATTAATTGTGGAATTAATTAAAAAATATTGGAAATTATGAATTGAATAATTAATTGTTGAATAAATTAATGAAATTGGTGTGAATAATTAATTAGTGAATTAATTTAAGGGATTAATGTGATTAATTAATTATTGAATTAATTAATGGAATGATTTGAATATGAATTTGTGTAATTGGATTAATTAATTGTGTTATTAATTAATTGGATTTTTTGTGGGTATTGAATTTATTGAAATGGGTTAATTAATTTTCGAATTAATTAATAGATGTTGTGATCATGGAATATAGTTAGAAGGATAATGCTGGTTAACCTTGATTGAAGTGATAAATTGATATTCATGTTAGTGGGCATGGCCTAATATATCAAAATGCCATTATGATAAATTCATATTCGTGTGTGGGACATGACCTGCTATGTAAAAAGCCCATAGTGGTAAATTGATATTTTCCTGTAGGACATGGCCCACTTTTCAAAATCCGTTAGTGTTAAATTGATTAATGAGTGTGGGACATAGTTTTCTGCATCCATAGACCATGAGGTCCTAAGCATGGTGACATAGACCCAAAATGTTGTCATTGGACCATGGTTATAATTGTCCTAATTATAAATTGAAATGAAATAGATAATGAAAGCCTTTTAGACATGTGAATTGTGAATTTAAAGTGTGTAATGGTTTAGAATCTGGAATGAGATGATGTGGGTATTTAGATTCGTGTGTCCGTGGGAACTTGGGGGTTTAGGCGACTAAATAAAGGATAATAGAATTAATGTAATATGTGAACTTTATTTCTAGTATTTTATTATTTAGAGAACTGCATCCACTATTATTGACATGATTTGTTTTATAAACCATTGGTAGTGGCCTACTGGGTTGTACTCACACCATACTCAGGCTTCCTGTTTGGTACCTGAAGAGACTTCATGTTTGTAATACATGATAAGGGAAAAGGACATGTGTTAGATGGATGATTTGGGATGCAGCATGGATGAGGGAACTAGACGTGGTTTGGGACCCACTGGGGAGTTTTAAATGTATTTACTTTTGGGTTTTCATTTTGACACATGGAACGTACTTTGGCCTGACATATATACTATTCGGTTTTGATATAGAATTTTCAGTTTTGGTCATCTTGTGATACTAGTATTTTTCGGGTTATAATTATATCATCATGTTATTCTTTTCTGTTTCCTCTACTGTTCTACTCTTATAAAGAAGGTATAGTTTCCCTATGATCAATTATAGTCCCTCACCACTAGTTTAAAACCTCTGGCATATGGGTAGGTGCACCTGAGGTCATGTGATTGACTGGATTGGGGAACCTCTCTGTGTAACTTTGGTTAGGATATCACGTAATAAGTCTAAAAAAGGTGCATCGAGATTTACTTGAGTGTTACCTCATACATAGAAATGGGTCTTTCTACGCTCCTAGTCTAAAACTTCTAGGGGATATGATTAGGATAATTTAAATTTTATTTACAAACCATTATAAAGGATTTGAATAGATAATGACAATAAATTAACTAAGTTAAACCTTATATCAACGAAATACTTATGTGGAAATAAAATAGATGACTTATTTATGTATTTGGATTCAAGAATAAAATTGCAAAAGTATTTCTACCAATGGTATTTTGGGTATAAGAATCATGAAATATATATGGATTATATTAAATTTTTGAATAAAATGTTTTTTAGTTAACTTATGTTTTATGAACATGATCATGGTTATGAGTTTAATGTTGATCATAAGTCCAAAGTCTTAAATACCCCATTTTAAATTTTTTGTGGTAGGAATGTCATACGTTTAAGGATATTTTGGATGAAATATTTGGTAATACAACACATTGGATTAATACATGTTTTAGTGGAAGAGTTATTTGATGATTAACACCCTTACATTTTATCTATATAATCATAAAGTCAATGATATCCACTAGGGTTAATATGATCATTAATGACATTGTAATAACAATTAAATGAGATTGTTAGACTTTATGAAAAAATAATTCATATTGAAAACCATTGTAAAATTTTTATTTAATGATTAATTTTATTTCAAGGATATCCATCATATTTTGAAAAATGTTGTAGGAATTATATTAATATGGTTTAAGAAAAAGGAAAACCCGTATGATGAGTGATAACCAGTCGCATCCGGTAAGGCCGTAGAGCTTGAACCCATGACTGAAGGAAAATATGGGATCCAAGATTACCAATGGCCTATGTGATGCCCTAGTTAATTTGTAATTTTTTTAGTTAAACTATTTGAAAGATGAATATTAATGATGAACCAATGGTATTAATTTTTTGGTTCAGAGATTATTTTATTTTATTGGATAACCTATACTACCCACATTGGTTTTGAAAAGTAATTAGAGAAAAATGAAAATAATTTTCACACTTTTATAGATATTAGGATTCAATAAAGGTTTATTTTAGTGCTTTAGGAATAAAAATTCATTTTTGGATATTTATTTCTTGGAATAAGCAATAAATTGGAAATTTATCAATGAAAAGGAAAAGGATGAAATTATGATTATAAATTATAAATGTATCAAGTAAGTATATTTCCATATATTATTATATAGTAAAATAATTATTCAACATTAGTAAAATGATATTTAAATAAAAATGTTATCCTATTACCTTCATATATAATGAATCAGATGTCATTTTAAATAATCAAAGATGTATAGTTTTTAGGTTATTAACATTCCATTGATCATTCAACTTCTTTTGATCAATGAACAAAATCACTCCCTTTAAATATTACATTTTCCCTCCATTTCTATATCTTCACTTTCCACCAATGTTAGCTTACATAGAAACCAAGGGATGTGATTATTCAAGTTGAAATTAATGATTACCTTTATCTCGTATTAAAAGGATGTTTTATTTAATATTTTATGTTGTGGTTTTTTTAATTAAGTTATTTCAAATATCAAACCCTTAGTTACCAAGATCAAGTTTAAATTGTTTGGATGCAATTTATTTAAGGGATGGAGAATGCAACACCTTAAAATTTAAAAAATAATAACATTTCAAAAAATATATTATGTGACATGAAACATTGAGTTTAGATTTCAGTACATGAAACATTGCTTTTAGATTTCATTAGAATAAATCATGAGTTTCTTTGAAATCTTGAATTACACGCAAGGCTAAGTTTTACTGACCCATAATATAATATTTTTTTTTTATTTAATAAGATAGTTATAACCTAGAAACAATAATGGATGAAATGAATTGGATTAAATAAATTATGAAATTATATAGTTCACACATATTTATTAGTTATCTATTGATTATTAATAAAATAAGTATCAATTAAAATAAAATGATATTTTTTTTTGAAAAATAATATTTTTCTAAAAGAATGATAAGTAATCCTTTGCACACATAATTTATAATTAATTTTTACTTATTTGAGAAAATCTATTTATAAAAATAAAAATAATTTTTTTATGTTTTAATATAAAAATTATCTTAGGGTGGATTGTTTTTTCGGAGAAGCTTTATTTTTTATGAAAGTGAAAAATATTGAATTTTAATTGAAAACCACATTTTCTTTAAAATAAATTTTAATGTAAAAGTATAATTTAAATTGGTTTTAAATAAAAATTATTTAAAACTTATAAAAATTAATCCAATTTAGTCCATTGGGATCAATTTAATATTGAATTTGGATATAAAATCATTTCAAAATTTTGAAAATTTTCACTATAAAACAAATCTTTCTCATCGCGTCTTCGAGATTAATTTTAAATTAAATTCTAAAAATTCTGTAAATGGAATTTAGAAAATGGATTAAATATTTTTAATAATAATAATTTATATTATATAATTAGGAAAAATTAATTTTTTACCATAATTATATGTGAAAATAGTTAAAATTAATTACCACGATTAAGGTCAAAACAGGGGTTTTCACATTACATGCATTTTTGTTAAAATTAATTTTACACACAAATATGATTTTTTTTAATAAACCAGTTTTAATATTTTGAATTATTTTAACTAAAATATCTAATAAATATTATATTAACTATAGTTTTAAAGGATATATTACTTAGGTAAATAAAATTATACAAGTTTCCATGATAAAAACTTAAAGGGTAAAATTGAGTAAACTTAAAGTCTAAGGGATAAAATTATAATAATGAATTTTTTTGTTTTGATGGTTTATATAAAACACATAAACCTTTAAATACATTATTATTCAATTTTGGAGACACATTATTTTATGGAGACCTCCCAATAGTGAATAATGTTGAGTATTTACAAGAATTCCACTCTTCCTCAAGTATAAAAGGGAACTCACTCCCCTCACTTATTCATACCTATAAAGAAATTTCTCTCATAAAATACCTTATAAAATCATATTAAATTCCCCAAAATCATCCTATAAGTATTATTTTGGGTATGAATCCAACCTTTGAAGGATAAAGTGCAAACCAAAACAGGATACTAGAAGGAGAGGTAATGTTCTTCAATGTGTGTCTTCATTTTATTTCTTTCTCCACTTCCTTCAATTATTTTCAAAACATGATGATATAACAAACTAAGTATATTTAATTTAATTGTATTCTTTTATGTTAAAGTTATGGCCTAAAAATTCACAAACATTTATCAAATGGGATGCATAACCATCTTTCATGTGTACGGCAGACTACCGCCTCGTGAACTGATGTCGTTCATTTTTCCATTACCACCACTTGAGGTTGGGTATTATGATAGATATAAAGTATATATATATATATTATATTTATAACATAATTATACTTCTTGATTATTTATATCATATATATCTTATTACCCTCCCTTTTTTTGGAGACACGATTACGTGGCTCAAGTGTACAGCAGACTATCGCCTCGTAAAGTAATGTGATCCTACTTTCACTAACACTCTACATGTAAGGTGATAAGGAATAATGTTAATGATTTTATGTGATATAAGTGAAATAATTATGACATTAATTAAATATATAATATTCTAGATAGATAATACATCATTTTATTTTTTTACACTTACAAATGACAACATCCTTCATGGAAGCGTTGACTACGGCCTTCATGAAAAGATATGACACCATTTTCATCAAAAAACCACACAGATGATATATATATATATATATATGTTTATTTAAATAAATAATATTGTATATATGATATTATTTTCATTATTTAAAGATAAAATATTACTAAAACCATTTTCTTAATGATTGTTAAAAAATAGAAAATGTGACTCATGCATACTTACATTCTACCATGTCTACGATCGTAACATACTTCTTTTTTAATAACGATATTTCATGATTAGTATTAGAAGTATAATTGATTTATAAATATGATGATTATTTCATAATTATTAATATGGATATTATGAAACAATGTGATACTTTAGAGAGACATATCTTTAATGAGAAAACACACATGAGAAAATAAGTCAATTAACACCGAAACGACAAAAATAATGAAAGATTATTAACAGATGGGTGATAAGATGTTATAAAAGGATGATATATGATATTTTAAATATTAAAATAGGTCTATAATAAGTAAATAACATGTTTAAAACTACTATATATGAGGTTTAATCACGTTCTACCAAAATGAAGCATGACATAAGGGATTTTGTCGCAATGTACATTCCATTGAGACTTATTTGTTATTATACACCAATTCACATTTATGTGGTGTATATAATACACCTTAACACGTAATATCATTGTTTCATAATAATTCATGATATTTTATGTTTAAATTTCAATTATTTCATCCACATGGATTTTACTTGAAAATTACAAAGTGGAAAAATTTATTGTGATGTCTCACTTTATTTTGTGATTGTTAACTTTATCTTGAAACAATCACTTTATTATAATAATTTTCCATTATAAATTAAATTTATATTAAATATAAGTATTTTATTTTTATTAATATAATCATTTCTGAAACCATATACAATTTTTAATAACGGTGATTACTTTGAAATTAATTTGATTAACTGGGGAAATATTGATAAATCTGTATCCTTTACTTAATATAAATATTTAATGGTATGGAATATTGTTCATGAATTAAATAGATTATTTAATATATGAGGAATAATTTTGAAATACAGTGATCTTAGTGGGCCAAAATTTATAAATCCCATCGAAGCATCAAAAAGTCACATGAGACAAATCAGTTAACCAAATTAAACGTGTTTCTACCTGTAGTTTCAAACTATCAGGAGGATAAATCTTGATAGTAGAGGTTTTCATGTGTCTGAGATATAATGTATGATAATTAAGAATTTTGTTACTTAATAATTTAGTTATTATTATACATGATATTTTTAATTTGATATTATCTATAGATTCATTTCATTCTCAACTTATTGATTAAATGGAATGTGTTCTCAGTTATTTATCTTACTATACTAATTCTTCCTTATCTTATCTTGATAGTCAAGTTTTTTAAATGGAATATGTGTTCAATTATTTACCTTTACGTACTAATTATTATTATTGATTCTTGATAGATTCTGAAATAATTAACCCACATTGAGCATTTGATCTAAACTTTATTTTGTTTCCTTTCCCTAGGATTCCATGAAGTTTACAATGACATATATGCAGGGATATGATAGATGGTATAAGGTTATTTTTTTCTAAAAACAATTATTTTAATTTTTACATTATAATGTAATTTAAGAATTATGTATTTATATAGTTTATGAATACTACTACAATATTCAGTCCTTTAGGATGCAATTACTTGTATTATATTCCAATTTAATGGTAGCAAACACCAGCTCTGAGCTACTGGGGTTAGGTCGTTACAAATGGCCACCTACTCACCTAACTTACTCCACATCTCATGAAATTTTCTTGACCCAAACCAACAAAATTATCACCGCAATATTATTATCCATGTTATATATATTCGTTTCTTCCCAAAATATCAACCCTATGGTCCTTAATAAGAGATCAAAAGGATTTTGTTATAAGGGAAGGTAATTTCCTTAACTAAGATCTATATTTTTACTCCCCTTATTACCACCTTAATTCATGTATTAATAATATAAATATAATAAAAAAATATACACCATATAATAATATGTTATTATATTTATGTAATAACCTAAATCCTTATCCTCTTCCATCAAATGGGAAACAAAACCATTGATCACAGGTACGGTGGAATACCACCTCGTGAACCAATGTAATTTGTTTCCCATCACCAAATCTCATGGTTGGATATAATTATTTATTTAAAATATTTATATGATATTTATCAAAATAATTATAGTTATTTAATTATAATATCACATATATCTTCTTAGTTTCTATTTCATGGGTGTACGATAACATTGCTCATTTGTACACCGGACTACCGCCCTACGAAGCGATGTGATATGTTTTACACTTACACTTTACATGGAAAGTAATAAGAATTAATTTCATGAATTTATATGATATATATTAAATCATAATGTATCTATAAATTTTATTTATTATTTACCTTCCTTTTTTTCCATCCATCTAGAAAATGGAAACAATGTCCATGCATACATACGACCTACAGTCTCCATGAATGATGTATTTCATTTTCTATCTCTAACTTTTATGGATTAATATTAATACATATATGATGAATATATATAATATTTATATAATTTTTAAAATTCTATGTATTATTTAAACATGAGCAAACTAATAGGAACGAATATACCTAATGAAAATATACATGAAAAACTAAGAATCTATTACCCGAAATGTGATTTTAACAAGGAATTGTAAATAAACAAGTAATAAAAGGTCATAAGTAAATCATATAAGATATGATATCTATAATTATTATTCATTAATATGTTTATAATAAACCTATATTTATTAAATATTTGGATTAGATGTGTACAAAGGAATTCAATACATAATGTAAGGGATTTTTAGTCTCTCTTTTATTTCTAGGAGACATAGTCCATATTCACCACTAGTTATTTTTTGTGTGGTGTATATACCAACCATGAATGTATTTTATGATTATTATCACAGAAATTATGGGATACAAATATAAATATAATCTTTTATCTTTCACAGGGAATATAATTCAAAAGTTATCAAAGTTGTAAGGGTTTGATCTTACAGTCTCATTTTATTTTGGATTATTTATGATTATACTTTTGATAGTGAAATATTATAATATAATTTTAAATAACATCATGAATTTTCTTATAATCTGGTTGTTTAATTAAAATATATATTGTCTTTTAATTTTCTCTCTTTAGGTACTAATTGTTCCAAAACAATGTTTTTAAGAAAAACCGACTTTATTTCTCCCTTCGGTCGAAAATGAGTTTTCTTCCCTATACATGTTTTCTAAAATTATTTCAAAGAATTCTTTTAGTAATCTCCAATGATAGTTTAATGAAAATTTTAACCATGTTTTAATTAAAAAAACCATTTAAAAAGAATATTCTTGTCATTTTTTGAATGAGGTGCTTTTGACTTTTACTCAAAATGTGAAAGGAATATTTTTTAAACATGTACAACTTAAATAGACGTTTCTGATGTCAACAAAGATAAAATATTTAAATATTAATTTATAATCTTCCAAATTTATTTTAAAATAAATGTATTTTTAAAATGTTTTATGAACTTTTAGTTTTGAAAAGTTATTTTCAAAGTGGAAAATCTATTTTCCTCATGAAATATTTTAAGTGATCTTTCAAAATAATTTTCTATATAAGATGACATCCTTTGATATTAATTATGATTTTTGGGGATTTGTTCCCAATATACTATTCTTATTTTTATCTGAATAGTTTATATTTATGATGATAATATTTCAATGAAACTAGTTTCTATTTGATAGGTTATACCATGATAAAATTTTTATGAAATCCATTCCTTTTCCATAGGCTATACCATGATAAAATGTTTATGAAACCCATTCAATTTTCATGGGTTATGATATGATGAAATTTTTATGATCTTTTGGAAAAAAAAGAATGTATTATGTGATGCGGGGACCTATATCTCTCTATAGTGCATTGGTTAATAATGGTTAACTCATGAGTTAATTAAGTTCTTTGTGAACCTATTTTCATGTTCAAAATTTTACAAATATACCTAATTTTATGTCTATATGATTAATAATGGTCCTTATTTTAATTTATATAAGGTTTTTAGAAAACCTAGCTTCATGTGGATAAGTTTATGCAAGGAAAACATTTGAAGCCTTTAACTTTATGAGTGAACCTGTTTTTATTTATACATGTTTAAAATGATATAAGCTTATGTGTATGACAATATTATATGTCTTATGGTGTTGTTACGATATCATAGATTATGTAATATAATTCTATTATGATTCATGTGTTATGAAAAAACATGATTGATAATATGAATCAAGTTTATGACCTATGATATGGAGGGAATGGTTTTCAAATATTAAGATCATGTTTTCATACCCTTATGCTAATTATATTCTTTGGAGATCATTGATATATCCCTTGTTTACCCTTAAAAATAATTTGATCTCATCCTTTATTATGTTTCCTTCCATAGGTTATGAATAAAGGAATTATGTATTATAAGTATAATAAGGGTTCTAGTTATGAAGAAATTAGTGGGAAAAGATGTAGTTCACTTTTGAACTAGTTTTTTATGTTTCCAAGTTTACAAAGACACTGGACCTAAACGAATCTAGTGTGACTCATTATATTATGAAAAAAAATTCACCTTTTATGATGTAATATTTATGTATTAGAAGTTTGGGACACTAAATTTGGTATGATAGAAAGGTTTTTTAAACCTTTGTGAAATAGGATGAGAAAACATTAGTGAAGAACACACAGGATGAGTCTATGTATAGGATAAAATCCTAAAGTTTTGGTAAGGAATAGATTATGTGCTTTACGAATAAATAAATCCTTTTAAATATACTACATGAAGATATGGTTCTGGTTCATATGTAACTAGGGGTAATATATTTGAAAAATGTGCATCAGGATTGACTTTAGCATTACTTGGTATACGAAAACGGGTCTTACTACACACCTAGATTGACACTCCTGGGGGATATTATTTGGTTAATTAACATTATATTTATGAAAAATAATGAATTATGTTAATAATGACCATGAATAACCAAGGTTAATCCTAAGGTGACATATATTTAAAATAAGGTGTCATATTTTAGACATCATATAAGTGTTTTTTCATGATTATGTGGTTTTCCTCAATGAATATTGTTTCTCACACTATGACGTTCTATTTTATATAATGAGAGGACCTATAAATAACTATGTCTACATTGAATGTGATAGAAAATGTTTTCATGAGAAACTAAATGGTATGATGGCGGAAGTGAAGGATACTGCGATTGTGCCTAATTAGTTATCACTAAGTGATGTAATTCATTTTTCAATTAGTATTAAAATGGAAGGTAATAATGATAAATTTAATGAATATATGTTTTATATAATATATAATAATGAATCTTTAAAGGTGATTTATTATTTACCATTCTTTCTTTCTATCCGTCAAGAAAATGGAAACAACGTTCATGCCTACGTAAGACCTACAATCTCCATGAACATAGTATTTCATTTTATATCTCTAACATTTATGGATTAATATAAAATCATATATTATTAATATATATTATGTTTATATCATGGTTTACAATCTGGCTATGAATGATCCTTGATCAATGTAAAAGGAATGAAAATACCAAATCAAAACATAGATGAAAAACCAAGCAGTTATTACCGGAAACATGATTTTAACTAGGAATTGTTAATAAATGACTATAAAGGTCATAACTAAATCATAATAGGAATTATATATATAATTATGGTTCCTTAATATATTTATAATAACCCTATATTTAATATATAGTAGGTTTTAATGTGTATGAAGGTATTTGAGGCTTAAGGAAAGGGATTTCTAGTCTATCTATTATTTTAGGGAGACAAATTACATATTGACCACATGTTATTTTGTTTGTGTTGTATATACTGACCATGAATGTATTTTACAATTATTATCAAGATAATTATGAGATATACATATCCATATATGATTATCTATTTTCTGGGTCTTTTAATTCAAAATTTAGCATTATGGTAGGGGTTTGATATTACAATCTCATTATCTATAGGGATTGTTTATGATTATGATTTCAATGAGGAAATATTATGATATGTTTATAAATAAATTAAATTATTTTAATATCATTTGATCATTCCATGAAAATTCATTTTTTACTTTAATTTTCCACTCTTTAGGTACTCAAAATTTCAAAATAATGTTAAGAAAAATCGATTTTATTTCTCTCTTTGAACGAAAATTATTTTTCTCCCATGTTTATCTTTTCTAAATATGATTAAAATAAAATTTCCAATTTTATCAAATGATTGTTTAAAAAAAAATTACAAATTTATCATTTTTTATAAAATGGTTTAAATAAATATTCTTGTCATTTTATGAATGAGGTACTTTTGAATTTTACAATAAATGTGAAAGGAATCTATATTTTTAGCAAAAATACTAGGAACCGGTGGAAGCCATCCTAAATAAAATTAAATAAAATGAGGTAGAGAGTCAATAATACAAGGGGTCGTTACAGAAATGAGTGTGCACCACACCACATCTATCCACCTCCACCATTAGGGCACAGTAGTTAGGGTCTGTGAAAGACTGCATCACATCAAGTTCAATGAGTGCCCTTTTTTCCAAAGCAACGACCACCTTATTGGCCTCCCGGTAGACATGAGAAGCAACCATATGCATTTGAGTGATCTTGTTGAGACATTCAACCCACTGAGATAACACATACCAAGGCCCATGATGTGTCATCATTCTCAAATCATGAACCACACTCTAAGAATCAGATTCAATCCATATCCATTTCCAATTAAATTGGACAACGTACCTGATTACAAAGATCATTACTCAGATTTCAACTTCAAAGGAATTTCCAACTCTAAGGATGTTATAGAAACATCCCTTTACAAACCCATGGTAGGTGCATAACACTCCCCCACAGCCTAACGGACCTGGTGCACCCGACGCAGCTCCATCAACATTCTCCTTGAGGCAAGGAACAATTAGTGGTATCCATCAAATATGCTTCAGCATATGAGGATTACATGGCCGACCCAAAACACCAAGAATTCTCATAATTTTTAATTCATAAATAGTATTAGACATAGCACAGTCCTGAAAAAGTGAATCAGCATACATGTCCCTATGAACATCCACCATACCCTGTTGGATAGTGTTGTGTGCACTATCAAAGAGTGCTACATTCCGGACCTCCCAAAGGGCTTTAATGACTACAACAATAGAAACCAGTCATAAGTTGTGAATTTTCTCATTGTATTGATAATTGGACAGATCAGAAATTAGGTCAATAATAAGTGTGCATGTTTTAAAGACCATCCTGAATAGTGAGCCCATATAGGACCAAAGCTGCTTGGCCTGGTCACATTCCATGAAAACATGCTGTATAGAATCCTCAGTAGACTTGAAAGGGGGAAACATAGAGGCCATATGAATGCCAGCTCATTTTAGATGATTAGATGTGGGAATTATGTTTTTCTAGATTCTCCAAATCAAAAAGATCTGGAAGGCTGGATAAATCTAGCTCTAAAGTTCATGAGGATTCTTTATTTGAAAAAGGATTGGGAAACACCCACATGGCCAGGGCACTTCGACATTATATTATGGCCTACAAACCAATGCTCTTCCATATTTTTGAACCTAAACTCCTCTTTGAAAACTAGAAGAGATTCAAATGGGGTTCTCTTGGATACAATTTCTTCTTCAGTAATCAACACGTATCGCCTATTGATCACCTATGGGTTTTAAAGAATGATATAATTCAGATTAATTCCTGCGATAGTGGGCCTCAAAGAATTTTGATTAATTGTAGAACTGGTGGATAGAATATATCAATATCATTTTTTATGATTCCACCTATTATATTAGGAGGAGGGAATTATGGGAGGAGCTCAAAGCCACTTCTAGGAGGATGGATCAAAAATGGAAGATTATTGGTTATTTAAACACTGTTTTCAACCCTAAGGAATAAACTTGAAAAAACTTTAATAGGGTTTATACTTCTAAATTTTTTGATTTCATTGAATTCTGAAATCTGGATCATGTTCTCGTTGTTGGTTCTAATTTTACATGGTTTAGATACACATGGGAGGGGAAGCAATCCAGCTATCCTGATAGATTCTTTTTACACATTGATGACCACACTACTACCCATGGAGTCTCTGGATTCACACTTCCTATACATCACTCTGATCACAACCCAATTGTTTTTGTTGTTAACATTCAGCTGAAAAGGTTATCCAATATTCCTTTTTGATTCAACAATGGATGGCTTGTGATTCCAGGATGTAGGTAAATTGTCTTGGAGTCTTGGAAGTTTGAAGCCATTGGGAACCCGCTCTAAAGACATGATGTGAAGCTCAATAATCTTAAGGGTATACTAAGGGAATGAAGTAGAGAATTATTTTCCAAAATTGATTATGATATAAAAAACTATAAGGAGGATCTAGCCAAGATTCAGATCCATTATGACAAGAAACCTGCCCTATCTAGAGAGGAAATCACAGCCCATAATAAGCTTGATGATCTGTTAATGATGAAGGAAAGATTAGTCCAAAATCAACTGAATGTGAGATGGTTAAAATATGGGGACAGAAACTCCAAGTTCTTCAATAGATTACATAAGTAAAAGAGAGGATGTGCAGGGAATAGGGTGATCAACATTGGGGGACATATTTACACTGAAGAAAATGAGATTTCTCCGGATATTGTTGATCACTTTAAAATAATCTACTCTGATAACGGGCAGTCCAAAACTCATCGTATAGTTGAAAAAATGATTCCCTATATTGATGAGCACTCAAATAAACTCTTAATTGCTTCCCCATGTAAAGAGGAAATCAGATCTGCTCTCTGTTCTCTCAATCTTGAGAGTGCTCCAGGCCCGGATGGATTCAATAACACTTTTTTTATGTTCTACCAGGACATTTTGCAAGATGATATTGAGAAGGACATTAAGGACTTCTTCTCTCACTCATAAATGCCCCATGGAATGTACTCCTGCTTCATTGCTCTCATTCCCTAGAAATATAATTCTCTTGACATTAAGGATTTCAGGCCAGTTGCACTTGGGATCATAATACCCAAACTTATTAGTAAAACTCTTATGAGCAGTATGGGTGGACTGGTTGATAGCGTGATCACCACAAACTAGTTTGGATTTTTCCCTAGGAGAAACATTCAAAAGTGTCTCTTCATGTCCTTAGAGAGCATTAACCTAATGAGAAGGAATACAAAAGAAGGTAACTTTTCCTTAAAAATTGATATTTCCAAGGCTTTTGATACTCTTAAATGTAGCTTTCTACTATATTTTATTCTATGATATGGTTTATATAATTTGTTTGTGAATTTTATTCTCATTATTCTTGGATCTTCAAGGCTGTCAATTCTTATTAATGGTACCCCGAGAGGATTTTTTCCTTGTACCAAGGGAGTGCGAAATAGTGATCCACTATCTGAGATTTTATTTTTCCATTGTAGAGGAATAACTCAGTAGATGTATCAATGATCTTGACAACATGGGGATTTACGAATAGATTGGGGTTGGTGTGAATGAGCATGCCCCATCTCACCACTTGTATGTCGATGAAATTTTATTTCTTGGTCAAGCTTCAAGGAGAACCATATCCTTCATCAAGGCCTTTTTCAATCATTATGAGGAGGTTGCTGGCCAGAACATCATTTGAGACAAGTCTTCCATTATTTTTGGGAATGGAATATCACTTGAGAAAAGGAACATGATCATAAGGTATCTTGGGGTGAAGAGGGTATCCCTACCCTTCCAGTATCTTGGGGTCCCACTATTTTGGGGAAAGGTGAAAAACAGTATATGGAGGGTATTTATGCTGGTATCATACATCAACTGGCCAGTTGTAAAGGGAAGGCTATGTCCCTATCTTGGAGGGTTTTCCACAAGAACTCAGTGATCTTGTAAAAGTTTTTCTATTCCTTCTCCCTCTATATATAGCCGAGAGGACTTTTCAAGGAGTTTAAAAGCCTGGTAAAAAACTTCATATGGACAGGGTCAACACATGAAAGAAAGTTGATTAGAGTTTCATGGAAAGAATTCCTCAAGCCTATGGAGATGGGGTGCCTAGGAATCAAGAATATCCATACCTTCAATGGTAGTTTGATTGGGAAATTCACATGGAGTTGGATTTCAAATGAAGCTGATGATGACTTCATTTCGAACAGATTCACAAATCAACTTCTCAATGGCTATAAATACTACCTTGCCTCATCGGTTTGGGAATCTCTCAAGCATGCCTATGCGAGGATCATGTAGGATACAAAATGGTTGGTAATTGGGGACTACACTCTTAATTGTTGGAGAAAAAATGGCTTGAACATCCCCTGTATGATCTAAATGTACCACCTAAAGTATCCCCTCTATCCATTTCAGGCTTTCTATCATAGATGCACTCACTAGACTCTATATTTTTAAACATATAAAACATGAACAAAATTTCCCACCCTCATGACTGATTAATGATTTAAAGATTACTTTATAAGTTTCTAAAATTATTTTTAATAAAAAGGATTTTAAAAATGTTATATGATTTTTTATATTTGAAATGATATTTTCAAATTAGAAAGTACATTTTCGTTAAGAAATGTGCTTATTGATCTTTTAAAATATTTTTCATTGTAAGATGACACCCTTTGATATTACTTATGATTTAATTAGGACATGATACAAGGATACAATTCTCATTCATTCTTTAAATGGCCTATGTTTATGATTACAAGATGTTTATGAAAACTGTTTTTCTTCCATGGGTCATACCATCATAAAATAGATATGAAAAACATTTGTTTTCTATAGGTTATACTATGATGAAATGATTATGAAACCCATTCCATTTTCATAAGTTATGATATGATGAATATTTTATGATCTTGTGAAAAAATGTATGGATTAAATGACTGGTGGGGCCTATATCTCCCTCTAATTCACTGGTTAATGACAAATAACTTATGCATTAATTATGTTATGCATGAACGTATTTTTATGTTCACAATGTTGTGAATGTAATGGATTTCATGTCCATAAAATTACAAGTGGTACTCAATTTCATGTTTATAAGGTTATGTGAGGACCTGATTTTATATCCATAAGTTTATACAAGGGCCTTATTTCATGTCATTAACTTAACGATTTAACCTATTTTTATTTATATATGTTCATAATGTTATAAGATTATCTACAGTCTATAGATCTCTGTCTTATGAAAATTTTATTCTCCTATGCATTCGTACATTGATTCCTTTATGATTCATGTCTTATGAGTAACCATGATTTAGGACATGACTCAAGTTTATGTTCTATGATATGCTTGGTATGGTTCTAAAATGTCAATATCATGTTCTAATACCCTTATTCTCATTTTATTCTTATTTTCTCATATATATCACCATTATTTATCCTTACTAAGAATTTGAGATTTTCATTTATTATGTTTCCTTCCCTAGGTTATGAAGAAAGGTTTTATGTATGACAATTCTAAGAAGGGTTCTAGTTTTGAAGAACTTAATGGGAGAATATGCAGTTCACTTTTGAACAAGTTGTTTAAGTTTCCATGTTTCCAAATGAACAAGATCTAAATAGTTCCAGAGTGGATTTCTATGTTATGTAATGAATATTTTCATTTTACGATATAATATTGTTACATGAGAAGTGTGGGTCTCTATAATGGTTATTTTTACACATGCGTGGGAATGACATGTTTTCCCTCATTTTTAGGCATAAACATAACGAGTTTGTTCATATAGGCATGGGAATAATGGGTTTTCTCAAATAAGTTTTCTTATGATTAAGGATGTGCCACATTTTCAATTTTATCAAGTTATAACACATTTTAACGTTTTTATCAAGTTATTTCATATTTTAAAATGAATTTGATTTCAATGAAATACCATGTTTTTATGATCATGCCTTTTCAAGTATCCCAAACCTTATGACCTATTCACATCTTATATGTTTTTTCTTTTATGTTTCCTTAATAAAATTTGTATGATCCTATGTGGCTCCATCATGTTTTGTGATTATCATAGATGGAATTATGTTCCATTATTTTGATAGTTATGTTTTCAAAACATTATTATCATGTATATGATCTAATACTTTATGATATGTATTTTCATTTAGTAAGAATTTAAGCTCAACCCTATATTATGTTTCCAAAACCAATTTTATGAAGATGATTAAGTCATGTGAGATGTCAAGGAAAGGGTATATAGGAGAAAAATTGTTGATTTTTTTTCAAGTTTTATAGTATAAGATATTTATCTTACTAATTTCAAAGACACTAATAATTTTATTCTTTATATCATGTGGATGTTCTGTGATGTATTATTAAAATCATGATATTAATTTATTATTTATGTTATGTGTAGCTTGGGTATCTATAGAAGAACTATTATAATCAGTGATAAATGGTTATCTAATTGGATCTTTATGACCCATAATTTAGAGGAATTCCATCCCAATGTGATCCTACACATGACTACTATTATAAGTGTAGAAAAAAATCTGGGATGAAGCTTTGAGTTGGATGAAGATTGAAGTGTAGTGTAATCTCATTCATACATAAGTTTCAGCATAAATTATACTAAATTTATTGAGAGTGGAGATAATGTGTTTGAGGAAGTTTCATAAACTCTAAAATGTGTTTTGGAGTGTTTATGAGTGATTGAGAATGGATAGAGTTAGTATGAAGGATCCCAATTTTTGATTGAATAAATTCTGGTTTTTTACAAGCTTAGAATCTTATGATCAATCCTCTAATTGTCCTATCATATGGTCAATCTACTAATTCATGTGGTCAATCCTTACATTCATGTATTTGATCCAAATATTCATTAGTTCAATCCAAAAAGTCATGAAGTTGATTCATTATGTCTCACATAAAATCCTCTTAGTCACGTGGTTGATCTAATAATTCATTTGGTCAATTATCAATGTCATGTGAATGATCAACTATATTAAAATAAAGTCCCATGTAAGAGTTAGCTAATAAATTCAATACCAACATAAATGTTACCTTAAAGTTTTTATGACTACATTATGGTAACACAAAAGTTTCAGGATCTATGTAAAGGTTGTTTTCAATATGCACTTTCAATGCAAAGGTCATTACATGTTTTTTAATGTTGTATAATAGAACCAAAAAATTTCAAAAGTTTACATAAATGTAAAATGGATCTATATAAAGGTTAGTTATGAAATACAATTAAAGAGTTTTGATAATTCCATGTTTTTCTAGGTTTATTATCCTGAATATACTGGATCTAGTTTATATTATTTTAAATAACATAAAGAGATTTGTGATTCTTTCTTGACATGAAGTTGAGATGAGTCAATATATTTTTCTATATGAATATATAGATCATTTATGGTTCTACACCTGTATTAATTAAATAACTCAAGATATAAGAACTAAGTAAAGCCATACATAGGAGTGTTGTGTATTTTATGCAACAATGATGAACATTGATGCTGATTAAAAATCAGTTAATTTAAAAAAAATTAAAGATCCTAAAGCCAAAGATCAAATATCATATCTTATATATAGTGTAGAATATTATTCCATGAATAGATGAATATTTATATAGGTTGAAGATGAAAATATAATGTTGGTTCAATAATAAATAAGAGGAATATAGAGAAAGAAAGTTGTGATATTGAGCCTATAGGAATACTCTAGAATACTACCTTTGGATAAGAGAAAAATGATAAAGAAAAGAATAATAAAATGTAAGGTGACTCCTATAATTTCCTATGATATTATTTTTTCAGAGGAAAAAAGAGTAACAAGGATCATGGGAACACCCTTATAGGAAAAATTTACAAAAAATTAAATGATATTGTTGGAATGGAATTAGTTGGGAATATTTTATATTCCAAATTGAAAATCTATATTCCTAGGGACCTGTGTATTAGAGGAAAAATGAGAAGAGATGAGTTGTTTTTGAAACTTAAGAAAATAATAGATTTGATGCTATGTTATGCAATATTTGGAATAAAATTCTTGAAGAAGAAGAAGAAGAATAACCAATTGTATGCTAAGTGTTTTGATCATCGAGGTTTCAAATTTGAAGAAGATAATGAGGAAGACCATTTTCTAAAGACCATATATGTGTGAAAAATTTTAGAAGAAGAAAACGAAGCATGATTCCAACTAACTATTCATGTGTTCATTTATTGATGTTGAGAAATTAGTAAATGAAAGAGTTGTTGGGTTTGAATATCACATGAGCTCAATGTTGAGTGAGATTTTAATGAATTCAGTTTTTATAGCTTGATCCTTTGAATATTTCTTCTCATATATATGGAATTTTCCTCGGAGTTGGCTCCACATTTTGGGCATCTTAAGACCCGAGAATTAATATATTAAAAATATTAATATATATTAAAGCAAGAATGTGAATATTTGTTGGAATAAATGGTCTTCCGATTGATTAATCCATTGTATGTAAAAGATGAGACCATCATTGTTTCTAGGATTTGTGTCTTACCCTCGGTGCATCATAATGTTTGTTGGCATTTGATTTTTCATAGAAGGTAGTCACAGGGGTGTGTGTTAAATAAATAAAATATTAATTTAATTTAATTTATTAAATTAATAACCTTGAATCTTCTCTATTTAAACGTCATTGTGAAAAATCTATAGGGTTATAAGTATAACCCTGGGATATTAGATAGGAGGAATATGAGAGAAACCATTAGTATCGACAGACTCAAGAATCTGTATTACCAATGAAAAATCAAGGGGAATTGTGAGACAAACCATGCATGTTTTAGGATCTTCATCTTTATCAATAGAAGACATGTTATTATATAACTATCAATCTATTCTTATGTTAGGGATCCTTATTTTATGTATTTATTCCTTTTATTTTTATTTGTGTGGATAGATCATTCATCTAATTACTTTTTCCTTGAATACCGACATTTTTATGACATATTTTTAATTTAGTGTTGGGATCTAGATTATTTTTTATGTTTCTCCTATGTTGAACCCCCTTATATTTCCATAATTTTAATCATTGGCCAAGATCACATCATCCAATGATGATCTCACTTTGTTCTTGTACTTTTCTCCCCACCATTATTCGCATTCATCACTATTGGACCATCAGATGGTAGATTCAAAATTAACAATATGGTTTATGCATGATCGAACCCACATAATCATGGAAGATGCAATAAAAACTTTGGGATTAATGGTTTATGGTTTTTTAGAGGTGGATTTTTTGGATTTGGGTGTTGGATTCGTGGATCAGGACACTGATTGGTGGTCAAAGGCACGAAGATAACATTTCAAGTGATCAAAATTCTATTTCCAACCACAAGAGGGTAGGAAATGATGATTAAAGATTAATTGATTTAATTTTAGTGGATTCATGTGGTTTAAACAATACAAAGGGTTGTAGGAACCATATATATAGCATCCACATGATGACTAGACTTCACTGAATATTTAAAACATGAATAAATGCCATGTAATCTGGAGGAACACATGCCTTGAATATTAGATTATCCCAATGGATAGGGTTTCAGATGAGTTACGTACCACACCCAATATAATCAGGACAATATACTGTGTGAAAGTACCTAGGTAGCCAAGATGTGTGATGAGGGAACATGCTTAGGGCCTCAGGTGAAAAAGCATGTCTTGTCCCCATACGTATAGTCCCTATTGATCTAGATGGATAACTGAGCCATATGCCGAGGGCACTTGACTAGGACCATGGGTGAACTTACTTTTCATTTTCCAATAGAGGTATGCCATTTTGAGAGGCATGCATACCTATTAATTTTCCATGTACAGAAATTCTTAGGCATATAGACGATGTCACACATTGTGTGACCCTATGTGAACATCATATACATTTTCCCATAAACATTACATTGCATATCTCTTCCTTCAAGATTCAGTTTTGAACCCATGAGCATCCTATCCTAAGTAGTTTTCCACATAGTTTTTTATGGTATGATTTTTTTGGCATTCAAGTTACATTATGATGAGTTATGAGTGAGACTCTTCCTTCAGCGATGTTTAGCCAGTGATAGTGATCGATTTTGATCATTAGAGGGATACTGAGGTCGGTACTCCACATTCACACTAGGGAGTGGGTCCCCATAATCTTTATATAGATAGTGTTGGTACTCCCCACACTATATATGTCACATGTCATCAATATAAGTAGTGTCACTTCCCCATCATCAAGATCTGACGGGGATCGAGACCTCCATTGGAGATTGGGATTCCTCAATTATTGAGTGTAATAGAGAGGAGTGGTTACTCCACTATAATTCTTATGATTTAGCATGTGTTTTTTGATATTGGGAGTGGGAACCTTGGGGGATGTTTGTAGACTAATCATACTTAGCTAAATATGAAGATGAAGATCCAATTTTTCTCTTTATTTGGGTTTCTTTATGAGCATATCTAATGGTTGAGTTTATTTAAACCTTTTTATACAGGTTGAGATGACTAATTTATTAAATTTTTTCCCTCTTGTTTTTTGGAGAGTCTAACTGGGTATGTTTGTACTCAACCATGCATGGGTGATGCGAAAAATTATTATGCCTTTTACAGATGGTAGGTAGATATACGATGACCTTAGTAGACCTAGTATCCGTGGACCATAGAAATACTTTGAGGTGCTTACCATTCCTAATGTGTAGTCTTGGAGATTGTGAGATGAAATATCTTCATTTTTCCCATTTATCAGTTTTTTTCAGGCTTGGACCTCATTTCTGGTTGGGAATTTATTTTTCCCATTATACTTATATTTTACCTTGCTACACTTTAATGTGTTTCCTAGAGGAGATTGTGTGCATAGATTAAACTCTAGATGTTTCATCATTTTATATATCTCTATACTATTATACAGATTTTTGTGTTTGTGTGAGTACAATTACATTAGGATATGGCCTCCCATTTTAGTGTGTTGGATACTCGTCACTTTTCTCCAGCCCCTAGCCTATTTGGGGTGGATTTGGGGAGTCACTCTCAGCTTACTGCTAGCTCAGGTGGGTCCCTGATGGGTCAGGTCATGATAGAGCGATATAAAATGTGGTTTTTCTATAGGAAATCATTTGGATGTGTAAATGTGGTGAGGATTGGTTTGGGAACTCATGTAAATGATGTTGGAGTGTCATGAGTTAGGCTCTCAATCCATATAACCTTTTGATGGTGTGGCGACTGATGTATCCATACACCAGAACTATGACAACATTATTTTCAGCTCAACATGATGAGGGATTGGTTATAGTGAAACCAATTATACATGAATCATATAGGATTGGGTATTTTGTCTTTCATTTGCTTCTTGAGTCATATCCCATAATATTCTCATTTGACCACAGTACATCTTGTTAACTTTTAAAATGACCCTATGATAATATCTAGCTTGAATATTGATGCTGGTCAGGATGGTCACCGTTTGAGTGATGATTCTTCAATGTTGGGTAATATTAATGAGGTTTTCCCTACAAAAAACATAAAGTATTGCTTCCAACCAATGAGCAGTGTTTGGACACACATCTGACTATCCATGTGAATGATATACTACATTTTGGGAAGACAATATCACTAATAGGATAGGATGATTATGCATTCTGGGTTAGTGTATTATGTTATTTATAGTGATATATACCTCTTAGGTTTCATGGTAACCCTAACCCTAAGGTAGTAGAGGATTTAATCAAAACAATGGTTCGATTTTTATAGCTTGTTTGTGCCCTACTAGTTCTAATGGTTGTAGTTGAAACCATTGTACATCATAGGGAAGTAGGGCACTAGTGGGGTCTTATCACTTAGACCGATAATGAGATGATTCTCCCACAGACATACAATCCATATTTGTTCCATGATGAGTATTACCCATAGAGATTTCAATTTGTGTATATCCAAGAGCATCTCATGTTGTTATTGGGTGATATGTCTGTTTCTGAGTATGCCTCAAGGTTTAACAACCCCATTCCATGTTCTATAGATATGGTTCATGATGGGTAATTTCAAGAATATAAGTTTTATTAGGGATATCCAAGTGAATGTTGTCTTCTTATGAATTCCTAGTTTTGATGGAGCATGGGAGAGAAATTTGGTTATAGAGAACTCTCTAGTAGAGGGACATTGGGTTTCTAGAGGTAAGAGTTGGAATTGTGGGGTTGATTTATCCATAGATGTTAGCAGGAATCATTTTTCAGGGTCCCAACATTTGAATGATACTCATTCTTGGACTCATAAATATGGATCTACAACACAAGGTTCACGTAGAGGATCCAATCATCTTAGACATGGGTGATTCTATTGTTATGATGGGTGATGTTACATGGATTATGATTTCCAAAAATCATAATGACAATGATGGTGGATAGGTACTGATGGACCACTATGGAAGAGGTAGTTTCAAGATTAGGGATCTTATAGGCATGGTCAATACAACCCCCGGAGATGAAGTGCTGATAGAGGTGCATGTGAATCCTTAGAGGGAGGAGTTACATTTGGTGGATGATGCTCTGACCTACTCCCACCACCACCACCAAGTGAACCACTCTAGGATCATAGGGTTGAGGATTGAGGGTGAGGTTAGTTGTAGGCCATGGAGGGGTATTACTAAGCTACTCATGAGATGATTTGAGGTATTATGTACATATTCTCAAATTAGCTCTAGTAATTATAGGCACAAGAGTGAGTCGTTCCTTAATGTTTACATCCCTTGTGTGATATATGGATCTTTTATTAGAGTATATGGACTATCATAAATGGATAAAGGATTATACATGGAGTTATTCTTTTATATTTTACATATTTTGGTAGTGTGAGTTGGTGCTTATTGAGGAGAGTTTTTCATGGGACCTCTTGGTCATTGTAATGAAACCATATGATGTCATCCTGGAAATTTATTGGTTGTCCGGGTGCATTCCCAAAAAAATGTCATCACATGATGGTTATACACCATTATACATATGTAAATATATTCTCCTTCATGGTTTATAGGGATCATAAAGATGAGAGGGTGTGGTTCTCAAGTAGGAAGCTATAACCTTTCATCCATCAGTTGGGTAGTTTGGCCCCTGTCTTGGTGGTATCATCAGTCATCCGGCCTCTTACAAAAGTGGAAGATTATATGAACGTATATCCTAGATACAATCTAGGACTACCTATTAGGTAGGATATTTACTTCATCATGGAATTATACCCCATGACCACACGAATATATTTTAAAACATATTATGTGGCCCCTATCGAGCTCCAGGAGCTGAAGGTGTAATTGGAATATCTTCAAGAGAAAGGTTTTATTAGACCCAGTGTGTCCAACTAGGGGGCTCCAGTGTTGTTCCTGAAGAATTTGGATGAGAGTCTGCGGCTTTTCATTGATAACAATTATCTCTACTAGGTGATGATCAAGCAATATTACCCCTTGATGTGGATTACAGTCCTTTTCAACCAGTTGAAAGGTGTGAGTTGGTTTTTAAATATAAAACTTAGGTTTGGATACCATTAGTTGAGGGTTAACAAGGACAATATTTTCAAGCTGGTATTATAATATTGCTATGGGAATTATGAGTTCTAGGTGATGCCTTTCAGTGTGACTAATGCCCCCACTTTGTTCATAGGACTTATAAAATGGATCCTCCATCCATACTTGGACCAATTCATAGTTTTATTTATTAATGAAATTATCATATACTCTATATCCAAGGATGAGAATAATGAGAATTTGAGGATGGTCCTAGGATTACATCAGTATAAACAACTATATAGTATGCTCTCGAAGTGTCAGTTTTAGATTTAAGAGGTTCACTTTCTATTGAATTTCATCTTCGAGCATGGTGTAGATGTGGATATTGAAAAGATTGATGAAGTTATCACTTGGTAACCACCTAAGATATTTTCAGATGAATAGAGTTTCCATGGTTCAATAGGGTAATATTGATGGTTTGTGGAAATTGTTTCTAGGATTACAGCTCCTTTGACTCCCTTGATGTAGAAAAGGAAACCTTTTTTTTGTCGATTGAGCTATGTTGAAGATCCTTCAAGGATAAGAGGTAAATTTTGACCAGTTATCTTGTGTTGAGACTACCCGAGGAGGGCATCGACTGTGTTTTTTTTGTTTCCTCTTATAGTGACCCAATACTGTTACACATATTATAACATGGGAATATGTAGCCACTCGGGAATCTCTCACTCGGCCTAGGGTTCCACTAGCCCCAGCACCACCTCCCTTCACCGGCCTTCTCTGAGGATTCTCCCCCACCTCCATTCGGCTCCCCCATGGACTACGTTGATCCGATACCCACGACTCCTACCTCGCTGTCTGCTTCGACCTCCAGATACCCCCGCGAGTGTCGCCCTGGATTCCTTCTCTGCCTCTATTCGGCTTCCGTCGTGCAACATAGCAGTCGAGCCTCCCCCTCATGGTGCGCCATTCGCCGACCCTGTGAGCACCGATGTCCCTCCCGGATCCCTGTGGCTGCTGCCGAGTTGCTCCGCCCTCTGGACTGTAGAAAGCGACCCCGCTCACTCTGTCGGTGATGTTTCCTCCATTGTGCTTCCTTCGACAGTGTGTATGGTTATTTGGTTATGGTATGGTTCCTCTGATGTTCGATCGCATGTGTTTTTGGCTGGGGATTGGTTCGGTGCGGTCTTGTGATCTGGATCTGGTCTCAAATCCGGCCTTCGTCCCACCATGGTTCGACCCTGATGCTCTCACCCCAGCTTATGGCTCTCAAGAAGCTTCGTCGGACCGCGCTGCACAAACAGATAGGATGTGAATTCATATCCAAGGATTTCTGCAACCAGCGGCGTGGGGTTTCCCTACCCTAATCCTGCCCCAGATGGGTGTTGCTGTCAGGATCAATTTTCCTCAACCCTAGTTCCATTTGGGCCCAACACATAGGCCCTTATGGGGTTCCATCCTAAAACCCATGGGTGATAGGAGGAATTGCCCATCCAATCTTATATGTGAGTCATCATCCTTTCGTGGGAATCGATGTGGGATTGGGTTTGCACCCAACAATCCTCCCCTCAAACCAAAGACCACACAGGCCTCCCCTTCAACGATAATCCATCAGATCCAACCATCTTGCACCGCCGTTTTATCATCACCGGGACTTGCCGCCTGACCATCAATTATCAGGAAGACTTTCGACACAAGGCACCATGGATTCACATGCTTCAAACGAGCAACTGTTGTCGTTGTCAAACCGGTTTTTGGGAAATACCCTACATCACATCTGGGTTGCACCATCCCTCTGATACCAATTGTCAGGATCAATTTTCCTCAACCCTAGCTCCATTTGGGCCCAACACATAGGCCCTTCTGGGGTTCCATCCTAAAACCCATGGGTGATAGGAGGAATTGCCCATCCAAGCTTATATGTGAGTCATCATCCTTTCGTGGGAATCGATGTGGGATTGGGTTTGCACCCAACAGTTGCTGCTATTATTTCCTTTGTTGTGGGTTTGTTGCAGTGCCACTGACTTGGTTTCTTGGAGGCATGGACATTGTTTGTTTTCCAGGGTTAGTACGCATATGCAGATAGAAGATGCAGGAATGCTTGGAACTGACGATGTCCTCACCTCAATAGTTCATTTCTGATTTTCTCCGGGATTGTAACTGGTAGGGTCAAATTCTTCTCGTGTTATTACGAGGTCTCAAAGGGCGGCCCCAGGAACACTCGGTGATTGAGCACTTTCCTCGCCTGTTCTCCCCTATTTTGATGTTTTTCCTTTTGAGGTTATGTTTTGTTTTCTAAGGTCTGATAACATCATTTTATGATTCTCCTATTCTATTTTGGCTTTGCACTTCCCGCATGCCTCCATTTTGGGATGGTTCCAAGGTTTCCTTGGCGAATTGGGATGTTGTTGGCGGATCTAATGACGACATTTTGGATCTTGGAGGATCTTGAGTTTGGTTCTCACTTCATCAGTTCTCACTTAACCAAAAAGTGTTTTTAAAAAATAAAAAAAATGCATTTTCTGTCATATTATAACACGGTTTTAACGTAAATATCCATTAAATACAACTAAAGGATAAAAAATCCTAGTGTCTTTGGAATACCAGGTACATAAAAAAACAACATGAAACTAAAATACAACTTGATTATTTCGATCAGTATAATGAGATCCTAAATCCATTTGAGCTCTAAAAACTATTTAGAATAACTTGGGGAAAACATAAAAGAAATGAGTGATCTATAAAGACAAGTAAGGGAATAAACTTGATAGATAAGCCTAACATATCTATCAAATGAAATACATCATATCATAAAGAATAAAGGCTTATGAATAATTATGTTGAAGTATAATATAAATATAATGGAATCATAAGATCATGGAATCATGGGAATGTAGTAGAAACATAAAACATAACCCAATCAAAAGTTAAGGACAACCACCATGATTACATCACATGGTGGAAAGAGTCCAATTTTGGATTAGGTTCACTCACAAATCCTATACATACCGTCTCATGAAATAGAAACATTAGCTAATGAATTAGAGTGCTATTTGAGAATACCCATCATAACTTGTACACGATTTTGTGTGTAAAAAATGAAATCAATAATAATATATAAATATAATAAATACCCATTGATATAAATGGGTCTCATAATCTTGTATCATATCATAAGAATTACCAATGAAAAGAGTTGGGTTGCATTTTAGAATTGGACTTTAGACGTGCATTACTTTGAAAAAGGAAGGGAGAATAAGCTAGTAATATCTAGAAGAGACATATATACATAATTTATAAGCATTACATAACATTAAACAGAGAGATAAAGTGATTTCGAGAGAGGGAAAAATCAACACCCAAATAAAAATGGTGGTTCGAAGAGATCCCTAACCTTATGTTCCAGAATAACTATGCACTCGTCCTTAACTTCATGGATAATCAAATTAGATTCATTGATTAAATAATTCAAAATCTTTTCCATATATATTTGATTTATTTTTATTTTATTATTTTTATTCATTATCATTTCAATGAGATATAATGTTTAATTTCACTTTTCTTGGAGCATTTGTTTTTTGGTCCCATGGTTGGATCACTTATGTATAAATATTATAGTTCTTGTAAAATTGGAATTAAACTCCAAAAGTTACATGAAATGGTATTCATTTCCTTACATAAATTTATATGTTTCTAAATTTTCTTTTCCCCCTATTATATGGACAATTCATTTAGTGGAAATGTTAATGTTTCACAGTTAGTTAATTTAGGGGATTTTACCGACCACCACAAACTAGATTTATTTTATTTAATAATATGACCATATATTAATTATATAAAATAAAATAAAATTTAATATAATTATTATCAACTTATTTAACCATAATAATATTTTTATGACCCGCCTTGAAAGCGGTAGAGGAAAATGAAGTGTGTTTTTCATAGAGGCATTGATCGAACCATACTATAAAAAATGTATTTGTTTTAGAATATAAAGAAGGATGGGTATAAGATATATATTACATTAATATACTAATATTCTATTATAGTTATGATACTAGAGTCATTATGCCATGGTGGACGAGAGAAGAGAGTGGAAGGTAGAAGAAGAAATTAATTTATAAGAGGTAAATAGCGACATTTACCTCTAAAATGTTATTTCCTTGAAATAGTCATGGAACCATGAAATGGTATTTGGATGAGACAAAAAAAACTATTAAATGTATTAGAGGATTGTGAATTGATTTTTTCATAAACATGGAAAGATTAAAGGGTTATAATATTTGATAAGAAGGGGTGGTGTTTATATGGGGATAAGAGGAGTGTTTTTTGAATATTATATTCATCTATTTACTATTTTAGATCAAGACTATCGATATTATTGATTATTGTGAATATGTATAGTAAATATAGAAGTTAATTTTGAGATAATTGGTGGCTACATAATACATGACTCAAAAATTCATGTATTTTTCTTATAATGTTGAATACCATATTTTACCGTTTCAACATTTAATAAAAATTAAACTATTTTAGAAAAATAAAAAAAATTAACCAATTTTTTTTGACAAAAATAAAAAAATTTATTCCATTTTATTAAAATAATTTTCTCAATATAAGAAATTTATTTTTTAATTAAAAGACTCATTTATTATAAACAAACCAATTTTAATATTATGATTAATTTTCGAAAACTTCGAAAAATTACTAAAGGTATTGTAAAATTATAATATCATTATAAAACAACATAATATTAATTTATAAAACCTTTTTGTAACAATTACATTTCTTTTATGTCATTATATTTGTAAAAGGAGTGCAATTAAAACAATTATGTTTTACAACAAATAAAAAAGTTAATTTATCCTTTTTAAAAAATTTATTTACTTATTCCATGGTATAAATGTATCATATTTTTATTTAATAAGATACCTAAATATTATTTTACATTTACATAGGTGAGGTTATTATTCTTAATTGTAATACTACTATTCTAGCGATCATATTCGTAGCTCTCATATGAGTTTCCAACTTTCTATAAATACATCAAATTATATTCATTCTTAATTTAATTATATTTTATCTCAAGGTTATATATATTTATATCTTAAAAATTCTAATTAAATTAATAATATTCCCATTAAAATCTATTTTTTTTACTAAGTGTGATTATTTTGGGAGATCAAGCAGATCCAAATTTTAATATTTTAGTTATCTAATTTTCTATTTTTTATCCCATTATAGAATTTTCAATTCTTATGACAAATTGTTTCTATAAATATCACATTTATATTAATATAATAATTTTTTTAGTTTTATCATATGTTTCATGTGAATTATGATACATTATTAAATATGACACAATTATATGAAGGGAAATTCCACTGATAAATTTTTTTTGTTGGAACATTCTTCCCCCCTTCATAAATTTCACCCTTGAAATTTCATTTTAGAAACAAAGGTGAAAACATGTGAGGGTACTTATACTTCATGTATTCTATTGGTTCCCATGTTACCTCCTCATAATTATGGTTTCTCCCTATTACTTTGACTAGGTGGGTTGTCTTGCTGGATAACACCTTTTCTTTATGGTCCAAGATCTTCACCGACTTCTCCTTATAAGAGAGAAACTTTTAGAACTTTACCAACTATAGATTAAATACATATGTTGGATTTGGTTTGTAATTACCTAGAGGGATATTTTTAATATAAAATTTAATTAATAAAGGGTTGGTAGGAGTTATAGTAGATAAGCTGCAACTCGGATGTGATCAGGAATCTCAAAGGATCTGATATACCCAGGACTTAACTTTCCCTTCTTCCAAAAATATCACGACTCTCTTATATAGATATATATAGAGGAATAAATTATCGCTAACCTAAAAATATTAGTCTCATTGACTATTTTCCTCATTACCATTCAACTGAATTTGAGAAGCCCTGATGTGCTATTGAATTGTCTTTAAATTTTCTTCCATTTCCTCGACCATTTCAGTTCTCTATAACATACTTTCACTAAATTTATCTCAACACATAGGTGTTCTACATATCTTACCATAAATGGATTCATATAGATAAATTTGTATTCTTTATTGAAATCTATTATTTTTAGTGAAATATACTAGAGGGAGATATTGATATCATCCTCCTTTGATGTCCATTGAGCATGCACTCAACATGTCCTCAAGTGTCTGTATAGTCTGCTCAGATTGGCCATCAATTTGGGGGTGATAATATGTACTAAATTCCAATTCACCATTTATAGAATATTGAAGAATTTTCCATAACTTAGAGTTAAATCTCAGATCCCATTTAGATACAATCAATAGCGGTGTTCTATACATCCTCACCACTTCTTTGATGTATATACTATTTGAGTTGGTTACCTTATACCAACTATTTAAAATTATATTATATGTATATTTGATGTATTTTGTATGAATAAAAATTATTAGTACATATTTTTCATTATTATACATCCAACTAGTATAATAATGTCTTAGAGTATACGTCACATTGATAAGATCATATAAGTTCCCCTCTATGATGAGAACATTAAAGTGGTATGATGATATTATTAAATAATGTTTCATGGTTGGATAATTTACTATTATGAGAAACATATTGCATATATTTATAGGTGATATTAGTCATAGTTGGATGAGGTTTCTTCTCATTAATTTCATACTTGGTAATCTACAAGATTGTATATTATAAGAATAGACTCGCAAGTAGGAATTCTACATGTTTTGGTGTCATCAAATATAACTATCTAGGAGTGTGTGTAATGATAACTAGCCTTTAATATTATCATTAATACATATCATGTGTTATTTAATTAGATTTTATAACAAAAATAATGATTCCATATGTTCACAATGGGTAGGGTATGTTGGGTACGTCACGATTGACATATCATTAATGGATAAATGAAGGAATGATTTGTTCCTTCCATATTTATGAAAGATGATATATGGACCTTTTATTAGAATAGAAATATCACACCAAATTACATGGTCATGGTGTATAGATGTATTTATTTTAGATAGTCAATGAAATATTTATCTAACAAATAGTTTGGTGACACAGATTTGAATCTTGCTTGATGAGATATTGTGATAAAGGTATTATATTACAAAATGATAATTTGTAAGTGGTTGTCATCATTGAGACATTAAGTTGATTATATTGGGTTAATTGAACTATTTCAAGATATTAATATTGGAATTTAGGCAAGGAAACATAATTCCAATGAAAAATAATCCTAGAGGGCCAGACACTAAGTGAATCTGATGATCTCAATTAAACTCTATTTGAATTTAATTAATTGAATAAATATGAATTTCAAGACTGATGAATGATTTTATTCATGTTTTATCAATCAAATTGTTTTTACTAATGAATGAAATATTTAAATTAAATACTTATTATTGAGTTCAATAACTGCAAGATGAGTCCTAATGGACGAAGACTGTGTCCAATGACAAATATTAATTAACAATCCAGTTAAATAATATTTGTCATTGGGAAAGTTGGAACATTGAAAATAATAATAATTATAATAATATTTGGAATGAGGTTGTATTAAGAATATTATATTATTTAAGGGCCAATTTTCATTTAAATAATTATTTTAACCTAACCCCTAACTCTCTAAGTAAACCATTATGTTTACTGTGTATTGTATCCAAAAAAAACTTGATAATCATAGCACACAATGAAACTTTATCATGACTCCTCCTTTCTATATTCCTCTAATGAATAAGAAACAAAAGAGATATCCCTTCAAGATCAAAGGAAAAATTATCAACATGAATAACATAAGAAAATCGAATCACTATACTAGTATCCAAAGATCAATTAGAATTTTTCTGAGATCAAAGGAGCACATGTGGATCACAGTTAGAGGGATTCTATCTTTGGATCCTCATAACGCATTAAAGGAAATCTGAATGGGATATTTGAAATTATAAATATCAAAATCAAAAAAATAATCCTCAAATCAGGTATTCATTTATTCCGATATTAAATAAACTAATTATTAATTTCACATGCAAGATCCTTGATCATGGTTTATGGAAACTCAATATTAAAATAAATCTTAATTTATCACCCACCATTTCCTTCTTCCACTATGTCTGAAACCAAAAAGTGGTATCAGAGTAGTCACATTAAAATTTATAATTATTTATTTTATTGTTGATCCATATGCAATCGTGGTTGAATTTTCATTTCATGTTATTTTTTCATTAATTTATTTTGGAATTAACATGTTATAGACATATTAATAATGTTCATCCCATATTTATTTTCTTAAAGTTATAAGAATAAATGAAGAGTGACCAGAGACGCCATTGAGAACTTCCATATTTCTGGCCAAAAAGATAGGGTTACACAACGCGTAGCCAGAGTACACGTTGTGTACCCAAGTATTCCATGCCTTAGGATACATGACATTCCAGATACTTGTTACACATGGTGTACAATGTGTGTGGACCAGCCATCCTGGCACATAATTTTTAGATTACACAGTGTGTATATGGAGTACATGTCAAATATTTTACACCGATTAACAACATAACTCATGAAATCCATATATTTATTATGCATAGTCAAACCACATGAGACTGAAAACCTATAGAATTTATGATATACAAGAAATTTATGGGGTGTACATGACTTGTCATAAATTTCAAAGTCTGAGATACAAATTTATTCCTAGGTCTTTTTATATAGACACACAAAATTTGAGATATAAGGTGTATAGACGGAGGCACACATCATATAGTCTCTCTCCTGAGAACATGGCGAGTCTTTTGGTGAGTTTCATGGGAAAGTGGAATTTGGAAAACACATAATGTAACTATCTTATACACACCATCTGATCCCAATGACATCCACACCAAATAACCATAATAAGTATCTCAGGCACATGAAATCTAGATATACGACATGTAGCTAGCATGTACAAGTTGTGTAGTCTAGAAGAGTCAACAATCCAAAGCCCCAGGCATGGAACCCACATATATTGAAATTAAGGTATAAAATGTGTAGCGAAATAGTACATGCTGTGTAGTCCTCCAATTACTGGAATAATTAAATTATATTAAATTTAATATTTCCGCATTAAAACCTTTTGTCTTTGATCAGAAATTTTACTGTTTGAATTTTTTAAAGGGTATTTAATAGTTTTAAATGATAGTTTCATTTATTGCAATAAACCTTAAACTATTGGTTCCACCATTAGTTTTCCCATAATGCCTCTATGATGGTTATATCCAAGAGGTTTCATATAGGAATTAAGATAAAAGGGAATAAATTAATTAATCAATCAATTAATGATTAATTAATGAAAGAAAATTTACCTAAATAATAAAGAATGAATAAGAAATGAATATTATCCATTTAATTTGTGTATATGTTTCATGTGTGACCATTCATGAGCAATAACAGGATAAGTGTTTGTGTTGGCATTTATTTAGTTTAAGTTTTTTCATGGGTTTGTGATTATTTATTATTAAATTAATTATGATGGCCTCCGAGCCATTCCTCCCTCCATTATTACGTAGTATCTCTTTGTCTAAGGATATTTTTGTAATTACACTTTAACCAATAATTTGGTTCCCATCAATTTCTTGTGATATATAAATACTTTTAATTAATTTAGTTACCCAAGGATAATGGGGGGAGTTCAAGATGGAACCAAAATGATGTCGACCCAAGTGTTATAGAGGTGGAAAAGTGGAATGCTATAACTCATGCCAAGAAATGCAACAAGAATTATTTCCCCTCAGTCATATGATGATTTAATTTAGTCTGATTGAATAAAATATTAGATAAATATCATTAATTGGTCATATAATTAATTAATTAATTATTTTTATGCAATTATTTATTTTATGGATAAAAGACCGTGATCACATAACTAAATGAATTTATGTGAAAATATTGAATTTAAATAAACATATTATCCGTAAATGTACTATCTGACATGGTTTATTAATTAGGTAACATCCAATTAAAATTAACAGGACATGTAAAGAATAAAACAAGATAAAATTTATGCATAATTCGTTTTAATATGCTAACCTAATATTAAGTCAAACCAACCCTTCCATTACATGATTGAGAATGAAACTATATAACTAAGTGTAATACATGGTCAAAGTCTGGAAACCTAATTTTAACAAGGAGTTATAATGATGGTTTTAGGTTGACATCACCAAACTTGTATTTATTTTAATGAAAAATGTATGTTAAATAAAAATCTGTAGGAAATTATAAAGAAAATATAAGTTAGGATTTCAGTAATGGGAAAACCACTCAACAGATCAAGGATTTGCAAGCCCGAAGTTGAAAATACCGCCTCACTAATTAGTTTTGTATGATTTTTTGGAAAAAGTATGGATCATTAAGAAAAGTAATAAGGATAATTTCCACTATAATGTCTTAGAACATATGATATTTTGAGTGAAATTTTGTGGGATATTGAGAATTGATAGAATAATAAAATATTTAATTAATCAAATAAATTAATTTATTATTTCTCACATAATTTGTAATCAAGAAAAGGTGTTAATGGTTTTCTATTTAATAACAAAATAAAAATGGAAATCTCATCATCCAAATTATCAGTACGATAAATATTTGAGAAAGACAACCTCCTCACTGTCATTAACTTCCCTGAGTGGATTAGATACATTTGAGTTGTGCTACACTATGAATGGAAATCTTATGTGCCAGAATTTTCAATGACTAATATGCCTGCCAAGGAAGAGAGTGATGAAGAGTTCCTTGACTACAAAAAATATTTGAGTGAGACAGTTGATGTTCAATATTTGATGATTTCAATGATGTCTACTGAACTCATGACGTCACACATAGACATGGATGAATATAACATTATTGATCACCTCCATGGTCTTTACTTGGAGAGAGATAGAAAATACAGTTTGATATTTCCATGGAACTCTTTCATATCAAAATTTGAGAGTGTTCCCTAGTTGGGTCTCATGAGTCAAGGTCATTCGATACATTGATTTCCTAGAGGTTCTAGGGTTGAAACTCCCCCAATATATCGGAACTGATCTCATTCTTATACCACTCCCTCATAGATTTTCTAGCTTTGTATTAAATTTCAATATGAAAAAATTGAGAAGTATCTTCTAGATATTCTTACTCTCATTCTCCATTTAGATAAGGATATGAAGTGTGAAAAGACTTCAAATATTATAGTGAACAAACAAATAGGGAAAGAAATGATATTTAAGTCTGAATATTCTTCATGCACTTCCATGAAAAGAAAGATCAATGATAAAGTAGGGGGATATTATATTGTCTAATTTTCATGTGGAATGAAGGGAACTGGAAGAAAAACTACACCCAGCCAAAGAAGTAAGGGGAATTTTCAGGTGTGTTTGTTATCGAGTGAAATTTATCTGTTTCTAAAAACTGGGTATTAGATACCACTTTTGGTGCTCAAATATGTATTCAAATACATGAATGAAGTATATTCAGAATGATTTACCAAGGGTAGGTGGATCCATGATCATCTAATGAATCCAAACTTACTAATACAACTATTAAGGGATACCACCTCATGTTTCTAAACAAAATGATATTGCTTTTTAATGGTTGTTGTTATGTTCCATCTATTACCAAAAACATTATTTATGTATCCAGACTGGATAAAGATGGATTTGTTTCTTCAAATTTGGTATTAAATGGCGATTATTTTATAAATTTTTAATTTTTTTAATATGAAACATTTAAAAAAAGATATTTATTTGTTGGACTACATAAACCAAGTAATGGAAATTGATAATGATGTTAATTCACATGACTCATACCACACTAAACATTACCATCACTAGATAGGTCATGTAAATAAAAAATCTTAATTAAATTACATCAAGATGTATATTTTGATTATTCTTAACTAAAACCACTTGGTCTATGTAACACATATTTACAAGGAAAAATGAAAAAAATCCTCATTTAATGGGAAATGTGGAAGGGATAAAGAACTTCTTGAATTAGTTCATACCAATGTGTGGGGACCATTTTTTGTTGAAGAAAGTGGTGCGTACTCAAACATCCTAACTTTTACTAATTATTTTAATAGATATGGACATGTCTATTTAATGGGGATTAAGTTGGATTATTTAAATAAATTCATGGAATATATGAATAAAGATTAGAACCAACTTGGTTAGAAGATTAAGAATCTATTATTAGAGCATGGTAGAGAATATCCTAATCAAGAATTCATTGATTATTTTTGGGACTTTGGGATACCATCTCAAATAAATCCTCTTTATACACCTCAATGCAATGTTGTAAGAGAAATGAGGAACCATACCTTATTGGATACAATGATATCGATGATGAGTAATGTGAGCCTTACATTATTTTTTTTGGGATACACATTACAAATAACATCATACGTAGTAAATTGATTTCTAACTAAAGAAACAAATGGTATACCATACGAATTATGGAATTAAAAGAAACCAATATTTTCTTACTTACATGTGTGGGTTTTTGAAACATTTGTAAAGGCCTATTTAGGTAACAAGCTTGCACCCTGAGGCACAAAGTGTGTCTTTATAGCATATCCCAAAGAAACAAAGTGATACTAACTATATAATCCCTATAGTGGGAGATATATAGACTTTGATAAAGTCCAAGATTAAGATATACACAAGTTTTCATTCGAACAAATTCCACAAAGCCACATGGAATAAGAAGTTGTTCTAGAGACACAAGTACTGCATATGATCACTAGAGAGGTTAGATAACCTAAATCATATTGTTTTCTAGTAAACACAGATTGTGACTCATTATTAGTTGATAATAATGATCATATAACATATAAGGATATAGTAAATGGAAAAGATTTTTTCATGTGGCTATAATCCATGAATTCTAAAATAGATTCCATGTAATAGATTTTTTTTGGATTTTTGTAGATACTCTAGTGGATGTAAGGAACATTGGATTTAACTGGGAATTCAAGAAGAAACTGGGACTAAAAGGAAAATTCAGTACCTATAAGGCATTAATAGTTGTAAAAGGGTTTAAACATCATCAAGGCATTTACTATGATGAAATTTTTTCACTAGTTTCAATGCTGCTATCCATCAAAATTATAATTTCAATTGTGTCTTACCATGACAATGAGATTTTTGAAAAGAGATGTTAGACTAAATTTCCTCAATGGGGAACTACAAGATGATTTATACCTAACACAAGTTGAAGGTTTTGTGACTTTAAAGGATGATAATAAGATATAAATATTACACAATTCCATTTATATATTAAAACAAGCTTCTTGGTCCCCAAACCTTTGTTTCAATGAAGACATAATGTAATTTTGTTTCCTAAAGAATGAGTGTGAGACTTGTATCCATGAATGGTTTAGTGGGAGTGCAATCATTTTCTTAATAGTTTATGTTGATGACATAATACCCATTCCAAATGAAATACCAACATTATAGTTTTAAGGAATAGTTGAATAAATAATTCTATATAAAGGAGTTGGGTAAGTTCCAAAGTATTATTGTGTCATGACTCGACCCAACGAGGCTCAATCCACGACTCCCCTAGCCCGCCTCCAATAGACCAGGGGCTGGCATTTAGCGCCGAGTAGGATATGACACAAAAGGGAGGCATTAGCCTAAGGTACCTGTACACATGCACCCACATACTCCTCCATGCAATAGCACATAGATATATAAAACTGAAATGTAATGACTTGCATACAACTATCCCAAACTAGAGTACAAAAAAAGTACAAAAGGGAAAAACAGGGCCCACCAAAAGAAAACTGTAAAGTGTCTAACCTACTCAGAAGGAGGGTAAACGCTGCCAAAACACCTTCCGGTAATCTTCTTGGCACAGCTCTGGTAAACAACCCTGTCAAACCCACTCACTAAGATTTTCCTGCTCCGGGTCCTCCTGGGACTCCATCGAACGACCTCTGTTCTGCACAAGACACAAACATGTGCAGGCAAATCCCGTGCATGGGTGTGTATAACAATACTTTGTAGGCACCCCAAAAACTCAAAAAAAAGAAGAGAGAAACTAAAAGGAAACAGTCCGCTCATCCCAACCAGAGGGAACCCAGATGAGAGAGAAACTTCATCTTGTGACCATCCTCGGCTAAACACAACTAGTCAGCTTAGCTCAGGTGTATGACCATACATACACCTTGAACAATCCAGATATACTCAGCTCACGCAGCAAGCCACATGAGGTACGGACCTCATCACCAGCAATGATTCACAACTAGGAGAGAACACTCCACGTTCCCTGTCATCCCAGATGACACTCGTCTGAGAGATACACTCCATCAGATCCCATATAAACATCTCAGACACTCACCTGAGAGGTCTCGCTCGCTGGATATCGTCACTAAGAAAAACTCGCTGAAATAACATAAACACCAAACTATTCATATAGAGGATCGCTCATAGGGTCTGATAGGGGATAACAGAACCGACACCGGTATATGAAGATCTCATAGATAGGGGATCACTCACAGGGTCCGATGGGAGATACCAAAACCTGATCTGGCGTTTGTAGATCTCACAGATAGGGGATCACTCCCAGGATCCGCTGGGGGATACCACAACCCGATCGGGGATTCGTAGAAAAACGTCACTCAGATAGGGGACCGTCACCCCGTGTCACGATGCTCACAACGATACCAAAACCCTATTTGGTACATCTCGTGCTGTAGGGGATCAAACTGACGATACCTCAACCCTATAGAAACCACGCACTGAGTAGGGGATCGTATATCCAATAATACCACAACCCTACTATAAACCTCATGCTGAGTAGGGGATCATATACCTGACGATGCCACAACCCTACTGAGCACGTCCCACCATATAAGGGATCATATTCCCGATGATTCCACAAACCCTACGGGGTTAACCTACTAGATAGGGGATCGCCGCCCATGGATAAGTAGTCACATCCTTACTAAGAACCTGATCTAGGGAAAAGATGCTAGATGATCCCACTCCGGGCCCATCGGAGGGATGCCACAACTCTAACAGATTAAACATCCCATCGAGAGGATCAAAAACATATACTAAGGTTGTGATGTCGCGCAAACCCTCGCAGGAAAGAACCAAGGGAGTACCCTCAACCATTGTCGGTCCAAACGTCGCTAACTGGAGCGACCCACAACAACACCACATTGCGCAGCACCAAGGCCGATACCTAGGCCACTATCACGATCTATGCGGAAAAACACACAGGATAGGCTGTTTACTAGACCGAAACGGACAACCAGTGAAAAAAGCACTATTCATCATAGTTAGCCCGTGCAGGGCCCACACAATGATCCCAAAACTCATCAAGCGGATCATACCATGACGATTCCCTCAGAAAAACACATAGGATCGACTACTCGTTCGTCCGAAAGGGACACCCAGTGAAAAATGCACTATTCACGGAAGCCAGGTCAAGTGGGGCCCACGCCTCGATCCCGAAACACATCGAACGGATTGCACCATTGCAATCCTCTCGAAAAAACACATCGGATCAACTAATCATCCTCCAAAATAGGACTCCTGGTGAGAAAGTTGTATTTCTCCTTAAACGCCCCAAACCGGGCCTCGGGGGGCCCACACCTCAAACTTGGTCCCAACACCCAAAAACCATCAAGAAAATTCCTCCGTACCATTAAGATCACAATGCCACTGATGACACGTCAATCAGATGCTCCCGATAGGAGTTATGGTGGGTTGAAGCTGAATAATAATAAAATATTATTATTATTTCAACGTTTCGTACCCCCGGGCCATGAACCCGACTCATAAAATTCAAAAAGAAAACCCAAAACGTCCTTCTAGATGCAAGGAACATGTATCCGCAAACAGATCACGATTTGGACTCCCGATATGCATTTTATGGGGGTTTAAAGAGCTCCCGGAATATTCTGGCCGGACCACTGCTGGCTCACCGGAAAACTGACTGGACCGGCGTGTTGCCCTTGCCGAACCGCCGCGCTGCCGCACCGCCTGCCGGATTCTGCCGCGCCGCCGCTGCCCTCATCGGATTCCGCCATTTCCGCCACCGGAATCTGAGTTTTCCACCGGAAAACTTTCGGGAACACCCGGGAGCACCCCGATGTTCTAAAATCAGATCTGAAAAATGTTTTAGAAACCTCGGGACCCGAACTATATAACCCTTATGAATATTAAAAAAAAAACAACACATAAATGGGTTCCGGGATTTTAAAACTCAAACCACCTACCTTGTGGGTGAAACACCAAAGCTTCTGGTGCAGAACGACGCCGACGACGCCCTGAAGGTCGATCTGCTGATGATCGACGCAGAAAACGGAGGATTCTGGCGCGATTTGGAGATGAAATGGAGGATGGAGGAAGGTTTCCGTCCACTGTGCGTTGGAGGTGGGCGGGGGAGGAGATGAAATGAATTTATTTTTTTATTTGAAAACTTCATTTAAATCAACGCCCCCGATCAGACCTCCCGCGCGTGGAGAAAATTAGGTCACCCCTAGGGTAAACACGCCGTTCTGAACGCACCAGCGGACTCAGATTTGCGATCTGAGACTATGTTCAGAAGTTATTTGAGTCGATGGTAACAATTAAACTTTTCCACTTTTTTACAAAAATGCCCATGGTGGCGCTTTCCACCGTAGGCCCACGACCGCAAAGTTTACACCTCGCCTAGGTTAAACAGCACGTTTTGGATGCAACCATGCCCTCAGATTCCCGTTCTGAGCTACCTTTTGAGAGATATCACACCCCTACACGTGCATATTATAAAAGTACTTAATATTTTTATAAAATTAATTCCGGGCACACCGGGCCTTGAAATCGCATGATGTCTTCGTGCCTAGCTCTGGAATTATTCGTAGAAATATTCCAAAGTCTGACAGTGCCAAAACCCGAGTCGCTACACCCCCCCCCCACATAGAAATTTTCGTCCCAAAAATCCATAAGTATAAGGAAAGTGACTAGACTCTCAATTAGGTCTCCCACACCAGTGAGTTCACCAACAAACACCTTTTCCCAAACACATAAGTCCGAGGGACTCATCCACTAGACCTCAACACTATCCGATTTGGGCAGCACTGACTCATCCGCACAGTTTTAATCGCGTCATAAAAATGTGTCTCGATAGGGGAAGGATCCCTCTTACTCACGCATTCGAAGCATGTTGAACAACACCCATACACGGTCTTACCAACGCCCTTAAAAAAACGAGAAATAAATAGAGAGGAAGGGTACCGCTAAACAGTGTCTAATATGCTACTGCATAAAGTAGAAAGGACACAAGGCGTACCTCTATCCATCCGCGGAGCCTCTGGGTCAACAAACTCTAGGGCATGCAGCTGTCCTCACCCTCGGCCACCAGCTCCCTGCGCTTGGCGTGGGCCACCTGGGGGTGGGGCTGGTGGCAACTGATACCGCCTACAACCTCCTGCTACTGCACCAGCTCCGTCACCAGGTCTGCCACCCTGTATACCTCATTTCTCAAGATGCTGCCTCTGCCAAGGCGGTTTGTCGACAAGTTGCCTCTCAACAGCATGATGATTCAGGAAATCTAGAGCATGATGCCCCGACCGTCGCAAGCATAACACCACCTCTCCTGTGGCTGACCAAACTGGCCTGCGAGGCCTGATCCTCAGATCCTCCATCCTGGGGTCACCTCCTGAAACGTCGCCCAAGTCTGGGACCCTGAGTCTGTCGTCGGTTACCATATTCCGATCCGACAGACCAAGTCTCAGCTGCCACATGCCCAACACTGATGGGCTGAACCAGCTTACCCAGAAAGCTCTCCACCACCAAGGCTTGTTCCAGCACTCCAGCATAGGTGGGAAGACATAAGAAAACCACACCTTCTCAGATGTAACTGCATAGGCCCTTCTTAAAGGTTTGATCCCCAAAGAACGGTTCTCGAACCATATCCAGGGAGTAATACAACAGGTCTCTAAACCTCACTGAGTACTCAGACACAGTCTTTCCCTCCAGCCGAAGCTGTAGATGCTCCGGAATCCGCACTGACCTCAGCATCACCGGATAGGACTCATCCCTGAAGAGTCGCTCAAACTTCACCCACGTGAGCATTTCCTCATCGTGGGACTACATCACCAAACTCTACCATCACCCAGTTGAACCATGCAGAAGGCTCGCCTCTAGGACCACCATCTGATTTAGAGGTGTCCCCACTAGGCAGAAAACACGGGTGACTACTTCAAGCCATTCATCAGCTGCCTGAGGGTCTGGATCACCCCGGAACCTCAAAGGTCACTGCCTCTGGAACTCGTGCAGTGCACTAAGCATGCGCACAACCTCATCCTGCACTCCCGAAACAACCATATGCTCAACATGTGGTGGCTCAACGGGAAGACCACCTGGAGGTCAGCCTCAGAACCTGCGCCCTGGTCCACCGCCTCTACACGGGGTGGATCGTCACCAAATTCCCACTGCGGAATGCTCGCTGGCTGTCGTCGTGGTGGCATCCTGAAATACATTCATGATTCACCACAGTCAAATAGTATATCTGTTGAGATGACTCAAGGAGAACAAGGGAAACCCAAAAACCCATTCCTATATGATGCATGTACCATTATGTCCCTGTGACTAGTGTCCAAACGTCATGAGTCTAATGGTAGGTTATCAGAGTCCTGGTGTATGGATACATCAGCCGCCGCACCAACACTGGTGTCTCTGGCCTAAAAGCCGAGCTCGAAACATCATAACACTTCCATGACTCAACTCAAACCAAACTCACAGCTAGACCAGTTACGCTCTGAGATCCCAAAGGTGGAACCTCCTCTGATACCACTCTGTCACGAACCGACCCAAAGGGGCTAAAGCTGTGACTCCCCAAGCCAGCCTCCAATAGGCCAGGGGTTGACGTCTAGCGCGAAGTAGGCTATCACACACAAGGGAGGCATTATCCTAAGGTACCTGTATACACACACACCCACACACACCTCCATGAAACAGTGCATAGATATATAAAACTGAAAAGTAAAGGCATGCATACAACTATCCCAAACCAGAGTACAACAAAAGTACAAAAGAGAAAAACATGGCCCACCAAAAGAAAACTGAAAAGTGTCTAACCTACTCAGAATGAGGGTAAACACTGCCAAAACACCTGCCGGTAAGCTTCTCGGCACAGCTCCAGTAAACACCCTGGTCATACCCGCTGACGAAGCTCCACCTACTCTGGGTCCTCCTGGGAGTCCTTCGAAAGGCCTGTGGTCTGCACATGACACAAACATGTGCAGAAAAGGCCCATGCAAGGGTGAGTATAACAATACTCAATAGGCACCCCAAAAAACGAAAACAAAAGAGAGAAACTGAAAGGAAATAGTCCTCTTATCCTAGCTAGAGGGAACACAGACGAGATAGAAACTCCATATCGTGACCATCCTCGGCTAAACAAAACTAGTCATCTCATCTCAGGCGTATGCCCATACATACACCTTGAAAAATCAATATATACTCATCTCATGCACCAAGCCACAGGAGGTACCGACCTTATCACCAACAACGATTCACAACTAGGAGAGAACACTCCATGATCACTATCAACCCAGATGACACTCATCCTAGAGATACACTCCATCGGATCCCACACAAAAATCTCAGATGCTCACCCGAGAGATCACGCTCGTCAGATATCTCTACTGAGGAAACCTCACTGAAACAACATAAACACAAAAATCCTCGGATAGGGGATCACTCCTAAGGTCTGCTAGGGGATACCAGAACTGACACCATTATACGAAGATCTTACAGATAGGGGATCACTCCCAGGTTCCATTGGGGGATACCACAACCCGATCTGGCATTCGTAGATCTCACAGATAGGGGATCACTCCCTGGATCCGCTGGGGGATACCACAACCCGAACTGGTATTTGTAGAAACACGTCACTGAGATAGAGGATCTTCAACCATGTCACGATGATCACAATGATTCCAAAACCCTATCTGGTACATCTCGCGCTGTAGGGGATTGAACTAACAATGCCACAACCCAAAATAAACCACACACTGAGTAGGGGATCGTATATCCAATGATACCGCAACCCTACTGTAAACCTCATGTTGAGTAGGGGATCATATAAATGAAGATGCCAAAACCCTACTAAGCATGGCCCACCGCATAGGCGATCATATTCCCGAAGATGCCACAAACCCTACGGGGTTAACCTGCTAGACAGAAGATCTCCACCCATGGATAAGCGGTCACAACGATACCAAGAACCCAATCTAGGGAAAAGATGCTAGAGGATCCCACTCCAGGCACAATGGAGGGATGCCACAACTCTAACAGATTAAACATCCAATCGAGAGGATCACAAACCTAAACTAAGGTTGTGATGCTGCGCGAACCCTTGTAGGAAAGAACCATGGGAGTACCTTCAACCACTACTGGTCCAAATTTCGCTAACCCGAGCGATCCGCAACAACGCCATACTGCGCAGTAACAAGGCCGATACCAAGGCCACCATCGCGATCTAGGTGAAAAAACATGCATGATAGGCTGTTTACTCTCCCAAAACGAACAACCGGTGAAAAAGACACTATTCACAGTAGCTAGCCCATGCGGGGCCCACACAACGATCCCGAAACTCATCAAGAAGATCATACCATGGCGATCCCCTCATAAAAACACACAGGATCGACTACTTGTTCGTTCGAAACGGACACCCGGTGAAAAAGACACTATTCACTGAAGCCAGCTCGGGTGGGGCCCACACCTCGATCCTGAACCACATCGAATAGATCACACCATTGTGATCTTCTCGGATAAATACACAGGTTCAACTACTCATTTGCAAAAATCGGACTCCTGGTGAGAACATTGCGTTTTTCCGTAAACGCCCCAAACCGGGCCTCATCAGGCCCGCACCCCAAACTTGGTCCCAACACCTAGAGACCATCAAGAAAAGTCCGTTGTACCATCATAGTCACAATTCCACTGACGTCACGTCAATCAGACGCTCCCGATAGAAGTTATGGTGGGTTGAAGCTGAATAATAATAAAATATTATTATTTTTTCAACGTTTCATAGCCCCGGGCCACGAACCCGACTCATAAAATTTCCAAAGTAAACCCAAAAGGTTCATCTCGATGCAAGGAACACGTCGCCACAAACAGCTCGTGATGTGGACTCCCGATATACATTTTAAGGGGGTTTAAAGAGCTCCTAGAATATTCTGGACGAACCACCGCTGGCTTGCAGGAAAACTGCTCGGACCGCCGCGCTGCGCTTGCCGAACCACCATGCCACCTGCCAGATTCTACCATGCAACCGCCGCACCGTCACTTCCCTCATTGGATTCCAACATGGCCGCCGTCGGAATCCGGGTTTCCACCGGAAAACTTCAGGGAACCCCCGGGAGCACCCCAGTGCTCCAAAATCATATCTGAAACACGTTTCAGAAACCTCAGGACCCGAACTGTACAACCTTTTTGACGATTTTAAGAAAAATAACACATAAATGGGGTCTGGGATTTTAAAACTAAAACCGCCTACCTCGCGGGTGAAACACCGAAGCTTCGGGTGCAGAACGACGCTGTCGACCCCCTGAAGCTCGATCCGCTGACGATCAGCGCAGAAAACGGATGATTCTGAGGCGAATTGGCGACGAAACGGAGGATGGAGGGGGGTTTCCATCTACTAAACTTTGTAGGTGGGAGGGGGAGATGATGAAATGAATTTTTTTATTTATTTAAAAACATCATTTAAATCAACGCCCCCGACCAGACCTCCCGGCGCAGAGGAAATTAGGTCGCCCCTAGGGTAAACGTGCCATTCTGAACACAACAACAGAATCAGATTTGCAATCCGAGACTCCATTCAGAAGTTATTCGAGCCGACGCTCATAATTAAACTTTTCCACTTATTAACGAAAACACCCCTGGTGGCGCTTTCCACCGCAGGCCCGCGCCCGCAAAGTTTACACCTCACATAGCGTAAACGGCACGTTCCGGACGCAACCGTGCCCTAAGATTCCCTTTCTGAGCTACCGTTTGGTAGATATCACACCCCCCTCCACGTGCATAGTATAAAAATAATTAATATTTTTATAAAATTAATTCCATGCTCACCTAGCCTCAGAATCGCACGCCGTCTTCGCACCTAGCTCTGGAATTATTTGTAAAAATATTTCAAAGTCTAAAAGGGCCAAAATCCAAGTCGCTACATATTGGGATCAAGATCCATTGTGATAGATCAAAAAGGTCGCTCGACCTAAGTCAATTTACATACATTGAAAAGATACTGAAGGGTTTTAGAATGGAAGAGTCCAAGAGGGGATTATTTCTAGCATCACATGACATTCATCTTTTTAGGAAAATGTGTCCTAAAAAAATGATGAAAGATATAAAATTGAAAGGATTACATACACATCCGTGATTAGGTTAGTCATGTATTCTATTCTATGTACTAGTTTAGACGTTGCCTATAAATTTTACATGCAAGATCCCCACATGAGGATTTAGTTAACTTAGTATTTAATGAAATTTTAATATATAACCCACCACTGTATGATTCCACTATACAAAAAACCAATATATCTAATAAGTTAATAAGGTGGAAAATACTCTTGAATTTAAATAAAGTGAGAAATTATTATAATATGATCTAACACAACCCATATATCATTATTTACTCTTGATCTCTTTGTATGACTAGTGACTGAGTCCATGGGGATGTTTTCAAATTTCTATGTTGGAATGGGTAAAGGATATATAATTACCTTTGATTTTTTCCTTTAAACATTCAACTACTAAGATAAAAATCACTTTGATGTATATTACATGATCTAATTCCATATATTTTACAACAAATAGTTCTCTTGGAGATATCGATACATCTTATTGCTTCCCAAGTTGATGGAGAAGGTTGAGTTACATGCATCATTAAAAAAATCATTATTTATCTTAGTATTTAAGGTTAAATGTAGTCATGACCCAATTTTTATGATACATTCTTTATAAAATTTACCCATTTAGGATTTACCATTTCTTATAGCTTCCACCGTATTCTATATTTCCTCATCATCTCTTTGAGAATTATTTATCTTCTATAAAAGCGATACTTGAGAAATCATTTGGTAAAGAAATAATGATATTATTTCCTTTATGATTCCCATGTTAATCCTTTTAAAGTATAGTAATATTTTATCTTTATTAGTTATCATAATTTATAATGTTTCCAAATCCTTTTTGATTACAGCATAGAACACTTAATATTCTTTCCCAGGATGCTAGAGTATTGAGAAATCACATTCCTTGAACATCTCTAACCATATTTTATGGAACATATTATTCTCATTCTATATGAATATATATTTGATTCTCTTATGATCTTTATATATTTAAAACATTTCCACATAGATATAATACTACTAGATTTCTAATAATAAGATCACTAAATCTAATTCCAAATAGTGTGTTGGATAGCTCGGTTGATGAACATTCAACAAACTAAAGGTATAGGATATAACTTTATTATTCTGTATTAGTACACAACCCAATTAATTATTTGAAGCATCATTGTATACCAAGAAAATTTCTACACTAGAGGGGAGAGTGAGGGTTAGTATAATGATAAACATCTTTATCAAATACAACTTTCTTTATATTCATCCGTCTAGAGAAACTTTACCCCCTTCTGAGTCATCTTCGTTAGCTGGTTTCACAATCAAGAAAATTTTCTCAAAAATCATATGTAATACCCATCTTGTACAAGGAAACTATGGATATCCACAAAAGATGATAGTATGGGCCACTCCATATCTGATTATATCATTTAAGGGTCAACAGTTATCCCTTTTTTGGGGATAAAATGTCCTAATAAGGATAATTCGTCCATCTATAACTCACATTTATTATAATTTGAATAATTATTCTCCTTTCAAAAATTCTTTAGCATAGTATTCATGTGATAATCATGATCCTAATTACTTTTAGAGTATATTAGAATATCATCTATAAATACTAATTTTTTTTTCAATGTAAATATTTCTAGATAATCATTGAGTCTGAAAGGAATTACTATGAACTCATAGTGTCCATACCTTGTTAAGAATGTAGTCTTTTAAAATATATTCTTTATTAACCTTTAATTGGTGAATTTCCAAATAAAGGTGCACCTTAGAGAAATATTAGGCCCAAATAGTTTATCAAATATGTAACACCCCAAGATTTCATAGTACGTTATTTCTTCACTGTAATTCAATAACTTGCACTACACGCAACACCGACTTAAAGCGCACCATGACTTACCAAACTCGCCGTTCAAAAGCTGTTATAAATAATATTAACAGAATTTTAAACTATATAATCATTATAATTTTAGAATCCCTATTATTAGTTTCTTATACATAATTTAAGAACTAATTCATTTTTTTCAGATAAAAGAAGTATTTTTCAAAAAATATACATTTACCACCTTTTAATGGTGTACCCTTTTTAAATCCAATATTTGAAACTTCTATATATTAAATTTGACAAAATAAAATTATTCTTTAGAATTGGGACATAAGAATTTAGTTTCAATAAATATTTGGTGTTTTTCTGCTAACTTTCATATTTGGGTGAATAGTGAAAAATACTATATTTTAACTGAAAACAACTTTTTTAATCAAAATAATTTATAGTGTTAAATTATACATTTTAATGGTTTGGAAGTATAAATAGATTATATTTTTACAATTTAATCCAATTCTGGTCATAGTAATTAATTTCACTTTGATATTGGACATTAACAAGTGTCAAACTTTTGATAGTTATTATTTCTTAAAAATACGCATTTTGGTTTTGACAGCGGGAATTAATTTTAAATTAATAAATGAAACTTATATGTTTTGAATTTGGTAAAATATACTTTATTATTTAATTCAGAATATCAAAATTAGCTTATGGTGAATTTTTGGTATTTTTCTGAAGACTTTCAATTTTTGATGAATAGTGAAAAAACACTGAGTTATTATTTAAAACTGTCTTTTTATTTAAATAATTATTTATTTTATTTAAATCTATTTTAGGTCAAAATAGATACATAATAACTATATAATCTCAATTTAATTCATTGGAGCCATTTTATAATAAGTTTAAATATATAAAAATTTTATTTAAATTTTACCATCTTTTACCCACCTCCTTGGAACATTTTCAAATTTACATAAAACTTAATTTTACCACTTCTTTGAGTTGAATTTAAAAAACCTGAGAGACATTGTTAATATCAAGGAGTAAAATTTGGTTCAATAAGATAAAAATAATTTTTGGTGAATATTAACGTTTTACATTTATTTACCACAGTTAAAAGTAAATAGGGTAATTAAGGGTAAAAATGATATTATTATTACCCTAAAACATGTCCTAATTCTATTGGATAAGTGTAATTAGAACAAAAACAACCTTAGGAATAAAATACGACCATTTAGGTGCACTTGTATTAGATTAAGACATTTATTATTATTTTATTTAAAGAAGAGCTAAAAGAGTTAAAATCAAAGTTTAATAACTAAACAATTTTTTATATAGGGTTATACATAAGATAAATTCAACTATAAATATTCATTATAAAGCTACAAATATTTCCTACATAATTGTATTTTATTAAGAATTTTTAGATATTAAATAATTAAATTTATTAATGACATAATGATGATGCAGTAATTACCCTATTAATGAAAGAATCAAATAAATGGTATTATAAATATTAAAATAAATATAATTTCAAAATCTTTATGACATCAACAGATTTTTTAGGCGAATATGAAATTTTATTATTAATTAAATGTATTTATTTTAAGTAACCATGCTCTTATTATTTTATCAAAAAACAAATACCAAAGAGTGTCAAAATTGACATAAAATAGTTTTTAAAACAAATATTATATTATTAATTGATATAATAGTCCTAAAAATATAAGGTTCATCCAAAAGACTTATATAACAATTTATATGACATTAATGAACCAATTTGGGTTTTATTTGAATTTTATAGTAAGTTTATTAACTGTATAATATAAAAATACAAAGAGACATGGTAAATGTCAAACTATTTAACGAAGAGTTAAATCTAAACGTTAAGTTTAATATGTCAACCGAAACCTGTCTAAAACCTATTGGTTGAGTTTATTTCGACCCATACCCACCTTATATTTTATATTATTAATTTTTGAGCCATTATAAACTGAAAAGTAATTTATTATAAAATAATACTTTAAGTTTTTCCCACGGTTACCCTCACCCCTCTTATAAAAGGGCACTTCCTCTTCTCTCAAATTCACACCTACAAAGCAATTTGGCTCAGACAATATCTTTCCAAATATCCTACCTTTATCCTAGAGGCCTTCCTTTTGTCAGAAAGCCAACCTATTAAGACCTTTTGATCAAATCAAGAGGATGAACCCGAAGAAGAGGTAATGATTTCACCACCCTCTTTCAAGTTCTCTTATTCTTCCACTTACTCTTTCTTTGTTGTTTTAATTATAAAATAATAAATCCAGTATCTTATATATAATGTTATGTTATTATAAATATTTCACAACTATTTTCATTATTCTATCCATCTTATGAATGATAATGTCACCATGCGTGCGTACGTACGACTTACCGTCTCCATGTCGTGGTGTAATTTGTTATTGAACACTATGTTATTTGGATGGATATAATGATGCGTAATATGCATATAAATAATTAAAGTAACATTCTAATGTCTCAGTAAAATTAATATACCATCCAATTCCACACCTTTAAGGAAATTAGATTGTCGCTCGTGCGTACGCACAAATTACTGTCTCCACGACGTGATGAGATTAATTTCCACGTTCACAATTCATCAATGATTATAAAAATATATATTACTAAGAAGTATGTAATATATGAAATAATAATGCTACTGGATATATATATATATATGTACTTACATATATCTTATTCACTTAGTTCCGTTTAATACGATATGAAAACATAAACAACGTTTATGAGTACGTACGGACTACCATCTCCATAAACGGTGTTTTTCATATATATATATATGTCTATTATACATATTTATATTCTAAATATATATGATATATAAATCATGTTTTATATTCTGGAAGTATTTAAATCTTGATCTATGTGATACAATCAAGAGTAACAAGTTAAAACGTGCACGATAAAGAAAACAATTATTACCCGAAATTTTAATTTAACATGGAAATTATTATTAAATGAGTTGTATAAAGTCATAAATGAATCATATATGATATCATGAATATTAATATGGTTCTGGTATAACTTAATAACATACTAAGATCTTCATAAATGAGGTTAAACATACCCTCTACTAAAGGAAAGTGCAAGATAAGAGTTAATTCCTCAATCTCATTATTATATGAGATTGTTTATGTGTAAGTATTTACTGGGAAATTTTTATCATCCATGTCCATTTTTCATAAAAATGATTTCAAAATGAATATTTTAAGGATTTTTGAAAGGTACTCTATATCAATTTCATAATTTTAAATGTTTTAAAGATTTATCTTTCTAAATATTTTTAAATAATGTCCATGTTTTCAAAATGATTTTAAGGATTTATTTATATGGACATGAATGTTTTGAAATGATAATTATTTTCAAAAGTTTCAAAGTGGTATGGGACAATTTGATTCACAAATATATTTTCAATTACTTCATTTCTAAATGTGTGACTTTTAAAGGATTTTACAAAAAGGATATTTCTCTCAAAAAGTTTTACTCATCATTTTCAACTTTGTCAGCATCCTTTACTAGATATTATTTTTGATTGAGGTTGATTTATTATAATAAAATCTTCCATGTTGTATTGAATCAGTTATGATATGTTTGACTGTGGATGTTCTATTTTTATACCATTAATGGTTTATAGTTAATGTAATGAAATCTTGTATGCTATTTTTGATACGAATGTTTATGTTATGTATCAATTTTTTTATATGAGGAATGCAGTGGACTTAGTAAGTGACGGGTGGAGCCTGATATAGCTCCTTGATGCATTGGTAGGTCTCATGAGACAAACTAGTGTCTTGTCAAAAGTCCTTGAAAAATATTTTATTTGTAGTCATGGCACAAGGCCTTGACTATGTGGTAATGATGTCCGGCGTCAGGCATTCCCTCATTATGAAATTAGTTATTACATGTGATTAGTCAACTAGTAGAATATCCATGTGCATGTTTATATGGAAATGTTTGATATATTTTTTTAATTTTATTTTTAAAAAGGATGTTGTTTTTATCACACATCTTTCCTTAAAAGTTTATAGCTTCCGTTAAATTATTTACCCTTACGGGCATCTGAGCTCACCCCTTTCTTATGTTTTATTTTCCCAGGATTCCAAGAAGTGTATTATGATTGATATGCAGGGTTAAGCTAAAGGGAATAATTTCATTCTCAAAGAACTATTTTTTGTATTGTATGTTAGAAAGTGTAATGTAATGTTCATGTATGAAATCTATTTTTCAAGGCTGCTAAATTGATCGGTCTTTCGGGACAAGATTTATTGTAATAATGCAAATGTATTAAAATAATGCACCAAATCATGGAATATAGGGTCGGGGAATTACAATTGGTATTAGAGGAAGTTTATAAATAACCTAGGAAACTAGGTTTAGACAAACTCTGATTAGAGCACATTACCGTAAGATAGACATTGAAGATTAGTATAGAGAAACTTCCTAGAATTTTGGTAAGGTAATGATTTTGTGAGTTTTCCCAAGAAAATATATCCTTGTCTGGATAGGAGTAGGTAGAGGTGGATCTAGCACATATGTACCTAGGGGTAAAACCTGAAAACACTACTTTGAACTAGACTAAAATAGGAACTGGGGCATGACAACGGGCCTTGCTGCACTCTTAGTTACAACACTTCTAGGGGATATGCTTAGGATAATTCTCATTTTATTTACAAACCACTATGAAGGGTTTATTAGTATATAACTCCACAAAGAAAACCTTTTTGTGATTATGGATTATATCCATAAACTATTCAATTTACGTTAGGTATTTTACATGTTTGGAATTATGAATTGCGATTCATAAACTGACCTAGTGTATTCCATTGTATAGAAATGGTTCCCAATAGAAAGAATGTGAACTCTAACAATACGTGTGATCCAAAGAGTAAGAAGGATCATATCTTTCATAGTATTAAGCCAAAATTTAGAAGAGAACTAGTCTCCCATGTATTCTCAACATATGAAGAAATAGTATCATGTGTTAATAAGATAAGTAAAGAATTCTCTGAGTCCTATGGATTTGAAGGGAAGCAAGACAAGAAAACGATGGAATAGAGAAAGATGGATCAAGGGAAGAGGGAAATGAAGGATTTTCCCATATGTGATAACTGTGGAAAGAATCACCATGGTAAATGCTTGAAGTAAAAGAGATTTTGTTATAAGTGTAGAGAAAAGGACACCATGTACGTGATTGTAAGGGTAAGAAAAATATTTCAAATGTACAATGCTTCATATGCAAGGCGTTCAGACACTATGTGAATTAATGTCTCGTTCATCAGATTATACCTTAAATGATGATATTGGATAATAATCAAGTTTTAGTATAACCTCATGTGAAGAGGAATGACTAATGTTCTTATGTTGTTAATATAGAATTATTTCATCTGAGTGTTGTATCAAAAATAGACTAGTTATATGAATTATGAAGATAAATAAGGATAGTACTGCAATACTATTTTATTGAGGATTTTAGATTATATGGTTCTAAGAAAAGTGACTTAATAGTAAGCTACAATTTTTGGAAAATACATGGTTGAAGGAAAGGTAATCCTTAATATGGTCCTGATAATGAGGTAGTGATTTTGGAATAAGAGATGGTTGATTTGGGTAAATTATATTGGATATTCTTGACTTCCTTGAAACTGATTAATGATTTGTACATTCCATCATTGTTGGAGTTTACAACATTTTTTGGATAGAAGGAGTATATCCAAAATTCTATAAGGAATAAGGGAGAATGAATATAATCAATAAGGTTTTATGGTAATTCAGGATGTTGTAGTGTTTTAAAATAATACATGATGAAGGCATTCACATGTTATTACCTAGAAAAAAAGGATCTTCATTGTGTTTAACTTCCTTATAAATTTTGGACAGAGAGTTTGGATATATGTATTTTGGATAAGTCTAAAGGTTGGAATGGATTAAGTTTTAAATTGGATGCTACTGTTAAGGTTATTTTTGGATTATTATAGAAAGGAAAACCTAGAGGTCGGGGAACTACTAGTCATGTCCAGCAAGGCCGTGAGACTTGAACCCGCAACTGAAGATCAACAAGGGTGCATCACCTACGACTGGACTATGTGATGTACTAATTTGTATAATTTAAATTTTTTTAAATGTTCTGATAAATGAATTATAAATTCATTATTTTTGGAACCCTATACGATGAGGATAAATAATTTTTTTTTTGAAATCTGTTGGAGTGAAATATGAGTTTTTGTTAGGAATTAGTTGAAGGATGAAACTATACTTGTCAAGTATATACATATATATAATTTTTTCCTCTTACTAAGACTAAATTTTATTAACCCAATTTCCGATGTGGGTTTTCCCACAAAGGTATTTTCTATTTTCAACAAAAGTAAAATTTAAAATTCCAAGGATGCAATTTATTGAAGGAGGGAAAATGTAACACCCCAAGATTTCATAGTACGTTATTTCTTCAAAGTAATTCAATAACTTGCACTACACACAACACCGAGTTCAAGAGCACCACGACTTACCAAACTAGCCGTTCAAAAGAGATTTTGAATAGTATTAACTGAATCTTGAACTATATAATACTTATAATTTTATAATCCATATAATGAGTTTCTTAGACATAATTTAAGAACTAATTCATTTTTTTTATATAAAAGAAGTATTTTTCAAGAAATATAATTTTACCACCTTTTAATAGTGAAACCTTTTTAAATAAAATATTTGAAACTTTTATATATTAAATTTGACAAAATAAACTTCTTCTTTAGAATCGGGACATAAGAATTTAGTTTCAATACATATTTGGTGTTTTTCTGATAACATTCATATTTGAGTGAATAGTTAAAAATACTATATTTTAACTGAAAACAACTTTTTAAATAAAAATAATTTATAGTGTTAAATTATACATTTAAGTTGTTTGGAAGTATCAATAGATTATATTTTTACCACTTAATCCAATGGTGGTTAGAGTAAGTAATTTCACTTTGAAATTGGACATAAACAAGTGTCAAACTTTTGATATTTATTATTTCTTAAAAATACGCCTTTTGGTTTTGACAGCGGGAATTAATTTTAAACTAATAAATAAAACTTCTATGTTTTGAATTTGGTAAAATAGACTTCATTATTGAATTCATAAAATCAAAATTAGATTAGGGTGAAATTTTGGTTTTTTTTTGAAAACTTTCAATTTTTGATGAATAGTGAAAAAACACTGAGTTATTATTTGAAACCAACTTTTTATTTCAATAATTAATTATTTTATTTATATTTATTTTAGGTCAAAATAGATACATAATACCTATATATGTTCAATTTAATTCATTGGAGTCATTTTATAATAAGTTTTGATATATAAAAATTTTATTTAAATTTTACCTTCTTTTACCCACCTCCTAGGAGCATTTTCCAATTTATATAAAACTTAATTTTACCGCCTTTGAGAGTTAAATTTTAAAAATATGAGATAAGGTTAATATAATGGAGTAAAACGTGGTTCAAGAAGATAAAAATAATTTTTGGTGAATAGTAACATTTTACATTTATTTACTACGGTTAAAAGTAAATAGGGTAATTAAGGGTAAAAATGATATTATTATTACCATAAAACATGTCCTATTTATATTGGAAAAGTGTAATTTGACCCAAAACAACCTTAGGAATAAAATATGACCCTTTAGGTCCACTTCGATTAGATTAAGACATATATTATTATTTTATTTAAAGAAGAGTTAAAAGAGTAAAAATCATAGTTTAATAACTAAACCATTTTTAATATAAGGTTATACATAAGATAAATTTGACTATAAATATTCATTATAACTCTAGAATAATTTAATACATAATGGTATTTTATTTATAATTTTTAGATATTAAATAATTAAATTTATTAATGACACAATGATGATGTAGTAATTACCTTATTAATGAAAGAATCAAATAAATGGTATTATAAATATTAAAATAAATATAATTTCAAAGTTTTTATGACATAAACGATTTTTATATAGGAATATTACATGTTATAATTGATTCAATGTATTTTTTGAAGTAATCATGCTGTTATTATTTTATCAAAAAACAAATATCAAAGAGTGTCAAAATTGACATAAAATAGTTTTTAAAACAAATATTATATTATTAATTAGTATAATTGTCTTAAAAATCTAAGGGTCATAAAAAAGACTTATATAATAATATATATGAAATTAATGAACCAATTGGGGTTCGATTGACATTTTATAGTAAGTTTATTAACCATATAAAATAAAAATACAAAGAGACATGGTAACTGTCAAACTATTTAACTAAGAGCTAAATCTAAACGTTAAGGTTAATATGGTAACCTAAAACTGTCTAAAACCTATTCATTGTGTTTTTTTAGACCCATCCCCACATTATATTTTAAATATTTCATTTTTGAGCCATTATAAACTGAAAATTAATTTATTATAAAATAATATTTTAAGTTTTTCCTAAGGTTCCCCTCACCCCTCTTATAAAAGGGAACTTCCGCTTCTCTCAAATTCATACATCCAAAGACATTTGGCTCAACCAACCTATGCCCAAATATCATCCAAACTATCCTAAATTCATCCTAGAGGCATTCCTTTGGTCAGAAATCCAACCTAAGAATCCCTTTTGATCAAATCAAAAGGAAAAACCCGAAGAAGAGGTAATGAATTCACCACCCTCTTTCAAGTTCTCTTATTCTTCCACTTACTCTTTCTTTGTTGTTTTCATTATAAAATAATAACTCCAGTATATTATATATAATGTTATGTTATTATAAATATTTCACAACTATATTCATTATTATATCCATCTTATGAATGATAATGTCACCATGTGTGCGTACGTATGACTTACCATCTCCACATCGTGGTGTAATTTGTTATTCAACACTATGTTATTTGGATGGATATAATGATGAGTAATATGTATATAAATAATTAAAATAACATTCTAATGTCTCTGTAAAATTAATATACCATCCAATCTTACACCTTTAAGGAAATGATATTGTCGCTCGTGCGTACGTACAGATTACCATTTCCACAACGTGATGAGATTCATTTCCACATTCACCATTCATCAACGATTATAAAAATATATATTACTAATAAGTATGTAATATATGACATACTAATACTACTGGATATATATATATATATATGTACTTACATATATCTTATTCTCTTAGTTCCATTCAATACGATATGAAAACAGAAACCGCGTTTATGCGTACGTACGGACTACTATCTCCATAAATGGTGTTTTTCATATATATGTCCATTATAAATATTTATATTATAAATATATATGATATATAAATCATGTTTTATATTATATAAGTATTTAAATCTTTATAAAAGTGATAAAATCAAGAGTAACAAGTTAAAACACGTACGATAATGAAAATGATTATTACCCGAAATGTTAATTTAACATGGAAATTATTATTAAATGGGGAGTATAAAGTCATAAATGAATCGTATAGGATATCATAAATATTAATATGGTTCTGGTATAATTTAATAACATAATACTCTATTCATACAGGAGTTTAAACATACCCTCGACTAAAGGAAAGTTCAAGGTAAGAGTTAATTCCTCAATCTCATTATTATCTGAGATTGTTTATGTGTAAGTATTTAATGGGAAATTTTTATCATCCATGTCCATTTTTCATAAAAATGATTTCAAAGTGATTATTTTAAGTATTTGTGAAAGTCAATATTTTTCATGATCATAATGTTGAATGTTTTAAAGATTTATCTTTCTAAATATTTTTAATCAATGTCAATGTTTTCAAAAATGATTTTTTGGATTTATTTATATGTACATGAATTTTTTGAAATGATAATTATTTTAAAAAGTTTAAAAGTGGTATGGGACACTTTGATTCAAAAATATCTTTTATATTACTTCCTTTATAAATGTGTGTCTTTTAAATGATTTTACAAAAAGGATATTTCTCTCAAAAAATTTTACTCATCATTTTCAACTATGTCAGCATCCTTTACTAGATATTATTTTTGATTGAGGTTGATTTATTATAATACAATCTTCCATATTATATTCAATGAGTTATTATATGTTTGAATTTGGATTTTCTGTTTTTATAGCAATAATGGTTTATGGTTAATGTGATGACATTTCTTATTCTAGTTTTAATACAAATTCTTATGTAATGTTTCAACTTTTTCATATGAGGAATGCAATGGACTTAGTAAGTGACAGGTGGAGACCACTATAGATCCTTGATGCATTGGTAGGTCTCATGAGACAAACTAGTGTCTTGGCACAAGGACATGGTAAAAAATTTATTTGTAGTCTTGGCACAAGACCTTGACTATTTGGTAATGATATCCGACATTAGGAATTCCCTCATTATGAAATTAGTTATTACATGTGATTATTCGACAAGTAGAATATCCATGTGCATTTTTCTATGGTAGTGTTTGATTTATTTTTTAAATTTTATGTTCAAAAAGGTTGTTGTTGCAATCACACATATTTCCTTAAAAGTTTATAGCTTTTGCTAAATTATATACCCTTACTGGGCATCTGAGCTCACCTCTTTCTTATGTTTTATTTTCCCAGGATTCCTAGAAGTGTATTATGATTGATATGCATGGTTAAGCTAAAGGGAATAATGGTGTTCTCAAAGAACTATTGTTTTATTATATGTTAGAAAGTGTAATGTAATGTTCATGTATGCATTGTATTTACCAAGACTGTTAAACTGATTGGTCTTTTGGGACTTGATTCCTTGTAATCTTACCAATGTATTAAAATAATTCACTGACCCTGGGAATCTACGGTCAGGGCGTTACAAAATAATTCTTCTATCCATGAGATGGGATACTTGTTCGTTATCATGATTTTATGAGGTCATGATAATCAATGTAGATGTACATTGATCCATTGATGAATTGGATTGGAAACCCAATGGTGAAACACCCAGGAGTATAAAACCCTTTTCCATATTATTTTGTAACATATTTTTCAGTAATTATAACTCAATTGTGGACATTCTATAAGTAGTATTGGATATGATAGAGATGAAGATATAAGTTCTGTAATACCCCGACCCTAGTTACCCAGAGTCTCTGCATTATTACATATCATTGTCTTGATCACAAGAGATTATGTCTCGAAATACCGATTAGTTTAGTAGCCTTGCATGTACTAGATATAAACATAGGTTTTACATAACATTATGAAATAGAAAAACAACAACATTGTGTCCCCTTTGAACACACTCATTTCCCATAGCCTATCCATATAGGTCAATCACAATATACTTCTTCTAATATGGGGAAAAACAAAACATTGAAAGGGGTGAGATCAGATACTCAGAAAGGATAACAATATGGTGGATACTATCATCAATAAGAATAAACATTTAAGGAAATGTGTAAGAATAAAACACAAGCCTTTTAAAATTAAAATTCAGAATAATATGGAAAAGATAAATCAAATAATTCCATTTGCTTATTTACTTGGATATTCTACTAGTCGAATAATCACATGTAACATCAATAGCTAATTTCATAATTATGGAATGCATAATGGCGGACATTATAACCACATAGTCAAGGCCTTATGCTGAGACTACAAATAAAGATTTTTTCCAGGCCTTGTGCCAATACATTAGTTGGTATCATGAGACCTAATGATGTATCGAGGGGCTATAGAAGGCCTCGTCCATCACATAATAAGTCCAATGCATTCCTCATATGAAAAGGTGGAAATATAATATAAACATTCATATTAAAACTAGCACACGTAATGTAAATAATTCAACCATAAACCATGAATGGTATAAAAATAGAACATCCATAGTCAAACATATCAAAAAACCCTCAATACAATATGGGTTATTGCATTATAACAAATCAACTTCAAACAAAGGTAAAATCCATTGAAAGATGTTGACATAGATGAAATCAATCCAAAAAAACTATTTGAGTGAAATATCTCTTTCTAATTTGTATTAATTTAAAAGTTACGTAATTATAAAATAATTTTTATTTGAAAATATTCTTATAATATTTTAAGGTAATCTTTTAAGGTGTAACAATGTTGGAAAAAATCCACACTCTCCATATAAGTTAAAAAAACATTCTTTCTTTAATTTTTTCGAAATGGTCATAAAGTTACTTGTTTGGAAAATGATGGAAAGATTCCTTTCAATTTTTTTATAAAATGTTAAACAATGGTATAAATAAATTTAACCATATTCTAGGAAATAGTAATTTATTTTTTTGAAATACATTTTTAAGAAACACAAATTTGGATGATTAAGAGTTCCCAGTATATACTTACGTATAAACAACCTTAAATAATGAAGAGATTGTAGAATTAACCCTTAACTTGTAATTTTCCTTAGTTGAGGGTACTTTAACCTTATGTATAATGGTGAAATAATTTATATTAAATTATAAAAGAACCACATACATAAATATGATATCATATATGATCTTTTAATATTGCTTTGTTAAAAATATTGTATTAGTATTATTATTTCAGGTGTTACTGATGTATTTTCCATTATATGTTTTGTTACGTAAGTCATGTTTATTATAGATATGATATATTTGATTCATATAAATAACTATATTAAGTTATTTAAACATTATTTTTTATCATAAAATGAAAATTATTCTTGAATCGTTATGATGGGGAATGAAAACTCATCGCGTCGTGTAAACGGTAAGCTGTACATACGTACGAGCGACAATATCATTCTATTAGTGGTGAAATCATATGTAATTGGATGTTATATTATATATAAAGAATAATTTACATGTTATATTTATTATTTACATCAATTATACTAATTACTATTCTCATCCAAATAATGAAATGTTGAATAACAAACTACATCACGATGTGGAGACAGTAAGTCTTAAGTACACACGTATGGTGACATTGTCATTCATAGGATGGGTAGAATAATGAATATGGTTGTACCATATTTATAATAAAATAAAAATATTTATAAGGTACTGGAGTTATTATTTTGGTATGGAAACAACAAATAAAGAGGAAGTGGAAGAAGAAAAGAACTTTGAAAGAGGTGATGCAATACTTACCTCTTCTTTGGGTGCATCCATTTGATTTGATCAAAAGGGATCTTTAGGTTTTCTTTCTGATCAAAATAAGGCATCTAGGTTGATGTGAGGGTAGTTGGGAGGGTATATGAGCATATATTGGACTAGTAAAAGTCCTTTGGATGTGTGATATTAAGAGAAGGGGAAGTACCCTTTTTATAAGAGAGGTGAGGGTCACTTTAGGAAAATCTTGAAATATTATTTTATTATAAAATATTTTTCAGTTTTAAAGGCTAAAAATGATTTTTTTAGAGTATAAGGTGGGTATGGGTATAAATATTCCAAAAAAATAGGTTTTATAAAAGTTTAGGTCACCATATTAACCTTATCATTTAGATTTAACTCTTTGTTAAATAGTTTAACTTTTACCTTGTATTCATGTATTTTTATATTATATGGGTAATAAACTTACTATAAAATTCCAAGAGAACCTAAAGTGTTTAATTAATTATATATATATATATATCATTATATAATTATTTTGGGTGAACCTTATATTTTTAGGAATATTTTATCATTTAATAATATAGTATTTGTTTTGAAAACTCATTTATGCCAATTTTGACACTATTTAGTATTTAGTTTTTTATAAAGTCATAAAAATATTATTTCTTCAAACAAAATAAATTTAATCAACCCTAACATGTAATATTAACCTATAAAATTCGTGTAATGAATGAAAAGTCTCAATTTACATTTATTTTAATATTTATAACATCAATTATTTTAGTCTTTCATTAATATGATAATTTCTACATCATCATTGTGTCATAAATAAATTTAATTATTTAATGTATAAAAATTATAAATAAAATACCATTATGTAGGAAATACTTTTATATTTATAATCAATATTTATAGTCTAATTTATTTTATGTATAACCCTATATTTAAAATGGTTTACTTATTAAAATTATAATTTAACACTTTTAACTCTTCTTTAAATAAAATATAATAAATGTAAAAATCTAATCCTAGTGGATAAAAAAGGATCATATTTTTGTAATAATGTTTATTTTGGTCGAAATAAACTTATCCAATAAAATATGGACATGTTTTAGGGTAATTACAATATAGTTTTTACCTTTAATTATCCTATTTACTTTTAACCGTGGTAAATAAAATTCAAAAGCTACTATTCACAAAAACTATTTTCATCCTATTGAACCAAATTTTTCTTACTTATTGAAACCTTGTATCTTGAATTTTTTAAATTTAATTCACAGAAGCGGTAATATTACATTTTATGCAAATTTTCAAATGTGCCTAGAAGGTGGGTAAAAGACGTTAAAAAGTTCAATAAAATTTTATATATCTAATCTTATTATAAAATGACTCCAATGATTTAAAATCTACTAATATAGGTATTATGTATCTATTTTGACTTTAAAATAAATTTAAATAAAAATAATAATTATTTAAATAAAAGTTGATTTTAAACAATAACGTAGTGTGTTTCACTATTCATAAAAAATTGATGGTTTTTAGAAAAATACCAAAAATTCACCCTAAGCTAATTTTGATATTACGAATCCAAAAATGATGTCCATTTTGAAAATTAAAATTTATAAAATTTCAAAAAGTGGGTATTACTATTCATAACTTATTTTTAAACGGCTTGTTTGATTGGTTGTGGTGTTCTAGAACTCGAAGTTTCGTACAACGCAAGATATTGTATTATTCAAAGAAAAATGTACCATGGATGCTTGGGGTGTTACAAGTTCAATTGTGAACTCAATCACTCACCTAGGGGTAATACCAGCAAAATATTTTAGGAATTCATTAGTATAATCTCTCACAATGGGAATGTCTTCTAGAATGATTCTATCCTTTTCCCCGTCATTTAAGCTATATATACTTGATCATAAAGCAAAAATATCCAAACATGGGACAGAGATTCCAAAGTAGATTCATCTTCCTCCTTATACTTGTATATGATTAGAGTATTACTTGGGATGTGAAGATTGACATCCCTCTATGGACATTTTATGTTGGATTTTTACAAGTATAGCCAATACATACCCAATTTAGCATCAAATTTGAATACATTACACACGAAAAGATATTTTTGGAGGTTCAGTAAAATAACATTAACTAGGGATGAATTATATAAATCAGATACAATAATTTATATAGTTTCTATTCTCATAGATAGCGCAACCCCCATGTTGTCTGGTGGTTTTTGAATAGTTTGACTAAAATTGAATGATGTGAATGAATGTGTAGAAATATAATCAAAACATAAATTATCTAATCTTGAATGAATAACTAGCATACTTTTCACCACAACATTGTTGTGATCCACCTTAGAAATAGTGATAAAATATTCCCTTCCCTAGTCTCTAGATTGTAGAGTTTATTGTCATTGATTATATTAGATAAACCTTTTGTTAAGGAATTAGTTCTCATAATTCATGTGTTTATTATAGTTGCAACACCGTACTACCGACATAGTGTTAATATTAACCTTAATTTCTTCTATTACATTATTGGGCTCCATCATATCATTTTGACATTGATTAACACAATTCCCTTATTTTACATACCTGAATCATCTTTGAGTTCCCTTCCGATAGTTTCTAAAATGCTTATTCCCACACTTTTAACATGTTGGATGTTGGATTTTATTTCCACCATAATATTTATCCAATAACCCTCCTAAAGAAAACTCCATCTTACACTTTTTTATCTCTTTGACCATGAGACCAATGATGGTCTCTAAAATTTATATCGACCATGAGGGAATGATAGACAATATCTTCATAGATTTTAATGTCTCACATGGATAAATATTTTGATTGGATTATATTTAACCCAAAAAATAAATGCTACACATTACTTTTAATGTTGATGAAAAATCCGAAGGCATATCATGCAAGAAATTTGAGGTTCTCATCATATACCGCGATTGAATCTTATCCCCTTTCCTAAATTCCAAGGAAATACCTATCTATTTTAAGATAGAGAGTTCTGGGAAAAATATTTATTGAAAAATATTTTATTTAATAGTTCCCATTTCATTGAATAAATATCCAATTAATACATTATATTCTTGATCAGTGTCCACCACTGATCAACACCACATTCAAGATGATAGACAACCAACATGAATTTTTATTATTCTAATAATTTTAGGATACACAATATATTAGCAATGGTGTTAATCTCTTATTCCATGATGTGGGGATTAAAATATACACTAAATATAGGAGGACTTTTTTATTTAATGTATTCCACCCTGAATTTCACTTTCTTATTAGAATGAGGGAATTCCATATGATTCAAGTTATTGTTCATATAATGATTCATATAAGCCTTTAATAACATGATGTTCCCATCTGCCACTACCACAGGGTTAGGAATATAATTAGGGAAGTCATCACATTACATATCACATTGGTTGTTGGCATGGTTCCTAATATTTATTTCCTTTAACTAAAACGAAAGAAAAAAAGGATGATAATACTTAAACTAGTGAACATATAAAAGGGAAATTATTATCCTAGAAGTAATAACTTATAAATGACATATGAAACCTAATTTTTTAGTCTCTAGGATTGAATATAGGTATCCATGGTGGTCTCTTTATTAATTTATCTAATATAACAATCTATTTAAGTCCTTTATAATGTTTCGTAAAGAGTTTGTGAATATTCCAAAGCATATCCCCCTGAAGTTCCAAAATAAATATACAGTAAGGGATCTTTATCATTCATTAGGTGACTATTGAGTCAATTAATAATGCATCATTTTCATATTTATTACCCATAGGTACAACTATTCCAGAGAAATATCCACTTTTTTTATATATTTAGTGATGTAATTTTTTAGAATCCACTCTCTCTAAACTTCAATAAAATTCTATAATTTTTCCTATATTTAGACTTATCCCTAGGGTTATTAGTATAGTATTATATCCTAAATACTAATAAACAACTATACGTTCATATGATACTAACTATAGCTATCTAATCCTTTTAGTCAAATTATGATAAGATTTTTATCATAAATAACCATTAAATAAAACCAAAGGATCGAAAAGCCTAGTGTCTTTGGAAGACTTGGTACATAAGACAACAAGATGGAACTACTATAAAACTTATTAATTAAAATCTCTATAATGATCTCAAAAATACATTTGACCTTATAAAAATAAAAAGGATAACATAAGGAAAACATAAAAAATTTAGGTAACCTATAAATTCCAGTAAGGGAATAAACATTATGGAGAAACATAAAATGTCAATGAATAGGAATAACATGTTATCGTAAATAGGAAAGGATAATGAATAATCATGTGGAAGAAGAAAATAAATATCAAGGAATAATATGATAATATAATCCTTGTAATATGGATGAAATATAAAACATTACATAAGAATAAGTCAGTTATAACTTCCTAGACAACATCACATTGTGGACATAATCCCATCATGGATTAGGTTCACTCCCTAATCCCATACATACCATCTCACGAGACCAAAACATTAAAAAATTTATTGTAACACTATCTTGGTTCACCCATGATTACATTTATATTATAATTCCTATTAAAAAAAGGATATAAACCATAAGGTGTAACAGAATAATTACCCATGTAAAAAAATGGATTGTATAGTCTTTCCTCATAACATAAGAATTATCTATGGAAATAAATGGGTTGAATTTAAGAAATTAACTTGAGGGATTTATTAACCCATTAATGTAAGGTAATATAAACTAGGTATATATGTAACTGACATATATACAGAATTTAAAAGTATTATATAACATTAAATAGAGAGGAAAAGTGAGTTATATAGAGAAAGGTCAGAGAGATACCCTACTTTTTATTCCAGAATCGCAATGAATGTGCCCTAAACATCTTGTAAAATTAAATTATTTTAATTAATTACTTAATTAAAACATTTTAATTGTGAAATTTATTTATTATAATTTTATTATGTTCATTCATAATCATTTCAATGAGATATAATGTTTAATTTCATTTTTCTGAGAGCGTTCGTTTCAAGGTCCCATGGTCGGATCACTTGTGGATAATTATTGGAATTATTTTAAAATGGTAATACAACATTGTAAGTTAAATGAAATTTTATTAATGTAAATAAAAAACTTTTAATGGCCCAAAATATTATTTTTTGTTCATATACATGCATGATTTAGTAAATGGATACATTAATGCTACACGATTTGTTCATTTAGGCAGTTTTATCGACTGTCACAATATAGATTTTTTTATTTAATAATATGGCCATATATTCATTGAAAAAATAAAATAATATATAATATAATTATTATCTTCTTATTTAACCATAATAATAATTTTATGTGTGTCCTTTAAGGAATTTAAGAAAAATAAAGTGCATTGTTTAGGGAGGCAGTGAATCAACCATATTGTAAACTATATATTCATTTTAGAATCTAGGGGGGGTAGAATATGGATATTATATTTAAAAAATATAATTATATAATATTTATGATATTGGAGTCAATATTTAATGTTGGATTAGGGATACGATGAGAAGGTAGAAGAAGAAAATAATTTAAAAGTGGTAAATAGTGATTATAACCTCTCAAATGTCGTCTCCTTGAAATACTGCATTAGGAACATTGAAATGGTATTTGGATGAGTCCAGAACCACTAGGACATAAGGGAGAGTGTTGGGAATTTCATTTGGTATAAATATTCCATGATTAAATGCATAAAAGTTGTGAGGATAAGGGGTGGTATATATAAGGGGAGGAGAGTGGTGTTTTTGAATATTATGTTCATTAGTTCATTATTTTGGCTCAAGAATATTAATAGTATTGATTATTTTGATTATATATAGTAAATGGTACATGTATGATTGAGATAATGAGTTATTATATCATCCATGACTAAAAAATTCTTGTATTCATCTTATAATATTAAATACTACATTTTACCGTATTTTTCTATTCATAAAAACCCAACTATTTTAGAAAAATAGAAAAAATTCACCCTAATAATTTTTCAATGTGTAGATTCCAAAAACGAAGTAAATATTATGAAAATAATTTTATAAATTTGATGAATTTGACGTTTAATTAAAATATTTATTTAGTATAAAATGCTAATTTTAAAATTATTATTAATATTTCGACCCTTCAAAAAATTAATGAAGGTCTCATAAAATTACATTATCATTATAGTAAAACATAATATTAATTTACAAACCCATTTTTTGAAAATAAATTTTCTTTCAAATCATTATATTTCTTGAATAAATGAAATTAAAAATATTATGTTTTACAAAAAAATACAAACACTTAATTTATCCTTTTTAAAACATTTATTTAATTTTACTGTGTCATAAATATATAATATTTTTATTTTATAAGATAAAAAAATATTATTTTATATTTCCAAAGGTGGGGTTTTTATTCCTAACTGTCATATTACTATTCTAATGTTCATAATACTCTTCCAACGACCACATTACTATTCTTGATGTTAGATTTTTTATGGTTATAAGGGTTCCTTAGTTTCAATAAATACCTCACAATACATTCATTATTAATTCATTTATATTTTATCTTAAGGTTATATATATTTTCATTTTCAAAATTATTATTTCATGACTAAGATTTTGCTTCATTTCTACAATGTTTTTCCTGAGTGTTCTTATTTTGGGGGTACAAGAAGATCCAAATTTTTATATTTTAGTTATCTTATTTTCTATTTTTTCCCTTATAGTATCTTAAAATCTTATGGATAATTTTATTTTATAAATTTAATGTTTAAATTAATACAATTGTTTTTGGTTTCATTATGTGGTGTGTGTGCATTATGATACATTACTAAATATGACAATATTGTAAAAATAGAAATTACATTGATAAAATTTTGGGTAGTTACAACTTTGGATATGGGATTTGATGTATTTTAATGAGGATTCCTGAAATTATTTATTATAGGTTATAGTAGTTGAGAACCCATGAGAATAATTATGCAACCCATGAATTGGAGTTTGCAGTGGTAGTGTTCTCATTGAAGATGTGGAGGCATTCTCGTATGGGTGAGAATTTTGTTGCTTTATCATACCACCAGAGTCTCTATACATATTTAAACAGAGAGATATTAAATCAAGATAGGGGCGTTAGTTGGAGTTCCAATTGTACAATGACTTTGAGAAATTCTATATTCAATAGATGGGAAATGTGATGGAAGATCCCCTTAGCATGAATTCCCATTATTTCAGGGTGGAGGAGGAATCAGAGTAGTTAGAGTCATTACAATTGACCCCAGTTAGGGAGAGGAGTGCAACTTAACTTCAGTCAATAGTGGTGGCTCCACCTCTTCTTCAATGTGTGAGAGTAGCTCATTTTTGAGATGTCAACTGTGAAGTTTGAATGACTAGACATCCCAAAGAATGCACTGAATTGTTTTTTTGAAGTTGGGGAGCATATAATCCTTTTCAACGGAATAATGGTAGGCCCAATCATGTTGAATGAGGATGCTTTGAGGGAGTTTCATATATCACCCATGGATATGCATGAGTGTTTGGAAAATATATATAGTGACCTTTAGCTGATAATTTGGGTGGGATGACATGTGGTTTAGTTTTGATGAGTTTGTATCTCGATACCTCGCATGTTAGTAGGTATATGCTTAAGATCAAGTTCTATAAGGTTTGAGTCATACTTGTGAGATTCCAGAATGAAATTCGGATGACATATCGATAGATTTTTTAATGGATCTTACATCGGCATTGAGATATCATATAGATTCATGGGGAACCCATAATGATCATCTTCGAGCATGGTTCTTGGATCACATCATCATGGTGGTATCATTTTAAATGGGATTTGGGGCCCAGTTATGTATGATCATGGAATTTCACCTCCATATAGATGGCCAAACTAACCAGACCATCCATATATTTTAGGATATGCTTAGATCTTGTGTTTTGGACCTTTTACAAATTTGAGAGGATCACATAACTTTGGTGGAGTTTTTCAATAATAAAATATATCACTCCACTATTAGTGTGGAACCTTCATTGAACTTTATGGTAGACCCTTATGGTCTCCCTTATATAGGAATAAGGTTAGGGAGATTCCAATATTTGGAAAATAAATGGTGGGGGCAATGACAGAGAAGGTTTGGGTGGTCTAAGAGCTTACGAGGACAACCTAGAGTTGGTAAAAATCTTACACAGACTGACATCATAGGATTTTATAGTTCAAGAAGGGAGACAATATTTTACTGGGAGTAATACCATGATGGTGTTTGTATATATTTTCTATGGGAAGTAAGTTATCCACATGGTTTATCATTATTTTCTAGATCTTACAAATGGTTGGTGAGGTTTCCAAATACTTTTCCTTTCCCCCACAGTTGGATCGAGTTCATGAAATCATCTAGGTGTTATAGATGAAGAGATATTTGCGTGAACAACCAAAAAATGTTTATTGGGAGCGTGCTGGAAATCGAGGGTTGATCCACCTTCTTAGAATACCTAATGACGATCATTGCTTGATAAGATAATATCCTGAATGGATAGAAAATTCCTCTTGTCTGAGTTCATTAGTAGCTTGTTATCATTCCTAAGATATCCTGGGAGTGTGATATCTAGATAAAGGATCAGTACCCCCACCTTTTTTTGTATCTTGTACGTTTTGGGATGAAAATCCATGAATAAAGGTAGTGTGTAACAACTCCTATTTCCATAGCTTTATCCTTCAAATAATTATATTTATATCTCTAGATTTTTCCTCAGAGTTGGCATTGTGTTTTTGGTGCCATGAGACCCCAAAATTAATATATTAAAAAATTATATATATATATATATATATATTAAATCGTGACATGAATATTTTTGGAATAAATGGTTTTTTGGTTTATTGAGATCTGAGATGGAAAATATGAGAATTTAGTTGTTTTCGGGATGTAGGGTTTACCCAAGGCATGACATAAGTTAGGTTCTCATTAGATGTTCCATAAAAGGAAATAATTTGCGGGTTCATTAAATAAATAATATATTGATTTAATTTAATTTATTAAATAATTAATATATAATTTTCTCTATTTAGTCACCATTATGGAAAACATACTGGGTTAGCTGTAAAACCCCATGAGATTAGAGATGAGGTGGATGAAATCCACCGTTCGAGTCGATAGACTTGAGATCATGGAACGTCAAAAAATGATCGAGGGGATTTATGAGGGGAAAGATGAATATAGTGGGATATTCATCATCATCGCCATCAAACATGTAATGCATGAATGATCGATCCCTTATAGAGGTAGGGATCATTGTTTTATGTATTTACACCCTTTTATTTAATTCTTAAGAATGGATCATTAATATCCTTAGTTTTTCCTTGAAAATAGACTATTTTATGATCCATTATAATGTCAGAGTTGGGATCCTAATTTTTTTTTATGTTTTGAATAAATTTCACCACCTTGGATATTTGTAATTGTATTCGCTATCCAGGATTTCATTAGCCAACAATGATCACACTTTTTCTTATTCTTTTATTTCCACCATTATTTAGGTTCATCCTCATTGAGCCATGGGGTCAGTGATTTAACATTGTTAGGAAAATTAAATAGAGATAAAACATACATAATCACACAAGATGCGTGAATGAAATTGGGTTTGGTGATTCACAAATGGTTCAAGGTGGATTTGTGGGATGCAGGTGTTAGATTTCAGGGCTGGGGCCACAAATTTTGACAAGAGGCATGACAGTTACCTTTCAGGTGACTCAAATCCCATTTTCTAGCCACCAAAGGCCATGAAATGATAATTAGAGAAACTTTCATTTGATTTTAATGTATTATTGTGCATTAAATGGAATGATGGGATGTAGAAATCATTGATTTAGAATCTGTGTGAAGACAATATTTCACCATCAATGTTAAACTTGACTAAAAACTATGTAATTCAAAGGAACATATGCTATGTATGTAAGTTTCTCATGAAGGATAGGGGTTTGATCAAGTTAAGTATCATAGAAAATGTGGCTAGGTGAAATTTCCATTTGAATCTACCTCAATAGTTGATTCATGTGATGAAGGAACATGCCTAATACACCAAGAGAACACACACACCATTTCCATATAGGGACATTTCATATGGATTTAACAGAATGGTCGATCCATGTGTGGAGGACTCACACCTTAGATCATCGGTGATGTTACATAACTTGTTCCCACATGCACATTTCATGTAGAGAGACATGGATACCGAAGTTGTTTCCTGGGAAGTACACTCCCTGGCATATATGCGATGTTAAATTCCATGTGAATTTTCCTAGAAACTCTACTTAGAATATTTATTCCTCTGAGATTCTATTTTGGACCCATGAGTAACATATCTTAAGTAGATTTTCACATAGAATAAAATTATTGCCTTCACTTTGGAGTTAGAGTTATGAGACATGGAGTTACAAGAAAGGTACTTCTTCTAGATATGTTTGGCCAATGATAGTGCTTGGTTTTGGTCATCAGATAGATGTTGGGGTCAGTACAACTCTTTCTCACTAGGGAACACGTCCCCCATACTAATTCTATATGTAGATTTTGTACTCATCCATACTACATATGGTGAGGGTCCTCTATCAATGGAGTGGTACTCCCACCTCATTAAGATCCAGTGGGAAGAAGAACCTCATAAATAGGTAGTGATCCCTCAACTGTGGATAAAAATAGTGATGAGCAGGCCATTCACTCTGATTTTTTGAGGTTACACATGGTTCATAGCTTCAGGAGTGGAACTATCATGAGATGTAGGAAGACTCATCATTCTTAACTGGATATAATGATGGATATCCCCTTTCTATATTCATTTATGTTTCTTTATGATCATATATGATGATTGGGTTTATTTTCCCCTTTTTATATGGGTTGATATGACTAATTTATTATATTCTTTCTCTATTTGTTTTTAGGGTGTCAAATTGGTTATGTTTATACTAACCTCTGTATGGGTTATGTCTGCAAGTGTTGTTTATTATACAGATGATAGAAAGATCGATAGTGAACTTGGTGGACCTATTATTAGGGGAGCATAGCAGTACTTAGTGGTGATGAATTCATTCTATGGTTAGTCTAGGAGATTGTGAGCTAGGATCTTTTCAGTTTTTCTCTTCTTCCAATTGTTATTAGGTTGGGACCTCTTTTTTGGTTGGTCCTATGTTTCTTGATTTATACCTATGTATTTCCTTATTTCACATTGATGTATTTCTTATAGGTTGTTTCATGAATAGATTATACTCTATATTTTTTAGTCATTTATATTTCTCTACACTGTTTCATGGGTTGTGTGTGTGTGCCTATATAGGTACATTAGTTTAAGGCCTCCCATTTCTGTACTATTTCTAATCGGTGCTTTTCTCTATCCCCTAGCCTATTGGAGGTGTTCTTGGGGTGTCACTATATTCTTATTTCAAACCTAGGAGAGGAACCAATGGGTTAGGTCATGAAAAGAACAAACCTATGAGTATATCTATTAGAATCTTTTAATGTTGAGTTGTTGTAGTAACCATGTTATAGAGTATTCTATAGTATTTGATGGTATTCAAAGAAGCTATTGTTTAGTTTAATGGGATCAATTATTTTTCTGTAGAAGTATATTATGTAGTGTTTTTGATCTAATTCTAAGGAAAACATCAAATAAATACTTTCATATATATGGTTGGACTCTATAGAACCTATGTGACTCCGGGTATACAAGTAGATCATGGTGATAATATGTGACAATGGTGTGAAGTGGCTAAGACAAGTCCATTTTAATTCTGAAAAGAGAATTCCTATGAGACATAAACATTTTAAACATGTTGAGACTTATTTTTTATGTGGGAAACATAGCCCATTGTGATCAATATTAGATTATACCTCAAAATCCTTGATTGGGGATGACAACAAATCTAGGAAAGGAGTAGGTCCTACAAACTGACCATGAAACAATATTTTGTTCCCTTTATCTACTTTAATTTCATGTATGTGGTCGATGGTTTCCTGGTTTAATAGTAAAATAGAACCATATTCACTACATGATAACAATTTTTAAATTCCAAATGGTGTTAATGTTTCCTAGAGGATTTGGAATTTGGTAAAAAAAATGACAACACCTAATTCACCTAATATCTATTATTTTCACTAATCCTATTAGGTATTTAAATTGGAATCCTATCAAGGTTATCCAATGGTTAGATCTACTTTTTAAGAACCATTTAATTTCATTTGATTTTAATAAACTAAATATTTAATATGATTTAAGAAGAAACTTTCATGGAAAATATATATCCTATTTTTACTATTTTTTATACTGAAGAATCTTCTAAGATTATAAGAAATAAGATGAATAATTTAGAGATAAAAGTGAGAAAATAAAATGAGATAGATGGTTAATCACCAGATAAAATTTATCATAGTATCTTGTGTTCCATCAATCATGGTGAGGGATATTCATCAATGAAAGTTAGTTCAAGCTCTGTTGAGTGTGTAGAGATTAAAAATTATAAATGGCCCATTTATTTTTATCCATAAATTAATGAATATCTTGAAATGGTCTCCATTTATTTTTTTATGAATACTTCTATATATAAATGTATTACGGAATGATAAGTCATAGTTGGAACTAGAGGTAGATGCAATGGAAGATTTATTGGCTAAAGAGGCTAGAAAATCCAACTCCCTCTCAAGTCTCATTAAAGAAAAGGTTGAATCAGTTACACTTTAAAATGAAATACTTACCTTTTTAGATAACTAATTTCCAAGTTATTTTCAGTATAAATTTATTATTAAATAACTGTATGGTTTACTTGAGAGACTTCAAATAATATCTTTGAATGTTAAAGAATCCCAACACGATATCAAATTCAAGAGAGTGAAATAGATGTGAATTTCTTTGGTGAAGGAAATGAAATTGTATGAGGATAATATTCATAAAGATAAGAAAGAATAGGAAGGTAGGTTGTGATTTCTGTAAGATAAAAAATACTCCCTCAACCTAAAGTGTTTATCCCAAAAAATCTAGATGAAGAATCTGGAAGAAGAAAAATCTGGAACCTCTCAACAAGCTAAGAAAACTTCTCATTCCATAAAAAATTAATTTGAGTGTCTATCATTAATAAAGACTCTAAATCATGGAATGAATTATTTGATATCACCTAGATAATCATCTACTTAATGTTCATTGATAAATATATCCATTAATATAGTTAATTTGCTTAGTATTAAATATTTTTTTCTCTAAATGATGTATATAAGTCAATTTTTTGGAAAATATGGATAAAAAATGTTGGGAACCCAAAAAATTATCAAGGGTGCAAGTGCGAAAGTATATGAAAGGTAACTCCCAACATGGAGCCCAAAACCTTAGGTTTATAACAAAAAAACATGTATATCAAATAGAAAAATCCAGATAGATTTCACTAACAAGAAACAAAAAGAGGTTTTAGGTAAAGTGCTAGTATTTCAACAGGTTTGATAATTTAGAAATTCATTTTTATAACAATATATAAACTTTTACAGGTGGTAGAAGGATATTAAAAAGGAAAATAAGATCTAAATAAGGGATAAATCCTCTTGGATTAAGACAGATCGCATGTAAATGGAATAATCTATCCACATTGAAAATATTCGAATATTTTAATACTTTTTATGATATGTAAACCATAAGTGGTCACTAATATGATTAATGTGGGTAAAATTCACCCTCATGTCATTCATTTACTAAGGAAAAGAGAGAAAAAATATATACTATGAATAAATTAATGGAAGAAATTGTTCCTACCTTGGGTTCTAAAATAATAATGAAGAGTAAACCTAAAAATTTAGTCAATAAAGAAAATATAGTATCACACCAACAAAAATAATATACTTATATTATGGTAATAAAGGTCATACATATAATTTTATAAATATTACATGGAAACTAATGCTCGAATTGGAAATATGGAAATTAATTAGAAGTCAATCAAGGATAAATAAAAGAACATTGGAATAGTTTAATACATATTTAATGAGAAAGTTGAGAAACTACCCAAGAATGGAAAATTAAATGTTTATAAATAAGTATGTGGAAGTCGAAACTAGGAAGGATATGAGGATGTAAAATGTAGGACAATTTTTCCTAGTCAAAATAATTTTAAAGGTGTCAAAGGAAAATCAATCTTGATTCTATATGTCAAATAAAATGTTTTAAAGTATAGGGAAACACATAATAAATATAAATTTAATGTCCCTAATGATATATTTATCATACATCTAGATCATCTAGAAAATTAACAAGTTTGGAGTAATCATCAAAGAGTGTAACCACTATGCTAGCTCAAGCTAAGAAAGAAATTCTAGATGAGAAAGAAGTTGATAACATGAAGGAAACTATGCTACCCAAGAAATAATAGGTTTGAAAAATTAATAAGAAAGTAAGAATTTAGAAGTGAGAAAACTTTATAAATTCAAGGAAAAATATAGAAAGTTTAAGAAAAAATCCACTACTTTAATACTGTAACTAAGGAGTGTTTGAAACTTCACTTATTTCCCAAATAAACTGTGACTATGTTTTATTGAAAGGTAATGAACCTGAATTATAATGGAGGGATATGATAATTATACAACAAAAAAGGATGTACATTATAAATGGAATTTCAATTGGTATATACTTTCAATTTGAATCAGTTTCAACATGTATCATAATTTTATATAGCTTAGTTAGGGAATAATGTAACAGTCCCCTTAAGGGGATAATATGAATATGTAAATTACACCAAAAAATTATAGTTTCCACATGAATATAGAATATTGATATCCCTATAAATGAAAATTAGAGAGGTTTTATACTCACTATACTTCCTTTTTATGATGTGTACTTACTGTATTTATCAAGGTAGAGTGTTTTTCTAAAAAAATGGTGATGTAAAAAAATTCACTTGAAAATATTGATGTTTTTTTTAATATGAGTGTATGTTTTTATATTTTTTTGGAAATATATTTTCACACTCCCTTGATAAGTGAAAATATATATAGAACTACATTGAGAAATGTAATAAAAACTTTTAGTGTCTTGGCTATAAACTCTTGTATTCTACACCAGGTTATCCCAAGTATACTTAGAGTGATTAAATGATGGATCATTACTAAGAAATTTTTGGTAACAACCTTATGTAAGAGGATTGTTAGATCAATGGGTAGATTATGTTTCTTGAAAACATATAATAGCGAGGGAGAAGAATTATCCTTTAAAAGGACTTCCCTTGCACCTAGGGTATTTAAATTGGTATAAGAAAGGGAGTGGAAAATTTTTTCCTCTTCTGTGTTTATTTTAATTAAGGGGGTGAAGAAAACTAAACTTGAAAAAGGGATCTACATGATTCTAAAGTGGTTAAAAGTTCAAAGTATTGAAAAAAACACAAAGGAGGAGAATGAAGTTCCATTTTTATTATTCTTTTATTTTTTTCAATGTGTATGTTAATAGTTTTCAATGGGACATGGGTGAGGGATTGAGTATCCACCCATTACATGGAGAAGGTGCTTCCCATTCACTATGGGAAATAAAGAATGGAGTATTCTACCATTGGAAGTTTTAAAAGTGTCTCATAAAATAAAAATGTAATAATAAAATATCCACTTATTCTTAAATATCATAATGAAAATATTTGAGTAAAATACTATTACCTTAGATGATTACATGTACTGAACTTCACAGTTGAATAATGCAAGTTTTGAGGATAGAGTCCTAGTTCCCTTCACCACAGTATTCAATAGATAATGTTTTAGTGACAATGAATAATATAAAGAGATGTTACAATCGGTGAAATATAGATATATAACATTAGCTTAATAACATGTGAATTAGAGGAATTCCATAAAAGTGTGTTGTTGTATATGGATGCTGTAATTAGTGTGAAACAAAACATGGAAAATGGTTTGAGTTTGATAGAGATTTAAGTGTAGTGGAATCTCATTAATACTCAAGGTTGAGTATTCATGATGACTAAGTTGTTGGGAGTGGAGATAAAGAGTTTAAGGAAGTTTCATAAAATATTAATGTTGTTTTGAAGTGTTTAATAGTGATTGATAATGGATAGAGGTAGTATAAAGGATCCCAATAGTTGGTTAAATACATTATGAAATTTTGATATTTTGGGAAGCCTATGGTTGATCTATCGATCGTAACTTCATGTGGTTTATCCTAAAAATCATATAGAAGATTTAATATCTATGTTTTCAATACAAAAAATCATTCCATCGATTCATTCTGTCTTGAAGTTGATCATATCAATCTTTCGGTCAATCTAATAAGTCATGTGATAGATTCTCACAGTCATGTGGTTGATCCACTATATTGAAATGAATATATTTGTAAGGTTAAGATATGAAATTTAATACCTATGTAAAGGTAACATTGAAATTATGATGATTACATAATGGTGACTCAAATTGTCAATGATTTTCATGATGGTTTTCTAGAAGCTGTACTATTTACATAAAGGTATTTGCAAGTTTTTGAATGCTGCATAAGGACACCATAAAAATCACAGGGTTATATAAAGGTATAATGGTGCCTTGGAAAGATTAGTTATGAAATAAAATAACCTTGTTAAGGTAATTGGATATATATAATGGTTATCTATAATGTATAGAAAGGTGGATGAGATATTGAAAAGGTTACAATAGGGTATGTTAAACCTATGTAAAAGTAAAACCATGATTCTACTACTCATATAAGGAAAAAAATAAGAGGTTAGTAAAGGTTTAAAAAACCCATGAAAAGGTTAAGTGTTTTGATAAATTTGATATTATCATGAATATGTTGGAGGGAGTTTATAATTTTTTAACATCACAAAGAGGGATGTGATTCATGCTTAATATGAAGTCGTGATGAGTCAAGGTGTGCTATTTTTTTTGAATGTTTATATCAATTAATGTTCTACAATTTTATTTACTAAAGTAATCAAGAAACAAGGAAAATTTCAAGCCATGATTATGAGGGGTGTGTGTTTTATATAGTAGTGGTGAATGTTGATGTAGATTAAAAATGAGTTAATTTTCAAAAAAATATATAGAGAAAGAAGAAAGACTTATGAAATCATATTCTACATCTAGTGGAGATAAGTATTATATAAAAATATGAACGTTTTTATATTTTGAATTTGAAAATATTGTTTTATTTTATAAATAATGAATAATTCGGGGAAAAAAGGAAGAGGATATCTTGAGCATATAAGAAGACTCCAGAATACTATATCTGATTGAGATAAAAATGAGAAAGAAAAGGAAAAGAAAAGTAAAGGAACTCAGGGAATTTCCTAGAATACAACCATTAAAGCTGAAAAGTGAATAAATAGGGTCATAGGAACACCCATGTAATTAATTTTGTTTTTACATATAAGACTTTGTAATATTTATAGAATATTTCCTAAGACAAATTTTGAGTCATAACTTGATCCTAGGGCCCAGAGAACCATGATGCAATGATATTTAAAATATTTAATATTTTATATCACACACATGAAGTTTTATTTGAAATTATATTTAACTCTATAGTAGAGTTTTGGATAATAAATTATAGACTACAATTGAGTTCAGAATATCGGTTTTTTCCCAATCATGACATAAAGTTTTTTGGGATTGGGTTCTTGGATGAGGGAGAGAATTCGAGGTTGTGTTGATGATATATTAGTTTATTTATAAATAAATAAACTAATATAACCTCTCCCAATTTGGTTCTTTGGCATGAAGGAAAAGATAGAGGATCCCCATTTGTGTAATTGGTGACCCGATGATGAACTAGGGGGTGACATTGAACTTCATTCTTGATTGCGATCACTCTAAGATAATGTTTCAATGGCTTTAGGGTGCACATCTGGACCCGAAGCTTTGATGTTTCACCATGAGTGAGGCAGATTTAATATATTTACATCCTAATCTCAATTTATGAATTTTTCCAGTTTTTATAGTCCTATTAGGACTATTAGAGATCCCATGGGTGTAGATATATGTGTTTCGTGTGGAAATATGGGGTTTGGGATGCTCATAAGGATTTACCATTTGAAAATCCCAATAACAAAACGTGTTGTGAAGGATTACACACCATGTGTTATACTCAATCAGGGAAGATGATATTTTGGGAACTACACTCAATGTAATGAGGGTAGATGTCATGTATTGATCCCAGGATATGTGGTTGAGGTCATGGTAAGAAACACCTTGTAAGGGGACATGGCCCTATGCAATTACATGACCATATCCTAGGTGCACATGGGAATGTGAAAGTAAACAGGTTTGGGTGGAGCCAAGAGGAACATTCCATGTAATAAGGGTCCACACTGTGTATAGATACATGGCCGTCCGAGTTGTGTGTAGGCGAGGACACTCCCAAGTGGTCGAACGAGGGCAAACACCATATAACATGGGGTACACACAATGTATTCTCCTTATACAAGTTGAGTAATAAAAGGAGACATGGACATGGTCTTGTTTCAAGAGACATGTTGTGTACTATGGGTACACACTCTATACTCTCCTCAGAGTCTTATAACTCATGAATATCCATCCTTAGACCTTAGATAGAGGCTTGTAAATAGCCTCTCCAATGTAATTTTCTATGTGGGACGTGATAGTAGCCATGATTTTTGAATTATATATGTAATTCAATGTGAGATTTTTAGGTTAATTATATTAGTGATGTATACAACACGATAAGTTGAGAGTATTCCCTTGGTCAATTCATATGATGGTATTGTGCAATATCATTTCCTTAGTACTGGATTATGACCCCTCTACAATTTGTTTTTCAGAAAGGGTTTTCGGTGTCCCTCTAAGTGGATTAGGTTATGATTCTATATCATTATAGTATCCTAGGTGGGGTTCATAGTATTGTAATAACCACCATAATTCAAGGAATTGATCCATCATCTAGGTGGTAATACTTTTACGGTTCAAGGTATCATAGACATACAATCCTCTCACTTTTTGGGTTACTTTATAAGGGTTTCTGGTGTCCCACAGTGGTCCTGGGTGTGATATCCTATCAGGGTGATGAGGAATCAATGGGAAACATTAGTAGGGTTCATGTTATCCCTCAGTATCCCTTGGTGTGATCCCCTAACTAAGTATTAAGATATGTGTATCTTGGTTCTGGGTTTCAATAAGGTTTACGACATCCCCCAATGGTCCCTGGTGTAACCTGTTATCTAAAAAATTTGTTTACTAGAGTTCTATATTGGGTTTGTGGTGTCCCCCAGGGGTTATGGGGGTGATCCACTATTATAGTGATGAGATCTTCTCGATTAAAATTAGGGTTTGTGGGGTCCCCCATCAGGGATGTATGGGATCCCCTATTTTAGTATTGAGATCTGATGGGTTCTAGCATGACTTACATAGTGGGGAGACCCAATAATCGGGGTTTCTTATATGTATCCCACCCGGGATAGAGGTTATGTGACCTAATCTTTGTGAAAATCGATGAGTTTTTCCTCTATAATGAGTGCAGTATGGTATGGTAGGGCTTGTGGAGTGAGATATCCTAGATTAGCTATACCTTTTTTACTTCTAGTAGAATCCTTTGGAATGTTGTATTATTGATATCATGAGACTTAGAGCAAAAGATGAGTATATCTAGGTTGTTCTAGGAGTTCTTACTATTATGTCTCACATCATGATTTCCGTACAAGTTGGTGATGAGTTAAATAGTCATGTATAGATGAGGAATGGTTGAGATTTATTTTCCTATACTCTCTCACTTGGGTTATTGTTGGGATTGGGGTAGAGCTGAATATTTCCTTTTAGTTTCTCCTTTTTTTGGGTTTTGGGGAAACTAATAGGTATTTTTATACTCTCCCATACATAGGATCTTCCCACACATGTCATGTCTTATAAATATGACATGCCTTTTGATAGAGTCTTTGGAAGACCGAAAGCTAGAAGAGCACAATGATCTAGTCTGACTGAGGTGTGTAATGGTAGTTGTGTTTTATAGAAGTCCCCTCCTTTTAAGGTTGGGACCATTTTTAATTTTTAGTGGGAATTTATTTTTGAATTTCATACTATTCATAATTTTGTTATACTCTAATTTTGAGGTATATATATTCATTTGTTTTAGTATTTATTGTTTTATCATCTCTTCAATATTACATGGAGATTGTTGTATGTTCATGTGTACAAGTACCATATGCTAAGGCCTCCAATGTGAGTGATATGACTACTCCACACTCATCTCTATCCCTTGTCCAATTAGAGGTGTGCTTGGGGTAGTCACACTGAGCCTTCTGTAGGCCAAGAGGGCCCTGTTGGGTGGGGTCATGATAGAGTGGTATCAGATAAGGCCCTTAGGAATATAGTTAGGATTTTTCTAGATATGAGATCATTTTGGGATTTATGTCAAAAGTGTTAAAATATATCATGTTTTTATTTATGGCCATGGACTCTAGTGGGGAACTATGATCAAAATATACATTTACTAGGACTTTGATAAGATTCTTGTTGACTCAAAACATATTGGAATTGGGAGTAGGGTGACATTGGTACATGCATAATATAGGACTGGGTTGTGGTTTCCATGTCTTTGAGTTAGCTACATATATATACTCTTTTACCATGGTGCGTCTTAATTCTATTTCATGAGTCCTCCATGATGACAACTATATTTGGGTTATAAGGTGTTATTTTGATGATAATCCACTCAGTGATGAGGCTTCGATGAAGGGTTCTATATGGGATATAATATCCCTCGATAGTTTTCCAGCCAAGACACCACCCATTGAGTAGCAGTTAGAGACATCAGTACAGAAAGGCGTTATCGTGGGAGCCCTCAAATGAAGTGTGATTTTTTTGGGTACTTGGGTTTTGTAGAGTGGCTGACCAAGGCCGTATCTCAAAGGAGGAAGTAAATTAAAAAAAACTTCTTAAAGGTATTATAAAAATAAAATAAAACATAATAAAAAAATTCTTGAAAATGATGAGGTTTTTTTTACCATTTATAAAATAAGAAGATGTTTAATAGAAGAAGATTTATTTTTTTTGTTTTTATTTTTTAAATGAAGTTCGATTAAAAAGACACAATAGGGAGATGGTTTTTTAGAAAATACATTAGAAGGTGTAATTAATCCAATAATACCGATTAATTTATTTATTAATAATTATCATTTAAATTAATATCCACTTAATTATGATCCCATAATTTTCAAACCCTAGAAACCTACAGGAGTTAACTTAACCACAAAGATGAATTTACATAAACCCCAGGCTAGCTTTGGAAAATGCAATAACAACACCCAGCTTTAATTAATTTTCTAAGGTTAGATTATGGTCCGTGGTTAATTTGGAACATATAAAATCTGTAAATGAGGATGAATTGAGCTTAGGGATTGCATTTGAACTCTACAAATTTATCCCTCATGGTCTTTTTTTACCGATTAAGTTTTTTCTCTCACAATTTACAAAAATTCTTGACCTCACATGTTTTTTTATTAATTATTAAATTGCTTACATAGTTTCTTATAATTTAAAAAATAAATTCATGGATAATTTTACTTGAATTACAGTATCTCATTGATTCAAAATAAATTAATGAACAAGGATAGAGGAAGATCAATTACAAAGAAAACTACTCTTCTGTGGGAGACATAGTCATCGTAGAAGCAGATTTAATTTTCAAGGATTTAGAAAGGCTATAACAAAATATCATTTATACTCTTGAATTTTGGAATAAAGAGGAATATTAATGAAGAATAGAAGTGAAAAAAATAAGGTAAAACAAAAGAAATTAAATAATAACTAAGGATTTTATTATGAAAACAAAAGTATTACAACACAATGAAGAAGAAGGCTTCGTCGAAGGAATCCTTACTTCAAGATCTTCCCTTGTTGAAATGGTTGGAGAGTTGGAGTGGATCCAATTATCCTCTTCCCTAAACTTCTTAATTCACATCCCGACCACTAGAAATGAGAAAAACACCAATTTATAGAGTGGAGGGGAGGATATATTTCAAGTGGTTTCAAGTATGAATGTAAAAATTCAGAAAAATATTTTATTCCAAGTTGAATTGCCTGTTTGAACTTCAAAACATGTGAACCAACTGTCCATCTATAAGGATTATTTGTTCTAAATGTTTTTATAGAGATCCTTTCCAAATTTTAGCCTAATAAAATCACGAATGTTGAGTTATGTTACAAATACAGAACTAATGTCCAATTTGGAAAGTCCATCCCCACTTTGACTTCATTTACCATTTTCACCAACCAAATGCATGATTTAACTCAGATGTCCTGAATAATAGTTGAATAAAATTAATTCAGGGACATATTTACAAATATTAAGTTCAAATAATTCAAATAAAAATATTTATGTTCTAAATACTATAGTGAATTTTTAAAGGGTAAAACTAAAATTTTCTCAAATTTTTAATGAATGATCTAATCCCAACTATTTTATAAATAAAAATATTTAACACAATGTGAAGAAATTTTTTCATTTATTATCATTAAAATATTCAACAAAATTGTGTTTTATCAACTCCCCCACACTTACCCTTTTTCTCCCCTAGGAAAAAATTCATTTCATGTACTCGAAAATATTGTGACAAGGTATGCATATTCAAAATTCTCAATCCATAGTGAAAATATAGGAAAAGTAAGAATCTCATAAAGAGTCAATATTAATAAATTTTAAAGTCAATTGTCTTATAAGTTATGTCAATACATAATCTAGTGAGATTCATAATACTAATCATAGTGAAACAAGTCATGGGTCCACCATGCCACTAATTCTCCATGTGGGTGTGTGCCAACCATTCCATGATCATAAATCCACCCTTTATTCAGTATATTCCGGTCAAGTAAAACAATTTCTCTTACCTAGTTTAATTCACCGAACATGTTTTACAATCCTTTATTATCAAATTTCAAGACCCAATCACTCAATCATTCTCAAAAGTCAAACCTTAAGCTCCCAACCTATATATCTCCATATGTTGTACATTTCACTACTCTCCTCATTTATTAATTTTTCTTTTTTTTAAGTTACACTTGAAAAAAATCTCACACTCAACTCTAAACCTATATTTGATCTCCTTTAGACGCTAATTGTAATAGTTATAACAAGATCAAAGGTTGATAAAGAGTGGGTTTTGATGTGTCCAAGACACAACCCATATTTTTTTGAGGGTGTAAAACTAAAGTATAATAGGTATAAACACATAGGTCAATTCGGTACAATAATGAAACCGATTAGAATAGAATTGAATGTGTGGATCAACCAATGAATTCTTTTACCTAACTTTACTATACCTTCAGTTGAGTAGAAAAATTTTCACAAGTCATAGTTGAGTGGAGTTTTTTGGAGAAATAAATGACACAATTTACCTTGAACAAATATAAAAAATAATGATGTAAAAATCTAATAGTTTTTATAATGACAAAACCATTTATATCATCGATGACTTCAATTTTTATAAAAAACCAACCATTGATGATGAAATATGACTCATTCTTATAATTGTACCAATGAAATTTTAAAATATCTATTTTCCATATGTTCTACATGATAATGTTACCTGATATATTTGTTTTTTTTATTGTTGTTTTTCTCTTTTTTATAAAAATTTTGAACATAAAATTAATAGAAAATATACAAATAAACACAAATGAAAATCCAAAATATATACCCCAAAATGTTGTCCCCTACCCCACATTTAAAATATTTCATTTTCCTCAATATGAACCTATGATATGGGATATTCACATGAGATGTATAATTTTTAACAGGACAAAGAATATAAAAGTGAAAATTTTAGGAACAACCTGATATGCTTAAGTGATGATGGGGTCATGCAGTGTGATGAAATCCACTGCATGAGTAGGATGTGCCTCAATTTATTTCATTAAATGTTTCTTGTTGATTGTAAATATCCTTCAAGTTTCCTCTTGTGTGATCTCCACTATACCATAAGGAAAAAACATTAGATACAATATAAGGACCTAACCATCTAGAATGTAACTTACCAAGCATTAGATTCAGTCACGAACTATAGAGATCGACTTTATCTCCATCATGAAACTCCCTTTGTTGGATCATTCTATCATGATCTACTTTTGATATTTCTTTGTAGAGCCTTGAGTTTTCATTTTAAGACTATAAAATCTTCTCAAGATCTTGAATTTCCAGCTTCCTTTGGATTCCATCTTGGGCCAAATCCATGTTTCATTTCTTTGTAGCCCAATAATCATAATGCTCAACATCTATGGGGAGATGATAGGATTTCCCAAAAAAATTCTGAAGTGGGGGAACAACGATGGGTGTCTTGAATGCTATCCTATAATCCCATAGCACATCATCCAATCACTTTCTCCAATCCTTCCTATTTAGATTCATGGTTTTCTCCAAAAGTTGTTTCATCTCACTATTTTAAACCACATCTGGGCCATTTTTTGGGGGGGTGGTATGTTGTTTATGTTTTGTGTGTCACAACATAATTCTGAAGGAAGGAATCCAAATTCTGATTACAAAAGTGTTTCCCTTGGTCACTGATGATGACCTTAGATACTAAAAACCTACAAAAAATATTTTCTTTAAAAAAGTACACTACAAAATGAGAATCATAAGTCATGATGGGCTTAGCCTCCACCCATTTACTCACATAATCAACAACATCCAAAATGTACAAGTAACCAAAAGAACTTGGAAAAGGACCCATAAAATCAATTCCCCACACATTAAAAATCTCACAGAATAATAGGGGCTATTGAGGTATCTCATGTATCCTAGAAATGTTTCCTGTGTGTTGGAAACATGAGCATGACTTACAAAATAGATGAGCATCATGAAATAAGCTAGGAAAATATAATCTAGAATCTAAAACATTCATAGCTGTCCTTTGGGGTCCAAAGTTCCCACCACAAGCAAGTGTATGACAAAAATGTAAAAAAAACTCAAACTCATGATTTGGAACACACCTCCTAATAACTTGGTAACTACACATGCGACATAGGTATGGATCATACCACACATAAAATCTAGGGTCACTATTTAATTTTTGGTCTTTATATTTCTTTAAATTTACAGGGATTTCAGAGGAATCCTGGTAGTTAACAAAATCTGCATACCAAGGATACATGCCAGAGATGGAAAAAATATTCTCATTAGGGAACGTACCCCAAAGTGTCACCTTGTCCATGGTGTCATCCTCTAGTGCGTGAGTAAGCCTACTCATGTGGTACACCACTAGATTTTCCGACCCCTACTCATCCTTTATCTCAATATCAAATTCCTGAAGAAGGAGAATCCATCGAATTAGCCAGGGCTTTGCATATGGATTCTTCAAGAGGAACCTGAGAGCTGCATGGTTAGAAAAAAACAACTACTTTAGATCCAAATAAATATGAACATAATTTATCTGAAGGAAATATGATGGCAAGAAACTACTTTTCTGTGGTTTTGTAGTTTGATTGGGCTGGATACATTTTCCCTAATGCATAGTCAATATCAGGTTAACATCCCTCTACCCTATGATATAAGACATCCCCAACTGTGAAGTTGGAATCATCACACATAAGCTCAAAAGGAAGATCCCACCGTGAGGGCTGTATGATCGGTGGAGTGGTCAAACACTTCTTTAGATCATTAAAGGATGTTCAGAAAGAATCATCAAAAATGAAATAAGAATCATTTTGAATTAATAATGAAATAAGCTGAGAAATATTATTAAAATCTTTAATAAAGTGCCGCTAAAAACCTTCATTCCATTGGAAAGATCTAACATCACACACACACACATGAAAGATAGGATAAGGATGAAACAATATCTACCATTGATCTATTATCCTCTATCCCATGTTTTGACACTACATTCCCTAAGACAATACCTTGATCTACCATGAAATGACACTTTTCAAAGATTAAGACAAGATTATTGTCAACAGAATGATTCAAAACCCTTCCCAAATGAGAGATACAATCATCAAATTAAGACCCATACATTGTAAAATCATCCATAAATACCTCTATGTTGGTCTCAATAAAATTATAAAAATACTCATCATGTATCTTTGGAAGGTACCTGGGGCATTAAAAATTCCAAATGACATACTTTGGTAGGAAAACATTCCAAATGGACAAGTTAATTTTTTCATCTTTTGATCCTATGGAGTGATAGGAACCTGAAAATATCTAGAAAATAAATCCAAGAAACAATAGTGTGTTTTCCTAGCAAGTCTTTCAAGAATTTGGTCAATAAATAGGAGGGGGAAATGGTCCTTGGAAGTGGACTGATTTAGTTTCCAATAATCAATACACACCCAGAACAATTGTTTTTTACCCTCATTGGAATTAACTCATCTTTCTCATTTTTATCAATAATAACACCACCTTTCTTAGGAACAACCTGAATAGGACTCACCCACTGGGAATTTGAAACGGGATAAACCATTCTTGACCCGATTAAAATTTAAACTTCTTTTTTAACAACTTATAGAAGAGTAGGATTTAGTCTCCTTTGTGGCTTACTAATCAGTTTATCCCCATACACCAAAAGAATCATATGCATGCAAATGGAGGGGCTAATATCTGATATTTCATCCAAGGTCCACCCAATTTCCCTGATGTGCTCCCTCAAAATATTAAAAAAAATTCTTCATGTTCAAAAGGGAGATTATTTGTAATGATAATAGGTAATTTAGCACCACTCAACAAGTATGAGTATTCAAGATTTTGTGGCAATGTATTGAGTTCCAGTGAATCCGGGTGGTGTACGTATGGAGACATTGAAGGAACTGACATAGGTGCACAAAGAGAATCAGTATCAGAATTGACTTCATCACAGTAAGAAAATAAAACAACAAATCCATCAGCATACCCAAAATCTAATTCATAATCAGATTGAACATGATCAAAATCATTATATGAAAACTCATCAAAATCAAATCCAAGAGAGGATTTTGTATCAAAATCATGTGTAGAAGTACTCTTAAACATCAAAATGGAAAAAATACTCACAATCTCCCTAAGAATAGGACAATAAAAACCCATGTGGTTTTTACTTGGTGGTTCAAAAAGGGAGAAAACAAAAGTAGAATGGTCTTATGAGGGGTACTTCTGAATTCCATGACATTAAATACCACAACATCATCTCCAAACTCCATGTAAAGTGTACCCTCATAGACATTTATTATAGTTTTTCTAGTTCTGAGGAATGGTATTGTAACGACCCAAAATTTTGAATAAATATTGTTTCCTAATTTTGTGTGTTATTTTATTTTTCATACTCAACAAAACCGTTTCATTTGATAACATGAGTATAATTAAAATGATATTGTTGGGTTTTGACTATTATATGACCGTTAGTCATTATGACTGTTGAAAACTAAATGTTGCGACTTTTGTCTCTAAATACAAGTGACCTGGGTTAATTAATATAGAAAGAAGATCTGATGACCTCATCTAGTAGTCTCGGGCCAATCTAAGCCCATCTAACGAAACTTGGGAAGGAGGTAGCACCACTGGGCTTTGCTCTGGACCAAACCCAAGCTGAACATCATCATGTAAAGCTAGAACGAAATCTCCTTTGCGAGAAGTTCAAACTAATAGAAATTACTACTCGTGTGATGTTGGTCGAGCCTCCATCAGATTCTCTCACCTTAGCACACCTTACACTTAGGTCCTATGCTGGTGTGATAAGGGGCTATGTAAGGAGACCATAATTGCCTTGTGTAATCCTTTGTTTTAAATAAAAATTTTGATTTCTTCTTATGATGTTGTTTATGAATTTTCAAATGTCTAGATAAATATAGTATGCATATTTTCGATGAATTTTAGATAAAGAATATTTTAAAAATGTTTATGTAAACCTTAAATAATTAAAAATGTGTAATGATTTTCAAAAAATGGTCTTCTATAATTATGTTCAGTATGAAATTGAGAGTTTAATAAGATCAACATAATTTTTGATGAATAGTAAATTATGAATAGTGATTTTATGCTTAGGATTAGTAATGTGGCCAAATGGATTAGTAATCTCACTTAAAGAAAGTATTAATATAATCTAGGCAAATTGATTAAGTAATGTGATTACATAAAATGGTTAAATAACGGTTTCATAAATTATTATTCAAGTATTAGTAATTTCGGGTGAATATAGGTTTTTAATTAAAAATTAAATTAAAAATATTTAGAAAATTATTTTTATAAAATGGATTTCATTTTTGAACTCAGAGCATTGATATTATGTTAAGGTAATTTTTGGGTAATTTTCTGAAAAGAATGAATTTTCGGTGAATAGTGTATTTATTTAAAAATTAAATTAAAAATATTTAGAAAATTATTTTTATAAAATGGAGTTCATTTTTGAAATCAGAGCATCGATATTTGGTTACGGTGAAATTTTGGGATTTTTCTGAGAAAGTAGAATTTTCAATGAATAGTGAAAATACAGTTTTAGGGTTTCGGTATGTTTAATGACATCATAACTGTGTCATGATGAATTCATGAGATATTTTAAGTGTTGGCCGACCAAAGGTGATTAATTATTGTATGGGGGGACCCATGTGGCCAATACCATGGGCAAATACCATGGGCAAGCCCATGGTTTTTCCAAAACCACCAATGATGTGTCCCTTGGCCATTAATGCCTTGTCCCCTCACATTCCCTATAAATACCAAGCCATACTCTCATAAATTCGACCCCCCAACTCTCCCCCAACGAAGCTCTGGTATCATTACCTCCCATTTAGTCCTCTTAAGGTGCCCCCAAGCCCTCAAGGTCCCAACCTTTGAGTTTTAAGTGTTACGTTTTAAGGTAAGGGATCAGACCTCTCTCTTTCTTTTCAAGTAATCTCTTTTATGTCATTTCTTTTATGATCCTTGATCTTATGTTAAAGGATGTTATTTTATATTCATATTACTTCTATTTTCATGTTCATATGATGAGAGACCCCCTATTGCTATCATCATTTCATTTTAATAATGTTAAAGCGGCGCCGTTAGGCTGCCAAATTCTTAAGGGATTCTTTCACCCTTCTCGTTTTCAAGATCTATTTTCATGTGAAGTCTTTAAAGATATTTTTTATTATGTTGGGGGTATGATATATATATCTATCATACTGATCATTTATGTTCATATGATGAGATACCCTATTTTATCTTGTCAATTCATTTTTTTGAAGTTTAAGTGGCACCGTTAGGCTGCTGAATTTTTAAGGGATTCTTTCACCTTTCTCATTTTGTAAAGTTCTACTTTCATGTAAAGTCTTTCAAGTTACTTTTTATTATTTTGGGGTATGATCTATATATCTATCATACTTATCTTTTATGTTCATATTATGAGAGACCCTATTTTATCTCGTCAATTCATTTTTGTTGATGTTTAAGTGACGCCGTTAGGCTGCCGAATTTTCATAAGAGAAATCTTATTTTTTTCCTCCTTCTATGTTTTTCATTTCATATGGTATATCTTTAAAATTTCATTACCATGTTCTTATACCATTTATATTCTGTCCCTCTACTATTTTGTGGATCGTCTATGAGTGGGTGACTCATGTCCCCTCTCTTTTCAATGTTTTCTAAAACCCCAAAACATAGCTGTTATGCTACAAAATTTCCATCTCAAAATGTCTCTCTCTTATCCTCAAATTCATTTTATTAAGTGAATACTAAAAGATATTTCTTCTAAATGTGTATTCACATATATACCAAAATGTTCTATTTTAAAGTCTGGGATTTACATACATGAGACCCACTTTTCCTTTCCGTGGGTTTAAAGTGACATAAAGATCATGTCTTTAAAGCAGTTTTTAAAACGTTATGATTATGAAATGAAACCCATTTCTTTTATGATATATGGGTTGTTTATGAAATGATTGATGATGATATATGTGGATCACATGATAATAAAGACAAATTTAAGGGTGCGTCGTGATAGTGCTCCAATGCATTGGGTAAAGACTTAATCTCTAGAGATGACTATTTAGACTGATACCTTGGTGAATAACCTTGGTAATTTTTATTGACACCTTGGGGATGGACCTTGGTGAAACAGAAATGATTGTCTTTGTTAAATGTTGTAGCCACATCTTTTAGTTATGAAATATGTTATTTTTATTATGATATGCCTCATTATTTCATTCTCATGCCTTAAAATTCTTTTCATGGATTTATTGATGTATCTCAAGTTCACATGTTAAATGTTTCCCTTGTTTCCCTTACTGGGCCTTCTGCTCACCCTTTCTTTTGATGTATGTACCCAGGTTATGAGATTCAGTAATGAACCTAGGATGAACATAAGGAGAATCCTTTCAAGTGTTTAAGAAGAATGTTTTTTTTTGTTTCATGTATTAAGTTCCTTGTTTCCAAGACACTAAAACTTAAAGATCCTCAGTTTTGTATAATGTAATGAAAGTTTATGTGACAAAAAGGCGGGATGTTATAGTTGGTATCAAAGGATGGTTTAGTTATTTGTGGAAATTAGGATATGAAAACTTTAGGAAGAATCCTATAGAAAAGTTTAAATACAGGAAATATTCCTGGTATTTTGGTGAGTATTGAGTAAGGGGTTGCCAAGCAAATACATCCCTGTCTGGATACGAGCAGGTAGAGGTGGCTCTGGCACAGATGTACATAGGGGTAAAACCCCAAAACATCACTTTGATCTAGACTCGAATGAGAACTGGTACATGACAACGGGCCTTGTTGCACTCTTGGTTATGACACTCCCGAGGGATATTCTTTGGTAAATTCATAAGATTAGTATGAACCATTATTAAAGGAACAAAGATAAAATAAAATAAATATTCACATAAGAATATATGATCTTGGATAACCTAGAGTGGAACCTAGGGGATCACAAGTTAGGGTATACTTTTCTTCTACAAGTTATCCTTCTATGCTTTAAGTTCCTTTTCATGATTATTGGCTAAGTATTTAAGCCCCTAATTTTACTTTCTTTTCTTAGTTAATGGTGGGAAATGGAAGAACATGTCCCAGCAACCAATGTGATAGGAAATGTGACGATTTCCATATTAATATGACAGAGATGATTAGGGGATTAAAAGATGATTATTATTTTGAAAGATGTTCACTATTTTGGGAACCCTATTTTATCATGGTAAATAGATTACTATGGTATTTTCTTTGAGGATTAAAGGTTGACTTATATTTTGAAGAATCGGTGAATTTAAGGTGGACTTATATCAATTTAGGTTACATATGGAAACGATTAACATATCTTGGGTAAAATATGTTTAGGTTAGCTACTTTTGTTATAAGATGTTAGGAGTGGTTGATGTTATTTGGAGATGAGCGATAAAATTTATCTTGGAAGAATATATTATCAAATCCTTCTTGTATTTGGGTTTCAATCTTAGTTTTGTTTATTTTGAGGAATTTTAAGGACATTTATCTATGGAATGGTCTATGATGAACTTTGGGTAGTACCGTGGAACTTTGAAGATTTAAAGTAGTTTCCCTTTCTCTAGGGTTCTTTATTTTGGAAGAGTTGTTTTATCTTACCCTTTCTATTTTTGGGATAATGCTTGAAGATAGAAGAAATAGATAGTTAATCTTTGGTGGATTATGTGATTCTATATAAGATGATTCTGGTGCTTTGATGAGACCAAGTAGTTTTGAATGCTCATCATTTGGATAAAAGATTAGTTTTGGTAGAAACTTATTAAAGGATGAAAATCTACTTGAAGGTAGGTATATTTCCTTATGTTTTTATTCTATGCAGTAAATGAATTCCTCAAAACTATGAAAAGGAACGTAAAACAAAAACGTTGTCTGTTAACATTTCCTACTGGGTAATCAATGACCGTTTACACACATCATAAGTTTGTGATTTTCTTATTGTTAACCTTATCCTAATCATGTTTTCTATCACTCTCCCTTAGAACTTGACCCTTTGTTTTTCTTCCATATCCATGTTTTCCTACATGGAATCATAGTATGGGTTAACTTGGGTGACCTTTGTACATCCTTTTCTATCTTTTAAAGTAATAATGTTACTGACTCTTTTTTTGATGTGGGACTTTCAATCAAATTTCAAATCCCAATTTTAAAAATTATGAGGATGCAATTTCTTAAGGGGGGGGGGAGATTGTAATGACCCGAAATTTTGAATAAATATTGTTTCCTAATTTTGTGTGTTATTTTTTTTTTCATACTCAACAAAACTGTTTCATTTGATAACATGAGTATAATTAAAATGAGACTGTTGTGTTTTGACTATTATATGACCGTTAGTCAGTATGACCGTTGAAAACTGAATGTTGCGACTTTTGTCTCTAAATACAAGTGACCTGGGTTAATTAATATAGAAAGGAGATTCGATGGCCTCATCCAGTAGTCTCGGGCCAATCGAAGCCCATCTAACGGAACATGGGAAAGAGGTAGCACCACTGGGCTTTGCTCTGGACCAAACCCAAGATGAACTTTATTGTGTGAAGCTAGAACGGAATCTCCTTCGTGAGAAGTTCAAACTGATAGAAATTACTACTCGTGCGATGTTGGCCGAGCCTCCATCAGATTCTCTCTCCTTAGCACACCTTACACTTAGGTCCTATGCTGGTGTGATAAGGGGCTATGTAAGGAGACCGCAACTGATTTATGTAATCCTTTGTTTTAAATAAAAATTTTGATTTCTTCTTATGATGAAGTTTATGAATTTTCAAATGTCCGGATAAATATAGTATGCATATTTTTGATGAATTTTAGAAAAAGGATATTTTAAAAATGTTTATGTAAACCTTAAATAATTAAAAATGTCTAATGAATTTAAAAAAATGGTCTTCTAAAATTATGTTCAGTACATAATTTAGAGTCTAATAAGATCAACATAATTTTTTATGAATAGTAAATTATGAATAGTGAGTTTATGCTTAGAATTAGTAATGTGACCAAATGGATTTGTAATCTCACTTAAAGAAGTATTAATATAATCTAGGCACCTTGATTAAGTAATGTGATTCAATAAAATGGTTAAATAATGGTTACATAAATTATTAGTCAAGTATTAGTTTTTTCAGGTGAATAGTGTTTTTTAATTAGAAATTAAATTAAAAATATTTTGAAAAATATTTTTATAAAATGGATTTCATTTTTGAACCCAGAGCATCAATATTATGTTAAGGTAATTTTTGGGGATTTTTCTGAAAAGAATGAATTTTCGGTGAATAGTGTATTTATTTAAAAATTAAATTATAAATATTTAGGAAATTATTTTTATAAAATGGAGTTCATTTTTGAAATCAGAGCATTGATATTTGGTTAAGGTGAAATTTTTGGATTTTTCTAAGAAAGTAGAATTTTTGATGAATAGTGAAAATACAATTTTAGGGTTTCTGTGTGTTAAATGACATCATAACTGTGTCATGATGATGTCATGAGATATTTTAAGTGTTTTCCGACCAAAGGTGATGAATTATTGTATGGGGGGACCCATGTGGCCAATACCATGGGAAAATACCATGGGAAAGCCCATGGTTTTTCCAAAACCACCAATGAGGTGTCCCTTGGCCATTAATGCCTTGTTCCCTCACTTTCCCTATAAATACCAAGCCATCCTCTCATCCATTCCACTCCCAACTCCCCCCAACGAAGATCTGGTCTCATTACCTCCTGAGGAGTCATCTCAAGGTGTCCCCAAGCCCTCAAGGTCCCAACCATTGAGTTTTAAGAGTTACGTTTTAAGGTAAGGGATCTGACCTCTCTCTTTCTTTTCAAGTAATCTCTTTTATGTAATTTCTTTTATGCTCCATGATATTATGTTGAATGATGTTATTTTATATTCATCTTACTTCCCTTTTAATTTTCATATTATGAGAGACCCCCTCTTGCTCTCACCATTTCATTTTAAGAATGATAAAGTGGCGCCGTTAGGCTGTCGAATTTTTAAGGGATTCTTTCACCACTCTCGTTTTCAAGATCTATTTTCATGTCAAGTCTTTCAAGTTACTTTTTATTATGTTGGGGTATGATATCTATATCTATCATACTTATCTTTTATTTTTATATGATGATATACCCTATTTTATCTCTTCAATTCATTTTTGTTGAAGTTTAAGTAGCGCCATTAGGCTGCCAAATTTTTAAGGGATTCTTTCACCTTTCCCATTTTTCAAAGTTTTACTTTCATGTCATGTCTTTAAAGTTCCTTTTTATTATGTTGGGGTATGATATCTATATATATCACACTGATCATTTATTTTCATATGATTAGAGACCCTATTTGATCTCGTCAATTCATTTTTGTTGAATTTTAAGTGACGCTGTTAGGCTGCCGAATTTTCATAAGAGAAATCTTATTTTTGTCCTCCTTCTATGTTTTTCATTTCATATGGAATATATTTAAAATTTCATTACCATGTTCTTATAACATTTATATTCTATCCCTCTACTGTTTTATGGATCATCTATGAGTGGGTGACCCATGTCCCCTCTCTTTTCAATGTTTTTTAAAACCTCAAAACATAGCCGTTATGCTGCAGAATTTCCGTCTCAAAATGTCTCTCTCTTATCCTAAAATTAATTTTATTAAGTGAATACTCAAATCTCTTTCTTCTAAATGGGTATTCACATATATACCAAAATGTTCTATTTTAAATTCTGGTATTTACATACATGAGACCCAATTTCCCTTTCTGTGGGTTTAAAGTGACATAAAGATCATGTCTTTAAAGAAGTTTTTTAAAAGTTATGATTATGAAATGAAAACCATTTATTTTATGATATATGGGTTGTTTATGAAATTATTTATGATGATATATGTGGCTCAGATGATAATAAAGTCAAATCTAAGGGTGCACCCTGATAGCGCTTCAATGCATTGGGTAAAGACTTAATCTCTAGAGATGACCATTTAGACTAATACCTTGGTGAATAACCTTGGTATTTTTTATTAACACCTTGTGGATGGACCTTGGCGAAACAGAAATGATTGTCTTTGTCAAATGTTGTAGCAACATCTTCTAGTTATGAAATACGTTATTTTTATTATGATATGCCTCATGATTTCATTCTCATGCCTTAAATTTCTTTTCATGACTTTATTTATGTATCTCAAGTTCACATGTTAAATGTTTCCCTTGTTTCCCTTACTGGGACTTCTGCTCACCCTTTCTTTTGATGTATGTACCCAGGTTATGAGATGCAGTAATGAACCTAGGATGAAAATAAGGATAATCCTTTGAAGTGTTTAAGAAGAATGTTTTTTTTGTTTCATGTATTAAGTTCCTGGTTTCCAAGACACTAAACCTTAAATATCCTCTGTTTTGTATAATGTAATGAAATTTTATGTGACAAAAAGGTGGGATGCTATAGGTATACCTAAGATTATGGGACCATGAGAACTTACATGATTATCCTCCGTGATAAGCATGTACAAATCTACTGAAAAGATGATGTATCTTATCTGAATATGTACATCCTAAAGGACTCCTACTGGATATGCCATAGCTCTATTTTCCAACAGCACCACTAATCTCATGGGCTTCAACTCACCAACCTTTAAAGAATAGAATACAGAGTTATAGAAGCTACTAAATCATATATAGCATTAAAAAAGTGTTACTCCTCTATGGTTCATGGTATAGTGAATGTCCCTGGATCACTGTAGTTTGTTGGAATTGCTTGAGTCAGTGTAATGAGTGCTAGAACATTCCTTCCAAGATTGATCATCTCATTTCCCTTGAGCCCTGTTCGATTAGTAAAATGTTCTTTTAAGAATTTCTCATACCTTGGGATTTTTTTAATGTCTTCATATTGAGGGATATTGATCTCCATATGACTGAAGGTGTCCAAAACCTCATTTTTCATTTCATCCTCATCCATATTCTTGGCTTATACAACCCTGTTTGGAATGTCAAGGGTTTTCAGAGGAATCTCGTCAATCTTTTTCTTACCTTTTTATTTCTCCTTGGGCTTCTCGTTAGTGGTTCTAGAATAGGGAATCTCCGGAGTTTATATGAATCTTGGTGGAACGACAGGTATAGAAATATCAGTTTTTTACTTCCCACTTCTCAATGTGATGGTACTGACATTCCCCTTGGGATTTGGAGTAGGTTGGGAAGGTATATTTTTATAATTCTTACTTACAATCTTGTGGAGGGCAGTGGAAATCTATCTCATTTGAGTATTTAACCCCCTCAGCTCCAAACCATGACTCTTAAACTCATTCTCTGGATTAATATCAATTTGTTTCAAAAGTTCATCAGTGTTAGATTCTAACTTGGTTTGGGGATTCTCTTTTTTTCGACTTGTTGATGCTTGATCTTCAAATCGCCTTTGGAGTTTTTGGAAACCCTGTTGGTAAGGTGGAGTCTGTTGAAAGTTTTGTTAAAAAGGGGTCTTTTTGTTGTCCAGAGCCATAACTCATGTTTGACTATTCCTTACACCCTTGGTTGAATGTTGGTGCAAAGTAATCAAGCTTTTTTTGGGGATGTGGTTGTTCTTGTTTCTAATATAATCTCCTAAGAAACACTATGGAACAATATTCTGTTTCTTGTAGTTGGGGGAAACAGTCAGTTGCGTGGCTTGTCTCCGTGCAAATAACACAAGGCCTTGATGGAGGGGGTTGGGATGTGTTTTGATCCAAATCAATCTATCTCACTATAGTGGTAAATTATTTTAACTTAGTATCAATCAAATTATTTTCAATTGAGGAAGGACTTACCTGATGTACTCCTCTAACATGTGGTGTACCTCGATCGCCAAATTGTTGGGAGTTTTGTGCCATTATTTTGATCAACACACATGTAGTTTCTTCTGTTTTTTGACCAGTATCCCTCTAGCCCCAACATCAACCATGCTTCTCTCCATACGTTTTACTCTTTCATAGAAGTATTTGATGATGAGTTTCTCACTAATTTGGTGATGCAGACATCTAGTGCAAAACTTCTTGAATTGCTCACAGTACTCATACATAGACTCCCATTATTCTTACTTGATCCCAGATATCTCTATTTGATTGGATGTGGTCCATGATGCTGGAAAAAATCTCTGCAATAAAAGACTTTTCAGATCATTCCAACAAGTTACATCCTAAGGTTGTAAATAATACATCCAATCTTTTGCAGCTACATCAAGTGAGAATGAGAATGCTCTTAGCTTGATTTGATCATCAGATACATTTCTTGGTTTCAGGTTTGAGAAAAATACATTAAATTATTTAAGGTGTTTGTTTGGATCCACACTAGATAATCCATGATGTTTTTGAAGAAGGTGAATTAATCTATATTTCAGTTCAAAGTCCGATTTGATATTTGGGTATGCAATACAATTTGGTTGATAACTAATTTATGGTGCAACCAATTCTTGAATGGTTATATTATGTTAATTTCCATTATTTTCAGCCATTGGTTCTTGTTTTAGGTTTAATATTAATGTTTTTCTAATTTTATTGTTCCCAGAATGGAGTAATTCTCCAACTGGTTTAATGTTGAAACTTCACATAGACTAAGAATGTCATATTTCTGCCCTAAGGCTGCGTTCAATCATAGGGCCAAGATCTAGAAGATCCTAAAAATTAGTTCATGTCATAAATCATATAAAAAATAAAAATATGGAAAGTGAACCATAATAAAAATGAGAAGTGTGATTTGATTGTCCATAATTAAGAAGAAGAAAATAAAAGAAGATTAAAAAATTCAAATTGGGTAAAGAAGGAAGTAAGAAGAGAAGAAGAGAATAAAAAGTAACATAAAATAAATACATCTAATTGGTTGAAATAATTACATTTCTTTCTTCCAATGGTTGCAATTTTAAATGTGTTTTTAGGGGAATCCTCAAATGAAGTGTGGTTTTTTGGGTACTTGGGTGTAGGAGAGTGGATGACTAAGGTCGTCTCTCAAAGGAGGAAGTAAATTTAAATGATTTCTTAAAAGTATTCTAAAAATAGTATAAAATAGAATAAAAAAATTATTAAAAATTATAAGGGGTTTTTTCCACCATTTATAAAATAATAAAATGTTTTTTGGAAGAAGATTTCATATTTTCGTTTTTATTTTTGGAAAGAAGTTCGATTTATAAGACACAATAAGAAGATGGGTTTTTGTAGAAAATATATTAAAAGGAATAATCAATATAACTCTACCTATTTATTTATTTATTAATCGCTTTCCTTTAAATTAACATACTATTAATTATTATATCATAATTTTTTAACCCTCAAACCCTATGGGAGTTAACTTAACCACAAAGATGAAATTACTTAAACCCTAGGCTAGCTTCAGAACATGCAATCACAACAGCCAACTTTGATTGATGTTCTAAATTTATCTTAAGGCCAGTGGTTAATAAAATCATATATTCACTCTATAAATTAGTATTAATTGAGCTTAGGTACTGTATTAGAAATCTACAAATTTATCTCGTGTGGTCTTGTCTTACTGATTAAGTTTGCGCTCTCACAATTTACAAAAATTCTCGATCTAGCGTGTTTTTTTGTTAATTGTTAAATTACTTATTTCTTTTCTTATATTTTAAAAAATCAATTAATTTATCATATTAATTAAATTATATAAGCTCATTGATTCAAAAAAATTAACTAATGAGTATATAAGAATATTTATTACTAAGAAAACTACTCTTCCATGGGCGACATAGTCATCGTAGAAAAGGATTGCATTTACTAAGATTTAGAAAGGTTAGAACCCAATATCATTTCTACTATTGAATTACAGACCATGAATAAATATTAATGAGTAAAAGAAGTAAAAAAATAGAGGAAAATAGAAGAAATTAAATAATAACTAAGGAGTTTATTACACAATCAAAAGTATTACAACACGAAGAAGAAGAAGATAAAGGATTCATCGAAGGGATCCTTGCTTCAAGAGATACCCTTGTTCAAATGGTTGGATAATTGGAGTTGATCCACTTATACTCTTCCCTAAACTTCCAAATTCATGTACCAACCCCTAAAAATGATAAAAATACCAATTTATATAGTATAGGGGAGGCTAGGTTTCAATTGGTTTCAAGTGTGAATGGGGAAATTATGCCAAATATGTTATTCAAGGTTGCACCATCTATTTGACGATCCGAATGCATGAAAATTTTTTCCATAAAGAAGGAATATTTGTTTGAAATTGTTTTAGAGATCCCTCCAAATTGGATCCCAATCCAAGCACATATGTAGGAGTTATGGCTGAAATATAGAACCGATGTCCAAGTTGGCGAGTCCATCCCAACTTTGACTCCATGACCCATTCACACCAACCAAATTTAAGATTTAACACAAGTTTCTTGAATACAAGTAGTTGAAAATTAATTCAAGAACACATTTAAAAAATATTAAGTTCAAATAATTTAAATTAATATATCTATGTTCTAAATACTATAGTTAATTTTTAAAGGGTAAAACCAGAATTTTCATCAAATTTTCAAATGAATGATCTAATCTCAAATATTTTATGAGTAAACATAATTAACATAATGTGAGGAAATGTTTTCATTCATTATCTATATAATATTAAAAAAAATTATCTTTTAGAAGGTACCGATCAAGGATGTGTGCAGGATGAGTGCGGTACATGAGTTTTAGAGGTAGAGACCACCCAAGTATTGTGGTGATCTAGAACCCCAGGAATTTGATGAGTGGCTTGAGGTATTCACATGCATTATTCACCTTGTTATATTACCTCCAGATTATATGGTTTACATAGTGTAATGTTTTCTTCAAGGATCTACAGGGTGAAGGTGGAGTCTAGTAATGAAAAACCATGATGAGATGATGCTCACTTGTCTAGATTTTGATCAACTCTTTAGGGAGTAGTTTTATCCTTCCATTTTGAGACCAGTGTGTATCCAAGAGCTTTCGTATCTTCTGAATGGTATCTTGACAATGGTATATTATTTATCATGGTTTTCAACCTCTTAAGATACTTTTTTTATATTTTTCAAGTTTATATTTTTCTAATCACATAACTTTGAGTAGTGATTATGACACGATATCAGGGCCTTAGTGATATATCTATGAATTCCAACCAATTTTTGAGTGCTCGATCACACGTTAGTAGTATATGGATTTATGGATGAGTAGATTCTGACTATTGGTTCTTATCTCATAGAAGTTGAGACATATAAATATTGTGGTTGATGACTAGCTCAAGGATCTATGCCTGTAAGATGATTCAGGAGATGATCCTATGATGGAGGGTATGAATTTCATGGATCCCAAGGATATTCTAGTAATCCATTATAGAGAACTTCTTTCACATGTGATGGATGGGGATATCTCACATGAATTTTTTTAACTCGACATGCTGATGAGAGGGAGAAGGTCGATAAACCACCATGATAGGGACAATGATAAGAGCGTAGAGTTATGCATGATGGTGGAAGTGGTGGAGAACCGGTGAGAGAAGTTAGAGGTGGAAGATAGTTCGATATATTTACAATACCACCACCAACTGGTTTGCACCAGGCTCAGTGAGATGGAGGATGGAATGCGGGAAGTTTTAAGTCATATAGGCCTATGATGCAGAGGCTTTGAGGGTAATTAGAGGTAATATCAACATCCTATCTCAATTTTCTGTGTTATTGTTAGATAAAGGTGTGTGATAATTCTTCTAGTGAGAGGCATTCTTGAAATGAGATATAAAACCACGAAGTATAGATATTTTCACACATAGTGGATAATGTCAAGGTGTGGTGGATGAGTTACTTTGAATAGTGTGTTAGGTGTGTTTTAGAGTCAGAGTTGGCCCTGGTTGGGGTGAACATGCGGGCAAGGGAAAGGATGAACTTTTGGAAGAAGGGTATTATGTCTTGGAGGACCAGGCATTGTTTGGGGAACAAAATTTGACTTTACTACCATAACTAAAGTAACATAGGATCATGAGTCACTTTTTCCTAATTTTATCACCAATTCAATACTTAGTGATACAGTGGATCCTTTTTTCTCAACCCATATATAGAGAGGCTACAAAGTAGAGGATTATAGATAAAGCACTAATATCAATAGTGTGACTTGACTCTAGGGGAGATAGCCTTGTACAGAACCTTTCCATAGTTGTATAGGGGTATCCTAATATGTTTTCCTTAATATATATTTTTTTCTTATAATCTGTCCATAGAAAGTTCCCCCAGTAAGTGAGAAAATATTTATAGAGCTAGGATGGAGTTCCTCCTTATCCTAGAAAGAGTAGGGTGAGATCATGTATAGGAGGATAAAACCAAAAATTTTAAATGGATAGTAACACCCTTATAGTATTAATGCTAATAGATTTAAGTTCCCTTCCATAGCGGTTGAGTTGAGGATGTCTCCCTTAGTAGATGTCAGTTTTACCTCCCCACCAGGAGTTAAACTACTTCATAGACAGACACATAGGGAATACCCTAATATTTACATTATAAAACCATTTTAATCCCATAGAGCTTCATGCACAATGGTCTAGTTGGATATTTGTATAAGGAGGGTATAGTAAGACCGAATGTGTATACTTAGGAATCCCTTTATTCACCTGGTAAATGAAAAAGATCCTTATAGACTAAGCCATTCACCCATTTGGATTAGTTCACTGGTGTCTTATTCATTGGAAACCACGTGTTCTCAGTGTCATAGTTTCTTGTGAAAAACATGAGGAAAAATTATAGATATGCTCTAAGAGTATCAGTTTCTTTGGGAGATCTCATAGAGACAGGTCTGGATTTGAGAGGTCCATTCCTTATGATATGTCTTCTTATAAATTGGAGTGATAGTAGACCTGGTAGATTTTGGGGTCATTCTAGCTTGATAACAGCCTGATGGTGGGCCCATAGTAGTATATTCTCACAAATAGGGTTTCATTATAGTATTTTTGAGTGATGTAATGGAGTAGTTAACCTCTTTATAGTTGTCCATTGTGGGTGAGATGATATGTCATGTCTCAAGTTGATGGTTTTTACACCTCCAATTTCTCAGATATGCAGAGAGGAATAACTTTATGAATTTGTTTGTGAGTTCTTACACGACTAGTTATCAATTGAATATGTTCTCAATGGATTTTATGAAGGTGGGGAGTATGATGAACTTTCTAGGATTGATGATGACCCCGTTTGCATTGTGAGATGAGGCACCGTGTATGTTGGTGTCCATTATAAGTACACCCTAGAGATGGGTTGTCATTCTAAGTAGATCATAACATCCAAGTTCTAGAGAACATGATTTTGGTTTTCATGTTATTGTGGTGTAATTTCTACTCCAACATCTATGTGACACTATTAGAGACCCCATTCAGGAGGCCCTATAGGTCACCACTGTACTGGTTAGAACCAATAGGAGACAATTATTGAGGGGCCTAGAGTTGGTTCTATAGATGTATTTAAGGGGTTATGTCCATCCAGGGGTGTATGAGGACAACCTAGTTATGTCAATACCCATGTCAGGATAGCGAGGTGGTGCACCACTAACCCCATGACCATAGTTAGACCGTGTTCTTGGTGTTTTTACACCAGTCAAAACTGAGGAGACATGTGAATGCCTAATTTCATGATGTTGACATGGTTTAAGATAGAAATTAATTATGGAGTGGCCTCTAAAGGTATTTGGTTGTGTTTGTGTTCTAAAAATCAAGGATCCTTGTTGATCTTTTGGTTCCCTTGAGTGTGTTTTTGTAGATATCACAAGAATCCTCAAGAGAGATCATCGGTGAGGGAGTAATAGTTAAGAGCTGAATTTCCCCCCCTGTGCCTTGACTTATTTTTTCTGGATGAAAAGGTCTAATGTGGGGAGAGTGTAATTACATTAGTTTTTCCTTGTAATAGGTTTGAATATTTCAAGGAATTTTTTCAACTCTAGGAATTGAGTCGGCATAGGATTATGGGGCCCAATGAGCCCAGGTGAAATGATATTAAAAATATAAAATATTTTATATTTCACAAACATAGTTTTTATGGAAGTGTGGTTTAACTACTGAGTGATGTTTTGGACTTGAAATGAGAGATAACAGTTGAGTTTAGAACATGGGTTTCACAACATGCATGACATAATGTTTTTTTGGCACCGAGTTCCCATTGGGGAAGATTATTGGTGGGAATGGTGATGATATATCAGTTTATTTGAAAAAACAACTCATATTCCCCCATATATTTCTCACACACAGAAGATAATAGGGAGGACCCCACTTTCCATGATATACAACCTGAGGCTTAACTGGGGATGAGAGGCATCGACAAACTTTTTTCTTGATAGAGATCACTCCTAGATCATGTTGTAGTGGCTTCAGTGAACATATTTAGACATGAAGCTTGAATGTGTTTCCATGAAATAAGTGGATTTATTATCTTTATGTCTAAATAACAAAAGTTTTATGGTTTCATATCTATATTACAATTTCTAGAGATCCCCTGGGTGTGGATCTGTGGGTTTTAGGTGTAAATCCAGTGTTTTGGGACTCTCATAAGGATTTTCCATTTGGAAATGTTGATCAAATGGCATTTAGTACAGGAGAACACATCCTATGTTTTTCCTTTAGAGAATATGATATTTGGGGTACTACACACCATGTAATGGGGGTAAACACCATGTAATAAGCCTAGAATGTGTAGCTGAGGTCATGGGATGGCACACCATGTAATGGGACAAGGTCGCGTGTAAGTACATAGCCAAATACCTTGTGTACACAGGCATGGGAAATGAATTAGTATTGGACTTGGATAATAGAAACATTCAATATATTAAGGGTCCATGTTTTTTATAGATACTTGGATAGCTTGGCCGTGTTGGTGCAAGGACACACCCAGGTCTTCAGATGAGGTGAAACACCGTATGACATAGGGTGCATGCCATGTATTCTACTTATACACACAATGTACCAAGAGGAGACATGACCAGAGGATAGTTTCAAGAGACATGTTGTGTATTATTGGTACACACCATGTACTCTCCTATGAGACTTATCCCTAATGCATCTCCATTTTTATGTTTTGGATAGAGGCCTATGAGTATCCTCTCTTAAGTTGTTTCCAGTATGGGACACGATGGTGGCCATGGTTTTGGAATTAGAGATGTGATTCGAGGTGAAATTTGTTTGTCAATTTTGTTATAAATTTATATATGAGTATCAGTTGTGAGTGTTCCCATAGTCTATTCATATGAGGGTACTATGAGACATCATTTCCTCGATATTAGATTATAACACATCTATGGATTTTATATCAGATGAAGGTTGTAGTTTCCCATCAAAAGTCTTGGGGTTTGATCCTCCATAATTCTAGTTCCCTAAGTGCATTTTTTAGTATTGTGGTGACCACCCTGATACATGGAACCGATCCTTCATCAAGTAGGTCATCAATAGAGGGTTCACTATACCATATAATTATGATTCCCTCAATTTGTGGGTCACTCTAGAAGGGTTTCTAGTGTCCCCCTATGGTCATGGGTGTGAACCCCTATCTTGGTATCGAGGATATAGAGTTGTATTTTAGTAGTGTTTATTGTGGCCCTCAGTGATCCTAGGTGTGATCCCATAGATGGGTATCACGATCTATGTATTTTGTTTCTAGGTCTCTTTAGGGTTTACAACATCCTCCAATGGTCCTTGGTATGACTAACTATTAGAGAGATATGTTCTCCAGAGTTACAAATTTGGATGGTGGTGTCCCCCTATGGTTCTGGGAGTGATTTAAAATCTATGTGATGAGATATTATGTGTTTATAGTATGGTCAATACAGATCCCCATTAGGGAAGGTCAGGATTCCCTATCTAATTATCGAGATCCATTGGGTTCTATCGTGACATACATCATTAATAGATTGTATGAGCGAGTTCTATTATTTGTATAACAACTAGGATGTAGGGTATTTTTCATTGACTTAGTGATACCCGATGAGTGAGACCTCTCAGATGAGTTCCATCTAGGATTACGAAGCTTGAGGAGTGATATCTCTAGAATGAGCGATACCTTTGAGCCTTGAGTAGAATCATGTGGCAGGATGTATGGTTTAGACCCTGAGACTTGGAGTCTGAAATGAGTATATCTATGTTACTCTAGGAGTCATTGTGGTTATAACTAATATCATGATTTACATACTAGGCGATGATGAAATGAACAGTTATGTGTAGTGAAGGAATGGTTGTGATAGAGTTTCCTATACTATCTCGCTTGGGTTCTCCTATGGATTGTGGGTGATCGTACTATTGCCTTCCATATTATCCCTTTCATTTTGGGTTTTTGGGGTTCCAAATGGTTAGTGTTATGACTTCCATTCCAATGGATCTACCCAGACATGTTGTGTATTATGCAGATGAGATTCCTTGAGAAGGAGTTTTAGAATGACCCGCAGTTGGTGAAGCGTAGTGAGCTAGACAGACCGAAGTGTGTACCAATGATTTCACTCGATAGAAGTAAACTCCATCAGAGTAGGTTAGAATTTTTTTAAATTTTTGACAGGAATTTATTTTTACCTGAAATTATTTCAGTACCTTTTCTATACCATGACTTTTGGATAGATGTATGCATGAAATTTGGCATTTGTTGTTTTATTATCTCAGCACTGTTACATGGAGATGGATGTGTGTGTGTGTATACTAGTACCATACACTAAGGACTCTCTTAAGAGGGATGTTCCTATTCGATGTTAATCTCTAGGCCCTATCCTATCATATTCAGGCTTGGGGTAGTATCACTAGGCATTTCATAGGCCAAGTGGCCACTGATAGGCCAAGTCATGACGACCTATGCATGGGAAATCAAGGAGAAATTAAACGATATTGTTGGAATGTAATTAGATAAGGATATTTTATATTCCAAAATATAGAATCAATATTATCATTGAACTATATATAGAATAAAAAATAGATGTGATAAGATATGTTTTAAACATGAGAAACCGAGTGCCGTCATTCTGTATTGTGTTATATTTTTAATAATAACCTCGAAGAAGATAAATAATGAGAATAAAAAGAAGAAGAATTAAGCATGTGTTTAGAAGTTTGATAATCAAGGTATTGAATCTAAATAGATAATGTGTCCAACTATTGTTTAATGAAAATATCTAAACACTAATGTTTAAAAGAAGAAAATTAAGTGTGATGTTAACCTTTTATGTTTGTAATCATTTATTGATGTTGAGATTTTAGTAAATTTAAGAGTTTATGGGTTTACATATCACAAAATATTAATATTAAGTGAGACAACTAGATGAGTAGATTTTTTAGAATCCTGTGAAGCTAATATATAACATTAACTAAGTTCTGGAGTATTATTAGAGATCTTCTAGCATTCTGCAAATATACTATTGAGTTGAATGTGATCTATTACATTGATATAGATGAATCTTATACAGAGGTGTCATCCTACTACCAAGAAGAACATTAACGAAATTTTTTCATATATATATGCTGGGCCACCATAGAATTTGTGTGACCCAGGGTATACATGGATATCATGGTGTAAAGATGTGATAATAGTGTGAAGCTACTACGATAATTATAGTGTAATTATAGAAAGATAATTCCAATGATACATCAATATTGTAAAAAATATGAGAGTCATTACTAGTGTGGGAAATACTAATTATTGCAATCAACATCAGATTATAGTGTAGAATCCTTGATTGGGGTGAGAAACCAATCGATGAAAGAAGTAGGTCATCGTACTAAATTATAGTGACCAAGGATTCTCATACATTGACATTACATATTTTTAGATCAATATTCATTACATTCCACAAAAATATGCCTAAGGACCACAATTATTTATTGCAATTGGAAACTTGGAAGACAATCTTCTAATCTGGTGAAAGATCTAAAATGTTTACCACTAAGATCTTACCCTTTTGTACTCTTCATTGACACACACTACATAAAACTTTTATTCATAACATAGAGAAAGGAAACATAAGAAATTGTGATCTTATATTCTTAGTAAGGGTAAACATAAGAATTATAATTTTATGATCATATAAAAGTATATGATAATCATACAGTTATGTGATAATGAAAATAACTTATGATGTTCTTACCCAACCTTCCAAAAGTCACAACAAAGAGTAATGTCATAAATATTGATAGTATATAAGACTAGAATCCTAAATTAGTCAAATATCATGATCCATGAGAGCATAAAATTAGTATAAAATATATATCTCTAGAAAACACATCATCTTATAATATTTTAAACATGTATAAATAGAAAAAATTTTAGTCATTAATATAAGGACATGAAATCAGGCCCTCACATAAACTTATTGACATGCAACTAGGTCCATGTATAAAATTATGGATATGAAAGGTAGGTTTATTCAAAACTTTGTGATCATGTAATCAGGTTCAAACATAACATTGTGAACATGTAATCAGGTTCACACATTACATTATGGACATGAAAGACATGCCCACACATAATATCACAGAAGTCAAGGTTTACTCCTAAGACCATTATAGAGGAAAAAGTTTCTTACAAAAACCTATTCACTCTCCATTCCAGTCCTATCTATCTCATGAGATATAAATATTTATCCAATGAATTTTAGGGAGATATAGGTCCCACCCATATTTGGTTATAACATAACAACCATCCTTGTTATCATGTAACCATTGTCACATAATGGAAATCATAAATTCGAGTGTAACAATATCATAAAATTTTCATTATATAAAAACCCATGAAAAGAAATGGGGTTAATCAATATTTCATTATAACATAAACAATGGAAAATAAACATGATTCATAATCATTTAATCTTTTAATCAAATAAGTACACATTGAAAAAGATGCGGGGTTTATAAGAAATTTATCATGGTATAGCCCCTGAAAAAAGAAGCAGGTTTCTTAAACATCTTATCATCAGGACCTCAAAACATTTAGATAAATAATAAGAATAGAATATTTGGATCATATCCCCATAAAATCATATATAACATCAAAACATTTCATCTTAGTTGTAAAATAATTTATAAATTCTACATGGAACATTTCTTAAGGAAAATAGATTTTCTATGAAAATAAATTTTAAATACCTAAAACATTATGAAAATAATATTATTTTAAAATAACATTTAAAACTCATAAAAGGAAATTTTACAAATAATTTAAAACATTTATCAAGGAAAATATCATTTCCTATTTGAAAAATGATTTTTAAAACACAAAACACTTTTGAAGTCTTTTTCACTTTCAAATAATTTACATATAACCAATTTTTTTAATAATATCAAGGAAATAAATTTATTTTTAATGAAAATTAAAAACTAGGAAAGAAATCTTGAAATCATTGAGCCACCATGAGAGTAGGAAATAATATTCTTGCTGTGCATGCAAAAATAAAAGATTCTTTTCACAATTTTAAGAAAATCCAAAAGAGATTTTTTTTTTGGAAAATGAAATGAAGAGTAGTTTCAAAATAGTTTTGTAAAAATTCAAACATGGGTAAATATTTATTTTATAAAACACAGTATTATAATTTTTTTTGTAATACATTATTTCTGAATAAAACGGATTTCTAACCAAAGAGATAAATAAAGTCAAATTTTCTTAAAACATATTTCTTAACAAGTTTTAGTACCAAAGAGTAGAGAAATGGTACTATTACTTGAAGAAAACTTAAATGACAAGATGATAAAAAAATTCATAAGAATTATTTAGAGTTAGATCATGAGATTTCAATATTATAGTCTTGATCATAAATAATCCCGATAAATAATGAGACTGAAACAAAAAATTGTTACCACTTAGGTAACATTAATTTATAAGCCCCAGAGGGAATAACATAAAATGAAAAATAAAATTATCATGGGGATGAATAAAATGATGATATTACATGTCAAAGGGGATGTATATACACCTCAAAAAAGAATATAGGTTCATAACATAATATATGTCTAAAATAAGAAAAATTGAGAAAAAAGCCCCTTACCTCTTGGGTAACAATTAAACTAGATACCCCATGAAATTGAAACCCTAAATTGGATATGTAAATACTAATAATTTTATGTAGTAGAATAATTAAATTAATTAATGGTAAGTATATAAATCACAAAAAAACATGAGGGTAAATTTTTCATTTGGCACGCTAAAAATAAAAGTGAGACGGAAATCAGAGTTTGGTTTATGTGTTTTCTATTTTTTTTAAAATGTTTAGGTCATTTTTTAAAAAATATATCGGAAATTTGGTAAGGGCCTACTACCTTTAAACCAAATAAATATTTATTTTAAATATACCTTCTTTGTGTTCATATTTTTTTTAATTTTGGTTTGTTTTGTTTATATATATATATATAACATAATTTTTCATCCAAATTTATATGCTATTTAATATCCCTCATTACTTCCATTAAAGTAGTTTAGAATTCTAACACAAACCCTCACATAGGGCTCACTTTTATAAAAGGCTTTGTCCCAAAAATAATTTTGCATTTTTGGTGTGGGATTCAGGTTTTCTCTTTCATACGCAGAATTAATAATATATTACTGTTAATCATTTTTAATCAATTTGTTAATAAATATTAATTTCTAATGAATAATAATTAACTATTAAAGTCTGATTACAAATATTAATATTTAAAAAATTTATGTTAATAATATTTTAAACAATATTAATTAATACTATTAATTAGTATTTGACAATATTAATAAAAAAAATAATTAATTTCTAAATAGTTAATAATAAATTATAGATTTAATTAATAAGAAATTAAATAATATATAGTTAATATAAATAATAATTATAGTAACTAAATAATAAAAAATGAATATATAATGTATAATATATAATAATTATTAATTAGTAACTAAAGAATAATTTTAAATATTTATTAGTAATTAATGTTTATTAGAAATTAACATTTCTAAATAGAAAATAATTTTATTTAATTAATATTAATAGTAATTAATATTTATCACCAACATTCATTTAATTAAATAATAATAATTAAATAATAATTAATTAATCATTACTATTATAACGATTTAATCATTATTAATAATATTTAGTGACTAAATAACTTTTTGTAATATTTATTAGTAATTGTATAGTAATAATTATTAATTTATACTTAATTAATTAGTTAATTTTTACTTAATATTCATTAGTTAGTAATTACATATTTTATAATAACTAATTAATCAATAAATAATATTTATATTAATATTTTTAATAATTACTTACTAAATAATAAATTTAAATATTTATTAGGAATTAAAATTTGTTAGTAATTAATATTTAGTAGAAATTAATATTATGGAATATTAAATTATATAATTTAATTATTATTTATTAGTAATTTTTATTTATTAGCAAAATTAGTCAATTAATTAATATTGATATAATAATAATTAATTAATAATTAGTAATTTAATAATTTAATCATTATTATTAATATTTAGTAACTATATGATAATTTTAAATATTTACAAGTAATTGGATATTAATAATTAGTAGTATTTATTCATAAATTAATAATTACTTAATAATTAATTAGTTAATTATAAAGCACTATTTTTAATATGTAAATAAATATTTATTAATTACTTATTAATTAATAATTGATTATAATTTTTTTAATAATTAAGATAATAATTTTAAATATTTATCAATAATAATTATTAACTAGTAATTAATATTTTGAAATTTTCAATCATATTATTTAATTAATTAGTTAATTATTTTTATTTAGTTAATATTATTAATTAATTAACTATTAAGTTATTATTATTTAAAAAAATAGTTGTTGGTAATTAAAATTAAATAAAAAATAATATTAATTAAATAATATTATTTACTATTTTAAAATATTAATTTCTTATAAGCATTTATTACTAATAAATATTTTAAATTATTCATAAGTTACTAATTAATAATAATAATAATAATTCGTTATATGTTTATTATTTATTATTTAGTTATTATAAAGATTATTTTTTATTAATAATATATTATTTAATTTCTAATTAATTCGAACCTATTATTTATTATTAAAAATTTATAAATTAACTAGTTTTTTAATAATATTATTAAATACTAATTAATAGTATTAATTAATTTGTTAAAAATGATTAATAGTAATATATTATTAATTCTGCATAGTAAAGGGAGAACTTGGATCCCACATCGAAAATGCATAATGATTTCCAGGGCAAAGCCACCTATTAGAGGGAGACTTGGCTGAGGGTTGGTGTTAGAATTCAAGACCGTTTTAATAGAAGTAATTTTAGATATTAAATAATAGATATATTTAGGTGAAAATATTTGTTATACATATATATACAAATCAAAACAAAATAAAAATAAAAATAATTTTTTTAAAATTTGAAATATATATAAATTTATATTTAAAATATGTGACTTTTGGGTGAAAGGTGGCAGGGGGAATTACTCATTTCTGACATATTATTATTTAAAACTATAAGCTATATATTTAATTTTTTTTTCAGAAATGTCATAAAAAAGTCGATAGAAATCCCATTCCTTAAGTCTGGAATTCTATCATACTCATTCAAACATCATGAATAATAAATATAAGTTTATTATAAATATATTAAAGAACCATATTGATTTATATCATACCTTATATGATTTGTTTATGACATTTTATTACAAGTTATTTTTTCACAATTTCATTTTAAATTTATGTTCAGGTAATAAACGCTTTGTTTTTTATACATGTTTTGATTTGTTATATTTTTGGTCCTCTTAATTTGATCATGGTTCCATAATATAAATATTGAGAAAAATGAAATAAATAATATATATATATATATATTCATTATATATGTATTTAGATTAATCCATAATATTTATAGATTGAAAATGAAATGCCATGTTCATGGAGATAGTAGGCCGTACGTACACATGAACATTGCGTCCTTGACTTTTTTTTTGTATTGAAAGAAATAAATATTAATGATATATTGTCATTTCAGAATCATTTGTATATCATATATATCACATATTTTTATAATATCATCCTTATTACATTCCATGAAACGCGTGAACGAATCACATCACTTTGTGAGGCGGTAGTCCGCTTTACACAAGAATGACATTATCATATTCCCACAAAATGGAAAGCGTTGAGGTATGTGTGATATATCAATTATAGAATAAAAAACATAATAAATATCATATATTTCATATATAAACAATAAATTCATCTTTATGACTAGCTATGATATGTGGTAATTGAAAAAATTATGACATCAGTAAATAAAGCGGTAGTCCTCTGTACAAATGAAATATGATTCCATAACATATTTAATGGAATTGGAGAATATTTTAGGTCATTAACTTGACATAAAATCATATCATTACATGATATATATTGAGATTATAATATAATTATGGTATAATAATTATTTAAGGGTGGTGGGTGGGGGGGGGGGGCGTGGGGGGGATTAAATAAAATTAATATGCTCATTGAAGATCATTATATTATCTTGGGATATTATACTTAGGTTTGCACTAATTCCATCATCGATTAGAGATATAATAAATATAAGGATTATATGAGGAGGATTGGGATGTTTTAAAGTCATTTGGGTAGGGATTTTACAATCCAAATATGCTTTATGGTTTGAGTAAGAGAGGATAAGTGTTGACCTTTTATAAGTGGGGGAGAGGATACACTTAGTATTTTTGAAAATAAATAAGTGATCCCATGTTTTTTCATCTATCAAAAGGGTCCAAATTAAGATATTATAAAACCCTATAGGTCTAATGGTCTAAAAATGTCCATAAAATAGTTTTTATACAAGTTTATACGTTATTTTACCCTTATTTTTTAGTTTAACCCCTGATAAGAACATTTTTACCTTAATCGTAGAAATTAAAATTTACTATTTCTACCATTCATTTTGGTCAAAGATTAAGTTATAATTATTATAAATTATAAATTATGATGAATATAAGTATGTAATAAATTTTTACAAATTCCATCCACATAAGTTTCTAAAATTAATTGAAAATTAATCTCGTAGACGTGATGAAAAATTAGGTTTTAAAGGGAAAAAGATCAAAACATTAAAATGTTATTATATCTAATACATATATATGAATTTGATTGAAATTGATTAAATTGTATTAATTGATATAAAATTTAACTATTTCTATTTTAAAACCAATGCAAAATATAATTTATTATAATAAATAATTTAAATTAAATGTCTATTTCCAATTAAAATCATCTTTTTTCAATATTCATCAAGAAATGAAACTTTTTAGAAAAATCCAAAATTTTAACCCAAATATAATATTGATATTATTATTTCAAAAATTATATTTATTTTATCAAATTAATGTTCTAAAATTTAATAATCTATTTTTAAAATACATGCGTCTAAAAAATGCGACAAAACTCATTTTTAGAAAAATATAGTTTTAAGCATAAAATAAGATTTATTGTTATATATTCTCTTGAAAAATTATAATATGAATGTTAAAATATTTATCGAATACATAATTTATAATTTTTATTAAAATAATTAAACAAAATTGATTTAGTTAGTTTATTGATATAAAACACACTTATGCTCATAAAAATATTTTTTCAAAGAAGGGTGTCCTTTTGTTTTCAAAAGGATTTTATTTTCATTTATAATTAATTAGTCACTATAAAATTAATTTCATATAAATTTGTAAAACATATTTCATAATTTAGTTAATATTATTCATAAACTCTATTCTATTGATTAAGTGACAACTGTCATATTAAATAGTAACTTTTTCTAGTTTCTTTTAAACACAGTATTGTGGGCGATGCAAGATAATATTGTTGTACATGTAATGCAATAAAAACTCATTTTTTGTGTAAATAAAGCTAAAATTAGTGTTGTGTGTGAAGAAAAATATTGAATATATTAAATAAATTGAAAAAAAATATTTCATAAAATCTCAGAGTGTTACATTCTACCCAATTAAAAATTAATTTCACCCAAAAAATTCATCTTGTTCATCAAAGAATTGAAATTTGAATATTACATCATTAAAACCCATATCGCACAAGTGAATTATAATAATTATCTTAAAAAGGGAATATCAGAATTTTTTTCACCTAAAGTAAGTGATAACTAGGTTTTCACATAAGATAACATAGGTGGGAAGTGAATATTTTGACATGGAAGAAAAACATAAACAATTATAGAGAGTGATAAGGATAATTGATCGCAAGGAAGTGGGAGATCCAAAGAATGTTAAAGACCATGAAACCATCAAACAAATATGCATGAAAAAAGTCATTTATATCATAAAAAATGATAATGACATGAATTTTGTTTCTCAATAACATTTTACTAATGTTATATAATTTTAACGAGAAGATATACTTACTTGATTTTGTTCCTTTTTATAAGCACAATATCACCCTTTGGTTATGCTTTGATCAATTTGACTTTGTATATTACTCTAGGAAATGAAGTTGTATTTTTTATGCTTGAATCAATAATTTATCATCAGATCCATAAACAAAATGATAATTCATTCTATTAATATTTTATTATCTTTACAAAAAATGGTTAGAGAAGGTTATCTAATATAAATAAACCTCCATATGGTGCACTAATACCTTACTATATAAATCTTAGTCCAAATTGAAACTTAAACCATTCCATAAATGCTTAACCTTATGACGCCTCCAAATGACTAGAATCTATAACTTTAAGAAGAAGGTAAATGAATTTCAAAAATGAAATTATCATTAAATCCCTTGTTCTATAAAGTTACTCTTGACTGTAACATAACAAAAATTAGAATACCTTCATCATGTATTCTCTTGAAATAAGGTAATAACCTAGATTACCAAAAAGTATTATTGAAAACATGCATGGATCTTAATTCATTAAATAAATCAAAGATTATTGGGCTTATTCCTTAAATCCAAAAATGTTGCAAAATCCATCAATGATAGCATAAACTAATTTTTCAACAAATCATTAAGGACTTACATGTTTTCAGTACTATCCAAATTACTTATTCATATCCATTATCTATTTGTCCCAAAAATATTATCTCAATATATAGAACATGTTAAGGGTTATCTTTTATTAATAAAAATATCACCTTCCTGTTGAATTAATTTTCTAGTTAATTTGTATAACTTAACATATTATTGAAAATACATAATGTAATATCTCTAAGAACAATACTTATATATATTTAAATAACATAATTCTTGAATTCTAATACATAAAAAAGTTTATTATTCCACCTCATCCTTAATCCATTAACTAGTATTCCTCATCTTATTACCTGATACCACTTTTATTTCATATGTCATTCATAGTCTCTTCATTTTCAGTAGTTTAAGCATTACTTATAACACCTTACAGATTCTCTTCACAACTTATGCCCTAAGACGTCAATTTGAATAAACCCCACACCTTCCACATTAAAAGTATTCATTCACTAATAATAAATTAGGAAATCTAATATTCCCATCCATTTGATTAACTAAAATTTTATTTTTCCTCAAAAATTTCTTACTCTATACCCTTATTCTCCACACATATTTTTTTTATTCTTTTTGGATATTACCTTGAGTGACACTTCCCACATTATTGACATACAAGAAACTAAATATTATTTTCTTTTTTTCCTCTACTACCTAAACTCTTAGAGAAATATATCCTTCTCATCTTTGGTGATTATGAGAGGTGGTTATGGTGTACTTTATAAATCATGTTTCATGATAACTAATTAAGAATAATCATAAAATCCTATACTGAAGTTATCATAGAATTCAGATTATCATCAGAAAATCATCCATCACATTCAATGTTAACCAAGTTATTTCTGGTTTCCTGCATTCACAAAAACCAAAAAGCATATTTTGATAAATTAAAATCATAATGGGAAACTAAAAAATCTTGAAAATAACTTATAGGATGTAAACATCATTAGAAATTTTTTTTTAATACATGAAACCTTAGGTTTATCCATGTCCGTTCATAATAATCGTCTATTTAAATCCTTCATGATGGTTTATAAAGATTTTTTGAATTTCCAAAGCATACCCCCATGAGTGTCAAACTAGGTGTGCAACAAGGCCCGTTGTTGTGCAACAATTACCAATCAATTCTAGTTCAATATGGTGTTTTCAAGGTTGTTACCCCTATGTACATATGTTTCATATCCATATCCACTTGTAGTATCTATACATAGATGTCATTTCTTGGACACCACTCACTCTATCCTTTTCCAAAACATCAGTAAATTTTCCTATACTTTAATTCATCCTTAAAATTATCCTTGGAGAAGTACCTGGACATATATTTAGAAATATACATAGGGATCTCACTAAGGATTACTCATCTTGGTTTACAAAGTTCAAATAAACATTTCCTATGATACCAACTATAGTGACCCAGGTTTCTCAAACATGAATATTACATATTTTTATATGAATATTCATTACATTGCACAAACAAAGGTCAATGAAACATAATAGTTTAGTTCCATTAGAAACATGGAAAATAATATTCTAATTAGGATAATGATATTTGATGTTTTCCAAAAACATCTTCCCAATAATTACTCTTTATATATATACTCTGTGTAATTTTTTTTCATAACCTTGGAAAAGGAATCATAAGAAAGGGTGAGCTTAGATGCTCAGTAATAGTAAACATAAGAGAAATAAATCTTTGACCACATGAAAGCATAATATGTTAATAAGTTCATGTTATAATGTAAAAAAATTATGAAGTTTATTCCCAACTTTTAATAAATAATAAACACGGGTCATTGCATAAAAATTGATAGTTCAATAGAGATGAATAATTAGGGAAAAAAAGAACACACATCATATGAGAATAACATTGGAATAAAACATAGATTTATGGAATAAAAATAAGAATATAACATTGTTAACATATATAAATAGAAACAAGTTCACTCATTATTTTAAGTACATAAAATTAGGTCCTCATATAAACTTATGGACATGAAATCAGGTTATTGCATAACATTATGGAAATGAAATATTGGTCCATACATAACATTTTAAATATCCAATATGGTTCACAAAGGACATTTAAAAAATTTAATTAGGTTCTTTTATAACATTATGGACTTTAAATACATTCCCAAACAAAAAATGCCGACATTGATGCCCTGATTTTTCTATCATTTTACTATATTAATTTTAGTCCACCATCAACTGCGTGAGGCAGTTCCACACTGCATGCATTCATGTATGCCCCCTCCCCCACCTCCTATCATTAAATTTATTTTTTATCAAATAAAAATAAATAATTTATCAATACAAGTTTTAATTAAAATAAATAATGGTGTAAAAAGTTGTTAAGGTTATATAAGTGTACCTGTGGTAGTCCGATCCATGGTCGCCACTGGATCCATAGAAACTGAAGGAACGCCTTGTACAGATGGGGTTGGTCCCAATATATGCTCTAAAGGGATACACTCTGGTGGAGAAGGAGTCAAAGAAGTTGGAATATAAAATCCCAGAGAGAAGGAAGCATATGTAAAATATGATGATAGGGATGGCTAGCCAAATGATGGATGGGGAGTGGGAATCATCATCGGGTAGGGTACAGATAGGTGAAGAGGCTCATATGTAAAGTGTGGGGAAAACATGGGAGGCCTAAAAATCTCGTGTGTCCCTAACAACACACTGAGATTAGAATGTGGGATGGAAGATATGTCAGTGGGAGGGGCAGGGTCTAATCAGGTATGCCGAAAAGATCGTCTCACACTCGTACCACCCCCTCTTACGAACACCCTGAGTACTGGGACCACTACTAGGCTGCTCATCAAATAACTATTGCCTAATAGATGGGTCTTGGAAAATTTTTGAAATCAAAATTAATCACCTGAAATTATATATATTTTTAAATATATATATTTGGAATAAAATACTCACTAGAGGCACTAGTGGTATAATTCCCATCTCAGTCATGCGATGACTGTTGTCCATCATCTGTTTCTGTCACCTTTCTCTAATTGGTTTCTTTTCCTACAATTGAAAAAAAATATCTAAGTAATTAAAAAAAGGATAACTAATGTGTAACCAAAAAAATAAAATAAATGAGCTTGAATAGATATATAATGATGTCAGTGAATCGTACAAGATGTAATAAAGAAATTTAATTTTTAGTAGGATGGTTATTTACTAAGTGTCATCTATCTAGTAAATCAGGTAACATTGATTCTACTAGATTCATAAGGGGTAATGCAGTTATTGAAATCAAGGAAAAATTTAATTTCTTTAGCCCAAGTATATGATGCATGTTTCTATACATGTTTTGAAGAATAATATAAACCGTCATGTTCATTACCTGGTAAAATGTTAAAGAGAGGTATTATAGTTATACTAATTTTATAAAAATCATAGTTGAAGCATTGAAATGTTCACCAAGTTAGAAATTTTGGTTTTGTAGGTATGAATACAGTTCAATTACAAATTATGAAATTCAATTCAAATAAAATCACCACTAATAAACATTGAAAATTCACATAACAGTAAAGTTAGATACAACATATTTTTAATCAATATTAATTAAATTTGAAGAGTACCTACCTTAAAAATCCAAGTCAAGGTAAAGAAAAAAAATTGATAACATGAATGGGTGAGTTTATATATTTCCCACCAGAACTTCAGGTTCACAGTTAACTCTGAAAATTGATCTATTAGAGTCATCAAAAGTAATAAATGGATCATTTTCGAAGAAAGTAGGGATGGTGTCAAGTCCATCATCACTGTTATCAAATTAATTTCTTGGAATTACTTTAATAATGACACCAAATTTAGGTTGAAGTTGTTATTTGACATAAAAACTTGTTTCTCCATTGATGACAATACATATGGTTCATCGGTAAAAAGAGTGCCACTAATATCAATTAATTGAAATCCACAATCATCAATAAATTTGACATCCCTCTTCATCGAGTCAAACCACTGGAATTTCATCATCATGACTCGTCTATATTAATAATAATCCATTATTATTATTTTTTCAAGACCTCTATAATAACATATATTTTCAAATCATGGTTTACTATCTAATTCAATAGTACAAAAGTCTGTTGGGGTAGTAACCATAACAGCATAATGTTGTGTTCTCATGGCCTCTACTTGTTCAATGATAATAAATCTGTACCCATTGATAACAATTGATTTACAGTCACGGACCACAGCATTAGAACCAAAAGACAAAGCTCTTATTTCCTCAGAGACAGAGTCAGTAGGCAGACTCAATACCTAAAACATAAATGAATATTAAACTTAATTAAATATTGTTTTAATTATTTAAAACAATAAAATTATTACCTTCAATTTTAACCAAGAATAAAACTTTTTTCTATGGAAAGTTACCCTGCTTCTCACATTTAAAGAAATATTCTTTCTATTTATCATCAATTTATGTTCCCTATAGATAAAAATAGGAATAGATTAATATATATATATATAAGATATAAATATTGAATTTACTTATAATATGTAGTCATTGAACAAATAATAGTTCAAAAAAACTGTGCCATGTGCCATCTCTCACTCTTCAAGGCTTAATGTCGTCAATGTATATGATCCAGGAATTCCTCCTGTTTGAGGAAGTGATGGAAAACTAGGTTCAATTTTCTCATACCATTCTTCTTTGTTTCTCATTGTTCAGTTCATTCTTGTAGTAAGATCAGACAAATACATAGAGCAGAAATCCATACATTCTTGAGCCAAGTAACTGTTCACGATAGAACTTCAGGATGATTCCTGTAACAAACATAAGACTTTAATCTGTACATATTTCTTTCAGTTGGATACAACAAACGAAACAAATTTTCCCTCCATGAAGTATTTCAGTTATAATATGGATTGTCAGATGTATCATGCATGTGAAAAATTATGGATGAAATATTTTCTCTAACTCACAAAACATTAATGTGCCATGTGATGACATTTTTTTCAAGAAATACTTAGAAAACTTATTTTCACAAAGATATATAAACAAATTTTACAACCGAATAACAATCACCCTTACATTATTAGAATAAATATGACGAATTTCTATTAGAATCAACTCATGTAGAAGGATGTGATAACCACGAGTCTTCAAAGAATTTAGCATCAACTCTATTCTATTGACCCATTTAGATATATTTCTTGAATAGCCATTAGGAACATTAATAGTATCTAGTACTTCCAGAAATTGAATTTTTTTTCTCTAGGTGTCATAACATAATAATCACATGGAACATTCCATTTATTTTCACTAATATGGACAAGATACAATTCTGGTCTAATGCCCCAATCCACTATGTCACGCTGAGACCGTAAATCATCTTTTTTTCTTTACCTTAGCATTTTGAAGAATCGAGAGAAACATTTCAAATATATTTTTTTCAATGTGCATTACATATAATAAATGACGTAACAAATTGGTTGACAAATAAGGAAAATCAAAGAATATACTTCTCTTCTTCCAATTGTAACAGGTTTTAGTGGAAATGTTATTTCTCTTTTGAGATTTCATTTGACCCTTCCCGAATGAAAAACTAAAATCTTTCAATTCATTAAGCACATCAGTTCAAAACATACTCTGAGTTGGATCATCGGTCTCTATGGTATTGTCAAATCTTCGACGATTATTTCTATATGGATTTTCCATTGGCAAGAATCGTCGATGCCCCATAAAACTGAAACTACAACAATGTTTCAGTCTCTTGGATCATGTATTCTTCATACAAACAGGACATGATTGTTTTACCATCGTGCTCCATCCAGACATCATTGCATAAGAAGGAATATAATTTATCATCCACAAAGTGAAACACACATCTCAAATATGTCTTTCGTACATGCATCGTATGTGCGCACACCCACATCCAAAATAATTTTCAACTCTTTTATTAAAGGTTTCATGTATAGATATATATCATTTCTAGAATCAGAAGGGACAGATATGAGTATACTCATGAAAGTGAAAGGTTTTTTCATACACAACCATGAAGGAATATTATTAATGTGTATAAAAACCGGCCATGTGTTGTGCGTTGTAATCATCTACCCAAACGAATTAAAACCGTCACATGAAAGACCCAACCCTACATTACGCACGTCAGCTGCAAAATCAGGATATCGGGCATCAAATATATGCAATGAAAATCCATCGGCAGTGTGAACTGACTCATCATTTGTCTTCTTTATCTCGGTATCATTCCATCAAATTTTTATTGACATTTCATAATACATTATTTTGTAGTCTGGTGAACAATGGAAAGTGCCAAGTTACTTTCTGTGGACACAGGATGGTGTTCCATCAGCTTTTGGCTTCCAGGAGAATGTGCCACATTTTATGTAATCATTTCTTTCAGTAGTTTCCTCCTATAATAAACTGCAATATTTTGGAAAATCATGAATTAGAATTCTTAAAAATCCAATTTCATCAACTAACAACCATACCATATAGTGGTTTGAGGGAATATATGAATCATATGGAAGTAAGTCCTTCAAGAAGGTAAGAATGTAATTGATGGAATTATTAGAAATCCCATACATAATTTTCCCACGAAACAATAAGATTAAAAATTATGGCTTTTTCATTTTACCGTATTGTCGATATACTGGATTCGTGGTAGCATCATTAAATTTTTTCACCTTGACAACATCATCATTTTCATTAGATGCATCATGTGGGCTCATACCAAAGTCCTCTCTGGTCGGAATCCTTTCTTTTCATGATGAAGAATAAAAAGTAACTGATCATATAACAAATTTTCCAATGTAGTCCTCTCATTTGGATATTCAACAATGTGAGATTTCATTTTCTCCCTATTTTTATACCACATAGAGTAGTTTTCTTGAAAACCATATTTGGTTATGTGGTAGCTGACTTCCTCATGTCCTAACCATGGTCTTCCAACACAATTGTAATAGGGGTAGTGTATCTGACAACTATATGAAGATTTGTGAAATGAAAAATCAAAAAAGATCTCCAAAGTTTTTTGAAAATCATTTGAGATATGATTGGTTTCATACATACAACTTCTATCCATTCTATAATAAAATTCTTATAAGTCATTTCATCAAATTTTATTAAATAAGATTGATGTTTCATTGAAAATATATTTACGTAAATGAGAATTGTTCACTTTATATGAAACTATAAATGACACAATACTCTATATGATATTCATAATATAAAAAACAAAATAAAATATTTATAAAAAAAATATATTTGACGAACTATACATGAGTGTACAAGATCATGTACACTTGTGGAGTAGAATTATTCAGAAATTGAGTAAATTTTAGATCGAATTTTTTTTATATTTTAGAAGATTATTTGAGTGATCACATACACTACCCAAGGGGGTGGGGGTATCCAGTGGGTGGAGTGGGGATGTACAGGGTGTGGGGGGATGTCCTGGGGGGTGGGGGCAGTCCACGGGGGTCGAGGGTGTCTAGGGGTGGGTAGGCTGTCTATGGGGGTGGCTGGGCTGTCCACAGGGACGACGGGGCTGTCCAGGGGGTAGGGGTGTGTAGGGTGGTTGGTGGGATGTCCACGGGGGTGGGGGGGGGGGGGTGTCCAGGGGGGTTGGGGGGATCTCCACGTGGTTCAGGGGTATCCGTGGGGTAGGGGGTGTCCAGGGGGTAGGAGGTCTATCCAGGGGTGTGGTGGTGGTGGGGGGGGGGGGGGGCTGTCCAGAGGGTACGGGGTGTCCAGGGGGTGGGAGGGATGTCCACGGGGGTGGAGAGGCTGTCCATGTGGTAGGGGGTGTCCAGGGGATGGGAGAGATGTCCACGGGGGTGTGAGATGACCAAGGGGTAGGGGGTGTCCAGGGGGTGGGGGGTGGGGGTGTCCTTGGAGGTGTGTGTGTGTGGGGGGGTGGGTGTCCACGGGTGTGGGAGGGGGGGGGGGGGGCATCTAGGGGGGATTCCTAGGGGGTTGCTGGGCTTTCCAAGGGGTCGGGGGGGGGGGTCCGGGGGGTGGGGGTGTCCAGGGGGATGGGTGGTGTCAGGGGGGGTGGGGGTGTCTAGGGGGTGGGCGGGCTATCCATGGGGTTGGGGGATGTGCAAGGGGTGTGGGATATCCAAAGGGGTGGGGGGCTATCCAAGGGGGTGTGACTGAGAGATATGAGATTTAATTGGGTTGAAAATCATGTTTATTAGAGCAATATTTCTTAGTAAAAATCCAATTTGGTAGGATTGGTGACTTGATAACATGATTGTATCTAGTTTTCAATTAGGGAAATGTTGGGGCATTGGTTTATGGTGGAAGTAATATAGCTTAGTGAATATCTATAGGTAGATATTTGGAATGATATGATGTATGGTAAGGAGTTTGTAAGGATTTTGATCATCATGGCATGATGATTAAGGGTGTTTTACTATATGAAGTTATATGGATTACTCAATATTCTTTTCATCGTAATATGAATTAAATTTAGAATGTTATTAGAAGGTGAATCCTAGAGAGAATCACTATTCATTTAATACATACAGAGGTAGGATTATGAGTGTGGGACGTGCATATGGTAGTAGGTATCTAGTCCTGGAGGATATATATGTGGATTTTCCTCCCCTGGTCTCTGTATGAAATGATTCTAAAAGGCTCCCAACACCTTCCAAGGATATATTCTTTCTTGAAAAATGTGTTGGGGGGAAGTAATTCATCTTATATGGTTGATGTCAATTTTAGATCATGTGAAGACTTACTCATCAAGATGACTAGATAAGAATCAAAACCAAAGTGGCCTCATACCTATCCAAATATCTAGAAGTGATGACTTCCTATTGCTTATTGGCGAACTATGGAAGTGATGACTTTCCACTCGCACAACCCCCCTCCTCGCCTCACCCCTAGTATACTCCCCATGCACAGCCCCCCTCCCCACATTTACACAACACATCTTCCCCAGCTACAGACCCCCTCCCATCCACCCACTGCACAACCCCCCCACCCCCACCTGCACCACCCACTTGCACAACCCCACCTCCCCCACCCCCACCTGAACAGCCCACGACCCCCACCTTTACACCCCCGCACCTCACCCCCAATAGACTCCCCCTGAGCATCCCCCTCTCACAATCTACACATCCCCACCTGCATATCCCACACCCCACTGCACACCCCCTCCCCACCTACACACTACAAATCCCCCACCCACCTGCACACCCCCTTCCCCCCACATACTTTACAACCCCCCATACCCCACCTGAGCCACCCTCCCACACCCCACCGGCACATCCCACCCCCACCCCCACCTGGAGAGCCCCCCACCCCCACCGCACCCCTAGAAGACTTCCATGCACCCCCCGACCTGCACACCCCCACCTGCACAACCCACCCCCACTGCACAGACACCCTCCCCACCTACACACTACACATCCACCCACCTGCACCCCTCCCCCCAACCACTTCACATCCCCCCACATGCATACCCCCTCCCCCACACACTACACCCCACCTAACCCCCCCCCCCACCTACACAACACCCACCTCATGCCCAACTGACTCCCCCCACTACACACCCCCACCTACACATCCCCCTTACCCATTACACCCCCCCACTTGCACACCCCTAACTGCACACCCGCCTCCCCCCACCCACTACACCACACCACCTGCACCCCCCCAACATTCCCATCCCCCTACCCAACCCCAATTAGAGCAACCCACCCCACCCCCACCTGTACAATCCCCCACCTCACACCAGCAGACTCTCCCTACACAGGCCCCCTCCCCCTTGACCTGCACACCCCCACCTGCATAGCCCCCCACCCCACCTCCACCTGCACACCCCCCCCCACCGGTGGGAGAAAATATAGTACCCCTACAACACTAATATTTTGTAAAACTTCTAGATAAATTAGTTATGGTAGTGGTTTGAGAAGGAAAATTCATTGTCTATCTGTAGGATGAATTATTTGGAAAATGCCAATTTCACATTCAAGATCAACCTAAACCACTAGATGATGAGATATTACATCGGATAAGGAAAAAAAATAAACATGGTTTATAAAAATACTAAATAAATATAGGCATAAGATGTAACTACAACTCATCAATTTGAAGTGGAAACAACTAGGATGGATCGTTATAAGAAGAGGGGTCACCGGTTAGGAAGCGAGCACCACTCCGGTAGGGAAAAAAATAAATCAATCGAATATATAAAGGGAAGTTGGGGCTCGAGCTTATTTATGCCTTGACAAATGTGGTATAAGGCCTGCTTTGGTCACTAAAGCGTAGAGCTCTTCACAGGCTCTGATTTGATATGCTGTGAAGATCAAACAGACACCCAGATCAAAAGTTATAGCCGTTTGAAGTTTGAGTTACATTTTCAACTTATTTTAGATCTCTTATTAATTTTATTTTATTTTTTGTGTCTTAAAATTGTTATTAAATGATTATTAACTGAATATAATTAGAGAATTATTAATTAATAATAATTTTAAAATATCTAAAATCCATTTTCTCTAAATTTATTATATATTAAATGTAATAGTCTATTTATACTTATCTAAAACATATTTAAGAAATAAATATTATATATTTATCAATATAAATATACTTATATAACAATATAATATTTTTCATGATTTTCTAAAAAATATAAGCATTATCATCACTAGGAAAAAGAACTGATAAATCCCCTCATTTATCAATGCTACTAAAAAAGCGCTGATAAAGGGGTACCCTTTAACAGTGCTAAAGAAAGCACTGATAAAGGGGGACCCTTATGAGTGCTAAAAAATCGTTGATAAAGGGTCACTTTTAATAGTCCTTTTTTAGCACTGTTAAAAGTGACTTTTATCAATGCTTTTTTTATCACTTAATTAAGCCCCCCCTTTTATCAGTGCTTTTTTTTACGCTGATAAAGGGTGGCACTGCGGAAACCCAGTTTTTCTGTAGTGTTCCTTTCCATGGGTAATTTCATGACTAGGATTGTCATATGTTCTATGCGGAATTCATGGTTATGTGAATATTATGTTGTGATTGGTGGGACTAGAATTATATATCCCTCTAATGAATTAGGTAATGTGATGGATCTCATTATATTTTGTGTATTATGAATGATCATGTTTATATTTTTTCTCACCATTATGATGTTATGATTTATGAACATATGATGTATGTGAACATGATTTTAGCATTGTTCAAAACTATGTGGGGTATTTGACCACTATGACATGATGTATAATTTTTATGCATATGCCACATTCCATGCCTTTATAAAATGTTTCCCTAATGATTATTATGATTATCCTACACTTATGATATTATGATAATAATTATTATCATCCATTTTATATTGATTCATGTCCCATATTCCTCTCATACTGGGATATCAGATCACCCCTCTCTTCAATTTATATCCTTAGGTGAATATATGTACTAAAGAGAATGAGATATTTTATATTGATAAAGAAGAATGATTTAAATAAATGCTTATTTTTTATTATGTATAATTATTGTTCAAGCCTAGTTTTTACAGGACACTAAACCATTGGTTCATGTACTTATAAAAAAATTATGTTTTTGTAATCTTAATAATTATGTAATAGTCATGTAATAAAATGTTGGGTTACTATAAAATTCATCATAAGAAAATTATTTAACTACTTAAATTAAATTTAAATCATTATTTGATGTTCCTATGTTTGGTTTCAACATTCTCATGTCTATTAATATGTTATTCAATTCCAATTGTCAAACTATTTATCATAAATTTACATCTAAGATTGATCATTGGTTACCAAAAAAATAAAACATGGGAATTCTCCACTAGTGCCCTTGCTATTCCCGAAACCATCACAAAGTTGGATATGAACGGAAACAAGAGGTTTATTTTGAGTAATTGTATCCACCTATGCATGTTCAAGAGGGAGATTTCTATCTGTCAAAAGGCCTGATAAAATCATTCTAGTTAGACAAATTAGTTTCATATGAATGGATGAGATAACCACCTAAACCTAGAGTTCATTGGGGCAAGTGGATCAAAAATAATTATAGCTAATATTAGGATGTTTGTTTATCAACTTTCTTAAAAACCCAAATAATATGATGTTTTTATAGGTCTTAGAGTTATTTTATAAAGATTCAATGATAATTATGGATGAACTGATAAATTTTGTTATGTTTTCATGATTGTATATGTCTTTAGAGCACTTAAAAGTGTCTAAACATTAAGATCAATTGAATGAGAGTTTATTTATTCTATTGAAGGGATAATCAAATCAAATTTGAAGTATTAAATCCCACATAAGTGTAACATTAAAAATAACAAAGAATATTTTAATCCAATGGATTTCTATAAGCATTTAGATTCATAAGGTTTTCGAAGATATGCCTTACTTTTCTTTTACTTATTTTTTACCAATAGGTTCGGCTCACAATTTCTTATACTCATCTTTTGAAAAGGAATTTTCTTAGTCTATCTCTATTGAAGGAAATTATAGGGTCTATGCAATCTATTTAGATGAAATATTTTAGTTAAAATTCATAAAATAAGATGAATATTTCATTGGATAAGGGTGAAAAATTCGTGGGAGCCTTCTCTGAGGGATTAATTGACTTGTAATTTATGGGTCCCAAAAGATATTATGTGAGGGGAATTTAATCCATAATAAGATATCATAGAGGAACAAAATTTGTTGGTTGACACTTAGAACCAATTTAACATCCTTGAGGATGAATATTAATATGGATTTCTAGATAGTGATAATATAAATCATAATACTATGAGAAATAAGGAAATAACTAAAAGGAGAATTATATTTTATTGGAATATTTTTTGTATATGTTGGAGAGATCCTAAATCCATTTGATATTACAGAATCACTAAGAGGGACTAGATTTTTATTTTTCACACAATGAATGTGAAATGATAATGGGGGTATTATATTTCATTTTTCTGGTCATTTTTTTATTTTCCTTTGTGATTTCAACTTTATAGAATGTGGTTGGTAGTATGTACAGTTCCCAAAAAACATAAATGTGGTTTTATAATTAATAAGTGTATTATAGAGAGTGTGCTAAATTTTTAGAATTTTGAAACCAAAAAATGTTTCAAGGATCCTTATGGAGAGGTGATGAACTAGAAGTGCTATGCTGAGGAACATGAGGTGGTGGAATAATAATATATATACACATGGTACAACCTAAAACTCATTTTGAGGTGAAAATCATAAAGAGTTTTCTATGGGTGATTTAAATTTTATATGAGATTCCTTTAGAGGTAACGATGATATTTGATGTTGTTTTGAATTAATGGGAAACAAATTATCCTATATTTATTGGAGATATTGCGTTAAGAGGTATTGAAGAATTGTTGAAAGATATGAGAATTATTATTTAATTGATTAATAATTTAGAGAGAGAGATAAATTACACCTGGTTATTTTCAGTCTTAAGAGGATAGTAAGATATTAGCGGGATATCCTTATTCATGAAATAATGATGGAAGATACAACAAGAGATGTATCTAAAGAACCGTTCTTTTACTAGTTTCCTCCAAAAAGATTTAGGATTGATAAGGGATAAGAATATATGAAGCTAAATTAATGTGATATGTCTATTCTTGATTGTGAATCTAGATTTATGGGCTTAATTTGATTATCTCAGAATTTAGATTAAAAAGGGTTTAATGAGGTTTATTGTTTTAAGCATGGTTTGTAATAAAATATTCGTTCCCTAGTGAGATATTTTGTTTTCATCTTTAATGGAAGTGTTTAAAAAATTCCTGGTTACTAAAAAACACTTTGAAGAGGAAAGTAATGTATTTTTGGGTTCTAGTAGATCCAAAAGTTAAAAAAGAGGAATATCAATGATAATCCTCAAGGAATGAGTTATCATGGGATTAGGGAATAATCTCTCATATTATTCTTCTCAATATAAAGGTCTTTGTTAGAGTTTTATCAATATATCTAGAAAGTTTATACTCAATATTTATAAATTAGTGACCTAAATAAGGGTCATTATTCTAAAAACATGGGACATAGTTACATGTTTTGTTGGAAAGGGATCTAGAAAAGTGGAGGTTAGTATTTTAATTACAAATAGTAATCTTGTTATTTGTCTTTTGATGCTGAAAATGTATCAATTGGGTGTTGTATGAGACGTCTCTTCATAAAGGTGGTAGAGATTATTATGTGTATAATCAGAGAGGAGATATGGCTTGGGGGAGTTAGGAGACATGATTCTAAGGTATTGGATCATATACAAGGGGGTTATTTTTCCTAGGTTAGGAACAAACTAATCATAGAGTGGGGTATTCAATTACAAGAGATATGATATGTGTCACTTCTACCTTGTCTAGTGTAATATATGATCCCGATGAATTGCATTCAATTATCATTACTTTTTTTTTATTTGGTATTATATATTGAATTGTTTCTTTTAGTAATGAATGTATATAATCTAATAGGGAAGAGAGCATAACCCCTAAGATGATTCCCAATATCTTTCTTTTTCATCATTGGATATGGTCATCTTTAGGACTTCTATATTCCATAGATGAATAGTTTTGACATGATTACAAATATATACTAGTTGACATGTTTTTAGTGTTACATTTATTACTTAAATAGATGATTTTAATTCTTCTCTTTCACTAATAAGTTTGATAGTTTCTTAAGAAAATGGGATTATCAATATAACCAAGTATAATTTTACATTACAACACATTCCATCGTGGTGTGAATTATCTATATTTATCCGTTAAAATATCTCAAACTCCATTTATGATATTTAAACCACAAAAACCAGCTTTAACATCATCTAATATAATTTTTACTCAAGTAATTTTTCATGGTATTTCTTAGATTTTTCATTCTTCTAAAAATTCAGAATTTCTCTACCCAATTTATTAAAATGATCATTTCAAAGAAGTAAATTGATTAATATAAAGTAAAATGTCAATCTATGCCCTTTTATTTTTTTAAACATCAAGTGGAATTTCATAACGTTAAAATGACTCATATGAAGTCACTATTATTTTTCAAATTTTTCCATATTTAAAATTCAACGGATATTTTATAAGGGTAAATGAATCTTATAATATTATAGGTTACTCTTGTGGAAATCCAATTTACTATTACAAAGTTATATATGAATCATATGAATTAGGAATGGAATCTTATAAATCCATTATTTATTCTTAAAATTTCAAACTTTACTCTTAAAAAGTCATGAATTTCCCTTATAAAGTTGTGACTTACCCTTTTCCAGGCTTATATGACCCATATAAAATGAGGGTTACCCTTTTAAAATGTATGTTACCTTTGGGAAATATGATATTATCCTTAAAAATTCTTATATTACCGCTTCAAAATCTGTTATTACCATTTCAAATTCATGAATTACTCTTACAATGTCATGCCTTCCCAAATTTTCATCCATCTTATGACTCTAATAATATTTTGAGGATAAAGGAATATTTCACACCAAAACTACTCCACAAAAAATGCCAAGAAATAATGAAATTATCTAGATATGTTTTAATTATCTTCGAATACTCCAAAACCATTGAATATACTTAACCTTAAATAAAACAGAAAAATAAGTCCCTGGAGTTTGAATATGGTTCATGTATTGTCAATAGAATCAAACATATTAAACACATCCTCTCCATTTTATTAATTTTTAATTTTCAATAAATAATAAAAAAATTATTACGTAACCTTATTTAATTTTATATTAAAAAATAAATTATATTGGGATATCAATAATATCCCAAAAAACTAAACAACTTCTGAAATAAATCTTGATATCAATAGAGGTAACTGATAATGTTTTCATCTAAGATTTTTTTGGGATGATTCTTGAATCACATGAGTATAATTTTAGTACTATTTTTCTTCTTTTTATGGATTAATTTCATGATTTTTTCATTATTATTTTATAGAATTTTCTATAGATGGGGTACAGTTCATAATAGGCTTGGTTTTGGTTCTCAAGACTAACCTTATGATTCCTTACCATATTAATCCAATAGATCATAGGGATTTAATGTTATATTTATAAGATCATGAATTTAATAGATTTAATTAGAAGTGTATTTATCCTTTGGGAGATCTTGTTATTTTTGGTAAAAGGTTAAATGGTATTCAATATTTAGTATTTATTATCAACGGTCCAATCAAACTACCCTTAATAAATGATATGTATTTTTATTGATTAATGACTTCGATTATCAACTATGGGGGAAAACTGGTCCTCTATGATCAATATTTTTATAGAATATTATTAAATTAGTTTATTATATTTGGATATATTGAATATGAAATTCAATACCCAATATGTCCATTTAGATACTTTATTATTTCATTCCGGGTTATGAATGACTATTAATTATCATGGATTTAATTAATAGAGACTTTAAAAAATATTTGGACTCATTTTTTATCATGATAAATGATGAGAAATTTATTTTCTCATAATCATATATGTAGAAAATAAATAATATATACCTTTTCATTGATACTTTGAGGACTCAATAAAAATAAGCTAAAATGACCAAAAACCTTTTTTGACTTTGAGAAGTGATGTTTTTTTGTCTTATAGATTCTGAGTGTAGAATATATATAAATTTTAAAAATGTGACTATAATTATTTTTTATGAAGTACAGAAGAATGTTTTAAAAATTTCTAGTATCTTGGGAATTATCTTCATTTCATTCATGTCATCTCTCATTTAGATCCACCAATGATTACATTGATTAGAAAAGGATTAAAGTTTCTGTAGAATGGATTATACAAGTATTTATTTCACTATATGAATAGAATAATGATCCATATACCCATTATAATGTTACATGTTCTGGGTAAGGTTAATGAGGTTTATTATAACACATCTAGTATGGGCTTAGTGTGTATGTTGATGTAAGAGGGATGAGTTTTGACATATGTTTAATGGTGTTGTAAAAGTGGTTTACCTTATACCAACATGAAAAGTACTTTTCGATTTACATATCATGTATAAAGTGATTTATACATGATGTATACATACCATAATAGTTCTGGTATTTCTTTATTCACAATTTTATATGGTAATGTGATTATATTATTACCCGTATTAACATTTTATAGTAGTTCTAAGATATAATGATAGTCTCAAGATACTATAAAATTAATCATAAACATATGTTCAAGGATAAAGATATATTATATTGATTAGAGTCTAAATATGTTTTTCTATCAGGTGTTGGGGATCATAATCATTGAGACTTCTTCTCATGAAGTTTTTACTTGGTGACCCCAAGAAGAGGAGTCATGAGGACTAACCAACTAATTAGAGCACCCAATGTTTTGGTTTTCATTCATAGATCCTCTCTATGAACATATGTATTGGTCTCTTAAATTTATATCACTATATGTCTGTATTATCTGATTTCATACTTTTATGAATTATTAAAAATATGGAACTTTTGTTGGGGAAAGGTAGATTATGTTGAATTCTTCGTTGGTGGTATAAAAATTATTGAATGATCAAGATGGTTTTTTCATTACTTCCAAAAGGATACGATGTCTTAGGCCTAGTTTTCTAGGATAATTGTACCTTCATTAAATCCATGTACATGGAAATTAAAGGTATGTTTTTTCAAGTAACTTCAATTAATAATAAATAAATAATGGATGTTTATATATAGTATGCATCCTACATTACGATGTATTGCATAGAAAATATATAATATTGCATGGCATGTGTTCATAAGAGGTTGTCATTTCTAGGATTATTTCTTAACTCTTAGGGATATTATAAATTAACAGATTTTACTTATAGTATGTAAATAATATTCAGTTCTATCAAGATAAGGATATAGAGATTCACACAAAAAAGTGTACTCTAAATTTTGACTAATTCTTATGAATTCAAGTTTAGTATATGGTGATCCCTACACAGATGGCCAAGTAATGTTCAATTTTGAATGATCGGTATAACTCCCCATGATTTTAGTGTATATATCTTCTTAAATAATTTCAATTCATTCGATATCTTACATTTCACACAAAATTATTTCATATAGTATAAATCATAAAAAATCACACAGTGAACACAAAAAAACATTATTAATGAAGAATGAATTAATCAAGAGGTATTTATAGAAGTTAAGGAACCAAAACTAATGAAGTAGTAACATGACCATTGGAATATTAATGTGACCCTTAGGAATAGTATTTTTTCCAATAGAATAGTAACTGCACCTATAAAATAATTAATAAAATTTAGGCATCTTATAAATGGTAACATTATATAATTATATCATTGTATTAGTAAATAAATGTTTTAGAAATTATTAATTAAGTATTGAAATTTTCATAAGACATAAATGTTTATTTTAAAATTTATACATAATATAATGATTCACAATAAAATATATTTTCATAAAATAGAATCATAAATTAATAATTTTATGTCTTATGATTATAAAATAATTTTATGAAAGCTTAGTTAATTTTTTAAATTGTTATGAAATCAGTTGTACTTATTAAATTGATATTTTTTGAGTAAATATTCATTTTAATTAAAAATTAAATTTCTAATAATTGTAATTTTGTTTCATAAAATGGATTTATTTTTTTTTAATTTTATATGTATAAATATGGTTAAGGTGAATTTTTGGTATTTTTCTTAAATACTTACATTTTTAGTGAATAGTAAAATATTGTAATTTACAGAATATATACATTATCTGTTAAAATACACTATTACATGAGTCATGGATGATGTAGTAAGAACTCATATTCACAAATTACTATATTTATTCAAAATAATCATCAATATTTTTTGTCTTGATCCAAAATAATTAATCAATGAATAAAATATTCCAAAAAACACCCTTTCATCCACTATAATTACCACATGTCACCACCTATTATCCTCACATGACCAAAGACGTGGAGATTATCCGATTTAAACCCAATAATATCTCCAAACCTCTTCCCCACTTACATGATCCCTTGGTCTCAACAAAATACCAAAATGTATTTACTTATGGGGGTTCTTAAGAAGAGGAATTGATGGGGGAAGTCATTTTTCTTTCTCTTTCAATTTATTTTAATTTATTTTATTCTTATTATATCCTTAACTATTCATTCCAACCATTCATGATAACAACATTATATTATATATAATTTAGTTGTATTATGATAATGGAATTTTCATCATCACACCCCTTCTCCTCTCCCTTTTATTCTAAAAATGAAGACATCGTCTGTGAGGTGCCGATTTACACCATCATGGACGATGGTTTTTTTGTCTTTAAATTAATCCTTCAAGATAGGCTATAAAATTATTTTATTGCTAAAAAAGACTATAATATATTTATTACAACTTATTTAGTATTCTGTAAGCATTATATAAACATTATATGAATTTGTAAGACAAAACTTGTTCGTCTTGATCGAAAAATTGAAAAAATAATCTAGATGACTATCACTTACATTTTATCTATTAATTAATCTTCATAATATATAAATGAATATTATATATTATAATTAAATATTATTTGATTTAATTTATCACATATAATTTCAATTCTGGAGAACTATTCTCAGTTTACATGATTTTTTATTCATATATACAAGTAAATTGATAAAAACAACCATGCAAACGAACACCCTTGAATGTTAAAATTGTATCTTATGACTCATAAAAAAGAAAAAAATGAAGCTAATAAAATTATAATAAATAAAAAATATTGAAAATTTCTAAATTAATTAATGAATGGATTTAATCTTATTATCCAGAACACAAGGATCAAGTGTAGAACTCATGCATACATAATGTAAGGAACTTTTTAGCAACTTCCATTCCATTGAGACTTACATGGTATTGGGAAGAAAATATTTCTTATGTGGTGTATCTACTTCACCTTTGAGATAATATTTCATCTGAAATTATATTTATATTAATTATCCATTTATTTGTATCATGGATATGATTATTGTCTTAGTCGTATACCATTTTACATGCTGTGTTTATTTTGAATGTTTTTCTAACTGAGAAAATATTGATGAATCCATATCCTACACTAAATAAAAAAATTGAAAAGAAATATATTTATTTACTTAAATATATTTTTAAATAATTATTTGGACTTTTAGTGTTGTTTGGGGTCTGTTATATCCTCTCGATGTATCGATAGGTATGATGAGGAAAAAATTTGGCGACAAATCCTTCGTGTTTATTTCAAAATAGAATCAGTCCAGTATCTACCCATAGACATAAAACATCTTGAAGATATGAAATTTATTGTACCATATAAATAGCATACATATTATAATCATTTTCTTTATTCAGTATTTACTTATTACTTTCAATGAGGTTTTCACTTTGATAAAATAAATAGATGTGTTATCATTCTTAGTGTATTGATGGAATGTCTTTTACAGATTTATTAACTTCACATAATATATATTTATTATTGTATTTATGTGAATTAATACTACTTTATATAACCCTTACAATGTATTTTAGGTTAACATTTTATTTTTTCATTCCCTAGGTTGTGAAGATGAAATATTTTATTAAGTGATAAGAAGCTGTTTGTTTTATTTTGTTATGTTCTATATTTAAATACTAATGTAATAAGGGAACCATGTATGTATCTAGTTTCTCAAGACTACTAACCTCATCCAAACTCGGAGATGTGATATCTTATATCTATTCCATTGAAATAAAATGAATATTGACTCTAGGCTATTGGGGTCAGTGTTTTGAAAGTTGGTATCAGGGAAAGTTTAGTAGAAACCATGGGAACTAGATTTAGAAAACATAGTATAGGGAACCTAATCCTAAGATAGACTTTGAGGATAAAAATAAAATAACATCATATAATTTTAGTATGGAAGATATTATGTTGTTCTTCCAATAAATACATCCCTATCGTGATACTACTAGTGGACATGGTTTTGGAACAGATGTACCAAGGGGAACAACTCTGACATGGTGTTTGAGGCTTGACTTGGGGTAACCCGGTACACAATAATGGGCCTTGCTTCACCCTGGGTTTGACACTCCTGGATCTATTCTTAGGATAATTGAAATTTTCTTTAAAACCATTATGAAGGATTTAATTGTAAATATGTGTCCAACGAAATCATTTTATGATTATGATATTAGCTATTCATAAAATTTCAATTTATGTTAAGTGTTTTTCAAGCTATAATTTTTTTTCATGATTCACAACCTAGTTTTTAGTTTATGTCATTGTTTATAAATTAAGCCTAATAGAGGGAAAGGAATCAATAACCACAGAGATTGTAGGGATTTCCCCACTAAGAATGTTAACACAATTAATGTTGGGGCTCAGTAGACCATGAACATATTACGAAATCTAATTCTGTTTATGACGAATAACCATACTATAAATTTGTTGGATTGTTTCATACTATATAATCCCTCATATTTCAGTTGTACTACTAATATAGTTGTAGTTGAGTAGCGGATTAATTCTCTTGAAAGTAAATTCTTGACATTGAGATGTAATGAAAACGAAAAGGTAGTAATGGATGTATATTGTCTCAAGGTTATTGCTGATCAATGGTGGTCTTTGATCCACAATACTAAGGAGGAAGATGAAATATAAGACATTGAATGGAGAAAGTTTTAGTAAAAACTCTTTGAAAAATAAATCCCTCTTGATTAGTGAATAGGAATGAAGTGAAAATTCCATATCATAATGCAAATTGAGGAAGAGAGTGTTTCAGAGTAGGTGGATACCTTTACAGGACTATCCGTGTATGCTATAGATAACATATGTGATTCAGAAGACAAGATTTATCATCAATTTAAAGGTCATAAGCCATATATCTCGAGGGAAATGGATTCAAAAACATTTTCATTATATGATGGAATAGTGTTCAGTACAATCAAAATGAAGAATGAATTTGTTAGATCATATATGTTCAAAATAAATCAAGATAAGAATAAGTCTTATCATAACCAAGGAAAAGGTTAAGCATAAAATAAGGAAAAAGGAATGAAGAAATTTCCATTATGTGAATATTGTGGAAATAATCATCATCAGAAATGATTGAAAGGAATGAGAGTTTAATTTATGTGTGGAGAAAAAGGGTCACCAAGATAATGAATACAGCTGGAAGAAACAAATCAATGTTGTTTAATGCTTAAATTGTAAGGAAATGAGGTATTATTCAAATCAATGTCCCAAGATTCTGGGGAATCTACCATAGAAGTGGCCAATGGGAGATTTCTAGCTTCTACGATCACAACAATAGAGTTTGAAGTTACTAATGATATTTTAGAAGATACTTTAAAAGTTTCCTCAAACATAGCCAATAATTTATTTGATTATAAATCATCACATTCTTTTATATCTTCCTAGTTTTCTAAGAAAATTTGAAATTTCACTTTTGTTTTAATGGAGGAGTTGTTAGTCAAAACTCGGAAGGGATTTATTATTGCAACACAAATGTGTTAGTCAATTCCATTTATGAAACATAAACATGATTTAGTTTCAAAGATCATCATCATACCTTTGGTTGATTTTAATATAATCCTTGGTATGTGTTGTATTAAAATATATGATGCTGAAATCCAATGTAGGAAATTGTAAGTTACAATTTGTTAGGAAGATTCAGAATCACTTATCTTTAGAGTAAAAATGTCACCACATGGTTCATATCCAGATCCACCTCCAGTAGATCTACAAAATTAAATTCATTGGGGGGGGGGGGAGAAAACACCACAAAGGGATGTGGAATGTAATCTTTATATTGAGGATGTACTAATTGTGAAAGAATATATTGAAGTATTTCCAAAGGATTTACCTAAAAATCCTCTATAGTGGGAAGTTGAGTTCTCTATTAATCTAATTCTTGGTGCATGACCTATATCAAAGACTGCCCATATAATGGACACTATGGAGTTAGTGGAGATGAAGAAAAAACTAGAGGAATTGAGTGACAAAGGACTTATTTACCCTAGTGTTTCTTTATAGGGATACCTTATTCTCTTTGACAAGAAGACAGATGGATTTATTTGGCTATTAATTGATTATTGATAAATGAATGCTACTATAATAATGAATAAGTATCCTCTACCTTTTTTTGATGATTTATTTGAAAAAATTCACGGAGATCAATATTTTTGGAAGATTGGCCTTCAATATGGATATCATCAATTTCCTATGAGGAAGGTAGAAATTCCGAAGACAATATTTCGAAATAGGTATGGACATTACAATTTTACAGTAATTCCATTTGTAATGACCAGTGCACCACTTGTTTTCATGGATTTAATGAACAATGTTTTCAAGTAATATCTTGATGATTTTGTTGGAGTATTTATGGATGATATCATGATACATTTCAAAATCTATAAATACCATGAGAACCACTTGCGGGTTATTCTGGTGAGTCCTAGAATAAAATAGTTCTATGAGAAGTTTTTTAAGTGTGAATTCTAGCTTCAAATAGTTTCTTTTCTTGGACACATTGTCTCTAATGATGGAATCTTAGGTGATACATTGAAGAAAAGGAAATCCAAGAATGGCCTACACCAACTAACAAAACCGAGCTATATAGTTTTATTATCCTAGAAGGTTACTATTGGCGTTTCATTCTGAATTTTTCTCGATAGGCTAACCCGCTAATCAAGATCATATGTAAATGGGTTATGTTCCTAAGTATAATATAACATACATAATACTTTGAAAAATTTTATATAATATTTTTCAATGCTACAATTTTGAATCTTCCATCTTGAAATGAGGGGTTCATGATATATAGTGATGCATTAAATAATGGAATTCGTTGTGTCATTATAAAAAATTATAAAGTTATTGATTATGAATCATGGCAGTTGAAGTCACATAAAAAAATTATCCAACTCATGATCTTGAGTTAGAAGCCATAATTGTTACCCTAAAAATACAATGACATTATATCTATAGAGAAATATGTGATATATATATATATAGATTACAAGAGTCTGAAATACATTTTTACACTAAAATAACTCAATATGTGGAAAATGATATGGTTCGAGTTACTCAAAGATTATGATTGCTTAATACACTACCACCCATGAAAATAAAATATGGATGTAGTTTCATTAAGTTGGAATGACCATGGTATTCTAACACAAATCAGGATTGAGAAAGATCATATGTTTAATGATCTACTAAATATGGATATGAGAATTATTAAGGATAGGGAAACATCATTTAATTTTAAAAAAATTTCTAAACCATCTTTACTGTAGAATATAAAAATCTCCCAATCTAGTGATGATATTTTTTAAAATAATATTAAAGTCATTAAGGATGGAAGATTAGAATAATTCATATACGAGGATAGAGTTATGAAACTTAGAAATAGGTTATGTGTTCCATAAATACACGATATAAGAAGGGAAATATTAGATGATTCTCATATATAATATTTATCAACATATAATGTTAGTACCATGATGTATAGATATATAGAAGAACATTTTTGGTGGGATAACATGAAACACGAAATTGCTGACTATGTGTCAAGGTGTCTAGTTTTCCAACTAGTGAAGGATGAGATACAACATCCTAGAGGATTCATGAAACCTTTACCTACCCCTATGTATAAGTGTGATGAAATTATGATGGACCTTATCACATGAATACCAATGTAACATATAAGAAATGATTCAATCTAGGTAAGTTTTGATTTTCCTACAAAGTTCCAAAATTTACTTGCTATAATAAAAGAGTTACCAGTTGATCACCTAACAAGACACTATATTAATGAAGTTATAAGACTTCATGGTGAACCACTATCGATTGTGTTTGATTGAGATCCCTGATTTATATAAAAATTCTAGAAGATTCTTCAAATGGATTTGGACACCGAGATTCATATATGTACTACATATCACCCTCAAATAGAGGGACAATCTAAAAGAACTATTCAAACATTGGATGATATGTTGAGATATTTCTCAATTAACTTTCAAGGTTTGTGGGATCTGTACTTACATTCAATGGAATTTTCCAACAATAAAAATTTCAATTATATATTTCAAATGGTACCATATGAATAATTATATGGCATGATATTTCAAACTCCAACTTGATGGGATGAAGTTGGTGAGAGGAAACTTATAGGGACAAAAATTAATGAAGATTCAACAATAAAGGCAATGAATATTCAGGATCATATTAAAGTAGTCCAAATTTGAAAAAATAGTTATGTTGAAAACTAGATAAAGGATATGGAATTTAAAGTGGGAGATCATGTATTTCTAAAAGTATCTCTATGGAAGGTTTTCTTATGGTTCAAAAGGATATGAAAACTTATCCCAATATATGTTAGACCATTTGAAATTATCTAAATAATTGGACGTGTCACTTACTCTTTAGAAATGCCCCCAAGTATCTCCAAAGTTCATGATGTGTTCCATGTGTCATTGTTAAAGAAGTACATGACAGAACCAATATGTGTACTCACCTATGAAGAAATATAACTGGAACATGATTTTTATTTTTGAGAAGATCCTATCGAGTTTCTTAACACAAGAGAGAAAGTGTTGAGAAATTAGATGACTCAACTGGTAATGTTTCTTTATAGAAACCATAAAATGGATGAAGCAACATGGTAACATGAGTATTTTATGAAGATGAACTACCCTCATCTGTTCAGAAGGAAATATTCAGGAAAATTTCAATGGATAAATTTCATAAAGAGGGAATAATATAGACCCCTAGGATTTTATGGTATATATCATCTAAAATAATTTGAATTCATTCGATAGGTTAAGTTTCACAAAACATTATTTCATATAGTATAAATAATGTAAAATCCTATAGATAACACAAAACAAACTTTATAAATGAAGAATGAATGAATTAAGAGGTACTTATAGATGTTAATCAACCCATACCAATGAAAAAGTAACCTGATATTTGGAATATTTAAGTGACCCTTAGGAATAAAGTTTTGGCCAATAGAATAATAACCTCGTATATTAAAGTATAAATAAAATTTAGCCATCATATAAATGGTAATATGATATAATTATATCATTTTATAAGTAATTAAATGTTTTAGAAATTATTAATTATTTATTGATATTTCCATAAAATATAAATGATTATTTTTAATTTTATAATTAATATAATTATTTAAAGGAAATTTGGTTTTGATAAAATTGAATCATAAAAAAATAAATTTATGTCTCATTATTATAAGATAATTTTAAGATACCATAGTTAAATTTTCAAAGTACTTTTAAATAAGTTGTAATTTTAAGATTAGTATTTTTCGAGTAAATGATGATTTTAATTAAAAATTAAATTTCTCATATTTAGGAAGTTATTTTCATAAATTAATATAATTTTGGAATTCTATACATCAAAAAATATTTGGTTTGAATTTTTGGTATTTTTTTAAATACATTATTTTTTGGTGTACAGTAAAATACTATAATTTACTCTATGTATAAACATTATAAGTTAAATACACTATTCCTTGAGTCATGGGTGATATAATAATTATTTTAGAATTAAAATGAACCAATTAAAGTATTTATTCACAATAATCATCAATATTTCTTATCTTGATCCAAAATAATAAAATAATAAATAAAATATTCAAAAAACAACCCTCCACTATAAATACCTCTCATCAGCACCTCTTCTCCTAACACCACAAAATATTTGAAGATTTTAAAATTTCTATCCAATAGTCTTCATATAAAATACCTCATATTCATTATCCCTTCGTCTCAACAAAATACCAAAATTAATTTCCTTAAGGAGGTTCTCAAGAAGAGGAATTCAAGAGGTAAATCTTTTTTCATTCTCTTTCGATTTATTTTAATTTCTTATATTCTTATTATATTCTTTCTTCTTCTATCAAAATATTATTGGTAACTCCAGCATCTAATACATACTATAATATTATTATGATATTTGAATATTCATCATCAAACCCTTTCTCCTCTCCCTTTTATTCTAAAAATGAGGACATTATCCACGAGGTGCCTATTTACTGCCTTGGTGGACAATGTGTTTTCATCTTTCAATTACACCTTAATGGATGGTCATAAAAAAATTTATGATTAAACCAGACTATAATATATTTATTAAAACTTATTTATGATTATATAAATAGTATATATACATAATATGAATTCATAATACCAAAGTGATTCGTGATGATAAAAAATACCAAAAAAGATAAACAATTATTTCTAAAGTTTTATCTAATGACTCATACTCATACAATATAACCTATTTAAATATATAAAAATTAAATATTTTTTAATTTAATTAATAACATATAATTTTAATTCTGGAAAACTATTCTCATTTTACATTATTTTCTATAAATATATTCAAGTACATTGATTATGAAATCCAAGGAAATGACCACCCCTGAATGATAAAATTGTATCTTATAACTCATAAAAAAGGTCATAAATAAACATAATAGAATTATAATAAATAAAATAAATTTAGAAAAGTTTCTTAATTAATTAATTACTGGATTTAATTTTACTATTCAGGACATTAAGATCCAGTGCTGAATACATTACGACATATTGTAATGTACTTTGTCTTAATTTCCATTTCACTGAGACTTACTTGGAATTGTGAACCTAATCCTTATTATGAGGTGTATCTACTTCCCCTTTAAGATAATTTTTCATTTGAAATTATATTTCTATTGAATATCCATATTATTGTATCATGTATATGATTATTTCCTTAGCTATATAGTAATTTAGGTGTAGTGTTTATTTTTAATGTTGTTTTAAATAGAGAAATATTGATTAATCTATATCCTCTACTAAATGTAGAAATTGAAAATTTATATTTTTCATGAATTAAATGTATGTATAAAGAATGATTTGGAATTTAAGTGATGAATGCATCCCATTATATCCCCTTGACGCATCAATAGGTCTAATAAGAAAAAACAGTTGGGGACAAACCACTTGGGTTTGTTTTCAAACAAAATCAGACAGGTATCTACCCAAAGACTTAAACCATTTTGAATATTTGATGGTTTATGTTCCAGATACATTACATAAAAAAAATAATCTTTTACTTTATTTAATATTCTTTTATATGTTTTGATTAGGTTTTCAATTTGACAACATCTATGGATATATTATCATTCTTAGTGCATTGATGGCATGTGTTTTACAGATTACTTACCTTGCCATAATGTACTCCTTATTGTATTCACTTAACATACCATTGTTTTATATAACCCTTACTCAGCATTTGAGTTCACCTTTTTTTGTTTTCCTTCCCCTTTTTATGAAGATTAAATCTTTTAATAAGTGACAAAAGAAGTTTTTTTTCTTATGTTATGTTCTATGTTTAATTACCAATGTAATAATGGAACCATGTATATATACAGTTTTCTGAAGACTACTAAACTGATAGATCCTTGGTGATGTGATATCCTTTATCTATTTCATTGTAATAAAATGACTAGTGAGTCTATGATTTGGGGGTTGAGGTTGTTATAATCACAAATAAAATAAACCAGTTCAATATTATTCAATATAATAATAATATTAATTGAATTTATTTACTTATTATATCCAAAAGTTATTCAATGAATAAAATCTTTTTTTCAATAGAATATTTATTATTTAATATTCATAAATTCATTTAATAATTATGGTAGTTATAAGACAAGTTAATGAATCATATTTTATTACATAAATTTGTTTAAGTTGTATAAGAATGTTGTAAATTATCCATGAAATTTGTGGCAATGTTTAAGTTCCATTTGAGCCATTTTTGGGTATGTTTGAAGGTTTAATTGATATTAGGACCAAAATGAAACTTATATAAGTTATAACAAAAGTATAAAATATTTTTCAACTCCCAAAATGAGAATTATATGGATTTTCGTGAATTCTATCTCCTCTCCCCTCTCCCTCAAGTCATATAGTGAGATAGTGAATTGAGGAGAAAAGTCTGCTTGATGAAAATTAAAGGATCATTAGTTTTATCTCCAGTGATTATGATGAAATTGAAGAGATGCCAATATTATGTGTTTGCACCCAAATTATTGTATTCCAATGACCGATAAATCTTCCTAACCGCATATTGATGATCTAGAGGGTTTTGGGATCAGTTCATTTAAGAAACAAACACTGATTATGATTGAAACAAGTTTCTAATTGAAAGAAGATGAGGTATGGTTTTGATTTGTCTTTGATTTTTTATTTCCTCATACTTAATGATGTTGCACATTTTCAGTGGATGAATATAGTCTAGGTTATACTGGATTTTCTTTGTTGAAAAACTCTAGTCCTAAAAATTTTAAAATTCCATTTTTCCTGATTCCACACAGTTTAGAGTTACATGAATTCGTTTAAAATAAAATCACGTATTCAATTAATTCAAATTATAAATTAGTTTTTTTATTTATTTGAGAAGAGGGGTTCACTATGATATTGCTTCCAAAAATGATGCATCGATTAGAGACGAAGTAACTAACTTATGGTCATTTGAAGATAAAAATAAAAATTATTAGGGAATAAAACCATGAAAACATATATATTTAAATGGTGTGGGATTATATCACCGATGAAGAGTGTTTTTGGATTAGAAGTGATAGTTATAATGATACCCATGTAAGATTTATTCAACCAAGATATAGTACATGAGAAGCCCAAATAATGCTGACTTATTAAAAAAAATGTAATACACACAAACAGAAAAACAAATATAGATTTATAATATATTATACATTGGTTCTATATTTAATGAGAATATATATATATGGAATATAAAATATTATATATGTGTGTGTGTGTGTGGTTGTAGGCATATTTGGGGGGGGGGGGTTATTTAAATGCTAATCCATTGACTAGAACATTGATTAATGAAAAACATCAATCCATTATTCTAGGATTATGTAAATTTATTAAAAAATAAAAAATTGTAACAAAAAACATGGGGGCACTGACCTATGATTGGAATTAAAAAAACCCTTGGGGGGGTGAAAAGTAGAAATGACTAATTTACTCCAAAAAATGTGTTTTATATATTTTTAATAACAACACCCAAAATGGTGCTAAATATTAAGCTTAAAAAACATTTTTTGGTCCACCCCATGAGGGGAGATCTATCACATGCCTGTGATATTGGTGTGTGGTTGTGTGTGCACCTTTGACCTAGCATCCCGTATGAGTTGGATTCTTACTGACACATATGACCTTTATGGGTATCCTCCCATAACCCAAAATCCCCCAATGCGGGACAAAATAACAGATTATCTAAATAAATATTTGATAAATTGTGATTTTTTTTTGAATTTATTGAAACTTTTAGGGAGAATGTGACATGTGTTTTATGAATTAAAATTAAATTAATTTTTTTTATTCATAAAAAATACATTTAATATAAATTAATCACAAATGTAATTAATATACCTGAGTGTGATGCAAATTGATTAATCATGATCCTTAGAACAACCTATGAATGTCTGTTTTTTTCTAATTTGTTGATTTATTTATTTAAATGCATGCTTTGTAATAATAATATAACAAATTTTTATTTACACATCATTTTTTTCATCATTATATGTATGAGGGTCTTCATAAATAGATAAAAATTATTTATCATTATTTTATATTCCAAAGTTCCCCTATCTCTCGTGTGAGTATTTTTAAATAAATAAAATGAAAAAATGTGATGTAGTTCATGCTGTGATTTGATGGTGTACCAGATATTATTTTAACACAATTGATGGGTGAGAACTACAACTTGAGTATCATGTGTCATGACACAAGGAGTTATCCTTATGTTATAGGTTGATAAATTATTCCCAAAATTTATCAACCATTAGTATTATCCCAGTATCTCAATATTTAAATTTATTAATGCATTGTTTATTATTTTATGTTTGTGTAGTTTTATTCAAAATCAAATAAATTAATAAGTGAGAATGTATAAATAAAATAAATATGTATGGTAAATGTTTTTTTTTAATTTTTATCACTGTAAAGATACGACTGTAGTCACATAGAACCAGAAAGTATAAATAGAAATGGATTTCATTAATAAATTATAATAAAAAACCTCAAATAAATAATAAATTATAACACCTTCCACTACTTCAATTTTTAACAGAACTGATTGTACGAGGTTCCCATCAGGCATAGTTGAGGGATACTTTCTACTATAATACCCAATAAACTATTTATTGTGAATCTAGTTGTAGGGAATATTAGGGTTTGATAAATTAGCAGGAGAATTTTAATGATTTAATTAATTTTTAATTTCTAATAAGTAATCATGATAAATTACTAATATACTTATGTTTTATATTCTATAATAATGGATAGTTATACCACAATTTCACTACGATCTATAATGGAAAAATAACACGTTCTAACTATTATGAATTTCTATGTTTAGTATAGAAACATCAGCAAAGTACTATGATATAAAAGTAATTATATGTGTCAGATTCCCCACTACCTATTAAACTACCTAAAGAAGAAAGGGTTAAAATGGATTCTTATAGGAGACACATGATTAATTAATTTTATGTTACATCATAATGTTAATATTATTTTCCAATGAGTTAAGGAAGCTACATCCGTACATGGAAGAAATTACATGTTGTCGTATCTATGAGAAATGTGTGAGGAAAAGAGAATCCATAAATGAATGATAAGATGATTACAATAAATACATGTTAATTGAAATATGGATCCTTATATCTCAGTATATTCCATTCTTAAATCCTTATGACCCCATTACTCTAGTTTTTTTTAAGATTATAAAATGAACAGTATGTGGGGAAAATGCTTCATTGCCTTTTGGGTATGCATTGGTAATGAGATAATCACTTAAATAAATATTAATCTTTAGTATTATGTTAAAAAGTTGAAATAAAAGGTGAAAAGTCCAATGGAATGTGTTTTACCAGAGGTTCATTCACAATATCCTTCAGAGAATATATGAAGATCATTACAGAATAGGAAATTTAATTTTTATATCGTGAGTTAATTCTATAGAAGATAAATACAATAAATAGATATAAAGAAGAAAGTTGTTCCATCTAAGTTAGGTATATCCCTCAATTATATATGGTATTTTTGTTTTAATTACTATGTATTAGATACTAAATTTGTGTCACACATTTTTATGCAAATACAGTAACAACATTATGTATAAAAATTCTACAATATGTAACATGAATTCTCCATGTGGTTGAGAAAAGTTGATTCCTAAGTCAGTAGTGAGAAGTACACAACTTCTAATTTCCATGGTTAATGATTCTTGGTAAAAAGTAATTAATTATTATCAAAACAACTATATCACTTTTAAATTGGACATAATAAAGCAATATTACATTTTATAATGAATTTTTATTGTGATACCTCATACTCTATTGACAGTTCAAAAAAATGGAATCCTGAAAATAATTGTTAATATAAAATGCAATACTGAAATATGAAGTTGTGGAAATATGAATCTCTTTCTAGTAAAAGTCAATGTTGTTGTCAAAGTTATATACATTATGGTTTTTAGAAACATCGTATCTAAAAATATAGGTATTATTTACAAATATAATTGTTTAGTTTTGGACAAAGAAATATTTATAAATAAAGACAATACAAAAACATTTTGAGATATGTTTAGATTAGAGATATTGAACTATCCCAAGGAGAAGTTACTGTTAAATTCATATAATTTATGAAATTCCATTAATAGTTTTAAGGAATGTTAATCTAAAGAAAAAAATATGTATAGTTAGAAGATATGTGTTTCATTGGGTCGGTGTGCAGAAGAATATCTGAACCATGAATTCATCAATCATTGTTAATGTCAGGTGTATTTATTCCTAAAATCATTTTTCCTTATAAAAATAAGCTCTATAATATTATTAAAATGAGGATCAATGATGATTCTATTGTAATAGTGGGTTCCCAAGACCCAACTTGATCTGTACTTATGATTGCCATTAAATGTATAAAAATTGATATATACTTGTTTTTATTGAATTCTTATCATAAAGTTGTTGATAGTTTTCTACCCACTATTTATATGCTAATGTCCTTATATTATGCGTCATATCAAAAGGATATAATAGTTCCCATCAGTAATGATAATCTTGAGATACTATGAACATAATCATAAATATGTATATCTTATGGTCTAGATACACTATACTGATATGACACATATGATTTCAGACTACCAGGTGCTTGGGGTTCATAAGAATTAGGACATCCTCTCATAAAGTTCGCACTTGGTAATCTCTAGTAGTGAGATCATGAGGACTGAACTATCAATAGGAACACCACATGTTTTAGGTGTCATTTGTTGTTCCAATCTCTGAAGAAATGTATTTTTCTCCAAAAATTTGATCATTATCAGTGTGTTCCATTTGATCACATACTTTGATGTAAGGAGAAAACCATGATAATAGTATCGTGGTGAGGTAGTTTGTTTTGGGTAGATAATTGGTGACATGACATTAGTTGAATGATAAAGATATATTTTTTCACTTCTAGGTTGAGGAAGAGATATCTCATGGGACTAGGTTGACCAGGATGGTAGTACCTCATAAATCCAGGGTAATGGTACAAGAAGGTAAATCTTTCCAGTAAGGTCATGAAACATATTAAACAATAATAGGATGATGACACAAGTTTGCATCCTGCTTTATGAGATGTCACCAGAAAAAGGGATTATATTGCACAATAAGTGTTTGTTGGAGGAAGTAGTACCTATGACATTCCTTATCTCCTTAGGATCCATGATGGGTTTCTAGACTCTGCTCTTGGTCGATGGGCTGGACTCACTAGTATTGAGATAAGGACATAGAGGGTCACACACTTAGTGTATCCAGAAGTTCCACCTATTCTAATTGATAATATTTTATGACAAAGTGGGCCCCACATATAGGTCCAGTAAATGTCCGAGTATAACTGATCAAAAATAAAATAGATTCAATTACATTATTCCAGTTCAGAATAATTAACATTTAATTTATTTTTTAATGTATTCACAAGTTGTTAGATCATAATAGCGAATATGAGAAAAATGTAATTTTTCAAATGAACATTAGATGTTCAAGGTTCTTTAAATTATTTGGAGAGATTGTTGGCCGAGATAATGGTTTTTATTTTAGAAAGTAACATTATATAGCGTTACAAGTAATTGATAAAATATTTGTTATATTTATGACAAGTTTATTAAGTCATATATGTGCACAAAAATCAAAAATGAAGGTTATTACTTTCTAAGGACCAAAGTGAAATTTTGGAAAGTAAAACATAAGTATTAAAGCTCATTTTAGACCCTTGAATTCCATGATCTACCATTTTCTTGAATTTAGAGAGGTAAAAACTCTTCTCCTCTCCTCTCATATTCTTATAGAGAGATTCTTTAAGAAGAACATGGTCGGGTCGATCCCGCTTTCTCGATTGAGTCTTCGTTCCTCAAACGATCAAAGGCACTTCGTAAAGATCATTTATTTCCTACACTTGCACCCGAGAAACATTGATTGATGATCTAGGATTTATGGATCAGGTGTGGATGATCTTGGGGATGTCTAGTTTGGTGTCTTACATCCATGATAGATTGGAAGTGAACAAATAAAACCGGTGAATTGAAACGAATGAGGTACATTTTAAGATTTTATTTTATTTTATTTTTTCTTGATTAAATTGTATTAAACATGATCCTTGTAGAAATATGGAAAAGGGGTTAAGTGTATTATATGTTTTTAACATGAATCTAAACCCAAAATTTAAATTGTGCACTCTTTAACTCTTCCACTACACCCCAAGTGCCTTCAATTGTTATGAGATGTAACGTGTAATTATTTAAGTCTAAAAAATTTAAATTTCAATTAAATTTGATATGATTCAAAAATGGGGTATTGATATAGTCCAAACAAAACTTATGGTTCATCAATCGGAGTTATTATCCCAAAGACGTGACAGATTGATGGTCGATAGGTTTTTCTTTAAGGTTTCCATGAAAATCAATGTTTTAATTTTTTCTTCTTTTCAGTGGATACTATTGTGATAGATCTTTATACATATCCCAAAGTAAGTTGTTTCATGGTAACCGAATATACTGAAAGTTGGTTGGGGTGGTTCATTGCTAATACAAGCTTTCCATGGAAGATTGTTTAATTAAAAAAATAAAGCTTCCCATGGAAGCTAGTTTAAATATTCTCATAGAATCTTGATTAATTAAACAGATAAAGATTCCCATGTAATCTAGTATAAAGCTTCCCATTGGATCTTGTTGAATTAAAATAAATAACGTTCCCCTAAAAGATAGTTTAATGCTTCCCATGGAATCTTGTTTAATTAAAAGGAAAACACTTCCAATGGAATCCAGTTTAAAGCTTCCCATGGAAGCTTTTTTAATTAAAAGGACAAAGATTCACATGGAATCTAGTTTAAATATTCCCATGTATGATTCTTTAATTAAATACAAAAATAATCCCTAGGAAACTTATTCAAAGCTTCCCATGGAATCTTTATTAAAAGAAATATTTTAAAGGGGAAAATCATCCATCAGAATCTTGATATTATATATATATATATATGTGTGTGTGTGTGTGTGTCCTTTAAATGGATACCCCATATCAGGCCGAATCAATTCTGTCCGGGTCCGATTGACCAGACCCTTTTAAAGCATCACTAGTCCTATATTAATTTTAATGGATCTTATATAGGTCCAAATATACCTGAAATATTATAAATAAAATTTCAGAAAGTTAAATTTAATTGTTTGGTATTTAATAAAATTATTTCGGGTGTGGTGGGATATATTGATAAGGAGTTAAAATTATTTTCATACAAGTTCACGCATTAAAAATACCCTAGAGTTGAATTTTTATAAATTTAATTTTTTCCTAATGCAATATAATTGCATGTTGGCTGATCATGATCTGAGACTGACCCATGCATATTTTTTGGTTATTTATTTAATTTAATTATTGCATTTAAGATTTATAAAATGAAATAATTATTTTATTTTGACGATCTGTGCACTGTATCTCCATCTTTAATTTTTATAAAGGACTATGTGTCAATATTTAAGTGATAAAAATGTAATTTCACATCCCAAGGTCCCCTTAGCTTTATGTGACTATACATTTAAAGTATTAGAGGAGTTTGTGGAGACACGATTCGAGTTGAGAGCCCACATAGACCAATAAAGTGGAATGCATTAGAGTTGTGGGTTCTACAATTCAAGTCAGGTATTGACTTAATGAATTCTCCAAGGGTCTCGGTTAATCCATTATTCACTTGATGGATTAACCAATAGTTAAGGTCTTACGATCCTAAAATTATTTGTTTATTTTTATCTTGTGCGTGGTTTTTTATTTTGTGAATGTGTATTTATTATTCGCGATCACATAGAATAAGAATGTTAAAAAGAAAAGTATTTCATTCTCTTATTTTAAAATAAAAAATCACTCAAACAAAATATTAAGTCATTAAATGCCTCCCATCATGAAAATTTGAGAAAAACTGAGTGTGTGGGGTGATTGGTCATCCAAAGTTGAGGGTTCCTCCTTCTACTGGGGAGTTCTTATGAGAGTGGTGGGTAGACTTAACTAAAGTTGGAAATAATTGGATAGACAAAGTTAGCTTGTTGAAACTTTAGAGGCTAAGAGCTGAGCAATGAAAAACAATTATTTGGAGGAGATGAGACACCACTCAATAGAACAAGGAATTGTAAGTTAATGTGGTTGACCAGATTAGTGGATACCTCGGTCTCCCCATGTAGTGTAATAGATAAATATTATAGAATATGAGGAGTGGTTCATGGATCCTTTACACTTGAATAATCAAGATATAGAGTATTACAATTCTAATACAGAGGGTTATAATAATTTGTTAAATTAGTGGGAGACATTTAAAATTATTAATTTGAAAATTTTTTACTACTAATTTGGATAAAGTAATGTATTCTAGATATTATTTTTTTGTATAAAAGATGGAAAGCAATAACACAAGTACACTGTGATAAATAATGGACAAAGTAAATTTCTGAACCTTCACAAATTTACAAGATTAGTACATGTGCTTGCACAAATTACTAGGGTATTATAAATTCAGGGTGTTGATGTCCCAAACTACCTGTAATATTATCTCCGGAAGCAAGGGTGTAAAAATGCTTAATATAGAATCATGTATGTTCCATATGATGGTTATTTCATAATGCTGTCATCAACTCCCGATGTGAGTTGTGGATACAAAATCAGAAGATGTATTATTTTACATGTTGTCTCAACTCTGAGAAGTTTATAAGAAGAAACAGAAGTACATATATGAATAGGTGATGATTAAACTGGATCTTTGTAAATTGAAAGGCAGATTACGATCTTTCAAGACAACCTTATCTAATACCATTTTCACCAATTTTATCTAGTTTCATGTAATATTATAAAATGAACATTGTAGAGAAATCTCTTTATTACCTCTAAGGTAAGGTTCTCCATGCAATAAGAACTTAAAGATAGTTCAATCTTTAGTTCTTATAGTAAACAAGTTGAAAGACAAGGTGAAAAGGCTAATGAAAAGCATGAATTCAAAGGATCCTATGAAGAATCCTTTAAAGAATATGGGTTTGAATAAGAGGTTATTTGATTCTCATATTATGACATTTATCTATGAAATTTTAAATGCAATGAACTAAATTTAATAAACAAGTAGTCACTTCTTGAAGATTATTAATCAAATATAAGTAATGTTTTGGGTTAACTTATTGGGTATTAAATACAATATATTTTTCACAGATGTGTTTCTATATAGAGTAACTAAGTAAGTAATGAAACATTAATAGATGTAAGTTTTGTTCTCCAAGTTTCAAAGAAATTATGTTTCCTCAATTAGTGGTGAGAAGTACACAAATTCTATATCTCCAAATTTATTGATTCTAGTTGAAAATTTAGAGTACCACCCAAAACATTAATCCCATGTTTCTATTAGATGAAAGGATTCATTTTTTTGTTTCATAATGAATGTTGTTTGTAGTGTTGAATACTCAAGTATAGTTATGTGATACATTAATTATTAGAAAAACATGATGAATATAAAATGTAAAAGAAATATACCCATTTGTGGTTAAAAAATACATTGTCATGAGAAACTAAATAGTTTTCAAGGATATATTGAGTATTTTTTAGACTCTTTGGAGTTAAATACCTTAGGTACTATTGAGATACTTAGTTTTGGACAATGAAATCTTTAGAAATAAGGTTAATCCACCTATCTTTCAGAACTTGTTTAGCAGTGAGTGTGAACTGTTACAAGGTTGAGAAAGTGGTAAGTATACTTCAATGTATTCCTTTAAGAATTAAAGGAATGTAATAGTGAAGTATACGATATTCATGGTCATAATATATGAGAGGTTTTGGATTGTTTGTTGAAGAATATGTTTACTAATCATTTTTCAATCATAATAATGCAGTGTTGAGTTATTCCTAAACTCACACTACCTTATACACATCAAATCTATGATGATGATAAGTATGATTTATGATGATTCTTACATATTAACATTGATCAATTAAATGTAGCATGGATCAATTATATAATGCACATTTATTTATACACACCAGAGTCATGATGTAAGTAAAAGTAGCATCAATGTTGAAACTTATTCCATGAAGAAACTTCCAATTTTAAAGACTTGCTTCATGAATAACAATGTTATCCCATAACCAAATGGAAAATATCATGAAAAATGGATGTCATGTGAGTTTTATTATGACCAAAATAAATTTTTTCATTAGAACATTTTTTAGATGCAAAGTGTTTATTGAGATATAAACAAACATGTATTAAAGAAAAATAATGTTTTTCATCTATTATAACAATCCTAATGTTTTATAAGGATATTATAGAAATTAGTATGACATAAAAGTTATAATCAATTTATAGAATATATTTCTCAAAAAGGGTTTACATATCTATTTTAGATATTGGTGGAAATATTAACTTGGATGTAGTCAATGATAGAGATGCACAAATGGTTGACATAGGAACTACTTCTACAAGATCGTGTGGAAGAGGAATGTTCTAGAGACACACACTATGTAGGAAGGATAGAAACATGGTGATGATTTTATAACCACCATGGTTGGTAATACATTATTAATTGATAATAATGATCCCTATGAGTAAGAAGTATATTGAAATTGGCTAAGATTGACATGATCAATTAAAATTCAATAATAGATTCAATGTATCACAGTACTGGTTGCTTACTAATTTGAATACTTCGATGGGTATTCATGTGAGAATATACATGGATTGTATGAGAATATTACCAATAAGGCTCAATTGGTAATACCAATTCATTATTCTTAAATCAATTAGAGTTTTACATGTAAAATTTAACTTCTACGATCATTTAATTGAGCACTAGATGTCAAGACCATCAATCATGGTAGATGTATATACAACAAAACCATAAAAGGATGGTGATATCTAAGAATACCAATAAGGGTGAAAGTTACAAAATTTAAGTTTAGGATTAAAGTAAGAAACTAGATCATAGAGTATTCATTTGGTATGATTCTTTGTCATGTGACCACAAGAGGTTAGAGGGAGCACCATTTTATTCCTAGTTAAATATGTTTGTTTACATATGGGAAAAAACTATTGGTCTTATAGATAGTTAAAACTATAATGTAAAATAACACTTTAGAGATTAACTTAAAGTATCAAATAGAGTTATAAGGAATGATATTTACTAAGGTAGATCTAATGATTTTAAGAGATTTACTAAAGTACATATAAAGGTTTCTTAGACATAGTCAATCATACATACACTAACATAGTATTCAAAATACAAGTTAGAAAAATTCATGATAGAATTTTTAACAGTGTCACATGGCATATATCTCTCTATGTATACATATCAAGGACATAAGAGGATATTAACACGGTGATTTGAATTTCATATGCATTAGTGATGGATTTATCACATATTCTATGATATATAAAAGAATTGATATTGTCATGATATACTTTATAGTAGGAAAATATCATTTGTAACCCAGAGTAGTTCAAGAAAAGTAGTTATCTGATTGATCTTGAACAAGTACAAAGGATATATACCTAGTAAGTGGAGAGGTGATGATACTAGTTTTGAGGTTACACAAGCTAATATTCCCTAGATCAGTGTGACCTAATATCACATTTAGGCTAAGGTGATGAGAATGAAAATCTCATTCAAGTTTGTGGTATACATATCTATAAATACCGAGTTTGTTGCAAATTATGAGACACCTAAGAAGCTGTGTAAAATATGAAACATTTTTCTCCAGTTCATGGAATCCCACATTTTATGTAGAGTATTATAATAATGTAAATCATGACACTTTTATGAGAAAAGATGTCATGTTTAGACAGCAGACAAAAATAATATACTTGGGGATTACATATCTTGATAAATTAAACTCAAGGGGATGAGGTGACACATAGAAGAATAGCCAGGCTATGGAAATGTGGCAGGGCCCTGACTAAATCCATATATTAGTAAAAAAAAGATCATTATCATGTGAGAGATAACAAGGATAGTTAGAAAGTTGGCTCTTGTGAAAGTGGGATTGTTGTAATAGTGGGTTCTCTAGACCCAACTGGAACTGTACTTTTGAATACCATTACAAGAATAAGGATTGATTTAAATATGTATTTACTTTATTCTTACCATTATAGTGTTGGTCATTGTTCATCCACAATTTACATGGTAATATCCTTATATTATGTGTTGTATCAGCAGGTTATAGCCATTCCCAGCTATAATAAGATCTTCTAGATACTATATCATTATCTTAAACATATATTTCTTATGGTCTAGATACATCATACAGATCAGACACATAATATTTTAGAATATCAAGTGTTGCGGGCTCTTAAGAATTGAGACTTATTCTTAGGAAGTTCACACTTGGTGAACTCTAGTAGTGATATCATGAGGACAAACCTTCCAGTTGGAACACCACATGTTTCAAGTGTCATTGGTTGTTCCTATATAAGAACTTTTTTATTGGTCTCCAGACTTGAGATAAATATCACGGTGTTCCATTTGATCATTTAATTTGTTGCAAGGTGAAATCCATAATAATTATATCATGGAGAGGAATTATTTGTTAAGTGATCCATATGTGGTATAACATTATATGAATGATGAAGATATATTTTTTCGCTTCCTGGTTGAGGAAGAGGTATCTCATGGGCCCATGTTAACCAGGATGGTAGTTCCTTCATAAATCCATATCGATGGTACAAGAAGGTAAATCTTCCTAGTAATGTCATGAAACAAAAAAAGTAATAAAAGGATGATGACACAAGTGTGAATCATTCTTTATGATATGTCATGAGATAGAGAGATTATATTACACAATAAGTGTTTGCAGGAAGAATTCATACCTATGATATTCCTTATATCCATAGGGGCAATTATGGGTTACTAAAATCTACTCTTAGTCTATGGGTTGGACTCGCTTCTATTGATATAAGGTCATATAGGGTCACACACTTAGTGTATCCATAAGTTTCACCTATTCTAATGGATATGATTTTAGGATGAAGTGGTCCCTATATATGGGACCAGTAAATGTTTGAGTATAAATGATCAAAAATAAAACTAAATAAATTATATTATTCAAGTTTTTAATAATTATTATGGAATTTATTTCTCAATGTATTCACAAGTTGTTTGATCATAATAGTGAATATGAGAAAAATATAATTTTTTTCGAATGAATATTTGATGTTTAAGGTTCATTAAATTATTTGGAGAGCTTACGGGACGAGTTAATGGTTCATATTTTATAATGTAACATTCTATAGTGTTACAAGTAATTGATAAAATATTTTTGACTTTTATGACATGTTTATTAATTCATATATGCATAAAAAAGACAAAATGAAGGTTATTACATTCTAGGGACCAAAGTTAAATTTTTGAAGGTAAAACATAAGTATTAAAGCTCAAAATTTCATATTAAATTACAAGATATAACATGCGAACCAATTTATATAGATAAAATATCTTCTCCCCTCCTCTCAAGTACTTAGAGAGAGATTTTGGAAGAAGAACACGATCAGATTGATCCTACTTTCTCGATCGAGTCCTTGTTCTTTAGGCGATCGAACAGACATCGTAATGCTCTTTTATTTCCAATAGTAGCACCTAATAAATATTGATTAATGATCCAAGAATTTTAGATCACGTGTGGATAATCTAGACGAAGTCAATTTTAGCATCTTGTATCCATAAAACATTGATGATGAGAGATTCGAACTATCGACTTGAAATGAATGAGGTATTATTTATGCTTTCATTTGATTTTATTTTTTATGCTTAAATTGATTAAAATACAGTACATGTAGAAATATGGGCTATGGGTTAAGTGTATTATCTCTTTTTAATATGAATACAAACCCAAAATTTAAATTATTCATTCTTTAGTGCTTTTTCTATGCCCTGTGTTCCTTCAAATTCTAATAATAATAAACTAATCAATAAAATTTAATGTAGAGAAATTCCTGAATTCAAATTTACTTATACACATCAAATTCATGATGCTTGTAACCGGAAAATAAATTATGTGATTTAATAAGAATTGATTAATATTTCATTATCTCTTAACACGTGTTCTATAAATAATGGTGTTAAACTATAACAACTACCGAATATAATGAAAAACCAATATCATATGAGTTATAATATAAAGTAAATCCATCATATCATACTCAATGTGTTTAGATGAAAAGCGTTTGTAAGGCTATGTTAAAAAAAACTTACATAAAAAATAACATAGTGTGTATATAAGGTGATTATTCTAATGTTTTCTATGTAAATCATAAAAATCCATGAGATATAAATGTAATTGTCTAGTAATATTATATATTTATATAAAATGGTGTAGATATATATTTGAGAAAGTGGGAGAAATATTGAATTTATTTAAGTCAATTTCGAAGATGCACAAGTAGTTAGCATAGAAACAAGTTCCACATGATCTTGTGGAAAAGTAATGTTCTAGAGACATATATTTTATAGAAATATTAAAACCATAGTGGTGGATTTATATTTACCATAGAGGGTAATATATTATTTGACTATAATAATGGATCCTATAAGGTAGTGGTAAATGGAAATCAGGAATAATTTAAAAGATTATAAGGATTCAAGAAAATGTGTATCATTTTATTGAATCAAATAATCATTTTTGGTAGTTTCTATAATTAATATAATGATTTTTCTTGGTATTAAAGAGACGAAATAAATATATGGTATAAGCATGGTTCCAACAAGGATAAATTAGTTAAACCAAACCATCATGCTTAAATACATTAGAATTACACTTGTCATAGAAGCTTTATATGATCATTATATTTTGAATTGGATTTCAAGACCATAAATCTGGGAAGGATTTTTTATAATGAAACTATAAAGGGTTGATGAACACAAATAATTCTAAAAATAAATGAAAGTTGTAGAGTCACTTTAATTAATTAATTACAACATTATTATTATAGAATAATCAACTTTAATGAAATAACTCTAGGTGTTTACAAGTGGTTAGTGGGAGAATCACAATTTCCAAATTAAAAATATTGATAATATTTTGAAAATTTTTATTGGTATTAAAATTTATAAAGATTGGTTCAATATAGAATCATTAAATATTTACTTAATGTAGCAACATATATTATAGGAAAAAATATCTACCAAGGTAGATCTCGGGGTTTCTTAAACCAATTCAAAGTTTATATATTGACAAGGTTTTAAAATAATTTTTGGAAAAATTCAACAGACAATTATTACTAGCGTGACATGGAATATATCACAAGGAAAGAATGTCTAAGACATAGAATGATATTAAAATAGTTAGAAGAATTATATTCATATCTGTGATGGATCTATCACATATTCCATGATATGTACTTTATATTTGAAATATATAATTTATAGAAGGAAAATATATGTTGAATCTAGGAATAATGCATATTAAAAAGTTAGACATACTCAATTGAACTTGAGAATGTAAAAGGGATATGTACATGGTACGTAGAGAGGAAGGAACACTAGTTATAAGTTGACAGATTCTAGTCTTACTATGGATCAATATAATCTAATACCATAGTTAAGATAATGTTATAATAAATAGAAACTCATTCAATATATTTTTTTTCCATACTGAAAAATAAATAGTACGTTGTGGCTTCTGATAAAGTTAAAAAAGTATAAAGAATGTAATGATTGATTCCAGTTCTTAGAATCATAATTTTGGTACTAATCATGATGTTTATATTATGAGGGAGAAAAAAAAGTTTACACTCATTGATTTCATTTCATGGTAACATTCACTAATGTAGGTGAATGCATACCTAACAATGTAGACATGTATTAAAATATGGCATACCCAATTTTTAAATCCATAACTCTATAGAATCATTATCCTATAATGTGAGATAGAATAATATAATCATTAGATAGTTGCCTATAAGGAATGTGGGAGTTATGTAAAAGTGGGTTCCCTAGGCCCAACTTCAAAAATTAATTTTTGATTATAATATCATGTATAAAATGAGTAATGAATGTTGTGTACTTTACATAATTATGTTGATATTTTTCATCCACTATTTTCATCTAATTTCCATATATAATTTATTTTTTCAACATGTTATAGTAGTCCCCAACTATAATGAGAGTCTCAAGATAATATGAAATAAATTTTAAACATAGGTTGTATGTTCTAGATATATCATGATGACTAGATATAGATGATGTTTGACTATCAGGTGTTGGGGGATCATAATCATCGAGACTTCTTCTCATGAATTTATCTCTTTTTGATCTCAATAATAAGAGATCATGATTCCTAGAATTAAAATAGTAGCATCAAATGTTTTAGGTTTCATTTTTAGTTATTATACAAGAACACCTGTATTAGTGTCTCGAGTTGAGATCATTATCATTTTTTATAATTTGATTATATATTTTTATAAAATTAAAAAACCAGGGAATTTTTCTCATGGTTAGGTAGATTGTGTTGGGAGCTTAAATAGTTGCATTCTATTAATTGAATGATCCTGATAGTTTTTTCACTTATTAAAGGATAAGATGTCTCAGGACAAGTCAACAAAGATAATATTAACTTTATTGAATCCATGGACATTGTGATTAAAGATAATTCCATCTAATTAGGTCAATAAGTAATAAAGTAAGAAATGATGATAACATAGTGTGTGAATCCATCTTTATGAGATATCCCATTGTAATGAGATAATATTACACAATTTGTATTCATAGGTTGATTTTATTTATATAACTATTCATTAACTCGTTAGGGTCCTTGATGAGTTTCTAGACTCCACTCCTAGAATGTGAATTATATTCAATACCTCCATGTCGGATCTGGGAATTAGATACTCAGATTATTTGGACCGACGGTTGGTGGTTTTGGGTTTTCCCTGCATCTTATTGCCTTCTATTTTCGGGTTTCATCCCATATTTTCCTTCTTTGTTCTTATTTATGTTTTTACTTATGGTTTCATCCCCATTTTCTGGTTCTCCCATTATGCTTCATGCTCGTTTGATGTTTCATTTTTATTTTTTGGGTGTTTTGGTTATCTTTTTTTGGGTATGTTTATCGAGGGTCTCTCAAATGAGCTCTATCTTGGTCTTCATCTCCCCAGTTCTCTGCTCTGGATCTAGCTTTCCATCACTCTCTCTGATTGGGATTTGCATGGTGCTCTTCCTGGTGCTTTTGGATGTGAGGTCGTGCGGTCTTGAATCATTTGGGTTTTATCTTCATTACCCCTATGTGGATGATGTAGATGGATTCATTGGATTAGCTCATTGGTCAGAGTCTTTTGTGGTGGTGTCATGATTGGTGGTTTTGGGTGGATGCGACATTGAGTTATCTGTGCGACGCTTTTTTGGTGGATTTTGTGTTGGTTTGTGGAGATGGGGTCTCATGATGGAAATGATGGTGAGCCCTGATGTAGAAGTTGATGATGTCAATGATGGTTTTTGATTGAGGCGGTGGACATCGAGGAGATACCAACCATGATGAGTGGACGAGGGTGACCTTGGTGACTGATGATATGATGATGGCGACCGTGATTTGCTGGTGATATGATAATGGCGGTGAGGGGATGTGGTACTAAAAGGTAGGTTTCTAGGGTGGCATAGTTTTCTTATTTAATGTTTGATATATTTTTATGTGAATAATATTCACTACTATCGATATAAGAACCTAGTGGGTCACACACAAAGCGCATTCAGAAGCATGACTAGTTATAGTGAATTGGAGTATAAGACTTGGAAGGATCTAAAATGGTGGTCGACTAATCTCCATGTTTTAATGATGAAAATAAATAAATAAATTCAATGTTATTCGATCTTAAAATAATGTCCATTTAATTTATTTACATTGTATATTCCTAAGTTCTTTAGTGAATATAATTAAAAATATTTTTTAAAGAGTAATAAATATTTACTATTAATGGAATCATTTAATATTCAGGGGAGGGATAAGTTGAGTTAATGACTCATATATTATCAAGTAACATTTTTCATGTATAATAATAATGAGAAAAAATATATGAAATATTTTCAGTATGTTTCAAGTGATGTTTGTGTTATTTTTTGTACATTTAAAGGGTTTACTTCTATAGGGACCTGAATATAATTTATGAAATTTATAAAATAATTATAAAATAATTTATAACACCCAAAATTTGTGTGATATGGGATGTCTCAAATTTTTTATACTCTCCCCATATCTCTTAAGTCACAAATTGAGAAAGTGAAGGGAAGATCAGAGTTTTCTCAATCCAAGTTCAAGGATCATTAGTTTGATCTCCCATAACTGTCATGTCATAAAATAGCCTTTGATTATCTATTATAGCACATAAATTTCATCTTATGATGATTGACCAATATTCTATAATGTGTGTGGATGATACAGAGAGTTTTGGGTTTGGTTCCTTTAAGAAATGATCTCTAATGATGATAAAAACATTTTTCCGATCAAAATCAGATGAGGTGTGAATTTGATTTAATTTTTCTTTATTAATTATTTATGAATAATTAAACTACACATGTGATTTGGATAAATCTAATCTAGGTAATACCATATTTTATGTTTCAATATAAATCTTGGCTTGGAAATATTAAAATACCATTTTTCATGATTCTGCAGATCTTGAGTTCCATCAGTTGGTTAATTAAGTCATATAGGAATAATAATCACACACATGATCTTGTGCTGGATGATTTTGAACATGTGATCATGATTTGGTGAAATTATTATTTTTAGTTATAACTTTTCAGTTTACACTGATTATAAAATCTTAATGTATATTTTATCATATGGATAATTGAATCTTTGGTAAATAATATGGGTTAAATATTTTTAGTTATTTGACTTTGTGATGATATATTATATTGGGAATAAAAATTTCATTAACAATTATTTAAATAGGAATTCACATAATAATATGTTTCCTTAGTCAAAGGATGCGTAAAAACATACATCACTTTTAACAGAGTTAATTTTTATGTATCTAAGGATGCAGTTCATATAGTTTTTTTACCCTTAACCATAATTTCCTCATTGATGAAGTGAGTAAGGGTAGGTAAATATTTATATCTAGTGTTATAGGATTTTTATGAAATTATTTATATCATGGAGGAGATATACGAGTGTACACTGGATACCAATTATATTCTATATATGCATGGATTAATTTTTGTTCTCTTTGGATTTTTTGAATAAATAATGAAAAATTATCCTATATCTTAATGGAAAAATTGTCATGTATTAATCAAGATGTACCATAGTGATTTAGGAAACTTTTGGTGGATAATAATAAAGGACCATATTTTTATTAACCTATCAGTATATAAAGATAAAGCATCAAATTCTAGAAAGAATCAAAAAACCATTTACCATTTCAAAGAGGAAACCGGATGAGGTCACAGTGGATTTTATGACACATTTTCCACTATCATCGAAAGGCAGGGATGAAATTTGTGTATTTTTTAACAGGATTACTAATGTGAGTTATTTTTTTTTGATCAGTTAAAATCATAGATTAATTACTTAGGGAATATTTATGTTTAGAAGATCATTATACTGAATGGGGTACCCATAAATATTAAATTTAATTAATATACTAGATTTACGTTTTAGTTTAAAAAAGAATTATAGGAGACTTTGGGAACATTATTGAGGTTGATTATTTCTTAATACTCATATAATGATAGAGGATCTGAGTGTATTATTAATATTATTGATGATGTTCTTTGTTTATTTATTCTCAATTTTGTTTTTTCATGATAGGACCATATATATCTAGTAGATTTTTCTATATGAAAACCAATTGTTGGATCCTATTAAAATTACTTCACTAAAGGCATTATATAAGAGTTCATGTCAGTCACCTTGGTTTTTGGCGGAGGATAACCATGTATAAAATCTTTCAACTAACATGGTATAAGAGGATTCTAATTAAGTTTATTCAACCAAATGAAGACTAGATATAACTCGAAGTATAAAAAAATGATGATAAAATACATTGAACTATGATTATATTATTTGGTACTATATTTTACTTCTTGACATACCTAAATTGGTACATCAATGGTAAGGTATGTAATGGACGTTAACACCACATTTTGAAGGTCTATTTAAGACTTTAGAAAAAATTATAAAGAATTATTACCAGTTAATGTTAACTGCATTGTTTGGTGGAATACTTGATGTGTTATATATATCTCAGTTAAAGAAAACTTAAACTAGAGAAATATTATTTTATCAAGTATGATGATGTATAATTGGATATAGATTTATAATCGAGATTCTGGTGTGTATTGTTAATTGAAATTAAAATTATGTATGGGTGAAATTGAACAACTTGATCATGTGTTTTCATAAAATAACAACATAATGGAGGAGGCATTTAAATGAGAAGATAATATGAGATCTTGGTATATTAATATATTTTCTACATATGGTCAACAAACCTAAATGGGGACAAGAATTTTTATCGAGGGGATTTTGTAAGAACTTTGAGTATATAGTTCCCTATTGGTTTTCTATTTATGTTGATCTTATTCATTTTTTATTATTATTTTTATATAAATTATGAAGTTTTGGATAAAATTGAGGAAGTAAGTGGGAATTGTAAATGTGTTTTCTATAATGTATAGAAATATACGATCTGGTACGCAGGAAGATGAACCAAGTACCATTTGGATTGAAAAAAGGGAGGGGATGGAATTAGATAGAATACCACGGGGTCAGTGGACACATGGTATATAATTTATATCTACTGAGTACCAAATGTTGTAATTTTTATGTATTTTTCACGAAATCATAGACCAGGATGTGGCGAGAGTCACCACTATGTGTTCATTTTCTTAATATATTTCTTAGTTCCAAATCACGGTGCATATGATACATAATATATGACATCGTACGATATTTTCTCCTTTATTTGTTATCATGTTTATTTTTCTTGTTTACACTTCATCTGATGATATATAGAAAAAGTTATTAATTGTAAAAGGAATTTGAAAATCACAATATAAATAAGGTGAAAACCAACTTTTTTTCCATTTCATTTTATAAGAAACATTTTGACTCAGAGATGATACTTAGTAATATTAATGAGGCCAATAAAATAGAAATTTATGGACCTTAGTGATGATATATATGACTATTACCTGTCATAGAAATTTATCTTTATTTATCTTCTATCCTGTTATCTTCAAGGGGGAACTTCTAAAACACCATTATAGAGAAAGGGTTTTTGCAAAGTATTTAGTGATTCTAGAGGATAATGAATAAAATCATATTTAATAACCTCTTATTTTGTTTATTGAGGTATGTAAATTAAAATCATTTTCAATGAAGACTAGAAGAATGGATAATGTGGAATTTTTATTTTATGTATGTGTTTTGTCATCTTACAAATTCAATTACTTGTATATCTTGTAATGTGTTTGGTATTTTATTCCTTTGATTATAGGAATAGTGATTCCCCATAAAACCGTTTATTGTTATCATAAAAAGTTCTAATGATGTATCAATATGATGTTATTGGTAATTTAAAACCATTTTTGGGTGTTTTTATAAAACCAATGTAATTTATGTAAAACTATATCTTAGACTATATTGTTTTCACAAACGTGACATGGTTTACCATTTTCTATGATTTTATTTCTAAAACATGTTGTGGAATTTTCTTATTTTAATGAAAAAATAAATAGCATTCTCACTGTAAAATAGAGATTCATTTTCAAAATCACCAAGATGTGATTATCTGACCACTACATTATGGTCATGGACACCACTATGACAAACCACATCATAGTGGATGTTTAATTATTTTTTTTGATGAAAACATTGAACCAAAATGAAATGTGTCAATATATTCTATTATAGATCCTTTAACCCATGTACTATAAAAATGGTATGGAGTGTTCTACCATGGAATAGTGGTAATCCATGGTCTTTATAAAAATAATTAATTTTTTTTTCATGAAATACATTTTTCAAAATGGGTATAATGGGTCTCTTATAAATCCACCTGACTCTATACCAAGTCAAAAGTGGTTTTTAATTATTATGTTTTTATAATTTTATTATATCTCATGTAAAATAATTTAACAGTTCATTTTTTAAAATATCTATTTAAATATTTTTTTTATATTTTCTTATATTAAAAATATTGTATGTTTTTGTTCAACTATTTAAACTAATTTTACGATTTTTATGACATCCATATGAGAGTTTCATTATTGGTATCACAACATAAAACATAGTATTATTTTACCTTGACATCAAAATGTTATATGGTTACGACATGGGATTTAGAGTTTGATTATAGTTTATACATATAATGTGTTACAATATCTATGGAATTATGTTTTCAATTGAGTATTTAGCCTTGGGTAGTAGGGATTTTGGTTAAAATTATCACCAACCCCGGGGACTATTCTCTATCTTAGAAGGTGGGTTTTTGATACCTGTTACTTGATGATTACTCTTGTACGAATTTACCATTTCATATAAATGTAAAAAATTAAATTATAATGTTATATATTCCTTATACATGTGATGCATTTAGATATGTGTAAATATTTTTGGGTTCTATTTTTTAGGTTAGTAACATAGACCGCGAGTTGTGTAAAAATTATACATTATTTTTAATATGTTAATTTTGTTAAAGGGATAGGGATTCCAAAACTAAATATTTAGAAGCCTTTATATAGAAATGGATTAAATTAAATGTAAACATTGAATGGGATGCATTAGTTATGTATGATATGTATCTGATGTATATGGAAATTATGAGTCTAAAAACCCTAAAACATTTAAGTGTATGATTTTTTCCAAATAAAACACATGTCAATACCTCAATCTTCTAATCATGTTGGTTTATGAAATTTTTTTGTTCTCATGGATTTTATTATAAAATCCATAGAGGAAATGGACATACCTAATAGTTATGTTGCCAAATAATGCTTTGAGATTTTGGTTATTGTTACAATGGAAACCCTATAACAAGGGTTATAAGAAAAATAGAGTTGATTTTTATCCATATGATAGATTTAGACAGAGGATTTTCAACTCCACTCTCTTAGAATCACGTGGGATATGATTGGATCAATGGACCACCAAAATATCTATGTTTTGTGAGGAAAACTAAAATTAATTCAAAACATAGTGAAATATGGATCTTAGTCCAATAATGGTAATGATGTAAGGGGTTTAAAATTTAGTTAGTGTACAATAGTTAAATTTCATTGACAATAACACATAAAACAAAACATTAATACATAGATATTATTTTTTTATAGATTATGGTATGAATCGTTAATATCATTTGGATATCAATTATAGGGATAACCAATTATATAATTGTAGATTTTTATCTATGTTTAAGAAGTTATCTCATACTGAATAATTCTATATATTTGAATGTGAATTTTATAAAAATAAATTTTTTCTAAATCTAATTCATGGGTATTGGATATCACATGTGAATCACCCATTTTTTTCTAATAGGGAGAGTCCAAAAAAATATGATATAATTAATGAAATGAGAAGTATATATTCATTATGGAAATGAGGAAAGAGTTTCTTAATTTCAACCATACACTTGTAATATATATGTACCAAGTGTTTTAATTATAAAACTAGAAATTTGCTGTTGTTTTCTATCTATAAACAAGAATTTTATTTCCATATATTGTTTAAAAAAGATGGATTTTTATTCATTGTTGAGATTAAGACTTGTTCAATATATATGAATGGAATTTTTTATGACATTAATAATGTGGTGAATGTTTTATAAGTAATATACATGGAAAATATAATATATAAATTTTTTGATAATTAGGTAAAGATTGATTCTAAAACCACTTATATTTGGCCTTGTTTCTTTGAACCTATAAACAAGAAATAAATCCAAAGATTCCATAGAGATAGATTTTTAGAATAATTTGAAAGATTATAATATTTTTTTATCTAGGTAAATGTATAAATAACAAATTATTAGGAAAGGTGAGAGATATAGTGGAATATTATATCTTATACATAGTGATGTAAGTGGACCAATGTGTACTCTTTAAAGTAGTGTGTATAGATAATTTTTAACATTTACTATCGATTGATGTCTGTAGGATTATGTTTTCGAATAAACATGGAAAAAGTATTATGATTATTAAATTAGATCTAGGTGATGAATACATGATTCGTGATTTTTTTACTCATCTAGGAGACTAAATATTTTTTTTCCAACTCACTCCTCTTGGAACACCAAGGTGGTCTGATAGGTGAAATCATACCTAGTTAGACATGGTTCAATCGATGAAGAGTCAGTGAGACCTTTCTATATAATTTTTAGTGTATTCTTTTGAAACCAAAATATTTATACTAAAATTCATTTCAACATACCAAATAAGATAACGATTAATGTCACCCGAGTTGACTCGTAGTAGGGCTCATTGCACATTCCTGGATTCCATGAGTGTGTGACAAGTACTGGGGTACTATACAAAGTGAAAGAGAATGATTTTACCCTTAACATAAATATCATAATATATAAATATAATATTATCATAGAAGATATCCAAGATACACCATATGTTGAAAATAATCAAACTATAAAAGAAAACATCCAAAAAATAGATAAAATGGTCTAAAAAAACCAAATGATGGGCCAGAATCACAGAACAAGAAGAAAACCATAGATCCAACACCATATGACCATACATCACCACCGTCCCAACCCAAAATAATAGTTACATGAACTAAGAGATCCATAAACCACAATTTTATCTTCTCCTTTATCGTTTCCTACAAAGACGTGTCATAAATTTATTGACGGAAAAAGTAGGGCATCACTATTAAATCTTAGTAGGATCACACCATGAATTTTTATAATTTATTTCCATTAATATACATTAGTTATTTTAGAAAATAGTTTTCAAAAAATTTCAAAATAAATCATTTTTCATAAAATATCATTTAATAGTTTTTATTTTAAAAATTTCCAAAAATGTCAATAAAAAATGAATGAGACACAGTGCTCGTCCTTGAGGCATAAGAAAATAAAATTAGAAGGTCTCAAGAATCAATATCTATAAAAAGTGAGAAAATTGACATATGAAATAATAAAGAACATAATGTATCCATTAAAATCTAAAGTGATAATAAAAACTCCAGGGTATATACAACTTTGATGGATATAACCACTATCCAACATAAATTATTCCAAATACCTGGGAACCACAGTTCCCCATAATGGATAACCCCTAGAAAATATAGAATCAATAAAACCTCCCTTATTGATAGACAAATCAACTTATTCTCGCTTATTTCTAGTTTTCCCCACTCTCCGAGGTATCTATGATGTGTAAATAGATTGTCGTTTCATTCAATAAACCCTTTTCACATATTATAAACATTTTCCATGGAAAATACATTTCATTTGATGGCCCCATTTTAATGAAACATTTTCAATATTGATACCACATATCTTCCATTCTTGAAATCCATTTTTATTTCAAAATAATCTTTATGGAAATTTATCTGACACATCTTGTGCGTTATAATTGTTTATGTCAAAGACCCCCTTTTTTAGGAGTCATTTCTTTAGCCATAAAAGATTAAATTCACCTATAATGTATTTTAGTTCATTAAATTCACAATTTAAATCCAATTAAATTAAAATAAAATAAGTCATTCCAAGAGATAGACTATAGGATATAGATAAATACCTGAAATATGATAAAAACAACATTTCCATTAAGACAGGTGATGGGAGAGGAGGAAATGATATCTAGAGTACCTAGATACAAAGTATAAAACATCAATTATCCCTCTCCATCCTAGATCCAATAATCTAATATCATGATTATTAAAATGCATTGAGAGTAATAGACGAAAATGGATTGGAATAGATATTCAAACCACCCCCAACAGAGATACAACCTTCCAACTGACTCAAAGATCCACCACTGGGGAGATGGATATAGATAAGAATTTCACTATGTAACATCCCAAGTAAATGAAGAATAATATATTTTCATACTTATTAATATTTTTGAATTAAATATTAATTTTTCTTTAAAAGGGTTACTATGTTCGATAGCGTACCCGATACACAACAACGGGTTTCTTTGAAATCTTACATTGCACACTAATAATATAATATTATTATTTTAAATGGTAGTTAACTCCTAACTGTTGTATTAGAGGGAATGAACAAAACTAACTACAATATGATTATAAATGATTTTTAAATGTATTTACATTTATCCAATAAAATGTTAGAGGCTTAAAATTTGAATGAATCTAATTTGTTACATAATTTACATTAAAGGGACAATTTACCACCTTTTAATGGAGAAATCGCTTTAAATATAGTTTTGGTCACTTTAATACATTCTAATTCACAAAATAAAATCCTTCTTTATAATGGGGACATCAAATTTTACTTTGGGTAATTTTTTGTTATTTTTCTGATAAAGTTCATTTTTTTAATTAATAGTAAAAAATATTGTATTTTAATTCAAAATTGCCTTTTAATCTAATTTATTTATATGGTTATGTTATATTTGTAATCGGTTTTAAAGTGAAATTAAAATATATTTTTACTATTTAATCCAATTTTGGTCATTGGAGTTAATTTCACTTTGAAATTGGACATAAACAAGTATCAATCTTTTGATATTTATTGTTTCTAAAAAACACGCTATTTGTTTTGATAACGGGAATTAATTTTAAAATTAATTACTTCCAGTTATATGTTTTGAATTTGGTAAAATAGAAATCATTTTTTAATTCTGAATATCAAATATATCTTAGGCTGAATGTCTGGTATTTTTCTGAAAATCTTCAATTTTTGATTAATTGTGAAACCACTTAGTAGTAGTTAAAAAAACATAATTTTTCATTTAAATGAAATTTTACAGGTTTTGTGAATTGAATTCCAAAAATATAAAATACATGATTGTTATCAGTAAGTAAAATTTGGTTCAATAATATGAAAATAATTTTTAGTGAATATTAAATTTTGACTATTATTTACCACGGTTAAAGGTAAATAAGGTAATTTAAGGTAAAAAGAATATTATAATAATTCTAAAATTACCTTAACAATTGTCCAAACCTTATTGGTTTATTAATTTATGACCATGGAAATATTTGGGTTGATTTTGGGATCCCATTTATCCACTTGGGAGAGATAATGATAATTTTTATTAATTAACTTAATGTAAAGGAAAAAATGACAACAACAAATATCTTTTAGTACATTAATTTTTATAAGGGGTTATAGAAATTATATTTTCGGCTATAAATATTCATTGAAAAGATAAAAACACTTCCAACATCATGATATTTATTATTATTATTTTTAGACGTCAATTAAATTAAATTATATATGACACAATAATGATGCAGTGTTAACAACATTAATAAAGGATTTAAATAAATAAGATTATAATGATTACAATATTATCCAAAACATGTCCAATTTGGATTAGATGATTATATTTCGAATATGAGTCATATTATATAAGACTTTAATAATTTCAGGGACCTTTATAACCCGAATATCATTATATAATCAAATAATATTTTCACACTTTCCTGAAGAGCCCCTCCTCTCCCTTATAAAAGGATACCACTTCTAACCAAATACTCAAACATCTCAGGCCTTTTTTATCATCCAAAATCTTCCCAATTAATCTCCCTACATCCCTCTCCTCCTCCAAAAAGCCTTACCTTAGTAAGAAGGCACTTCAAGATGTCCTTTGGTTCAAACCAAAGGGAATTACCCAAATTAAAGGTAATTGTTTCTCTTAAATTGTTTTCTTTTATTTTACTTCTCCAACCCCTAAACACTTTTTATTACTTTCTTTTGTAACAAGACCAGTATAATCAATATACTAGGATATTGTTATGATATGGATTCTAACTACACTTACACACAACTCCATCTAATGGGTGAAGAAGATAATGTTTCTGTGGATAGAAAACTAACGCCACACGGAACGACGGTTGTTCAAATATCTCAAACCGCCTCTCATGGTGGTCATTATGAAGGAAATATATTTATATATGATATATATTATGTTTATTTTTTCTTTACGCTTCTGTATTTTTCCATTTATATAAATACATTATTGTTTCCATAGTGGGTAAATATGATAATCTCATTAGAGGAAGTGCGGACTATCGCCCCCTCAAAGTGATATGACTCGTTAAATGCCTTATGTGGGACGTATAAAGGATAGAGTTAATAATATTCTATATGATATTATACTGGTATTATAATATAACTATTTATCATTTTGTTTTTAATTCCATTAAAATAAAAAATAGAAATGGATGTAGCGTTCATGCGTACGTATGGCTTACCGTCTCCATGAATGATGAATTTAATTTTCTTACTTCTAAATGTTATGTACTATTATAAATATATATATATATATTCTAGATATATATGATATATATGATATCTAAATCATTAATATCATTTTAAAGATAATGGATATCTGTAATAGCCCAATATTTGTTTTAAAAGAAAGTACTTTCTTATAAATATGTCCTAATCACATTAACTACTAAGTGCTATGGGACCATTAAAACATAAGTTTTTCACTTATATGATTTGAATTTCAAAAATACGACATACACAGTCACGATTAGTAAGTTATTTCAATTCCAATAAGAAAAACTTAATTTTTGGTGAATAGTAACCTACCCTTATGAATAGTAACATACCATTATGAATAGTGATATACCCTAATGAATAGTAACTTTACCTATGATAATATATAAATAGTATTCAAGTTGAAAGTACGATATACCTATATTTTAGAATAAGTTAATGAATGTTTTAAAACATGTTTTTGATAATAAATTATGATTTTAAATAAATATTAAAATAATAATATTTAGAAAATTATTTTTGAAAAATGGAATTCATTTTTGGATTCTAAAGTCCGAAAAATGGTTAGGGTGAATTTTTTATATTTTTATGAAATACTAAATTTTTTTATGAATAGTAAAATATGGTAATTTACAGTATATATAAATTATAAGCTAAATAAACTATTCCTAGCATCATGGCTGATGTCACCACCCTTAATCAGAATTCAAATGACAAAATTACTATTCTTGGTCATGGAATACTTACTATTACTTGTCTTGTGAAGAAATAATAAATTAATGAATTTTATATTAAGAAATCTCTTCTCTCCTCCACTATAAAAAACCCCCTCTCACCCCCTCTTCCAATAACTCATCTCAAGCCTTGTGTCTTATCCAAATTCTGGACAAATACCCTACCAACCTCCTCTCCCAAGTCTAGCAAGATTTGGTCTCATTAAAAGACCAAAACCTCTCCCTTAAGGAGGTTCTCAAGGAAGTTTGGTTCAAGAGGTAAATTACACTTTTCAATTCTTTGTCTTTCCTTTCAAGTTCAATTGTTTTCTTTTTATATTACCTCTATTTATCCAAAATTTGTGATGACAACAGTATCTTATATGTACTAGAATGTTGTCATGATAGTGGAATAAGTTATCATCATCTCCCCCTTTTTACCTTCTTTTATACTAGTAGCAAGAACACCATCCGAGATGTGTCAATTTTACACATTCAAGGACGATGGACTTTCGATTTCTTTTATCATTATAAAATCATGAAATCATATTTGTTATGGTTGAACCAGGTTATTATATCTAATATAACCTATTTAAGATTCTGTAATCTCTTTGTTCAAATGGTATTATGTTATATTGAAAAATGGGTTTGTTGTAATCAAAACCCACAAATTAACCAAAACAATTATCATTAATGTTCTATATGATAATTCATCCTTGTTCCATGTAACCATTTTATATAAATGAACAATAACACCTATTTATGTTAATAAATAATATATAATTTTAATTCTAGAGATTTACATCCATTCCACTTCATTACTTAAAAACAAGTGAACTGAATATGAAAATAAGAGAAACGAACACTCCGGAACGACGAAATTCAATACAATAACTAATAAATAAAGACATAAATGAAATAACCAGAATTATTATAAAATAAATAAATGTATAATAGGTTCTGAAATAATTTATTAATAAGTATAATTTCTTTTTCCAGGAAATTAAGTACAAGAGTGGAAAACGTTCTGAGTTAAGGTAAGAGTTTCTTCATCTCACTTCCATTTTCGAGAGATTTTCCATATTCACTAGTAATACTTTTGTATGGTGTATGTGTACTGACCATTGATGTCACATCTCATGAATATATTTATCTTCATGGTATTAAATCTATCATTTTTATATTATTAATTTTGTGTCATATGAATCATTTGATTACAAAGGTAAGACTTTTTCCACCTGAACTTCCATTTTCATTCGAGATACTTTCATTATCTAATTACCTCAATGAAATTATTATTTAATGTTATGTACTAATCATATATTTTGTGTTATTATCATATATATGTTTACAAACTAGAACCCTTCCTTATTTTATGCATAGTTACACATTTTTAAAGGAACTTTCAAAGTTGTTTCCAAAATACTAGCCCGATCCAAGGGAATTTCTCAAATTATTTCCTATTTCTAAGGGAACCCTATGATATGATTTTTGGAAACATTTATCTTTATAAAATCACTAATTTTATTATGAAAATACTATCTTACCTCACTTCTGGTTTTATACAAATATTTTTCCAAAAGAACACTTCTTTTCAAAATAAAAGAGTATTTATCTCAAGAATTGCTTAATGATTTTATAAGAGTGCTTTCATATAATTCAACACTCTTATTGATTCCATGGTATTATTGGGTTTAATAACTAATGAAGTCATCTACCATATTTTATTTAACAGTTTATGACTAACTCTTTTGTGGATGATCTGTTCTTAAACCATTCACTATATTATTCCGAATGGTTAGTGTTTATGTTCAATAATTGTGGAAAGTTTGTTACATTTCATATGATAGTTTCAATATGAATGTATATGTTGTTTATTATTATCCCCACTCATATGAGGAATGCATTGGAATTATTATGTGATGGGTGGGGCCTGCTATAGCCCCTCAATGCATCAGTAGGTCTCATGAGACAAATAGGCGTGGAATTGGCCGAGGCCTTTCCCAATGTGATATGGATTTTGGCCGAGGCCTTTATCCTTAGACATCTTGGATGAGGGCTTGACAAAGTGTTTCAGTATGTCTGGCACTATGAATTCCATCATTATGAGTTTAGCTATTGATATTCCATGAGGTTATTCGTTTAGTATAATACCCATGATTATGATTTGTTATGGAATTATTTACACAGCTTATTTTCCTGCCATAATGTGTTCATGTTTATTATTAAAGGCATGTGTTTTCAATTATGCGCCATGTCTTATGTTTATACTATATTCTATTGTATTGATTACTCTTACTGAGCATTTTATCTCACTGCTTTCTTATGTATTATTTATTTCAGTACATGAAGAAGTTTATTATAAATGACATACTGAAATAACCTAGGAGTTATGGGTGTCATCTACAGAGTTTCCTTGTTGTATTTCTCTTAAAGTTGTAATTATTGAACATATGTATGAATATTGTTACCAATAATACCAAACTACATGGTCCTTTGGGATTCGTATTCCTTGTATGTATGCCAACATAATCAAATAAGGCACTGGCTCCGGGAAACTGGGGTTGGGTCCTTACAGTTGGTATCAGAGGAAGTTTAGTAGAATACTTGGAAACTAGACTTAGAAAACATAGAATTAGGGAAGAGTCCCTAAGTTAGTCTTTGAGGATATACATATAATAACGGCCTGGTATTTTGGTAAGGAATATATTATGTGTATCTTTCAAGAAATACATCCCTGTCTGGATACGAGCAGGTAGAGGCAGCTCTGGCACAGATGTATCTAGGGGTAAAACCCAAAAACACCACTTTGAGCTAGACTCGAACGGAAACTGGTGCACGAAAACGGGCCTTGATGCACTCTTTATTACAACACTCTTGGGGTATATGCTTAGGATAATTACCATTTTCATTATAAGCCATTATGAAGGATTGAAATGAAAACTATTCCTCAAAGAAACCATATTTGTTAATATGGGATTATCCGTTCATAGGATCTAAATCTCTTTTTCAAAGTATTTTGTTAAGTTAAGTTTATAAATTATGATTCATAACCTAATCTAGTGTATGCAATTTTCTAGATATGGCGCCATGTGGAAGGAATGGAAACCGCACGAACAAACATGTCCCTTGTAGGGATTTTCCTCCGATGTAAGATACTGATGTTGGCTCTGGTGTTGTGACTGGTGCTGAGAAACCCATAAATGTACTGGGAAAACTTACTCAGGTTATGAATAATTACTTTACCCGTATAAGGAATCTAGATCCACCACGTGGAAAAGCTATGCTATATCGCTTTATGCGACAACAACATCCATCGTTCAATTGGACTACAAACGCTTCTGTAGGAGAGCAGGGGATATGTTCCCTCGAGACGATATTTCTCATTTGGGGATGTAAAGAATGAGAGAAGGTTTTCATGGAAATATATCGTCTATCGGGAGATGTGGATCAATGGTGGTCATTAATCCAAAACAAAAAGGAGGAAGAAGAAATAGAAGAGATGGAATGGAGGGATTTTAAGGAAATATTCTTTGAAAAATATTTCCCTTGTGAACAAAGAGCAGATATGGAGAGGAAATTCTTGAATCTGAAGAAAAAGGAGGATGAAAATGTTGCCAAGTATGAAGCCAACTTCACAAGGCTAGCAAGACATGTTTTGAACTACATACGAAATCCATGGAGCAAAATCGATAGATTATTTGATGGCCTAAAGCCATTACACCGGCGGGCACTAGTCTCCCAAAATTTTTCATCATATGAGGACATAGTTTCATGTGCTATCAAGACCGAAAAAGAATTCTCTAAGTATTATGACTTTAAGGGAAAGCAAGAAAAGAAGAGGGCTACTGAAAACCCTAGGAAAGGAAATAAGGAAACAGGTAAGAAGGGAAGAGTTTAATTTCCACCATGTAAAAATTGTGGACGGAAACACTCCAGTGTGTGCTTAAAAGGAAAAGGAGTATGCTAAAAATGTGGTATGAAAGGCCATATTGCTAGTGATTGCAAAGGAATGAAGTAATCCAGTGATGTTCGATGCTATAATTGTCAGGAGATGGGGAACTATGCTAATTATTGTCTAAAATGTTGTGGAAATATGCAATAGAAGAGGCCAAGAGAGCAAGGACAAGCATATGCGATCACACCTGCAGTATTTGAAGTTCCGCATGACGTGGTGGTAGGTACTTTTGTCATTTAATCAAGATTATCCAATGTTTTATTTGATTCTGGATCATCGAATTGTTTCATATCTTCCCAGTTTTCTAAGAAAATTAGATATTTCAAATTTGATTTAACAAGGGAGTTTTCAGTCAAAACTCCTAAGGGAAGTATCTGTTCCCATTAGGGAATAGAAATGTTCTTTATCTGCTGATCTCATCGTCATACCCATGATGGAATTCGATATAATCCTCAGTATGTATTGGCTTTGTGATCATGATGCAAAAATTCATTTTAAGAAGAGGGAGGTTACGATTTTTGATGACGATGATAAAGAACACCTTATCTTTATAGAAGAATCGTCACCACCTGATTCTTATCTAGATCCACCCCCAGTAGCTCAACTAAATTCAATTATTGGGGAGGAAGAGAATGAAATAACTATGGGTGAGGAAAGGAATGTTCAAATAGAGTATGTACCTATTGTGAGAGAATATGTAAATGTGTTTCCAGAAGATTTACCTGGACATGCTCTAGAATGAGAAATTGAGTTTTCCATTGATTTAATTCTTGGTTCAAGGCCCATATCGAAGACCCCTTATATAATGTCCACTGTGGAATTAGTGGAACTAAATAAACAACTAGTGGCATTGAGTAATAAGTGAATTATCCGCCCTAGTGCTTCTTTATGGGGAGATGCTGTCCTTTTTGTTAATAAGAAAGATGGATCTATGAGGTTATGTATCGACTACACTGAGATCAATACTATAACAATAAAGAACAAGTATCCCCTACCACACATTGATGATTTATTTGACTAACTGCATGGAGCTCAATACTTTTCAAAGATTGACCTTGGATCTGGATATCGTCAGTTGAGTGTAAAGAAGGAAGACATTCCGAAAAAAGCATTTCGAACCAGGTAAGGGCATTACGAGTTTACAGTAATGCATTTTGGATTAACTAATACACCCTCTGTTTTCACGGATCTAATGAACATAGTTTTCAAGGAATATCTTGATGATTTTTAGTGGTATTTATTGATGATATCTTGGTATACTCTAGAAGCTATGAATAACATGAAAATCACTTGCGCACTATTCTAAAGACACTGAGAAGAAATGAATTATATGGAATGTTCAGAAAGTGTAAATTCTGGCTCCAATTAGTTTCCTTTCTGGGCCACATTGTCTCTAAGGATGGAATATCTATAGATCCTGCAAATACGAAGGTTGTGCAAGAATGGCCTACTCCAATGAACGTAACTGAGGTACGTAGTTTAATTGGCTTAGCAGGTTATTATTGGTGTTTCGTACATAATTTTTCCCCACTGGCTAACCCTCTAACGAATCTCCTACATAAAGGGGTTAAATTTGTTTGGTCAAAAGATTGTGAAGATTGTTTTGAATAAATGAAGAGAAGATTAGTCAATGCTCATATATTGACTCTACCATCGGGGAATGAAGGGTTTGTTATTTATAGTGATGCTTTAAAGAAGGACTTGGTTGTGTCCTTATGCAAAATGATAGGGTTATTTCTTAGGCATCACGACAACTAAACATTCATTAGAAAAAATACCCTACTCATGATCAAGAGTTAGCTTCTGTAATATTTGATTTGAAGATATGGAGACATTATATCTGTGATGAAAAATGTTAGATTTATACTAATCATAAGAGTTTGAAGTATATTTTCTCATAGAAAGAATTGAACATGAGACAAAGTATATGGCTTGAACTACTCAAGGATTATTATTGCATGATACACTACCACCCAGGGAAGGAAAATAAGGTGGAAGATGCTTTGAGCAGAAAGGATCATGGAGTTTGGAACAAGATGAGAATTGAAAGGGACCCTATTTTCAGGGATCTAATAAAGATGGTTATGGGAATTGTTAAGAGAGGTATCACATCACTACTTTTTCAAATGGTTTCCCAAACTTCTTTACTAGATAGGATAAAAAGTTATCAGGCTGATGATGAGGAGTTTCAAAATAAATTTAAAGCCATAAATGATGGGAAGATGACTGACTTCTCATATGAAGATGGAATTTTGAAATTCGGGAAGAGGCTTTGTGTTCCCGCTATTCCTGAGCTAAAGAGAGAACTGTTGGATGATGCTCATTGCTCTAATTTCTCTATAAATCCTGGTAGCACAAAGATGTATTGAGATATCTGACAGAACTTTTGGTGGAACAATATGAAATGGGAGATTTCTGAATATACGTCAAAGTGCTTGGTATGTCAACAAGTGAAGGATGAGAGTCAAAAGTCTAAGGGGATGATGCAACCACTACCCATACCATCATGGAAGTGGGAGAACATTACCATGGACTTTTTCACTAGACACCCAAGGACATATAGAAGAAAAAATGATATATGGGTCATTGTGGATCGTCTTACAAAGACAGTTCACCTCATAGAGATTCGAGAGGACTTCTCATTGGATCAACGTGCAAGGATTTACATCAAAGAAGTGGTAAGGCTGCATGGAGTACCACTCTCTATTGTATCCAACCGTGATCTTAGATTCACCTCGAAGTTATGGAAAAGTCTCCAACATGCTTTAAGCACTGAACTGAACTTCAGTAGGGCCTATCATCCTCAAACTGATGTCCAATCCGAGTGGACTATTCAAACATTGGAATACATGTTGAGGGAATGTTCTATGGAATTCAAAGGAGGATGAGGCCAACATCTTCCACTAGTTGAACTCTCCTACAATAATAGTTTCCACTCGAGCATCTGTATGGAACCATAGGAAGTACTTTATGGGAAAAGGTGTAGAACACCAGCGTGTTGGGATGAAGTCGGTGGGAAAAAGATGCTAGGAACTGAATTGGTTGAGGAAATGGCGGAGAAGGTGAAAACCCTTCAGCAGCATATCAAGGTAGCCCAAAGTCGACAGAAGAGTTATGCAGATAACCGTCGACGAGACTTGGAGTTAAAAGTATTAGACCTGGTATTTCTACACATATATCCATGGAATAAGTTCATGCGGTTTGGGAAGAAAGGAAAGCTAAGTCCCAGGTATATTGGCCCATTTGAGATCATTGATCGAGTCAGATATGTGGCATATCGATTGGCACTTCCACCAACCTTGTCAAAGGTACACGATGTCTTTCATTTATCCCTCTTAAGAAAGTACATACCAGACCCTTCACATGTACTCTCTTAAGAGGTGGTACAGTTGGAGGGTGATCTTTCCTATGAGGAGCATCTGGTGAAAATATTGGATCATAGAGACAAAGTTCTACGCAACATGACTACTCATATGGTCAAGGTACTATGGAGAAAACATAAGTACTAAGAGGCAACTTGTGAACTTGAGGAATCGATGAAGGAGAAGTACCCCCTGTTCTTAGACTAGATTGTATATGAAATTTTGAGGGCAAAATTTTTGTAAGGAGGGGAGAATGTAACGAACCAATTTTTTTTTAAAAGAAATTACTTTCTTATAAATATATCATAATCACATTAACTAATAAGTGATATGGGACCCTTAAAACATAAGTTTTTCACTTCTGTGATTTGAATTTCAAAAATCTGACATACACAGTCGTGATCAGTATGTTATTTAGAGTCTAATAAGGAAAACTTAATTTTTGGTGAATAGTAACCTACCCTTATGAATATTAACATACCCTTATGAATAGTTATATAGACTAATGAATAGTAACCTTAGCTATGATAATATATAAATAATATTGAAGTTTAAAGTACGATATACCTATATTTTAGAATAAGTTAATGAATGTTTTAAAACGAGTTTTTTATAATAAATTATGATTTAAATTAAATATTAGAATAATAATATTTATAAAATTATTTTTAAAAAATGGACTTCATTTTTGGATTCTACATGTCGAAAAATTGTTAGGGTGAATTTTGGAGATTTTTCGGAAATACTTAATTTTTTGATGAATAGTAAAATACAGTAATTTACCGTATATATACATTATAAGCTAAATAGACTATTCCTTGAATCAGGGATGATGTCACCACCCTTGATCCGAATTCACATGAAAAAACTACTATTCTTGGTCATGGAATAATTACTATTACTTGTCTTCTGATGAAATAATAAATTAATGAGTTTTATATTAAGAAATCCCCTCTCTCCTCCACTATAATCCCCCCTCTGACCCCTCTTCCAATCCCTCCTCTCAAGCCTTGTGACTTCTCCAAATTCTGGACAAATACCCTCTAAACCTCATCTCCCATGTCCATAAATCATCGGACCCATTATAAGAACAAAACCTCTCCCTTAAGGAGGTTCTCAAGGAAGTTTGTTTGAAGAGGTAAATTCTACTTTTCAATTCTTTGTCTTTCCTTTCAAGTTCATTTGACTTCTTTTTATATTACCTATCTTTATCCAAATTTTGTGATGACTCCAGTACCCTATATGTACTGTAATGTTGTCATGATAGTGAAATAAGTTATCATCATCTCCCCCTTTTTACCTTCTTTTATTCTAGTAACAAGAACACCATCCGAGATGTGCCAATTTTACACATTCAAGGACGATGGACTTTCGATTTCTTTTGTCATTCTAAATTTTGGTCATGAAACCATTCCTATTATGGTTGAACAAGATTATTATATATAATATAACCTATTTAGGATTATGTCATCCGTTTGTTCAAATGGTTTTATGTTATAAAGAAAAATGAGTTCATTGTAATCAAACCCCACAAATTAACCAAAACGATTATCATTAAAGTTATATATGATAATTCATCCTCGTTCCATGTAACCAAGTTATATAAATAAAAAATAACACCTACTTATTTTTTTAAATAATATATAATTTTAATTCTAAAGATTTACTTCCATTCCACTTCATTACTTAAAAACGAGTGAACTGAATATGAAAAAAAGAGAAACGAACACTCCGAAACGAAAAAATTCAATACAATAACTAATCAATAAAGACATAAATGAACTAACCCTAATGATGATAAACTAAATACATGTGTAATAGGTTATTAAATAAGTTATTAATAGGTATAATTTCATATTTCAGGAACTTAAGTACAAGAGTGGAACACGTTCCGTGTTAAGGTAAGGGTTTCTTCATCTCACTTCCATTTTCGTGAGATTTTGCATATTCACTTGTAATACTTTTGTATGGTGTAAGTGTAATGAACATTGATGTCACATATCAGGAATATCTTTATATTCATGGTATTGAATCTATCATTTTTATATTATTAATTTTTTTTCATACGAATCATTTGATTACAAAGGTAAGGGTTTTTCCACCCGAACCTCGCTTTTCATTTGGGATACTTTCATCGTATAATTACCTGAATGAAATTATTCTGTATTGTTATGTACTCATCATATATTCTGTGTGAGTACCATATATTTCTGTACAAACCAGAAAACATCCTTATTTTATGGATAGTTACACATTTTTTAAGAATTTTCAAAGTTTTTTGGAAAATACAAGCCCGATCCAAGGAATTTCTCAAATTCTTTCCTATTTTCAAGGGAACTCTATGATCTATTTTTGGAAACCATTATCTTTCTAAAATCACTAATTTTATTATGAACATACTATCTGACCACACTTCTGGTTTTATACAAATATATTTCAAAACGAACTCTTCTTTTCAAAATAAAAGAGTATTTGTCTCAAGAATTGCTTAATGTTTTTATAAGAGTGTTTTCATCTAATTCAAAACTCTTGTTGAATCCATGGTATTATTGGGTTTAATAATTTATAAAGTCATCTACCATATTTTATTTAATGGTTTATGACTAACTCTTTTGTGGATAATCTGTCCTAAAACCATTCACCATATTATTCCTAATGGTTAGTGTTTATGTTCAATAACTGGGGAAAGCTTGTTAAATTTCATATGATAGTTTCAATATGAATGTATATGTTGTTTATGTTTATCCCCACACATATGAAAAATGCATTGGACTTATTATCTGACTGGTGGGTCCCACTATAGCCCCTCGATGCATCAGTAGGTCTCATGAGACAATTATATGTGGAATTTTCCGAGGCCTTTCCCAATGTGATATGGATTTTCGCAGAGGCCTTAATCATTAGACGTCCTGGATGAGGCCTTAACAAAGTGTTTCAGAATGTCTGGAATTTTTCATTCCATCATTATAATATCAGCTATTGATATACCATGTGGTTATTCATTTAGTAGAATACCCATGATTATGTTTTATTATGGCATTATTTACTCAGCTTATTTTCCTGCCATAACGTGTTCAAGTTTATTATTAAAGGCACATGTTTTCAATTACACACCATGTCTTATGTTTATACTATCTTACACTATATTTCTCACTCTTACTGAGAATTTGAGCTCACCCCTTTCTTATGTATCATTTATTTCAGGACATGAATAAGTTCATTATGAATGACATGCTGAAATAACATAGGAGTTATGGGTGTTATCTAAGGAGTTTCCATGATGTATTTCTCTTCATGTTGTAATTATTGAACTTATGTATGAAACTTTTTTCCAATAATACTAAACTACTTAGTCCATTGGGATTCATATTCCTTGTATGTATTCCAATGTAATAAAATAAGGCACGAGCTCCGGGAAACTAGGGTCGGGTCCTTACAATATCTTACCCCATGAACAACTTGTAAATATATGGTGTTCATTTTTTTTACACAAGTACCAAATATCGAAAAAACAAACATTATAAACTTAAATGATTACATAATGTTTATGATAGGGTAATAAATAATATAAAAGGAATAATAAACATTAAAATGGTTTCTTATGAAAGTAGAAATTGACATTAGTTTATTATTCAGGAGATTAAAGAACGAACGAGTCAAGTCAGACAATGAGGTAAAGAGAATTCTTTTCTCACTTTTAATTCCGTGAGATTTCTGTTGTTCGAAACTTATTCATTTCATGTGTTGTATTGTTTACTGCCATTTGATATATATATTATCATGATTATCATTATATTAATGGTGTTCTATTATTCCTTTGGTGGTTATTAACTTTTGGTGATATGACTCAGTTGATTACAACGTGGTAAAAGGTTTCATCTCACTTTTTATTCATGTGAGATTCATGCTATATTTGCCACTATTTCCATTTTGTGGTGTTTTTACTGCCCATTATTGTACTCTTTGTGTAATCTACATTCATTTATGAGTATTTCCATCTTTATTGTATGATCCTTCTGTCATGTGGTGTATGTTTTGTAAGTTACCAAATCGGTAAGGGAACCTTTCACCCTCCTCTTTTTAAAAGACTTATTTTTGTTATGTCTTTTAATTTACATCTTATTATATAGGGATATGCTCTTCTATATCATTATTGATGTAAACATTATTTCCAAGTGATGAGATACCCTTTTTTTCTCATAAACTCATTTTTTTAATTTTTAAGTGACAATGTTTGGCTGTTGATTTTTTACAAGGGAACCTCTTAACACAATTTCGATTCTTTGGGTTCAACTTATACTTATTGAATATGTCATCCAATGAACATGTGTGAATGAACTATGATTTTTTTACACTTAATATCCAATTATATTGGGTGTATTTATATTTTTCACACATAATTATGAGATTTATTTATGCATAATTTAATGATACCATCTCTATAATGGATTTCATCTCAATTTACATTTCCATTGAGACTTCATTGTTGTTATGCACCAATTCACTCTTATATGGTGTATATACTATCCTTTGTCATATTTTATCATGAATCCCTTTATTCTCATGATATTATAATGTTCTTATTAAATGTTATTCCTCAATTATTTGTATTCAAGAGTCTCTCTTTTTGTAAAAGAACTATTTTACTAAAATATTGTTTTAAATGTTTTAAAGATTTATTCTTCTAAATATTTCACATTAATGTCCATTATTTAAAAATGGGTTTTAGGATTTATTTATATGGACATTAATGTTTTCAAATGATAATTCATTTAAAATATTACAAGTGGTATGGGACACTTTGATTCAAAAATCTATTTTAAAATGGTTTATTAAAATGGATAGATTATTTCAATATATTGAAATTACTTCTTGTTATTGAAAAAGAAATATTATTAGAGAAATGTTTCCATTTGCAATATTTTATGTGTTATGGTGGTACTTGGACATTTGATGGGTGGTTACGTGATAAACCATATGATGGTTGGTGTCGTGAATACCAGGATGGGTGGTTACGTTATAACCTCCACTGCATTGGGTATGGAAGTCGGCCGTATGGATATTCCATTTAGTGATATGTGTGGAAGTTGACCGAATGTTTATTCCATTTAAGTATGTTCATGTCCCAAGTTACCTTTATATGTTATGTGTTCTTTATATGGGTTTTATGGTAATATTTTTGTTACAAAAGGGTAAGCAATGATCTTTTATTTAGTGAAGAGTATTTACTCCTTCATAAAGGTTAAAAGTATTACTTATGATTAAGTATTTATGGTTTACTTGTTGTTTTTAAAAACTAATGGTTTCCTTCTTTGTGTATACCTTACTCTGCTTTTTTATTCTCATCCCATGTTTTTGAATTTTTTTTCACAGGACATAAAGTGGAATAGGGTCAAGGATGGGATCATGAAGAAATCGTTCCATCTAAAACATGGAACTAGACATGACTCTTTTTTTCAAAGAGTTTTTATTTTATGAAAAAAATGGAAACTGAGTAGAAGTGTCTACTTTGTAATATTTTGAAATGTAATAGTTATGGCCTAACTCTCTAAAACTCTAAACCTGAAAAGATCCTCAATGTGAATTATTCATTTAATTCAATATTATGTATGGTTAAAGGACGAGTCCTTATAGTTGGTATCAGAGGTCGGTTTAGATAATTTTAGAGGTTAGGGTATTCTTTAAGGATAATTTAAATTACCATAATGGTTAGGATTTTAGAAAGATTCATAGTTTTTTTAGAGAAAGTGAATGAGTTTAAGATACCATGAATAATTATATCTTAGTATTTACCCTCCACATAAGATATTATATGATGATTTTACAGATATACTCACACTTACCTTTCTGGTTTTAGTCAATGGTTGGATATAGCAGGAATCCATGTAACAATGGATGTTATGAAAACTATGATGGTTTTATGAATGAGAAATTGAATGAAAAGTGAGCTGTAATGAAATCTCTTGGTGATTTTTATAAGGCATCGTATATGAAAAAAATAAATCCCCATGGAATTTCAGGTAATATTCATAAAGGTATGTATGTTCAAAAACCTATGTGTCAAGGATATGGAAAGAAACACCTAGGAAAATGTTTCAAAGGGACAAGAAGATGATATAGATGTGGAAATAAAGATTATAAAGGAAGAACCTTCCATGGTAAAAGGAATCCTTTAGATGTCTCTAGGAAAGGGTAAGAAGTTCTTTATGAGGGATCAATTGAATGTTTTAAATGTGGTGTGCATGGTCATTATAAAAACACAAGTCCTACATAGATGTTTCGGGAATGGGATCACTGGGATCGTATAAATATTTGTTTACCAATACCTAATGGCTTTCTAATTGAGGATGAATAAACTAACAATGACTAATGAAAGGTAAGGATTATTTCTTAACATATTTTTTCACATTATTGAATCTTAGGATATGGTTCATGATTTTGTTTTTAGGAAAGAAGTATTTCAGAATAATTTGGAAAGGAATGGTTAATAGATCATGAATAATGTTGAATGAGTAAGAAGTCAACATATATGGGATTCAAGTGTTATGGTAGATTTTAGGATGGTGAAATGCTTAAAAGTATTAAGGATCTTTTGATGATGGGAATTATATTAGATGACTTTTTTTAATGTGTAACCATGAAGTTTGATATATGAAAATTTTATTCAAGGAATAATTATCTTTTCTTTTGTGGATATAGTTATAAAGAACCATTTGGGTTTATAGGATCCTTGAATTTGGGGAAATTATAGGTTAATACTTTTTTGGGATACAAAACGGAATTTATTAGATAACCTTCTTGGTTAAAATATGTTATGGTTTTTTTGATGAATTTATCTCTTTTCGGGAATGTTATAAAATTATATTGGTTTTGAAAAAAGGACAACACCGTAGGATCAACATAATGATGTAGATGATTAATATACAAGAGGGGGGGGGTAAATTTTATTCTTTAAAAATTACTTTGGAACCTTTAATGTTAGTTACGAATAACTGTGTTTTACTTAAAAAAAAGAAAAAGCTATGTTTATCAAAGTTAAACTAAACAAATTCACAACACCTCTAACACCAAATGAAAACTTGGAATAAATAATGAAGTTATAAACATCAAGTTTTATGAACTTTCTTAAAATAAGAAAGAGATTCCGAAAGTAGGTTCCGGAAATATGGATCCAGAAATTGAAACTTAACTAAAAAATTAAAATATGAGATTCTACCTTAAAGCATATAGAATCTAAATGAATCAGAGTACAAGTAGGGAAGTATAAGAAAGTTATACTTTCCTTACAATACAAAATACAGCGGAAAACAAACAAGTAGTAAAACTACAAGTAACAAGATATAATTATTTTAACCCAAAGAGAAGGGTATCCAACAACCTTTGATAAAGGTCCCTTGATTTATACATTCATGCAAGTCTGTCTTACCCACACCAGGGTAAGCCCTCGATACGAATATCGGAATCTCTGTCTTGCTATCCCCGCAAGCCCTCAACTTCAAGGTAGTTGGCAACCTCTGTCTTCCTCAGCAAGGAAGCCCTCAAACTTCAAGGTAGTCAGCACCTCTGGATTCCTATCCCTAGAAGTCCTCGAATGTAATCACAAACATTAGGATTAGCACGAAGCTTTGAGAGTTAGTAAGAGCCACTCTCTCTAGAAATTACTTTAACAGCATGTGTGAACAATGTCGAAGAAGTTATCAGTCATCAGTCTCGAGCTCTTTCAAATGAGCTCCTATTTATAGGCAAGGTTAGACCTCTTTTCCAATGGTCATATTTTCCTTAAAAATCGGAGGGACCTATACACATGTAACTTAACCAATGGTTAGTTTATAACAGAATAGATGGCATCGTTTTATAAAAAAACAAGTGTAACAGAATGTATGACATCGTTTAAAGTTTAACACAAAAGTTCAGAGTGTAAAAAAAATATCAAAGAGTAGACAAAATATAAAAGTGTAAGCAAAATGAAATTTAAGAGTCTAACCAAAAATAATTTTCGGAGTCTAAATAAATTTTGAGTTTATAAAGCAAAGATAATCGGATTCTGTTTAATAGGTGAATTTGGAATGTGAATTCAGAATGAGAATTTGTCATCAGAATTCGTAATGAGAATTCATCATCAGAATTCGTAATGAGAATTCGTATCCAGAATTCGGAGTAGAACTTTATCAGAGTTCATATCCGGAATTCAGAATGAAACTTCATTACAGTTCTCATCTGGAATTCGGAGTGAATATTCATTACAGTTCTCATCCAGAATTCGGAGTGAACAGGTCCACCCACATGCCTGAACGGGTCATCTGACTAATGATAGTCCCCACAGGCCAACACATGTCCTTCCCAGTATGATTTGTCCCCACTCACACACACCATGGGGAACTTCCCAAGAGGTCACCCATCCTGATCACTACTCCAGGCCAAACACGCTTAACTGTGGAGTTCTAATCAGGTAGGCTCCCGAAAAGGAAGGTGCACCTTGTTGACATGAGTCATATCATTTAGTCATCAGACTAATGATAGTCCCCACAGGCCAACACATGTCCTTCCCAGTATGATTTGTCCTCACTCACACACACCCTGGGGAACTTCCCAGGAGGTCACCCATCCTGATCACTACTCCAGGACAAACACGCTTAACTGTGGAGTTCTAATCAGGTAGGCTCCCGAAAAGGAAGGTGCACCTTGTTGACATGAGTCATATCATTTAGTCATTTAACCCTTTATCATTTTGGGGTGTTACAATCATCCCCCCTTTAGAGCACAACTCCCTCGTTGTGGGCCCTACATCTCAACACAGGCAGTGCACCGCACTTAATGATGGGTTGCTCCTCTGATACCAAATGTGACAACCGGGCCCCGGTGACAGCACAACCACCCCTCCTTAACATGGCCATCGAGTCCTGGACCACCAGGTACCACTAGTTGCCCCGCAGACACGTGGGGCCCACCCCAGGGTCCACCCACATGCTTGAACGGGTCATCTGACTAATGATAGTCCCCACAGGCCAACACATGTCCTTTCTAGTATGCTTTGTCCTCACTCACACACACCCCTGGGGAACTTCCCAGGAGGTCACCCATCCTGATCACTACTCCAGGCGAAGCACGCTTAACTTTGGAGTTCTAATCAGGTAGGCTCCCGAAAAGGAAGGTGCACCTTGTTGACATGAGTCATATCATTTAGTCATTTAACCCTTTATCATTTCGGGGTGTTACAATCATCCCCCCTTTAGAGCACAACTCCCTCGTTGTGGGCCCTACATCTCAACCCAGGCAGCGCACCGCACTTAAGGCTGGGTTGCTCCTCTGATACCAAATGTGACAATCGGGCCCCGGTGACAGCACAACCACCCCGCCTTAACATGGCCATCAGGTCCTAGACCACCAGGTACCACTAGTTGCCCCGCAGACACGTGGGGCCCACCCCAGGGTCCACCCACATGCTTGAACGGGTCATCTGACTATTGATAGTCCCCACATGCCAACACATGTCCTTTCTAGTATGCTTTGTCCTCACTCACACACACCATGAGAAATTTCCCAGGAGGTCACCCATCCTGATCACTACTCCAGGCCAAGCACGCTTAACTTTGGAGTTCTAATCAGGTAGGCTCCCGAAAAGGAAGGTGCACCTTGTTGACATGAGTCAGATCATTTAGTCATTTAACCCTTTATCATTTTGGGGGGTTACACTTATAAAAGCGATTTTCCTTTAAAAATGAATTTCCTTAAAGATAAGGTGTTTGTGATTTTTAAAACAAGAAAGAATGGAAAAGTCATATGGAAAACCTTATTGACACAAAAATCTCCCCTTTTTGGAAAGCACAAATATCCTTACGAAAAAGAAATTCTAAGAAGAAAGAAAGCATTAAGGCTTATCTCCCTTTGCATTATGGATGTGGATGAATACGACTAACTCCCCCTTAGGATTTGAAACACTAAGGATCATATTCTACATTTCTGGAATGATATTTCATTAAGAATAATAATGTCTTCTTTAATGAAAAACTCCCCCTTAGATAAAATCTATTAGAGTTCGTTTTCTTTCTCACCCTTTGTTAAGATTCTTTTTCCCGTTTTATTAGCGTTATTTTCCTTGTCCCCCTATGTGATTTTCAAAAAGAATTCGAGGGATTGGAAAATATAACAAATTACCTGAAAAGCCTAGTAGCAAAAACAAAAGAGACGAGTAAGCACAATTTCCATTATGTTTGGAAGTTCAATAACAAAGTAATTTAGATACAACAAAAGATCGGATCTGTCTATTTTGGATCTTTTTCCTTCGCCATGAGACCCTTAAGAATAGTCTTTATCTTCTTTAAGTCTTTATGGTCTTCCTCGGCTTGCTTCTCTAACACATCCATTATTCCATTTTGAGCTTCAATCTTTTCTTCCTGGGCTTGAAGCTTTTCTTCCTAAGCCTGGAGCTTTTCTTCCTGAGCCTTCGAGATTTGTTCTTGATTTAACAACTTCTCTTCAAACTCAATCCGATGATCCCTTTCATACTTCCATTTTTGAGAAACAGAATTCAGCTTCCCATTCAGATCTCTGACTTCTTGAATCCAGAAGTTCTTTTCATATGTCAACTTTTCTTCAAAGGATGAAGTAAGTTCATTTATCTTCATGTATTCTGTCTCAAAGGAATCCTTAACATTATCATGGAATTCATCAAAGATCCTCATCTCTTCTACAGTCTTCCTCGACCAACTAGTCATCCTCTTGCAAGATCTTCTGTGGGCTTCATAGCCGACAAAGAAAGGTTTGAACTGAGCCTCAATCTCAGCACATTTGTCCATAACCATGGATACAGAGTCTGTTTTTTGATTCAAAGCATGTTGGAGCATCTGGAATCTTGAATAAATACTTGAAAAAGTCGGAATAGTACCCACCAACTTCTTTAAAGACTGAACAACAAAGTCATGCCCCAATGAAGATGACTCCGAATCCGAGACTTTTCATGGAGAATTTTCTTCTTCAAAATGATCATCCTTCTTTTTAGAAGAATCACCAACATCCCTTTTCTTTACAACCATGGAGCTCAGGGTATCAACAACAAGTTTCTTTCCCTTGTCCTTTTTCGGAATGGATTCTTGTTCCAGAGTTCTCTTTTCACTATCAGACACTTGAACAACATTGACTTCATCATCAGCAACTTTTTGAGAACCATACTATATATTATTCATTTGAGAAATATCATGTAGAAGTTTATCTTCCTCTGAATTATAAGATACTTATTCTTGTCCTGTCTCCTCATCCTTCCCTGGAGTGACTAATATAGATGATTCATCTTCTGATGTTCAGAGCGACAAATGTTCTGAAGCTGTCCCCTTATAATCATCTACTTGCTTCAAAACATATCCAGTCTCACCAAAACCTTTAGCAACTGCTTCTTCTTCTTCCACTTGCTCAATCTTCTCAACTTCCTCAACATTCTTAGCAACTGCCTCTTCCGGAGCGACAAAGTTTCTTCATGGAGTCTCAGGTAGAGATTCCAAAGAAAAATATCTCGGAACGGGAATGTTTCTGGAGGCCATCTCAGTAAACTTTAAAAATGTCTGAACCACCTCATCTTCAAACATCTTCTTCTTGAGCTTCTTTTCATTCACTTGTTTTTCTAGCTCATCTGTTGTTCTTTCCTTCAAGGCCTTAGCCTCTGCAGGATCCAAGCCAAACTGAGGATCCCCTTGAACTCTCTTCCCTTTGATTTCCCTCCACTTAGCAACTACCTCATCAGGATAAGCTTTATTCTTTTTATGTTTAGGAGGTTCGGAATTAACTTCCTTAGATTTGGGATTCTTTGCTTCAACTATAACATCCTTCAACTTTCTCTTCTTCACTGGTTTAGAAGATTCAGGTTCAGCAACTTTCGGAACCGCTTCTTCTTCAGTAGGTAAATCAAAAAACTGACCAGTCTTTTTGTCAAAGGCTACATCCATCCTTTTGAGTGTACCATCACTCACCAACATAATATTGAAAACTCTTGGCTTAGACTTGCAAGACTCCTTGAAAGACTCAAGGCACCGAACTATAAACTTTGAGAGGATTGCTAGATACATTATGATCTGAGCTCTCAAATTCCCTTTCTTAACATTCTCAAGAGTAATAAGAATGTGTTTCATCAGATTAAACTTCCTCAGATTTATCAAAAAATATAGAATATAGATCTCACTCCTCTTCAAACTATCTTTGTCACCCTTTCTCGGTACGATAATGCCTTGTACCCATAATTATAGAATCCGGAAATTCGTAGACAGAGAAGCAATCTTCGGAGCCTTATCATCTGACAGTCCGAGAGTTTCCAAAGCCTTTTCCTTGTCGAAGCTTCCCTTTGAATCCGGAAAAAAATGAGAAATGAACTCGGCTTCTCCTTCATTGTTCCGCCCTACCAAGCTGGTTGCCTTGGAATAAGAAAGCTTATAAGTCTTTCCATAAGACTTAAATGATAAGTTTTCCCTTCCATCTTCCTTATAGAAGGAAATCGTCTCATAGAACTCTACAAGAAAATCCTAAAGCACTTCATCTTGATTCCCAAGATAGACACAACAACATTTTCCCATCCATTAAGCTTAATGTTCTTGGATATAATAGAATCATAATTGTTGAAGAAATCAGGATGAAAAAACCTTTCTCTATATACTAACCACTTTGAAATCGGCTTAGAGTAAGACATGTCTTGAGAAGCTACTTCCAAAGACATTCGGATTTGAAGACCTCTGAGAAGTTCGGAACGGAGATTGCTGAAGTTCGGAATGGTCTTAAAATAGAGAGGCAGAGCTTTGGAAAGCTGGAGCTTGAAAACCGATGTGGGACAACCATTTGGGGTCCCCTTTTTATAGGCAACGAGAAGACGGTTCAACTTCCTTGGTTGATTGAACAGTTGTGACAAGCTGAGATCAGATTTGATGGTTGAAAACCAATTCTCAAGAAATCTTGAATCCGATCTTTTAAGGTTTTTATTAAAATAAAGATTTAAGAAATCTATAATCCGAAAACAAAATATAAGAAAATACCAGCAAGTAAAGTATGATTATGAAAACTTGAGTAAGGAAATCATACATTTCGGATTGGATTTGGAGAATTATTCATAATGGGTAACACAAAAAAACTACTATAAAATCCTTATTACGAAAACACATAGTTAGAAAAAAACACTACGAAAAACTCAACAAAGAAAACGAAAAATCATTACAAGTTTTTCAGCATGAAAATTTCATAACAAAAATTTGAAAACGAATAACTTATTATAAAATTCTCGGTACGAAAATATCGTTATGGAAATACCAGTACGAAATTTTAATTCCGGAAATTTTAAATATGAAAATTTCCATTCTAGAAGTTTTCTTTATGAAAATATCCATTCTGGAAAATTTCAGTTCCAGAAATCTCCATTCTGGAATTTTAGTTCTGAAAACTTTGAAAAAATAACTTTGAAAAAATTTAGTTACTCTAACAAACAAATGTACCCCCCCCTATGAAAAGGAGTTTATTACTGTAATGAGATTTTTTCAAAAAGAAGTTAATGAATAAATATTACCTTACGGTTATCATTCCTAGCTTTTTTTTAATGTATTCAAATCTATCAGAAGGCAAAGATTTTGTGAAAATATTATCAAGTTGATCTTGCATTCCGATAAACTGAAGAATAATATCTCCTTTTAGTGTGTGATCCCTAAGAATGTGATGCCTAATATATATGTGCTTTGCACGAGAGTGATGTGCTGGGTTCTTACTTAGGGCAATGGCACTTGTGTTATCAAACAAAATTTGAGTTTTAGTAAAACTCAAGCCATAGTCTATGAGTTTGTGTTGCATCCAAAACACTTGAGCACAACAACTTCTAGCTGCTACATATTCGGCTTCAGCAGTGGAATGTGCTACAGAATATTGCTTCTTGTAGGACCAAGAAACTAATGAATATCCTAAAAAATGACAAGTTCTGGATGTACCTTTTCTATCCATTCTACATCCACCAAAGTCAGCATCAGAAAAGATTTTTAGAACAAAATCATTTCCAGAAGTATAAAATAATCCTAGATCCATGGTTCCCTTAAGGTAGTGAAAAATTATTTTTACTGCCTTTAAGTTAGATTCCTTAGGATTGGATTGATATCTTTCACATAAGCATACTGAGAACATTAAGTCTGGTCGATTAGCTGTTAAGTAAAGAAAACTTCCTATCATACCTCTAAATGATGTTTGATCTACTGGTTTCCCAGCTTTATCAACATCTAAAGAGTTTGAGGTACCAATAAGAGTACTTATACTTTTGGTGCTTTCATAACCATACTTTTTGAGAAGATCTTTAATATACTTATGTTGAGATATGTAGGTTCCTTATGGTTTTTGAGAAATTTGAAAACCAGGGAAAAAAGTTAACTCACCCATCATACTCATTTCAAACTCAGATTTCATTAGACTTGCAAAAGAGTTGGTTAAAGATTGCTGAGTTGAACCAAATATGATGTCATCAACATAAATTTGAACAATCAAAACATTTTTCTTATCTTTCTTTATAAAAAGGATTGGATCTGCATTTCCCTTAACATAATTATTTTGAAGCAAAAATCCAGTGAGCCTATCATACCATGCTCTTGGGGCTTGTTTAAGGCCATATAAAGCTTTGGTAAGTATAAAAACATAATCAGGATGTTTTGTATCTTCAAAGCCAGGAGGATGTTAAAAAAACTTCCTCTTGAAAATAACCATTAAGAAAAGAACATTTCACATCCATTTGAAAAAGATTAAAATTAAATAATGCTGCAAAGGAAAGTAGAATACAGATAGATTCAAGTCTAGATACTGGAGTATAGGTTTCTTCATAGTCTATTCCCTCTTGCTGATTATAGACTTTAGCAACAAGTCTAGATTTATTTCTTACTATGACTCCATTTTCATCACATTTGTTTCTGAAAACCAATTTTACTCCATTAACAGAAGTCTCCTTAGGTATTTCACCCAAAGTCAAGACATTATTCCTTTCAAATTCATTTAGTTTATCTTGCGTGGCTTTGATCCAATAACCATCACCTAAAGCTTCATTAGTGCTTTTTGGTTCTAATAGGGAAAGAAATGCTAGATGTTCTGGTTCATTTCTTAAGGAACTTCTAGTCCTTACAGGTTGATTTACATCACCAATGATACTATCACTGGGATGATTCTTAATAAACACCTGATTTGGGTTTTGAAAATCATGTTCATCAACATAGGGTAGAAAGTCTTCTCGGGTAAATGTTTCAGAAGTATCTTCTTGAACATTTTCCTTATCAGAAGGATCTTATATCAAAGGTTGATAATCTGTCTTTGAAAACAAATCCTAGGATGTAGGATGGGATGGTTTAAAAACAAAAGGATCAGACTCATCAAATTTTTCATGTACTGTTTCTTCAACAGTACAAGTATTTTTATTAAATACTCTATAAGCCTTAGAAGTTATGGAATAACCTATGAAAATTACTTCATCAAATTTTGGTGCGAATTTATGTAGGTTATCTTTAGTATTCAAAATGAACACTTTGCAACCAAAAACCTTGATGTTAGATAGTCTTGGTTTTCTACCATTCCATAATTCATAAGGTGTTTTATTAAGAAAAGGTCTAATCAAAACTCGATTTATAGTATAGCAAGCAGTACTTACAGCTTCAGCCCAGAAATGTCTAGCTATAGAATATTCACTCAACATGGTTCTGGTTATCTCTTGAAGAATTCTATTTCTTCTTTCAACTACACCATTTTGTTGATGAGTTATAGGTGCTGAAAAATTGTGAGTAATACCTTTTCTACTACAAAAAGTTTCAAAATCAGAATTTTGAAATTCTCCTCCATGATCACTATGAATAGTTTTCCATGGAAGGTTTTTCTCATTTTTAACTTGATCTCTAAAACTTTTGAAATAAGAAAAATCTTCAGACTTCTTTGCAAGAAAATAAACCCCAGTAAATCTAGTGTAATCATCAACTGGAACAGACACATAGTATTTTCCTCCAATACTTCCAGTTTGTGTTGGACCAAAAAGATCCATGTGCACTAACTGTAATGCATCAGTTGTTGATACTTAACCGATTGATTTAAAACTAGATTTATGTTGCTTTCCATATTGAGAAGGATCACAAACTTTAGAAGAATCAAATCTATGCTCCAGTAGATCCTTACCTAGTTTATTCTTAGAGATTTTACATAAGTTTCTAAGGTTACAGTGACCTAGTCTTCTATGCCATAACCAGGAATGATCTTCCATTGAACATAGGCAAGGTAAATCATGTCTCCTATGGTCTTCTATATTTAAGGTGTAAACATTCTCTTTCTTATTGGTTGAGAGAATTAATTCTTCCTTGGAATTGTAAACTAAGCACTTATCAATCCTAAAATTCACAAGGTAACCTTCATCACATAACTGACTTATGCTAATGAGGTTTTTCTTAAGACCCTTAACAAAAAGAACATTTAAAATCAAGGTTTTACCTAGAAGAACAATATTACCAATACCAAAAATCTATCCCTTAGCATTATCTTCGAAAGTTACCTTTCCTCCTTTCATTTTGATAATCTTTTCAAAATAGATTTTGTTACCAGTCATGTGCCGGGAACATCCACTATCCATGTACCATGTATTGTTTCCATAACATTCTTTATTTTTCGGAAATCAAGAAGTGAATTAGACTTTCGGGATCCAAACTTGTTTGGATCCGAGATTTCCTAATAATAAAATTTTAGGAACCCACATCTTCTTAGAAAAGTAATATTTGTGAAATCCTAAAGAGTGGGTTTTGTTTAAGGAACAATTCTTTGCCCAGTGACCACCACATTGACACTTGGTACAAAATGGGGCACTTTGAGGAACAAAATAATAGTTACTAAAAATTGGTTTTGCATGGGTATAACCAAATCCATATTTATTTCTTAAAGGTCGTATTTGGGAATAGATTTTATCAAAATTTTCCTTACCATGGGTAAAATTTGATAAAAACTTCTTTAAGGATAAAATTTTGGACTTGAGTTTTATAACCATGTTTTTATCCTCAAAAACATTAGTTATAGAACTAGAGCTAGGATCAAAAACATTTTTCTTAGAAATAACTTTTTCTAACTCTTCAGAAAGCTGGTTCTTCTCAGAACTTACTTCCTCGTGATTTTTTGAAATACTTTCAAAATATGCATTTTTCTTATCAAGATCTTTAGAAAGATCTGATATCTCTTTCATAAGAATAGAATTCCAAGAGTTTTCCTTATCAAGTTTTTTATTGAGTTTGGAATTCTCAATTTCAAGAAGTTCAACAAACCTATAAACATCTTCATAGGTTGGTAAATTATTTTCTTCATCAGAAGAGGATTCTTCATTTGAAGAGTTATAATACTTACTATCATTAAAATTTAAAGATACATTGGTCAATGATTCAACATTTTGTACCATATCCATAAAATAATGATTGTCAATAGGTAGTCTGGCTATAAGACCAAGATTATTCTATCCTGGAGATTCATAATCAGAAGATTCATCTAAAGAGTCACCACCACTGGCAATCCAGGTGTCATTAGCTTGCAGTACTTTCTTAGCATTGGCTTTATAATACTTTTTTCTGTTCCTATATGAATGCCTTTCTTTCCTTTCTTTCTTTTTGAGCAAAGGGCAATCTGGTCTAATATATCCAGCTCTCTTTCATTCATAACAAGTAACTTCTCCATATTTCTTATCTTTCCTGTCCTTTTTCTTATACTTGGATTGGAAATTTCTCTGGCCAGCTATTTTGTTCATCCTTCGAGAAAGATTTGCTAACTCATTTTTAGAGACATCACTTTCACTAGAATCTGATTGAACAACCATCTTCTTAGACTTGGATCTGGTTACTCTCTCTGGAGTCTTGGCTTTCATTTGATTTGATGTTATTGTAAAAGCAGCAGTACCATTTCCATTTTTCTTTTTGATATTGTGAGCATCTCTCTTCATTATTTTTTTATGTTGGAGAAGATTTCCAAATAACTCATCAAGAGAAATTTTAGTGACCTTCCTGTTCTCATCTATAGCAGTTCTCTTGGATTCCCACTCATTGGGAATAATATCAATTATCTTATACACAAGTTCTTCATCATCTAACCCTTTCTCTCCCATAGACTATAAGCTGTTGACGATAGTAATAATCCTCTGTTGAACTTTACATATTGGTTCACCATAAAGAAAATTGAAGCCATGGTATTCATCTCTAAGCATAGCTATCCTAGTTTCAATCACTTTTGAAGTTCCAAAGTGTGTAACTTCTATCTTCTTCCAGATACAATTAGCTGCTTCACAAGAAGAAATTTGGCTATATATATTTCTAGTCATTAAACAAAGTAAGGTATTGCGTACCTTATAATTGAGTTGATCCTCTTGTTTTTCCTGGTTAGTGAAAGTTCTAACTTCCTTATCAGGAATCTTATAATCACCAGTAAGTATAAAAACGTTTTCTACTCCAGTATTGATAACAAAAGTCTTCATTCGATCTCTACAGTACTCATAGTCATTACCATCAAATATTGGTGGTCTTGTAGGATTTAGATTATCAATGGAACCAATATTAATTCCTGCCATACTTAAAATAACCTTTGACACACAAACATGTTAGTAGAAAAATTTTTGTAATAACAAAGTTCGGAATGGGAATGTTTGGAATGGGAATGTTCAGAATGATAAAATTCGGAATGATAAAGTGAGTAAGAAAAACTTATACGTGAATACAAGTATCTTAGAGACCTGCTCTGATATAAATTTTATGATCGAAATAATGATGTAGATGCTCAATATACAAGAGTGGGGTGAATTGTATACATTAAAAATTCCTTTGGAACCTTTAAAGTTAGTTATGAATAACTATGTTTTCCTTAGACAAAGGAAAAAGATATGTTTAACAAAGTAAAACTAAAAAAATTCACAACACCTCTAACACCAAATGAAAACATGGAATAAAGAATGAAGTTCTAATCTTCAAGTTCTATGAACTTGCTAAAAATAAGAAAGAGATTCCGAAAGTAGGTTCTGGAAATATGGATCCGGAAATTGAAACTTAACTACAAAATTACAATATGAGATTCTACCTTAAAGTGTATAGAATCTAAATGAATCAGATTACAAGTAGGGAAGTATAAGAAAGTTATACTTTCCTTACAATACAAAATGCAGCGGAAAACCAACAAGTAGTAAAACTATAAGTAACAAGATATAAGTCTTTTAACCCAAAGAGAAGGGTATCCGACAACCTTGGATAAAGGTCCCTTGATTTATAATTTCAAGCAAGTCTATATTACCCACACCAGGTAAGCCCTCAATACGAATATCGGAATCTCTGTCTTGCTATCCCCGCAAGCCCTGAACTTCAAGGTAGTTGGCAACCTCTGTCTTCCTCAGCAAGGAAGCCCTCGAACATCAAGGTAGTGGACACCTCTGTCTTCCTATCCCCGGAAGTCCTCAAATGTAATCACCAACATTCGGAGTCGCACAAAGCTTTGAGAGTTAGTAAGAGCCTCTCTCTCTAGAAATCACTTCAACAGATTGTGTGAACAATGTCGAAGAAGTTATCAGTCATCAGTCTTGAACTCTTTCAAATGAGCTCCTATTTATAGGAAAAGTCAGCCTCCTTTCCAACGGTCATATTTTCCTTAAAGATCGGAGGGACCTGTACACATGTAACTTGACAAACGGTTAGTTTATAACAGAATAGAAGACATCATTTTATAAAAAAACAAGTGTAACAGAATGTACGACATCGTTTTAAGTTTAACAAAAAATTTCGGAGTGAAGGTTCAGAGTGTAAACAAAATATCAAAGAGTAGACAAAATATAAAAGTGTAAGAAAAATGAATGTTCAGAGTCTAACCAAAAATAAATTTCAGAGTCTAAATAAAATCGGAGTGTATAAAGAAAAGATAATCAGATTCTGTTTAATAGGTGAATTCAGAATGAGAATTCAAAATGAGAATTTGTCATCAGAATTCGTAATGAAAATTTGTCATCAGAATTCGTAATGAGAATTCGTCATCAGAATTCGTAATGAGAATTCATATCCAGAATTCGGAGTAGAACTTTATTAGAGTTCGTATCCGGAATTCGGAATGAAACTTCATTACAGTTCTCATCTGGAATTTGTAGTGAAACTTCATTACAGTTCTCATCCAGAATTTGGAGTGAAACTTCATTACAGTTATCATCCATAATTCAGAACCTAAAACAGAATGCTTCATATAAAAGATTCAAACAATTCCGAGAATATTGAAATGAATCCGAATCTTATATTTAAGAAATATAAAGATATATATAATCAAAATATGATAAGAATAATTTTTCTTACAAAAGCGATTTTCCTTATAAAAGCGATTTTCCTTTAAAAACGATTTTCCTTAAAGATAAGGTGTTTGTGATTTTCAAAATAAGAAGGAATGGAAAAGTCATAAGGAAAACCTTATTGACTCAACAAACACGCGGACGGGGTGACAACCCGTCGCGTTGGAAAAAGCTATGGGAATCGAACCCACAACCAAAGTGTGACTAGTATTTATCGCCTACCATGGGAAAATGTGAAGTACTTAGTTTGTATGACAAATTATATTTAGTTAGATTAATTTATGAATCAATAATAAGTCGATTTTGGGTTATCTATGGAAATGATTAACCTATCATGGAAGATATGTTATTAGGTTAATTAATTTTCAATATGAGACTTTAAGAGTATCTAATGTTATTTGGAGATAAATGTTAAGATTTATCTTGGAAGACTATGTGATTAGATCCTTTTGAGATTTGGGTTTCAATCATAGTTTGGATTACTTTGAAGAATTTTATGGACAACTATTTATTAAATGACCTTTGTTGAACTTTGAGTTCTGTTTGAAAACTTTTGGAGATTAAGTGTAGTTTTTTTGTAAAAGATTATCCTTTTTGGGGATTACCAAATCTGGTGCTAACCATTTTAGTTTTTGTTAAGGTGTAAAGACCTAGGAAATATATATTTCATCTTTTGTGGATAATGTGATTTTCTCTAATTTGATTATAGTGCTCTTAATGTGAATTTTTTTATCCTGAATACTAATCGTTTGAAACAAATATGTGTTTGTGTTAGAAGTCTAGTAAAAGATGAATGTCTACATCACTAGTATGTATATTTCCTTTTGTTTTTAGTTAAGCTCATAAATAAATTCCTCAATGAAATTTAACATAAAACAAAAAACTTGTATGATAAATTTTCCTACAGGGGAATCAAAGATTGTTTAACCCATCACAAGTTTGTGATTTTCTGGTGGATAACTTTCTCCTAAACATTTTTTCTATCACCCTCAATCAGAACATGATGGTTTCTTTTCTCCTCCATATCCATGTTTTCATGGAATCCTAGTATTTTTTGTCTCAGGTGACCTTTTAACTTCTCTTACTTTATTTTAAAGTGATAGTTTTATTGAATCTTTTTCGATGTGGGGCTTTCAATGATGTTCCCGAGGCCAATTTTAAAATTGTGAGGACACAATTTCCAAAAGGGGGGAAGGATTTAACATCCCATGTAAATTAAGAATAAGATATTTTCATACTTATTAATGTTTGTGAATTAAATATTGATTTTTCGTGAAAAAGGTTTTTATGTTCGATAGTGTACCCGATACGCAACAACGAGTTTCTTTGAAATCTTACGCTGCACACTAATAATATAATATTATTATTTTAAATAATAGTTAACTCATTGCCGTTGTATTGGAATTAATGAACAAAACAAACTATAATATGATTATACATGATTTTTAAATGTATTTACATTTATCCAATAAAATGTTAAAGGATTAAAATATAAATGAATCTAATTTTAAGCATAATTTACATTAAAAGGCCGATTTACCACCTTTTAATGGAGAACCCTATGTAAATGTATTTTTGGACACTTTAATACATTATAATTGACAAAATAAAATCCTTCTTTAGAATGGGGACATCAAATTTTTCTTTGGGTAATTTTTTGGTATTTTGCTGATAAAGTTCATTATTTAATGAATAGTGAAAATTATTCTATTTTAAAATAAAAAATTCCTTTTAATATAATTTTTTATATGGATAGATTATCTTTTTAATTTGTTTTAAAGTTAACATAAAATATATTTTTACCATTTAATCCAATGATGGTCATTGGAATTAATTTCACATTGAAATTGGATATAAACAAGTATCAATCTTTTGATAGTTATTATTTGTTAAAAACACACTATTTGTTTTGATAACAGGAATTAATTTGAAAATTAATTAATGAAACTTCTATGTTTTGAATTTGTTAAAATCTAAATCATTTTTTAATTCAGAATATCAAATATATCTTAAGCTAAATGTTTGGTATTTTTCAAAAAAACATCAATTTTTGATGAATAGTGAAACCACTTAGTATCATTTAAAAAAGCAGACTTTTTCATTTAAATGAAATTCTACCACTTTTGGGAATTTAATTTTGAAAATCCAACATACATGGTTGTTATCAAGAAGTAAAATGTGGTTCAATAAGATGAAAATAATTTTTAGTGAATAGTATGTTTTGACTTTTATTTGCCGAAGTTAAAGTTAAATAAAGTAATTAAGGTAAAAAGAATATTATAATAATTCAAAATTACCTAAAAAATTATCCAAACCTTATTGGACGAGTCATTTACAACCATGTGAATCTTTGGGTCTATTTGGTGACCCCATTGAGCCACTTGGGAGTGATAATGACAATTTAGATTAATTAACTTAAAGTAAAGGCAAAAATGACAAAAGCAAATATCTTTTAGTAAATTAATTTTTATAAGGGGTTATAGAAATTATATTTTAGACTATAAATATTAATTAGAAAGATAAAAATATTTCATCCATAATGGTATATGTTTTATAATTTTTAGACTTCAAATAAATTAAATTATATATGACACAATAATGATGTCGTGTTAACCTCATTAATAAATGATTTAAATAAATAAGATTATAATGATTAAAATATTATCCAAAACATGTCCAATTTTGATTGGATGATTTTATTTCAAATATTAATCATCTTATCTTCTACTTTAATGATTTTTTGGACCTTTAGAAACCGAATATCATTATATAATAAAATAATATTACCACATTTCCTTAAGAGCCCCTCCTCTCCCTTATGAAAGGAGAACACTTCTGACCAATTTCTCACACCTATCAAGCCTTTTGGCTCGTCAAAACTCTGCCCCATTAAGCTCCCTACATCCCTGGACTCCTCTTATAAGCCTTAGCATAGGTATAAGACACTTCAAGAAGTCCTTTGGTTCAAACAAAAGGGAATTACCCAAATTGAAGGTAACAATTATTCTTAAATTGTTTTCTTTTATTTTACTTCTCCAACCCCTAACCTCTTTTTATTCCTTTATTTTGTAACAAAAAAAGTATACTCAATATACTAGGATGTTGTTATGATATGTATTCTAACTACACTTAAACACACCTCCATCTAATGGGTGAAAAACATAATGTTTCTGTGGATGGAAAACTAACGCCTCACGAAACGACGATTGTTCAAATATCTCCAACCGCCTCTCATGGTGGCCATTATGATGACACTATATTTATATATGATATATATTGTGTTTATGTTTTCATAATTATTCTGTATGTTTCCATTTATATAAATACTTTATGGTTTCCAAAGTGGGTAAATACGGTAATCTCATTAGAGGAAGTGCGAACTACCGCCCCCTCAAAGGGATATGACTCGTTAAATGCCTTATGTGGGACGTATAAAGGATGGAGTTAATAATATTGTATATGATATTATACTGGTATTATAATATAACTATTTATTGTTATGTTTTTAATTCCATTAAAATAAGAAATTGAAATGCAAGTAGCGTTCAAGTGTACATACGTCTTACCGTCTCCATGAACGGTGCATTTAATTTTCTTACCTCTTAATGTTATGTACTATTATAAATACATGAATATACTAGATATATATTATATATATGATATATAAATCATTAATATCATTCTGATGATAATTTATATCTTACCACATGAACAAATTGTAATTATAAGGTGTTCATTTTTTTTACTCAACTACCAAATATTGACAAAAATGACTGTTATAAACATAAATGATTACATAATGTTTATAACATGGTAATAAGTAATATAAAAGGAATAATAAACATTAAAAAGGTTTGTTATGAAAGTATAAATTGACATTATTTTATTACTCAGGAGATTAATGAACGAACGGGTCATGTCAGACAACGAGGTAAAGAGAATTCTTATATCACTTTTAATTACACGAGATTTCAATTGGTCACCACTAATTCATTGCATGTGGTGTATTGTGTAATGACATTTGATATATATATTATCATGATTATCATTATATTCATGGGGTTATATGATTCATTTTGTGGTTAGTAACTATTGGTCATACGACTCAGTTGATTACAATGTGGTAAAGGGTTTCATCTCAATTTTTATTCCCATGAGATTCATGCTATATTTGACAATATTTCCTTTTGTTTGGTGTTTGTAATGTCCATTATTATAATATTTGTGTAATTTAAATTCATTTATTAGTATTTAAATCTTTATTTTATGATCCTTATTTCATGTGGTCTATGTTCTGTATGTTACCAAATCAGTAAGGGAACCTTTCATCCTCCTATTTTTAAAAGACTTATTTTTGTTGTGTCTTTTAATTTACATCTTATTATATAGAGATATGTTCTTCTATATCATTATTTATGTAAACATTATTTCCAATTTATTAGATACCCTTTTTGTCTCATCAACTAATTTTCTTAATTTTTATGTGATGTAGTTTTGCTGTCGAATTTTTACAAGGGAACTTCTTAACCCAATTTCGATTCTTTGGGTTCAACATATACTTATTGAATATGTCATCCAATGTACATGTGTGAATGAAATAAGATTGTTTTACATTTAATATCTACTTATATTGTGTGTATTTATATTTTTCACACATAATTATGGGATTGATTTATCCATAATTTAATGATACCATCTTTATAAGGGATTTCATCTCAATTTACATTTCCATTGAGACTTCATTGTTGTTATGAACCAATTCACTATTCTATGGTGTATATACTATCCTTTGACATATTATATCATGAATCCATTTATTATCATGATATTATAAAGTTCTGATTAAATGTTATTCCTCAATTATTTGTATTCAAGAGTTTCTCTTTTTGTTAAAAAATGCTTTAACTAAAATATCATTTTAAATGTTTTAAAGATTTATTCTTCTAAATATTTCACATTAATATCAATGTTTTAGAAATGGGTTTTAGGATTTATTTATATGTAAATTAAGGTTTTCAAATGATAATTCATTTAAAAGTTTCAAAGTGTTATGAGACACTTTTATTCAAAAATATCTTTTTAGATGGTTTATGAAAATGGATTGATTATTTCAATATCGTGAAATTACTTCTTGTGATTGATAAAGAAAATTTATTAGAGAAATGTTTACCTTTAAAATATTTTATATGTTATGATGGTACTTGGACATTTGACGGGTGATTACATGATAAACCATATGACGGGTGGTTCCATGAATACTAGGACGGGTGGTTACGTTATAACCTCTAGTGCATTGGGTATAGAAGTCAGCCGTATTACTATTACATTTATTGATATGTGTGGAAGTTGACCGTATGGTTATTCCATTTATGTATGTTTATGTCCCAAGTTACCTTTATATGTTATGTGTTCTTTATATAGGTTTTATTGTAATCTTTTGGTAACAAAAGGGTAAACAATGATGTTTTTTTCAGTGAAGAGTGTTTACTACTTCATAAAGGTTAAAAGTATTACTTATGATTAAGTATTCATGGTTTACTTGTTGTTTTGAAAAACTAACAATTTCCTTCTTTGTGTATCCCTTACTGATCTTTTTTATGCTCATCCCATGTTTTTGAATTTTTTTTCACAGGACATAAAGTGGAATAGGGTCATGGATGAGATCATGGAAAAATCATGCCATCTAAAACATGGAACCAAACATGACTCTTTTTTCAAAGAGTTTTTATTTTATGAAAAAATGGAAAATGAGTAGAAGTGTCTACTTTGTAATATTTTGAAATGTAATAGTTATGGCCCAAATCTCTAAATCTCTAAACCTGAAGAGATTATCAATGGAAATTATTAATTTAATTGAATATTATATAAGGTTTAAGGCCAGGTCCTTATACACTAAGGGGCCTATTAAGAAAACATATCTATATTATGGTTTAAGGTGTCATATTAGTGTATTTGAAATAGAATTTTAGTCTCAAATTTCAATTTTTGGTACACTAAATTGCATTCTTAGTGGGAACACCATCTAGCCACTTAGCTTCACTTGGTGATCGATGGTCCACCAACTGGTAGGTAATAGCCCACCAAATGGGGTACATGTAGAAAACCTACACCTCCAGGCACTCCACTAGATGTTCTATGGGTATAAGAAAAGATATTTTACCTCCAGGCCCTCCAAATATAGGTTTATTAATTCCCATTGGCTGGTCGGTGGAACATATTGTCATGTAGGGGTTCTTCCAGTCAATATTGTCTTGCCAATGCCCTATATTGACTAGTCAATGGCCTCTAGATTCAACCACGAAGCAAAAAACCATTATCCTAACTTCTAAACAAGTGAAAATAAATAATAAAATAAAAAATTCCCTCTATACCTTATTCCACATACCATGGTGTGACAATTTTCCCCACCGTAAAATATTTTCCACTAGAAAGGCTCCTGATTATGATCTTGAGAATAGATAATGACATTATTTTATCATTGAGGTCTGACACTCTAATATCTCTTGTTTTTACCAACCATGCTTCTATATCACTCAAACTAGTGGGTTCATCTTTCCATATAGTATCTTATCTAGTCATACCACTATCTAAACTTGCCTTTAAACTATAGATGTGTAAAGTTCAGTCTCAACATCCTCCTACTTTTTCATGTGGTATAGATCTGGTTGATAATTTATATTCTAGAAGAAATGGGTAATTTTATGGGTAGAAGTTTAATAGTTGGTAAGTTCAATCAGTAATACACATTCTCGATTGAATCTATAATCTCATATAAGATAACAGAAGGATGTGCTAATATTCCCTTCCCCCAAAACATATATGTCCCAACCAAGGTGAAAATATAGGGAAGATCCGATCTCCTATGTAAAAATTTAATAAATGATGATTCCAACAAACATAAGATTTTTTTTGTGACTCTATGTTATTTCTATCCTCAACCTGATCAATTGAGTAATATCTATAGTTCTCAAGCAATTCTAGTTCAGACAGGGACCACTGTCAAATATCTTTCCAAAAAAGAGGTGACCTATAATTCCTCCCTTAAAACACCTCAAAAGGAATTATTAAAATTGAATTATTATAACTATTTTATTTTTAAAAATCACTATAGGAGGATGTTTCACCCAATAATATCTAACATGCATAACACATGACCATCTCATGTCCTCAAGAACCCATATGGCTCAGTCAGACGACCCGTTTGGTTGAGGATGATACGTCATGCTGAACTTCAGTTGAGAACCCATCACATTATAAAATTTTCTCCAAAATAATGATTTTAAGTGAGGCTATATATATTTAATGATAGCCAATGTCACACCATAGATCGTAAAAATATTATTAATATATAAGTTCCCAAAATACACTTCCTTAGTCTACTCCTTGATTGGTAGAATGTGTACATAGTTTTTGATTAGACCAATAATCATCCACATATTATCCTCGAAACTAGGTGTCTGAGGTATCCTAATGAAAATGTCTAGGGATATCTCATCATATTTCTACACTAGAAGGGAAAAGGTTGTATTAAACTAATAGGCCTCTGATGTACCACCTTAATTCTCTAACATGTAAGGAACCAAGACACAAAAAATGTAATCAATTGTCTTATTCCCAAACACTAGTGATGACATTTAAATCCATTATACATCATGGTATATAAAAGTTAAAAAAACCAGTTGTACCAGTGTCTACTATACATAAATTCCAATATAAATTTCATCAATGTAACCATGCCACCTTAGAAGAATCACACTCCATTAAGAGATTGATACCACTCAGCTAAGTTATCCCCACCCAAAATATTCCTTCTAAATTGATGACATTATCTATCATCTTCCCATCAAAGTCAAATAACATCAACTATAATTGTTCTTTCCTAATAACAAGATAATAATTCATATTTATTAACCCTATTTTTATTAAATTTAGTCTCAACTAATAGTCCCAACAAGCAAAAATCTTCCACTAATACCTTCAATGGATGAGTCAGAAAATTTCAGCTCAAAGTGTTTGAGACCATGTTCCCCTTTCTAGGGTTATAATAAATATCAAAATAAATGGCTGAAAATAGGATAACTAGAATATTTGTCTCAGGTTTCAATCCTTATGTGTGAAAATATACTATAGACTCTTATGGTCTGAATATATAATAAAATTCTCCCCAAAGAGGTAGTGGAACTATTTCTTTAGAGTATGAATCATTACCCCCATTTTAAAATCATGAATGAGAATGTTTTTCTCATGAGGATGTTTATAAGGACAGGGATAATATACTACTTATACCATATAAATCAGAACACAAAAAAACCCATTCCTTTGGAATCACACTACATATCATAACCAATACTCGGCTAAAAAATAGTCAAGAATTTAATTGAATTCAATATCACTTTAAAATAGGAAGAATATCACTACAACTGGTTTCTCAAAACAAATTCTACACCCTTATGGGTCAACTCTATCATTTGAAATGTGTGTTTTGAGATATCCTAAACAAAATACTAGTAATAACCAGATAATTTGAGGAAACTATGAATCTAAAATACATTTCAAGGATGCTCCAAGTACATAACCACCTAAATCATTTTAAGATCTTTTGATACAACTTTATAGAAATCCCATGGCCAAAAAATTCACATATTGAAACCAAAAATTGAATTTAGATAGCTTCCTCTATAGATAAAGTTCTTTCAATATTCCAAAGATAATATTAAAATTGTCTACATAAAACTATTATGATATTGAATAAACATGGATATCATTCCAAAAGAAAACCATTAAATTATCCAAGAAATGATGGAATATTTAATTAATACAATCTATAAACACCACAAGAGTATTAGAAAGGCCAAATGATATGAATAGATAATCATTACAGTTGTACCATCTTCTTAATGGTGTGTTAAGAATATCATCTTCTTAGAACAACAGATGAAGGTTCCTAGATCTAAGTTCAATATTTATAAACAACTTCACATCATCAGTCTAATAGAAAAGGAAATAAATCCTAAAAAAGGGTATTTGTTATAAATTTCTCTTTATTTAGTTTTAGGTAATCAATAAAAACTCAGAGACTCTCATCCAGAATATTTTCAAAGTGTTCTAGTGTTTTGAAATGTGAAATTGTTGGATGAATAAATCCATTATCCAAAATATCCTCTAGTTGAGATTTTAATTATTTCAATTTAGAAGGTTCCAAAATGTATAAACATAAATAAAAGGTCCTCTTCCCCAGAACCATGTAAATAAACTAGAACTAATGTTGATAAAAATTGATATGGGATTTATAGATAACAATCCATTCCAGGAAATGATGAGGTCAAAAATTTCAAGATTAAGGACTAGAAAATCACATATGATTTCATGGTTTGAAATCACTACATGATAGTTAGGACATTTTAAACATGTTTCTATCTTCTTTCCCATAGGACAAAATAGTTTAATAATGAATGGAATATGCTTGGATTGAAATCCCAAAACATCAATAATCTTAAAAGAGATATAGAATTGGTTTCATTAGTATCAAAAAAGTCCATAATCATAGAAGATAAAATAAACACCATACCTATCATAATAGTTGATCCTAACTCTAACTCCTCTATTTTACACTATACTAAATAGATATATATAACCTCATCATTACCTTTCTTTATAACTGAATTATCACCCTTGGAATATGGTTAAGATCCATCCCATTTTTGTATTTCATAACCAAACTCATATCCCTTAGCGAAGGTGGATTAAACTATAGATCCAAGGGATACTCCTTCATAGAAAGTTTGATGATAAACATATTTCCCACATGTGTTACCCACACTAGGTGTTTCGATATAATTAGGATTGAGGTGTCCCTTTCTCCACACTAGAAACAAACCACCAAACTTAACCCTAATGTCTATTTAAAACTATAATAACTTCCTTGATTCTTCTCAAACCAATTCCTTTTATTTCTAGAAAAATGAAATTTAGATACCTCATATAATCATTGGTGCTCTAAAAATCCCTCTATACGGAGCTATATCTTCCTCAAACATAACTTCCCCCCATAAATTCCACAAATCTGGGATGGTACATAATAATAATCATAGTCTAAAAATCATTCCTAATGAAAATATCAAACCTCTACACCATGAGATATTATTTTAAAAAACGATCTGAAGACATATTCACAAACCTGAAAAATAGATTCGCATACTCAATGATAGAATGATCCCCTACTCCAGATAAATGAACTATAGTACCTTCACTACTTTCAATGGTTCAAGATATAATTTATAATTGATATATTTCTTGAAATAATTCTATGTGATATTTTTTACCACTTGGCTCACAAAATAGACCCCCACCACTTTGTTCTCAAACCTTATAGCATATAAGTGGTGAAACCAACCTTGGTGTATTTCAATGTTTTTTTGAATTGGAAAATACTCTCAATATTTTTGATCAATTCCTATAATTCCTAGGGTCCCTTATAACCATAAAATATCAATGCATGCTCCTTTTTAAACATTTTAGAATCATCCACCCAACATTTTTGTTTAATATTAGTGATATAGACCGTGAATTGGATCATTTAGATTATAGTTCCCCCCAATGCTAAATCAATCAGAGGATTCTTTTATGGGAGATACTCCACAAATTCTTTAATATAATTTTGATATGTTCTTATTGAATGATCAATATTTTAGAAAAAAAATAGGATGAAAAAAATTTAAAAAATAATTCCATTCAATTTTTAATTTTTTTAGTAAAATGAATCTAAAAAGGCGAAAAAAACAAAAAAGATGGTAGAAAAACCCAAACATACTTTGTTTTCTAGAGGCATGTTATGAAAGTGACCTAGAAAAGAACACTCCTACACTACCTCTTGATTTAAAATAGTACTATATTCTATAAATCAATAGCTCCCAATCAAAAGAGGTTGATACAAATGCATGATGGTAGGATTTAATGATAACCTAACCCATTGATACAAAATTGTAATTGACCAACTGATTTTAACCAATAGTGTCACTCAAATTGACCCGATGTAATTCTTGAAGTGTATTCTCGATAACCAATGGCAAATGACAATAAATAGGTTATCATACAAATGGAATGAGACTGATTTCATCCAAAAAAATAATATTATTAGAGACAAATAAATAGATTTTTTATAAAAGATATACACAGTTTATAATATTTTAAAAATGACCACACCATAAAAGGTAATATCCAAGAATTTTAAAACATGGTCTAAAAAATGATTGTAAAATAATATAAACCCCAAATAACCAATAATTCCATCTATATGTGGCTATACATCACCACCATACCAATCCATAGGAAAAAACATCAACTAATAGAGTCATCCTCTATATGATTATCTTTACATTACATATATCCTACCAAGAAATGGCTAAAATGTAAAGACCCGGAAATTTCAAGGAAATTTTTTTCTTAATTTGCTTTGGAATTTTACAAGAACGTAGTTTCTGACGGCGCCTGATTCCGAGGCCCGGTGTGCCCGGAATTAATTTCCGAAGTTTGGCTCAGGTACGTTCAGTGAACGAGCGAGCAGGAATTTCTATCTTTTGAATCGGTGCCCGGAATCAAATTCTGAGGGCACCGATGGAACCGTAGCGCTGGTAATTACTTAGGAACTCCTGTTCCGGAGTTGAGTTTACATGAGTGTTGATAATAAAAATTGTGGAAGTTTATTTTATAACTACACTACAATTTTTATTAACTTACTCTAAGTGTTAGCTCATGGTGGAAGTTGGGTAACCACCCAACCTCCCTTGGGAGGTTATGAGGGTGGTGGGGCCCACATGAACCCCACCTCTTCATATCCTCTAAAACCCCTCAACTCCCACTTAAATGATTTTAACTTAGTTATAACTTATGTCTTAAATGAGTTGATTTTTAATGTGGTGAGTTGTGTGAGTCTTTTGAAATTCAAACACTTGAATTTCAAAAGCCATGTGAAGTTAATTAAATAAGTGGAGAACGTATTTCTTTTGGTTGGGTTTGTTGTTTGAGAGATTTTGGAAAGAAGGCTTAGATGTCTTGAAGTTTCTTCATCCTCTTGACAAAGAACGCGAAGAATAATCAGACATCGACGAAGAACGCCACGTTCTCGGAAACCGTCTTCCGCGACGCCATACCCGCAATACCGACGACGTCTTCTTCCGCGACATCTCTTTTCACGACGCTGAATCTCGTCACCTCTTAAATCAAGGTAGGGGTTTTAACTTTTTAAAGTTATGTGGATCTCTCCTTCGAACTTGAAGGTTTTATATTTGTCGGGCCTTGATTCCAAATCTTTTTATTTAATTTAAAAGATTGTGAAAGTTTATCATTCATTAAAGGACGATTGTTAGCAAATAACGCGAGGGGGACGGACCGCAGGAACACGGCCGATCCTCCTCCTTTCATGTTGATTTTGTTGTGGATTGAAACGGGTGTGGCGCGGTGTCGTCGCACTGCGCAGGATCATGCGGCAAGAAACGCGCGGCGCCGTCGCGGCGCGTCGTTAAATAATGCAAGGACGCGACGCCGTCGCGCCGCGTCGAAGAAAGTTAAAGGCGCTGCGGCCGGAGAGGGGCCGCGGTGGAGGGGCGTGGTGCCATCGCACCGCGCCGGACAACGAAGGCCGCGACCGGTTCCGGGCCGCGGCGGAATGAGAGACCGGCGGCCATCTGGGCCGTCGGTGTCGGAAGCCGGAAGGGGGACCGGCCTTGCTTGTCCCGTTGAGGAAGAACCGGCCGGCCAGGTCGGGCCAGCTGGAAGGGAGAAAACCGGGGGAAATAATTTCCCCCCAGCCAGCCTTAATGGTCCCCCCATTATGAGGGGGCCGGTTCACAAAGGGGGGGTAGACGGCCCCCCGTTTTCTCGAAGGCAGGCCCCCACGTGAGGGGGGCCGTTTTTCTTTAGGTGCGGCAGGTTGCCGCGCCGCCAGCTGAGGAAAGGCGGGGGCTTTGCCCCCGCGCGCGGCACCCGGATGACGCCCAGGTCGCGCCACCATACCGGTCCGTGCCGCCGCGCCGGACCGCGCCGCTGCACCAGCCCGCGCCGCCGCACCGTCGCGCCGGACCGCGCCCCCACGCCGCCGGCCGGGCCGGGTTTTCCGAGCCGGGCCGGGTCATCAGGCCGGGTCGCCGCCCGGGGCGGGCCGACCCGGTTCGGCCGACCCAGGGGGGGGGGGGGGTCGGGCCGGGTCGGCCCGGGCCCAGACCCCCAGTTTCGGACCACTTTCGGTCAAATGCCCGTATCTTGGGCTACGGGCCTCCAAACGACTCGCCGTCAGCGGCAGCGCGATCTTTGAATCGAGACGGTCGTTTCGGTATACTATACTCAAGGTACATCTTCCTTTTCGGGAGGCTACGTGGTTAAAACTCCATAGTTAAGCGTGCTTGGCCTAGAGTAGTGATCAGGATGGGTGACCTCCTGGGAAGTTTCCCAGGGTGGGTGTGAGACGGAAAAGCCAATAACTCTCAGACCGGGCATCCGATTGACGCGCTGTCGGTTGCGTTGAGTTCCTGTTGACGATACGGAAATTTTGGAATCCTCTGCCCGAGAATTGGATGCAGATGGATAGTGGCCTGGTTGGATCGCACCAAAATCCAACCGAGCCCCTGGAACAGAAAAGCTGATATCTTTCTGACAGAACGTCCGTTTGACGAACCGTCAACGACGTTGGTGATCTCGTTGAGAAACAGTCCCTATGAGTATACCCTATGAGATTTCGGGGTACAGTTGAGATACGGCCGGCTTTGGTTCGCTCACGAAACCAACCGGGCCCCTGGGACGAAAAGGCTAATAACTCACAGGTCGGGCGTCCGATTGACGCGCCGTCTGTTGTGTTGAGACCCCTATGACGAGGCGGTCCTTCGAGATACTTCTTCGTGGGACTTTGAGATACTTGGAGTATCGACCTGTAGCTCGTGGAGCGGACCCTCCCAGTGACGAGCGTGCGGAGTACGGAGACCGTGTAACTAGATGAGACCTGACGACTGCTTGACCGACTTGACTTGGAGTGAGTCAACTAGCCCAGTGGACGGAGCACTAATTTCTGAGGTGCAGACCCATGGCGGACGGAGCACTACCTGTGTGACAGTGCAGACCCGCGGTACTCGTCCGGAGAGTACCTCAGCAGGCTACTAGGGGGTGTTTACTACTGTGTTTGGGTGACATACCTCGGTGGGAAGCACTACTATGTCTGGGTGGCTGACTCGCGGTACTCGACAGGAGGAGTACTTCAGCAGTCTTAGGTTAGTGAGCAGTACCTTGGAGTCGTGACAGGACCACTGTACACTCCAGAGACGGAGCTCTTCAGCAGTTATGGTTTCGATAATGAAAATCCGGGTTTGAGCTGAGACTTTTGACCTTTGTGTTTACCTCATGATTGAGACGGGTCACTTGATAACTTAGGTATATGTATGGGCATATACCTGGGTAGTGGTTATCCGTTGATTTCACAATCCTTGTGTTTCCTCATGATTGAGATGGGTTACTTGATAACTTAGGTATATGTATGGGAATATACCTAAGTAGAGGTTATCTGTTGAGTTCTTGTATGTGGTTATCCTTGTTGGTTTTAGTGAGACCTTGAGGGTCTCGGGGTCCCTACTGAGTATCGTTATACTCACCCCTGCACGGGCTATGCCCGCACCTCGTTGTGTTGGTTGCAGACGACGGGCAGTGCTGATAGAGGCCGAGTGTTCGAGGACTGGATGGTACCTGGAGGTGGAGTATACGACGAGATAGTACCCGGAGGAGGACCTCACAACAAGACGGTACCCAGAGGTGGACGTGATGACGAGGCGGTACTCGGAGTTGGGCCACTGGGCGGGACATACTCGGAGCGGACGACGGGACCCGAGGAGCAGAGGAGCTATCTGTACCCACCCTTCAGGTGGGATTTCCAGTGGATAGCTCGGCGTAGCAGCTTTACTTTTCAGTTGCTGTTTTCCCTTTCGAGTTGTACTTTACAGTTGGGCTTGTACTTCCGGCCCCTTTTTACTTTCCGCACTTACTGTTGTACTCAGTTGTTACTTAGTGTTTACTTCTTCCTCTTGTACTCTGTGTGATTGTTTACTTTACAAAGGCAATGCCTTCCCTTTTTACCAGGATTTACGCCTTGGTGCTAGTCGCCAGCCCCTGGCCTATGGAAGGCGGGCTTGGGGTAGTCACGGCATGGGCCCCGAGGACGGGTCGTGACAAATTGGTATCAGAGGAGTTCGGTTCTACCACAGAACTTATAACTCTGATGTTTCTTTCTGTGAAGCAATAGTGTTAAGAGTACCGAGTGTGGTTTTCAGTTCAGGGAGTCCAGTGTTGGTGCGGGCGGCCGACGTATCCATACACCAGGACCCTGACAACTGATTTCCGACTTTGTGCATGAAACACTGATTGTGTGTGTGTTTTCAAAGGTTTTCCCTTACAACAGCTCAAACCAGGTCAGCTCACCAGGTATAAACGTTTGACAGTGTCACGATGTTTCTTTCTGGATGCCTTTTCACGGACGACCAGCTAGAGCCCAGAGGGATGTGCGTGCTGACAGCCTGTCGAGCGACGAGGCTTCGGTACAGGTCCCTCTTGCAGTTGAGGCACCAGCGGAGGCACCAGCGGTACTACCATACGTTGGGCCACCGATGCCACCAGCCCTAGCAGTAGGCGATGCATGCTACTTGAGTGCGCTGCACGAGTTCCAGCGCTAGAGGCCACCCAGGTTCCGGGGAGAGACGGACCCGCAGGCGGCTGAGGTTTGGCTGGAGGCTGTGGTGAGAGTCTTCAGGCTAGTGGGGATGCCGGCAGACTTCATTGTGATCTTTGCTACCAGCCTTCTTCAGGCAGCAGCAGGCAGGTGGTGGAGCCACTTGTTTCAGTTTTGCAACGGGATGAACATCGCATGGGAAGACTTTGAGACCTTCTTCAGGGTGGAGTTTGTGCCAGTTGCTCTACACCCCGAGCGTGTACAGGAGCTTCTGCCTTTGCAACGTGTTTTTTTATCAGTTGCCGAGTCATCTGTGGGCAGTAGACAGACGATGCAGAGGTCCAGGAGGACCAGACTAGCAGTTGGACGATCTCGGGTTTTAGGACCGGTGGTGCGGGGCACCTGGGGTGGGAACAGAGCTAGGCGTGCCAGAAGCAGGTTGTGTTACTCATGCGGCGGAAAGGGTCACCTGGCACGTGACTGTCCGACTCCTCGTACAGTTGATCCGCAGGATTTGGAGGAGCCACCAAGGTATTAGAGCTCCGGGAGCAGGTGGACAGGAGCGGAACTAGTGGATATGTTCCTTGTACTTCTAGTTCCATATTGTTGTTGTATTCGTGTCTTGTACTATGGGATGAAATAATAAAAAGACACTTATCTTTGTTTGCTTTCCTGTCTTTTGTTTGGTTGATACTGAGTGGTCCTGGTTAAAACTGTTGACTTGACCCTCACTTTCGAGATTTCTACTGGAGGAGACCTAGTGACCACACACTGATGCCGATAGTGTGACTCGACCCTTGGAGGCGAGAGTGACAGTTGGATCTCTTGGTAGTTACGTCGAGGCCTTGCGACGTCATCCATGGCATGAATGCATCATTCATGTTGGAATTGACTGTATTAGGCAACGAATGTGGTTCATCCAGGGGATGAGATCAGATTTATCTTATCGGCAAAGAAGAAATCATAGCAGCTCTTGTGAGACTAAAGGAGGTCCAGGACATCCAAGAGAGGATGAAGACTGCACAGTATAGTAAGAAACGGGAAACCGGTGCCAGTCTTAGAGACTCGGGCATGTTAAAGAAGAGGAAGCTTAAAGGAGAGATGAGTCTGTGAAGCAGCAGACGTGGAGGCAGAGCTAGGAGAGCAGTATGTGGTGGTGTACATCCTAACATTGTACAACCACCCGCCTTAGTTATTCCTGCCAGGCTCAGGGAGCTGGAGGGCGGAGGAAGAGTGCGGCTGCATGCGGTCAAGGAGTGTGACCCAATGGCTCTAGAAATGATTCAATGGACATTCTGTGTCCACTACTAGCTGTTGTAGTAACGGACATCGATGTGAATCATTCCTTTCTTTCACAAATCTTGTTCCAGACCTAGAGTTTCCAGTAAGCCGTGGACTTGACCCTCACATCTGGAGATACCTTGGGAGGAGACTCGATAATCACACTTACGCCGATGGTATGGTCAGACCCTCGAGGCGAGAGTTTCGGTTGGAATCTCTTGGTGGCAAAGACGAGGCCTTACAATGTTAGTTTGAGTATGGAATGGGCAATAACTATTCATACTCAAATTGACGGTTTTAGGCAAACATCGGGATGGGTTTTCCTTGGTCGGCAGAAAAGGAAACCCCAGGCAGCGCAGGGTAACTCTTGCACGGAAGGGTGAGACCGATCACTCTTGAGTCGGTCAACCTTACCCTCGTGGCAGCAGCCTTTCGAGTTCCAGTTCTAACAGAAAATGGAGACCTCTGGAGTTCGAGGATGACGTCACGTCCTTATATGGGTCTCACCTCGACGAGGTTTACGGAGATGTGGCCAAGGCGGCAAGTTATCTCTGGGGTTCAGTGGACCTTCTTAGGTCCCCAGCTGGGTAGGCGGGGTGGTTTACCGCTTGACCCATTCACCGCAGTTGCACCAGGTGCACGACGACTTCCACAAATCTCAACCGAGGAGATACGTGCTCGACCCTTCGCATACCATCGACCATGAGGAGATGGACGATGACGATGAGGTGTCTTTCACGGAGATTCCAGTGGGGTTTGAGGATCGACAGGAGCAAATCCTATGAGGACGATCGATTCCTCGGGTGCACTTTCTTTGGCAGTACGGAAACCTCCAGGTGAACACATAGGAGCGGAAGGCTCAGATGCGTGATTTGTACCGCTTTTGTGACCCTAGTTTGTGTTGAAGCATTACGGGGACGTAAAGCCCTATGGTGGGAGTAATGTAAAGACCCGGAAATTTCAAGGAAATTTTTTTCTTAATTTTTTTTGGAATTTTACAAGAACGCAGTTTCTGACGGCGCCTGATTCCGAGGCCCAGTGTGCCCGGAATTAATTTCCGAAGTTTGGCTCGGGTACGTTCAGTGAACGAGCGAGCGGGAATTTACATCTTTTGAACCGTTGCCCGGAATCAAATTCCGAGGGCACCGATGGAACCGCAACGCCGGTAATTACTTAGGAACTCTTGTTCCGGAGTTGCGTTTACATGAGTGTTGATAATAAAAATTGTGGAAGTTTATTTTATAACTACACTACAATTTTTATTAACTTACTCTAAGTGTTAGCTCATGGTGGAAGTTTGGTAACCACCCAACCTCTCTTGGGAGGTTATGAGGGTGGTGGGGCCCACACGAACCCCACCTCTTCATATCCTCTAAAACCCCTCAACTCCCACATAAATGATTTTAACTTAGTTATAACTTATTTCTTAAATGAGTTGATTTTTAATGTGGTGAGTTGTGTGAGTCTTTTGAAATTCAAACACTTGAATTTCAAAAGCCATGTGAAGTTAATTAAATAAGTGGAGAACTTATTTCTTTTGGTTGGGTTTGTTGTTTGAGAGATTTTGGAAAGAAGGCTTAGAAGTCTTGAAGTTTCTTCATCCTCTTGACAAAGAACGCGAAGAACAATCGGACATCGACGAAGAACGCCACGTTCTCGGAAACCGTCTTCCGCGACGCCATACCCGCAATACTGACGACGTCTTCTTCCGCGACATCTCTTTTCGCGACGCCGAATATCGTCACCTCTTAAATCAAGGTAGGGGTTTTAACTTTTTAAAGTTATGTGGATCTCTCCTTCGAACTTGAAGGTTTTATATTTGTCGGGCCTTGATTCCAAATCTTTTTATTTAATTTAAAAGATTGTGAAAGTTTATCATTCATTAAAGGCCCATTGTTAGCAAATAACGCGAGGGGGCCGGACCGCACGAACACGGCCGACCCTCCTCCTTTCATGTTGATTTTATTGTGGATTGAAACAGGTGTGGCGCGGTGCCGTCGCACTGCGCAGGATCATGCGGGAAGAAACGCACGGCGCCGTCGCGCCGCGTCGTTAAATAATGCAAGGACGCGACGCCGTCGCGCCGCGTCGAAGAAAGTTAAAGGCACTGCGGCCGGAGCGGGGCCGCGGTGGAGGGGCGCGGTGTCATCGCACCGCGCCGGACAACGATGGTCGCGGCCGGTTCCGGGCCGCGGCGGAATGAGAGACCGGCGGCCAGCCGGGCCGCCGGTATCGGAAGCCGGAAGGGGGACCGGCCTTGCCGGTCCCGTTGAGGAAGAACCGGCCGGCCAGGTCGGGCCAGCCGGAAGGGAGAAAACCAGGGGAAATAATTTCCCCCGGCCAGCCTTAATGGCCCCCCCATTATGAGGGGGCCGGTTCACAAAGGGGGGGCAGGCGGCCCCCCGTTTTCTCGAAGGCAGGCCCCCACGTGAGGGGGGCCATTTTTCTTTAGGTGCGGCAGGTTGCCGCGCCACCAGCTGAGGAAAGGCGGGGGCTTTGCCCCCGCGCACGACACCCAAACGACGCCCAGGTAGCGCCACCATGCCGGTCCGCGCCGCCTCGCCGGACCGCGCCGCCACGACGGACCGCCCCGCTGCACTAGCCCGCGCCGCCGCGCCGTCGCGCCAGACCGCGCCGTCGGCCGGGCCAGGTTTTCCGAGCCGGGCCGGGTCATCGGGCCGGGTCGCCGCCCGGGGCGGGTCGACCCGGTTCGGCCGACCCAGGGGGGGTCGGGCCGGGTCGGCCCGGGCCCAGACCCCCAGTTTCGGACCACTTTCGGTCAAATGCCCGTATCTTGGGCTACGGGCCTCCAAACGACTCGCCGTCAGCGGCAGCGCGATCCTTGGATCGAGACGGTCGTTTCGGTATACTATATTCAAGGTACATCTTCCTTTTCGGGAGGCTAGGTGGTTAAAACTCCATAGTTAAGCGTGCTTGGCCTAGAGTAGTGATCAGGATGGGTGACCTCCTGGGAAGTTTCCCAGGGTGGGTGTGAGACGGAAAAGCCAATAACTCTCAGACTGGGCATCCAATTGACGCGCCGTCTGTTGCGTTGAGTTCCTGTTGACGATACGGAACTTTTGGCATCCTCCTCCCGAGAATTGGATGCATATGGATAGTGGCCGGGTTGGATCGCACCGAAATCCAACCGGGCCCCTGGAACAGAAAAGCTGATATCTTTCTGACAGAACGTCCGTTTGACGAACCGTCAGCGGCGTTGGTGATCTCGTTGAGAAACGGTCCCTATGAGTATACCCTATGAGAGTTCGGGGTACAGTTGAGATACGGCCAGGTTTGGTTCGCTCACGAAACCAATCGGGCCCCTGGGACGAAAAGGCTAATAACTCATAGACCGGGCGTCCGATTGACGCGCCGTTTGTTGTGTTGAGACCCCTATGACGAGGCGGTCCTTTGAGATACTTCTTCGTGGGACTTTGAGATACTTGGAGTATCGACCTATAGCTCGTGGAGCGGACCCTCCCAGTGACGAGCGTGCGGAGTACGGAGACCGTGTAACTGGCTGAGACCTGACGACTGCTTGACCGACTCGACTTGGAGTGAGTCGACTAGCCCAGTGGACGGAGCACTAATTTCTGAGGTGCAGACCCATGGCGGACGGAGCACTACCTGTGTGATAATGCAGACCTGCGGTACTCGTCCGGAGAGTACCTCAGCAGGCTACTAGGGGGTGTGCACTACTGTGTTTGGGTGACATACCTCGGCGGGAATCACTACTATGTCTGGGTGGCTGACCCGCGGTACTCGACAGGAGGAGTACTTCAGCAGTCTTAGGTTAGTGAGCAGTACCTCAGAGTCGTGACAGGACCACTGTACACTCCAGAGACGGAGCTCTTCAGCAGTTACGGTTTCGATAATTAAAATCCTGGTTTGAGCTGAGACTTTTGACCTTTGTGTTTACCTCATGATTGAGACGGGTCACTTGATAACTTAGGTATATGTATGGGTATATACCTGGGTAGTGGGTATCCGTTGATTTCACAATCCTCGTGTTTCCTCATGATGGAGATGGGTTACTTGATAACTTAGGTATATGTATAGGCATATAACTAAGTAGAGGTTATCTGTTGAGATCTTGTATGTGGTTATCCTTGTTGGTTTTAGTGAGACCTTGAGGGTCTCGGGGTCCCTACTGAGTATCGTTATACTCACCCCTGCACGGGCTATGCCCGCACCTCGTTGTGTTGGTTGCAGACGATGGGCAGTGCTGATAGAGGCCGAGTGTTCGAGGACTGGACGGTACATGAAGGTGGAGAATACGACGAGATAGTACCCGGAGGAGGACCTCACAACGAGACGGTACCCAGAGGTGGACGTGACGACGAGGCGGTACTCGGAGGTGGACCACTGGGCGGGACATACTCGGAGCGGACGACGGGACCCGAGGAGTAGAGGAGCTATCTGTACCCACCCTTCAGGTGGGATTTCCAGTGGATAGCTCGGCATAGCAGCTTTACTTTTCAGTTGTTGTTTTCCCTTTCGAGTTGTACTTTACAGTTGGGCTTGTACTTCCGGCCCCTTTTTACTTTCCGCACTTACTGTTGCACTCAGTTTTTACTTAGTGTTTACTTCTTCCGCTTGTACTCTGTGTGATTGTTTACTTTACAAAGGCAATGCCTTCCCTTTTTACCAGGATTTACGCCTTGGTGCTAGTCGCCAGCCCCTGGCCTATGGAAGGCGGGCTTGGGGTAGTCACGGCATGGTCCCCGAGGATGGGTCGTGACAAAAAACGCCCAAAGAAAGGGTTGGGTGTTGTAACTAAATATTAGTTAGATACCACCAAGAATATATACAATGTCAATCCTCTTGTATCCATTAGTTCTTGTATAAAATAGATTTCAAATAATTTAATAATATTTTATTTTATTTATAAAATAAACCTTTGGTTTTTGTTTATAAAAAAAATACATATGTTATACACAAAGAAATATGACCTAACATTTATCAATGAGGAATAAGAAGAGAAAATAAATATGTTTTAAGAATGAATATCCATATCATATATGAAAATAGGAGTATCAAATAAACCAAAATGTAATGTATCTATAGAACATAAAATCTAAAATCAAAACTCAAGGGTTCATACAAATCTAACGATTAATTCTACAAGTTGGAATTAGTGAATCCTAAATTCGGAGAGCCTCACATCCTCATAAAGTCTACCTCTAGTAGCCATGGAATCAATAGAACAAACCAGAGTGATAGATAACTCTAATAGGCCCTACATATTTCAAGTTTTCCAACATACACAAAGTTATTCATGATGTGATACTGTATTTATATTCAAGTAATGAGACCAAATTAATCTATCAAAAATATTTTCTAAGGAAAATCTATTTTTTTCACTCCTAAAATTTCATAATTTTTTTTATAGAAATCTTACATAACTTCAATGCTTGAAGAACCACTCTATTTTCAAAATCATCTTTGATGAAATTTATCAAACACATTATGTGTATCAAAATGGTTTCCATCAAAAGAACATTCTTTAGAAATATTTTCCTTTACCATCATAGAACACATGAACCTCTCATAGATTTTAATTCTTCAGTTTCACAATTCAAAACCAATGTAACTTAAAGAACAAAAGGCATGCCAAGGAATATACAATATTATAGAGACACATGCCTCAAACATGGTGAAAACATTGTTTAATTTTAGTCTAGTGATGATATTGGAATATATTGGATCCTTGGGAATCTATATCTGTGGTAAAGAACATCAATTTTCTATGTTAATTCTAGATCTAGGAATATTGTCTCTTGATGTACCAGACACATGTGGATGAAGAGAATACAATTTTTTGGAATGTATTTATTTTCTGAACTACACCCTATGAAGATACAACATTCAAACCAACTCAAGTATAAATTAAATAGGAAGGGGAGAGATCAACTAACTTCCCAAACGAGACTATAAACCCATAAAATTAGTATCATGGTATAATGGGTAAGATTATGGGAGTGAAAAAAAAATTCAGCCTAAAATAACAGTTTTTCCCATACTAAAACGTACACACAATGACATCACCAACAAGACATTGGGCCTCATAGGGTGGAATAAGGTCCACTTTCAGGATGATGATAGCCCATCAATGGGATAGTGACAGTCCACTTACTGGTGGGTGGGTTATTACAGAAAGTTTGCACCTCCAAGATCTCCACTGGATGGTTGGTAGGGACTTGTATAAATCATATATATCCTTCCCTCCATATGATGGCTAGTTGAAGCTCACCGGTAGGTTAGTGGCACCTGCGAACATGCAATAATTGTTTTAGCCAATACTATCTAGCTGGTACCCATCTACCAGCTAGATAGTGTCATATTACTTCCACCACCAATCTAAAAACTGTTCTCCTGACATAAAAAAACCTTAAAGAAAAAAGATGAAAATAAAAAGGGGATCCATAACTAATTCCACATACCAGGGTGTTACATAACTTCCATTACGAGTTGTAAAAAATGAAACAATATAAGATATGGCCTTGGAAGTTCCTCAATTTGTATTTAATAAGGATATGGGGCTGTGAAGAATAAATAAATTTTGTTTCTTAAAATAAAATTTACCCTATATTGTAAAGATAATTATTTATTCTTTATTCCAAGTAAACTTTTGAACATTATTTTCATAATCCAACTAATCAAAAATATTTTTGTCATGATATAGTGTTTTCCTTGAGAATAAACACATAAATAAAGGTGTGAGTTGTACAAAAGTTAAACTTGGATAACTATATGACTAACAAAAAGAAAATGTTCTTGACTTAGAAATTGAGATTATCCCATAAAGGATTAGAGTTGCATAACCTAGTCTAGTGACATTAGAACCTAAAAGGGTTGGTATGATTCATTAGGATCATGTGAGGTATGGATTTATTATTGGAAATGATCATCAATTTTTTATTCTTAGTAGATGAATATGATACATATAATGAATCCATTAAGAGTTTTGATCCTATGAAATGGTTACAGACAACAATATTTGAGATTGAATCCATGTTATCAAGTTTTATTTTTCAATTTACTAATTGAAGAATGTTTCTTAAATATGGAATATCAAATTTGAATATGAAATTAACTATTTTAAATTCATAAAGAATGTAAATGATTCTTGTGCACACAAACATATTATTAAGAGTTTTATGTTATTTATAGTGATATACGGGGATGATATACTATTCATCCAAAAAATGATTACTTAAAATTACATTATATAAAGATGTGTTTGGGAAAGCGCTCCTTAATAAAAGACTTTAGTGAAGAATACTATAAAATAATAACGATAAAATAACATTATATCAATAATTTTATATTTAAGTTGAGCATGGAGGACTCTAATAATTATTTTTTTCTAGTTTTATGGTAGAAAATATAAGGTATAATCAATATCCGTTAAATAGATAGAAAATATTGATATTATTTTTGTTGTTTCCCTAATAGGTTCTATCATGTATGGAATGTTTTTTAATGAAACCAATGTGACTTATTATTTTACCATAACATGTATATACCAATATAATTCTTGTGAAATTATTAGTATTGATATTAAGAATATTGTTAAGTACTTCAGAAGAAGTGAGGACATGTTATTAGTTTTTGGAGGTGATTATGAGATCATTTATAAGTACTACACTGATGTTAGTTTCTAAAATGAAAAATATGGTAAAAAATCTTAATATTGTTTTTTTATTTGACTCAATGGTTGAGATATAATTTTTAAGTGTTCCAAAAAAGACACAATGGAGGAATTAACAATAGAGGTAGAGTATATTTTTATATTAGTTATTTTATAAGTTATTCATTTAGATCAATAAGTTCATCACTGGAATTTTGGTGTTTCTTAGTATAATGGGAGTAATCGACCTTTTCCATGATAATTATATATCTATTTGTCTTGACAAGGAACCTTGGTCTCCCCAAAAAACAAAAAAAAATATTTTATAAATAAAATCTCATTCAAGGAATCACTGAGTGGGTTGATGTGAAGATCATTATGGTGTAAAAAAGGATAATGTAGTGAATCTAATGAAAAAGACATTAACACATCAGATCGATGATGTTAATGTGTGTTTTTTAGGTATGAGAAATATGAGATACTGGATGTAATTATTATTTTCAATTGTATTGTATCATGGTTTTCTAATAATTTAAATCTCCATTTATCTTTCATTTATTGGTTAAATATATATTACATGAATAATGGAATGATAAAACACCTGTAAAGTATGACCTCGAGTCATCCAAGATCAATGATCAACTTGGATTACTATGGGTTATTATCATATATTAATATTAGCTTGAGCAGAATCTTTTGTATGATATAGAGTAAAATCATGAGATAATACGTGGAGACTTTTTATCTATACCTACTAATAAAATTATATAATAGTAAATGTAATACATAAATTAATTTACATTGAGGTGTATTATAAATATGACTCTAAATTATCTAATGTATAAAAGATACTTATCAAGTGAAATTTAATATATTGATACTTTAATTAAACAAGAATTGAGGATGAGATTATAAAGGTGTGGTTGGGAATGTTATTGATCACGTCATTAGTTAAGTTTAACTAATATGTGATTTTCAATATTTTATGAAAATTATGACATCTATAGCCATAATTTAATTACACCAAGGAAATGATGGTCTATTATTAATTGAGTGAAATGTGACGTGATCAAACAAATTGATGAATTAAAGGTGATGCATTCATAAAAAATCAGTAGTTTATTTCAAAAAATAATTAATTTGTGAGATGGACTAGACTATATTGACATGTTTCGGGTCTAGTAGTCAATCAATGACTTATTAAATTATATGATAATACATATGATATATAAATATAAATCATAGGGAAGAATTATTCATATGGAGATACGAGTATATTTTATTGAGATCATGATATAATCATTTATAAATTGAGTCACAATGATATTTTTCTAGAGGAAATTCATTACTTACAATTATTAATTTTTGAATTCATAATTACTGTCCAAGCTAAACAAGAATATTGGTTTACACATATAAGATCTTAGAATGAGCGTTAATTTTAGTATGTTATGTTTTTCAAAACATTTAGCGAGATTATGATAATCATGTTAGAAAAATATTATATGGATTCAAAAAGAGATGTAATTGTTTTCAAAACATTTCTCAAGATTTAGTGAAGGAGTGATATTATTTATATTTTTTTCTAATTAATAAACCAAAATGCGGTGAGAGTTACCATGAAATGGTCAATGGATTCTCATGATTCATATAGCCACATCATGGTGCATGTGAATAATGATATCTTTTGTCATTACAAAGGTTCTACAATGTTGATTATCTTGTGAATTCTGGTTTTTGACATTTCCTATGAAAATGTATAGACAAGGTTTTTATTATTAAATTATTTTTACAATCATATACTCAATTTGGTGAAATCTAAATGGTTTCTTCACTTTATATCATATGAAATGTTTAAAATCCAATATGACCCTTCATTCAATAGAAGAGTCCTATAAAATTGGGATTCACAGGTCTCATACAAGATATAAAAGAAAATTTTGTATTTTTCTAAAATATATTTATTTATCTTCTCTCCGTTTTTCATTGAGGAATATGTCCAAGCCCACTATTGTATAAAGGTTGTCATACCAATATTTTTGGTTAAAAAAATTGACCGTAGATACCTTCAAAGTTAAGAACTTATTAGTTTTTTGAGGGAACTCAATCAATCTCACTTCTAGTGATAATCAAAATCACAGAAAACAAGTGTAATTATTTTATGGTTTTCTTATTTCATCATGTTAATTAAAATCTTAGTTGATCATGACATGTGTTTTCTATTTTCCAACACCTTTTATATGCATAGAAATAACCCAAAAACCCCTTCATTTATCTAACCTCATTTTAATAAGGACCACTTTTTTAATTCTACAATCATGGGAGTTGGGATTAATAGGTGATTTCCCACAAAAAAATGAATAGATAGATGAAAATTCATCCTCTATTATCTTTCTATTTGATCTTATTGTAATTTGGTGATTTATATCTCAATTATTAATATATTTTTAATTTTTTGAATAATTTTGACCATTATGATGGAGGACTTATTTCCCTAATGTTTTTAAAGAAGATAATGTTTGGTTAATACTAAGTTGAATTCCTACCTTTATTTTAGTTTAAATGAATTTTTTTATTCTTATTTATTGATGAGGGATTAGACATCAATTATTATGATAAATTCATAAATTAAATTAGAGGCAGGTAATCTATCTTATATACATCATATTTAATTTAGTTTAGCATCAATGGGGATTTTAATGTTAAGACATGTTATCACATAGTAAAAAATAAATATTCTTCCAAAAAATGTATGATTTATTTAAATCTCATGGAATTGAATTAGTTTTATTTATATTTGGGATATGAAAATGTATGTAGTGATTTGTAAAGTGAAATATTAATTTTTAAAGGATTTTCACAATTATTTAATGTTAAAATTGTTTAATTTTTTTGGAATTAGTGTTTTTGATGGGAAATATACCTTTTGATGATATTTTGGATTTTTTGGGTTATTGTGTTCTTTTAAAAATAATTTTGAAAAAGTTTTTTTGAAAGTTATTAGAGGTTCTTGGAATTATCATATTGAATGTGCGGACATTTTTATTGTTTTCAAATTTTGGGGAATAAAAATTTATAGGTTCGTAGTTTATTTTATGAAAAGGGAATGATTTTAACAAATTTGAGTATGTAGATTGTGAGGTCATGTATGTGGAATAATGAAGGAAGCTCATGGATAGTGGATCATGAGGTTGAGAAGGCGTATCGTGAGGTCAGCTATGTAATGTTTAAAGGAAGGTGAGTACGTGGTAGGTGTGTATACCATTATGATGTTAAAGGGAGTACATGGTAAAGAGGAAGAAGTATGTTTATAGTATTAATATATTGAGAACACAGATGAGTCCTAAGTGAAGTATTGAATAATAATTGTGATTATAAGATTTTTTAGAATGATTTTCCTAAATAAAGGATTCCCAATAACATGACTAGTAGATAATGAATTTATTTAGATAAATATTCAATAATGAATTAAACTAATTATTAAAGGTCATTGGAAAGGTGTTAGTTTGTATAAGGGAGTCCGTGAAAGGGTATTCTCAAGGTCCGAGTTTTTAGTGAATAATATCTAATGAATTTGGTGTATAGATGTTTGATTGTGAGTTATTGAAGGAATTTTTTATGTGTAATTGTGGTGAAACATTTTCATAAAGTGGTTTTCACATTGATAATACTATGTGAGGATGAATGTCATATAGAACATGTCCCATGTGGTTATGAAAATGTAAAATAAAGTGAGTTCATTGGGATTTTTTATATAAATTTAAGTGCTTAGAAGAGTAGATTTTATCTCAATGATGAAAATTAAGCTTCATGTAATCATTCCATATTTTTTTAATTTACTCTAAGGTTATTTAAATCAATAGAATAATACTCAAACTGAGAAGTGATCCCTATTTTTCATAGAGTGTTGTGAGGTTTCAAATTATGATTGGTTTTAAACTACGAGGATAGTAAGTCCACTCTGAAAATTATAAAAACCGTGTTCGATAGTGAATTTGGTACATCAACACATTACCATTGTATGATCCTTCTATATATCGCTATTAGGGTGAACCATGTAAAATTGATGTTTCTTTATCATGTTTTAATTTTTATTTATGCATTACTATTAGAATGAGAGAGAAGATGGGATTTTTTAACAATAAAACAAGATCAAAATGGTTGTTTGTTTCATTTTTTCATACCTTAATAACCCTCTTAAGATATTTAACTTTATTGGATAATAACTGGTATCATGGAAATGGTTAAATCTTGTGAGAATCTCTCTTTTTAAGCCATTTCACACATTAATCAAAAAGGTATTTTAATATTCAAGGGAGAAAATTTACTGTTGCAGAAGTATTAGACGAAATAATACTTTTGATAATTAGGAATGGATGTGTATATAGATTCTATGCATGAGATCTTGGTGAATATACACAATGATACCTTATTGGAAGCTAAAAAAATAGAACTTGATGGGGATTCTAGTGGAATCATTATTGAGGGAGAACCCTATCCATTAAAATATTAATTTTTTTGTGTCATTTGAATCCTAAAACTCCCAATGGTAAAATCTATTAAACCCCAATGAAGTCAGTTTAATAGTTCTTGAAGCTAAATTTAATGTTTAATGAAAAATTTATGAGGACCTGAGGATGAACCCTATAGATTCTATTAATGAAATATTTGATTGAGTGAACTTGATTGTGGAGGAAATATTAGTCTTGGAGAAGTTATAAATATTATATAGTTTCTTAAATGGATCATTATAACATTTCCCCATTATTCAATTAAAATTTCTTTTTTACTTAAGGATAAATATTCAAAGGAGTATGCATTGCTAGTTTTCACAATACTTTTACTACATATGAGATGAAAAATGAATATAATGAGGGGTTTGAAATGTGGATGTCTAAATAGGTTGAACTCAATTCCATGAAGAGGATCCCCATATAGGAAAAAGATATAGTGGATGAAGTCATGTCATTCATGTAATAAAATCTTTAAAATAGAAAAGTTATGCTTGAAATAAATATTCTAATCACGTGTTTTCAATGTGGAAAGTTTGGGGACCATAAAAGAAAATATTCTAAGAAGTGTCAAGAAGATTATGAGGATGAAGAAATTATAGTGAATAAGTTTTCAGAAAATGCGCAAGGTAGTAAAATCACTAAGATTAATTACTACAATAAGAATAACTTGACCTCATAAGAAAATTATTTTATAAAAGATATTGAGGCATAAGAAATTAAATAATGAAAATACTGAAATGTAAATTATATGTTGGGAATTATTGGAAATTCTTAAAAAATGGAAGAGTGCTTCAATATGAAGTAAAAGTTGAAATAATATTTGATCTCTAAGTTAGTATTGGGGATAAAATTTAAGAAATTGATATTTGGATAGAGAAAATGTATAAATCCAACAAAGTGGTTCATGATTCCAAACTCTATATATAGTATCATGTACAGATAAATTTGAGATAAGGGTGTAAATTTAGTAGATTAAACATAAATAGCTAGGAAACAAAAATACGTTCATTAATTTCAATCGAAAATTAAGAAAAACAATGTTTACTCATGGTTTGATTAAGATAATTAAAAAATGCGTCAAAAAAATTGAGAAAATAGAGGAGTTTTTGACCTATGGTGAAATTTTGTAGACCATTGAAGGATTTTGACACTTGGTACAATATCATGGTTTCAGACCTTATAGTTGATAGAAAAATTTAAAGTATATCACTAATGTCTAGAATAATAGGAAAATGAATATCAATATAAGACAAAAGTCATATCTTAATGACATGGATAATATTGGGATTTATTATAAATAGAAATAAATGATGATTAATTCAGTACCACAAACACCAACCCAAAGGTTAAAGGTTTATTTAGGTAGGAATGAAATTATTCAGAGAAACCATGGGAAACCTGGTGTTAAAAAAATAAAACATAAGGGTGAAATTTGATTCTGGTTTTATTGTTTTGTAAATATGGGAAATTGAAAAGGTTTTTGTTCTATATCTATATGATACTGAATAGAATAAGGGAAAAATGATAGTTGATAGGATTTAAACATTATTGGGATACTTATTTTATGTACGGTACATTTTGTATTGGTAATTTATAAATATGAAAAGATATTTCGCATCAACAATATAGAGAAATATTCTAAATTAGAACCAATGTAGTGGTCTTTTGTAGCTCAAGGAATCATGAAGCAAGTTTAAAATGAAACATTTATTTCCATATTTTTAAGATCACGTAGGTTTATAAAACTCTAAATATGAACAAGTATGAAAATCAATATTGGGTGTGAAACTAAAGACATGGATCAACAGGGGAAGAGGTGAGTTGGTGATGGTTTTAGATATTTCCCTAAAAGAATAATATAATACTGGTGTAGGGATTATTTATAGTGTATAGACCTCCCACTTGATGGGTAATATGTATCTTATCTCATACATAAAAGAGAGAGGAACATGTCATTAAATTTTGTAACATTAAAGGCTCAAGGATTATGGGCTCTAAGAAAGATACAATCATATATAAATCTATAAGTTGCATAAATATATTGGTTGTTGATGGTCTCATCCACACCATTCGTTGTGTAAATCAACAATGTGGCTCATGACATACTATAAGTTTTACAAATAAGTTATGTATCAAAATGGGAAAATATGGTGCATCAGTGAATTAGGGGAAGGTAATAAAGATAAATATATACCATGTGAGCAGAAAAAAAATATTTTTGCTTTATATATAAGGATGTAAATAATAGGTTATAGAATAAATGTCAGGGTCATTTGTGAAACCATTCTTGGAAGATCTTGTAATATGTGATAGATTTTAAGATCTCTCTAAGCTATCACATGATTATATTCAAACATGTGATTCTTTTCAATTTGGCAATATTACTTTGAATGTGTTATAAGTCAAAAGAATTAAATTAAAAAATAGTGACGGAATTAGTGAACATTGAAGTTTATAGACCCAGGTCACTATGATCTATTGATGATAAGACATATTATATAATTTTTATTGATGATTACAATAGAGTGGCATGAATTTTCATTGCAACATACAAGTGTGAGGAGTTTATTTCTATTACTAAATATCATGGAGAGGTTGAGAATATGCATGGTAAAAAATATAATGTTTTTAACTAACATGATAATGAGTTTTCTATCAACTAGGTGGATGATGATCTTGAGAAACATGTGATAAGGAACAAAGTCCCAACATTGAGAAACCATTATCCAAATTGTGTGCTCTGAAGGAGAAACAATATCATAAAAAATTTCAAATATAATAATCATTGCGAAAGGCCTAAAATATAAATTATGGGAAACAAAAATATTGACATCAGTCAATATTTATAATAGATATTGGTTGCGTACGAGGGAAATGAAAACCTCATATGAGATGGGGTAGTGAAATTAAATGAAATCAAAGTACTTTTGAATTTTTTTTTGTTTCTTATTCTCAATAAGGAGAAGTAAAAGAAGTTTAAATCCCACACAGATGAATATATATTACTTGGATAGTCATTAGAAATAAAATTATATAAATTTTTTAATAATAATATAAGAATGATTATGGTTTTTAGTGATATTTTTTGGTGGGAAGTTAATAGAAACTTCAACAATTGAAGATAGTTAGAAGGATAGTGATGAAGTAGTGAACAAATCAAGGGGAGTGAATCTTATTGAATCATTTTCAGAAGAATCAAATGGCGATGATAATGATTGTCACGACCCGTCCTCGGGGCTCGTGCCGTGACTGCCCCAAGCCCGCCTTCCATAGGCCAGGGGCTGTCGACTAGCACCAAAGGCGTAAATCTTGATAACTGGGAAGGAATTGCCTTTATAAAAGTAAACAAAACACCATAGAGTACAAGAGGAAGTAAAACACTAAGTACAAAGAGAAGTGCTGAAAGGTAAATGGGCCAGAATACAAACCCAAAAGAAAGTACAACTACAACTAAACAAGGTACAACAGAAAAAGAAAACAACTGGAGGGACAGAAGCGGCTCCTGGGTCGTCCTCCTCGGATCCTACCTGAAGGGATGGTACAGATGGCGCAGCTCCTGGATCGTCCACCACGGATCCGACCTGATGGGAAGGTACAGATAGCCTTCACAACGCTCTCGCCCGTCAACCTCCTCCGAGTTTCGTCTCGCCATGAAGTCCAACTCTGGATACTGACTCGTCATGTAGTCCACCTCCGGGTACTGACTCGTTGTGTAGTCCACCTCCAGGTGCTGACTCGTCGTGTAGTCAACCTTCGGGTACCGTCCAGTCCTCGAACACTCGGCCTCCGTCAGCACTGCCCGTCGTTTACAACCAACACAATAAGGTGTGGGCATATCCCGTGCAGGGGTGAGTATAACGATACTCAGTAGGGACCCCGAGACCCTCAAGGTCTCACTAAAACCAACAAGGATAACCACAAAGAAGATCTCAACAGATTACCTCTACTTAGGTATATGCCCATACATATACCTCAGTTATCAAGTAACCCATCTCAATCATGAGGAAACACAAGGATTGTGAAATCAATGGATAACCACTACCCGGGTATATGCCCATACATATACCTAAGATATCAAGTAACCCATCTCAATCACGAGGAATCACAAAGGTCATAGACTCAGATCAAACCAGGATTTTCATTAACGAAACCATAGTTGCTGAAGAGATCCATCTCTAGAGTGTACAGTGGTCCTGTCACGACTCCGAGGTACTACTCACTAACCTAGGACTACTGAGGTACTCCTCCTGTCGAGTACCGCGGGCCAACAATGTAACACCCGAGACTTTTATGTTATATAAGCCATCAAAGGAATCTTTTTCTACACAACACTTGCTTGGCTTGCTTTACACGCAATCGCGACCTTCCTCGATAGCTTGCGTCGTACGCAATACCGAGTTTCACTAAACAACAATATGCTATTAAAACTAGCCGTTATGAATAGTAATAATCACTTTTTGAAATTTTATAAATTTTATTTTTCAAAATGGACTTCATTTTTGGACTCAGAATATCGAAATTATCCTAGGGTGAAATTTTGGTATTTTTCTGAAAACTTTCAATTTTTGATGAATAGTGAAACCACTAAGTGGTAGGTTAAAAACTGAATTTTGCATAAAACACAATTTTACCGCTTCTGTGAATGGAATTTCGAAAATCCGAGAGACACGGTTAATATCAAGGACTAAAATGTGGTTCAATGAGATGAAAATAATTTTTTGGTGAATAGTAACTTTTTACTTTTTTTACCGCGGTTAATAGTAAATTGTGTAACTAAGGGTAAATATGATATTAATATTACCCTAACACATGTCCTAATTCTATTGGACAAGTGTAATTCGACCAAAAAAAAAACTTAGGAATAAAATATGACCATTTAGGCCCACTTGGATTAGATTAGGACATTTATTATTAATTTATTTAAAGAAGGGTTAAAATAGTTAAAATCAATGTTTAATAAGTAAATCATTTTTAATATGGGGTTATACATAAGATAAATTCGACTATAAATATTAATTAGAAAGCTAAAACGATTTCCTACATAATGGTATTTTATTTGTAATTTTTAGACATTAAATAATTTAATTTATTTATGACACAATGATGATGCAGTAATTATCTTATTAATGAAATATTGACATAATTGATGTTATAAACACCAAAATAAATGTAATTTGAGACTTTTTATGAATTCCACTAATTTTCTAGGTTACTATAATATATTAATGTTGATTTAATCAACTTGGTTGTAACATATAATTCTGTTATGACTTTCACAAAAATCATATATCAAATAGTGTCAAAATTGACACAAAATAGTTTTTAAATCAAATATTATATTATTAATTGTTATTTTATTCCTAAAAATATAAGGTTCGGCAAAATGACTTAGATAAGGATATATATATTAATAATAAACAATTTGGGGTTCGTTTGGCATGTTATAGTAAGTTTATTAACCATATAGTGAAAGAAAACAAAAAGACATGGTAAAAGTTAAATTATTTAACTTAGAGTTAAATCTAATTGATAAGGTTAAAATAATACCCTAAACTTGTCTAAATCTTATTGGTTGATAGGATTTCGTCCCATCCCCACCTTATCTTTGAAATAAGACCCTTTGGAGCCATTATAAACCGATTTTGACTTTAATATAAAATAATATTTTGAGATATTCCTAAGGTGCCCCTCTCCTCCCTTATAAAAGGGTACCTCCTCCCCCTCCTCCTCACACCAAATTGAGCACTCAAGCTCGGCCAACCCCTGCCATTTTCTCCTCTCCACTTCCCTAGAATAATCCTAGAGGTCCTGGTCTTCTTCAAAGACCAATATTAGTTCCCTAAGTGGAGGATTGAAAGAAGCATTCCAAAGAAGAGGTAATATCCATTACCGATCTTTTCAATTTCTTTCTTCTTCAACTTCTTCTTCTTTAGTTGTTTCATGATAAAGTAATAACATCAGTATTACTTACATACTTATATGTTATTATAAATATTAAACAACCCTAATTCACCTTCTATCCATCCTACGGAAAAATGAAATCACCGCGCGTGCGTACGTACGGAATACCGTCTCCACGCCGTGGTGTAATCTATTTTCCACCACCACCTTACATGGATGGGTATAATGGTGTAAAGAATAACTATACATAGTTATTACAACATCATATTGATTCTGATATATTGTATAATCCACTCCGATTCAATTCAATATTTATGAAAATGATATCATCGCTCGTGCGTACGTACGGACTACCGTCTCCACGACGCGATGAGATTCATTCTCCATGTTAACCATTTAAGAATGATTATAAAGTATATATAAGAAATAATAATGAAATATATGAAATTATAAAGCTACTGGATTATGTATATATATATATTTATGTCATCTACTTACTTCCATTTCAAGACAATAAGGAATGGAAAACAGCGTTCATGTGTACGTACGGACTACCGTCTTCATGAACGGTGTTTTTCATTTTATCTATCTATTATATATATATATATACTGAATATATATGATATATAAATCAAATTTTATATTCTGGAAGTAATTAAATAATGATATAAGTAATAATAATGTCAAGAACAACAAGTCAAAACACCTACAATAAATGAAACGATTTTACCCAAAACGCTTCTTTAACATGGAATTTACAAAAGAACGGGTAATATAATGTCATAAGTGAACCATATATGATATCATAACAATGAATATGATTCTATAATAAGTCAATGACATTATTTAAATCATTATACAGGAGGTTCGGACACATACGAAGCAAATCGGACCTAAGGTAAGGGAAATATCACAATCTCATTTTTATCTGAGATTGTTTATTCGAAAGTATTTACTGGGGTGTATTTTATCATCCACATCCATGTTTCATCAATATTTAATATTATTTCCATCCACCTACAATTGTTTAAATCCATTTTTACCCTTCGGTGAGTTTTTAGTAATATCTATGAAAGGAATCTTTTGTCATACGAGGTACTTTTTTGACTTTTCCGACAAAAGTACAAAGAATGTTTTTTTAACTTATACGGCACGAACGGATTTCTACTATTTTATAAAGCCTTATTTTCATGAAGCTTCCTCTAAAAGATTTCCTGACTATTTTCAATAAAATCTCTTTCTTTTAAAATTGCATGATGTTTTGTGAAAAGAAATTGATTTTGAAGAAGAAAGGATATTTTCCTCAAGAATTCAATTCAAGTGTTTTATCAAAATTATTTTCCATCTAAGATAATAAAGGGTTATGTTTCTATCCATATTTTTACATTGATTTGACTATGTTGTGATGGAATTATGTTTATGAATTCCTTTATCTTATATGAATTGATTTATGATGTCATGATGTTTCAAGAATCCCATTTTTGTTACATGTGTTATGCAATGATGTATGTTTTATGATTATGTGGCACACATATGAAAGGATTCATTATGAGATGGGTGGGACCTATATCTCCCTCCAATGCATTGGGTAAAGATTTTATATCTCATGAGATAGACATGGCTGGAACGGAAGGTTATTTCGGTTCAGTGATACAGGACTGAAACGAGGAGTGAACTCGGTTCAGAAAGGGACTTTGTCCACTAAGATAGTCTTGGCAATGAGTCATGACTAACAAGAAATGATTTTCCATGATTATGTGTGCATTAAACAAAGTTTCAAGTTTCATGTTATGATTATGGTGATCTCATTTTCACTTCTATGATTTGTTCCATGTTAAGATATTATGATCTCTTTTGCAGGTTATGATTTTTAAAAAGATATGATATGATATTTATTTCTTTTGTATACCCTTACTGAGCATTTGAGCTCACCCTTTTATGTTTTCTTTTCCCCAGGATATAAAGAAAGGTTTTAGGTAAAAAAAAGGAAGATCTTTATGGGAGATTTTGAAGATCTTTCACCACGATTAGAAGATTATATTCCGAGTTTCCAAAGACACTAAACTATTACGGTCCTTGTGTGTGTGTTTTTGTTATGTACTAAGTATTCCGCAAAAGTAATGTAATGTCCATGTAAGTCAGGATACGGGTCTCTACAGTTGGTATCAGAGGAAAGGTTTAGTCAACCTTTGGAAACTAGGATGCGAAAACATTAGTGAGATCCCTAGAGATATTTCTAAGGTATGTCTAGGGATGTCCCTAAGGATACGTATACGTATAGGATATAATCCTAGAACTACGATACCGATATTAGAATTTAACCTAAGATGTTAGATATTAAGGGTACTCCCCCTTTACTATGTTGTTTTCCCTAGCATTATTTTGCCTCTCACACTATTCTTTTTGGGTTTTAGAAAATGGCTGGAAACAAGATGATTCATGATAATGGAGGATATGATGGACAATGGAATGATATTCTTCATGAGAAACCAAATGAAATGGGATTTGGAAGTCCAAAAATCATTATTATGCCGAATCAGCAATCTCATAATATGATCAATAAAGTAAAATTTGGTAAGTTTCCTGACTCAGCTAATAAGAGAAAGATGGAGTTTCATGATGACCATAGAGGAAAGAAAGTTCAATTTCCCTCATGTAAATCATGTGGGAAGAGGCATCAAGGAGAATGTTTCAAGGGAACTGGAAGATGCTTTGGGTGTGGAAAAGAAGGACACAAATCAAGTAAGTGCAAAGGAAAAGGGTCGGTTAACACCATGGATGAGGATAATGGTATTGCTACGACATCAAAAATGGTTAAGTGTTTCAAATGTGGAATGTATGGGCATTATGAAAACAAATGACCTAAGGGTAAGACTCATGAAGAGAATCAGTATGGTCATATGGGTAGTATTTATGTGGATGATGATGAAGAGACTACAAATGATATGTGAGATGAAATTTTTTTTGAAGCTCGGTCAATGGTTTGAGAATGTAGTGGAATGATTACATGTTTATCATGTGTAATTTTGTATAAGTAATCTCATGCTACTATGGAATAAAGAGACATCTATGGATTGTTACACTGTTGTCTTTCCTTGTGTTTTGAAAGTGTATGATTAATTTTACCAGTATCCATGAAAGGTTATTCAGATATTTTCGGAATGTAGATGATATGCGCATAATGAAGGGATAAGGAGAAAATTAAATGTTTGATAGTATTCATGAGCTCATGATTGATATAAGGACTAAGTGATATCATGGTTTGAGTATATAGAATTTTTAGGATTTCGGTATGTGAAAAGTGTTAACTTTTAACTGCATTCATGTTTTCACTAAGGTATTCAAGAGAATACACGATTAAGGACTTTGAATGTTTGGAATGTGACCAACAAAACATATCTTATGATATATGGGGATCGATGATGGTGTTAAATCTCTGGTAATCATTTTCACTATATTATGAGAGTCGACTGCAGTATTATGGATAAGCCTAAAAGATTGGAATGGATTATGTTGGACATAAGTTAGTATTGTTTGTTTTTTCGATATTATTGATGGGATGTTATATAGTTTTGGAAAAAGGACAACCTGCAGGACGGACGACAGCCCATCGCTTCGGACAAGGCTGTGGGAATCGAACCCACAACCGAAGTGCGACTGGCCTTTATCGCCTACCACTGACCTACAGGAAGTCCCTGTTTAGAAGAAACTAGTTTTATTATATTAAGCAGTATCATATATGAAGTATAAGTCCATTTTAGGATCCATATATGATTAATCTCACTATAGATCGACTTATGTATATAATTTTTGCTAACCTTTTGTTCGAGACAGATGGAATGAACCGTCATTCTATCACATGATCTGCTAACACTTCACGAATAACAAATTCAACTTCATTTATATAAGAGATGAAGTGGAAATTGTTCAAGGCACGAACAATAGTGAGATTGTACCAAAATAAAGTAAGTATTTATTCTAATTCAAATTCTTCAACTTTAGGGAAATGATCTTGAAAACCAAAAATGTTGTCCTAGTGCCCTTATATCTGATGAATCAGATGGTACCCTAGATCATCACAAATTTATGGCTTTGTGATTACTGGCTTTTCCATAGCCATGTTCTCTACCACTCTCCATCAGAACATGATGGTTAGATTTATCTTCCATATCCATATTTTCACCTATGTGGAAACCCAATGATTAGTTTATTTGGGTAACCGTTACATTTCATAATTTTGTTTTTAAAGATTGGTTTTGATATTCCTTTTTACGATGTGGGTTTCTATTAAAGAATCTTTCGAATAGTAAACCATTTATAACCCCGACGAATTTTGAGGGCGAAATTCATTTTAAGGGGGGTAGAATGTAACACCCGAGACTTTTATGTTATATAAGCCATCAAAGGAATCTTTTTCTACACAACACTTGCTTGGCTTGCTTTACACGCAATCACGACCTTCCTCGATAGCTTGTGTCGTACGCAATACCGAGTTTCACTAAACAACAATATGCTATTAAAACTAGCCGTTATGAATAGTAATAATCACTTTTTGAAATTTTATAAATTTTATTTTTCAAAATGGACTTCATTTTTGGACTCAGAATATCGAAATTATCCTAGGGTGAAATTTTGGTATTTTTCTGAAAACTTTCAATTTTTGATGAATAGTGAAACCACTAAGTGGTAGGTTAAAAACTGAATTTTGCATAAAACTTAATTTTACCGCTTCTGTGAATGGAATTTCGAAAATCCGAGAGACACGGTTAATATCAAGGACTAAAATGTGGTTCAATGAGATGAAAATAATTTTTTGGTGAATAGTAACTTTTTACTTTTTTTACCGCGGTTAATAGTAAATTGGGTAACTAAGGGTAAATATGATATTAATATTACCCTAACACATGTCCTAATTCTATTGGACAAGTGTAATTCGACCAAAAAAAAACTTAGGAATAAAATATGACCATTTAGGCCCACTTGGATTAGATTAGGACATTTATTATTAATTTATTTAAAGAAGGGTTAAAATAGTTAAAATCAAAGTTTAATAAGTAAATCATTTTTAATATGGGGTTATACATAAGATAAATTCGACTATAAATATTCATTAGAAAGCTAAAAAGATTCCTACATAATGGTATTTTATTTGTAATTTTTAGACATTAAATAATTTAATTTATTTATGACACAATGATGATGCAATAATTATCTTATTAATGAAATATTGACATAATTGATGTTATAAACACCAAAATAAATGTAATTTGAGACTTTTTATGAATTCCACTAATTTTCTAGGTTACTATGATATATTAATGTTGATTTAATCAACTTGGTTCGAACATATAATTTTGTTATGACTTTCACAAAAATCATATATCAAATAGTGTCAAAATTGACACAAAATAGTTTTTAAATCAAATATTATATTATTAATTGTTATTTTATTCCTAAAAATCTAAGGTTCGGCCAAATGACTTAGATAAGGATATATATATTAATAATAAACAATTTGGGGTTCGTTTGGCATGTTATAGTAAGTTTATTAACCATATAGTGAAAGAAAACAAAAAGACATGGTAAAAGTTAAATTATTTAACTTAGAGTTAAATCTAATTGATAAGGTTAAAATAATACCCTAAACTTGTCTAAATCTTATTGGTTGATAGGATTTCGACCCATACCCACCTTATCTTTGAAATAAGACCCTTTGGAGCCATTATAAACCTATTTTGACTTTAATATAAAATAATATTTTGAGATATTCCTAAGGTGCCCCTCTCATCCCTTATAAAAGGGTACCTCCTCCCCCTCCTCCTCACACCAAATTGAGCACTCAAGCTCGGCCAACCCCTGCCATTTTCTCCTCTCCACTTCCCTAGAATAATCCTAGAGGTCCTGGTCTTCTTCAAAGACCAATATTAGTTCCCTAAGTGGAGGATTGAAAGAAGCGTTCCAAAGAAGAGGTAATATCCATTACCGATCTTTTCAATTTCTTTCTTCTTCAACTTCTTCTTCTTTAGTTGTTTCATGATAAAGTAATAACATCAGTATTACTTACATACTGATATGTTATTATAAATATGAAACAACCCTAATTCACCTTCTATCCATCCTACGGAAAAATGAAATCACCGCGCGTGCGTACGTACGGAATACCGTCTCCACGCCGTGGTGTAATCTTTTTTCCACCACCACCTTACATGGATTGGTATAATGGTGTAAAGAATAACTATACATAGTTATTAAAACATCATATTGATTCTGATATATTGTATAATCCACTCCGATTCAATTCAATATTTATGAAAATGATATCATCGCTCGTGCGTACGTACGGACTACCGTCTCCACGACGCGATGGGATTCATTCTCCATGTTAACCATTTAAGAATGATTATAAAGTATATATAAGAAATAATAATGAAATATATGAAATTATAAAGCTACTGTATTATGTATATATATATGTGTATGTCATCTACTTACTTCCATTTCAAGACAATAAGGAATGGAAAACAGCGTTCATGCGTACGTACGGACTACCGTCTTCATGAACGGTGTTTTTCATTTTATCTATCTATTATATATATATATATACTGAATATATATGATATATAAATCAAATTTTATATTCTGGAAGTAAGTAAATCATGATATAAGTAATAATAATGTTAAGAACAACAAGTCAAAACACCTACGATAAATGAAACGATTTTACCCAAAACGCTTCTTTAACATGGAATTTACAAAAGAACGGGTAATATAATGTCATAAGTGAACCATATATGATATCATAACAATGAATATGATTCTATAATAAGTCAATGACATTATTTAAATCATTATACAGGAGGTTCGGACACATAAGAAGCAAATCAGACCTAAGGTAAGGGAAATATCACAATCTCATTTTTATCCGAGATTGTTTATTCGAAAGTATTTACTGGGGTGTATTTTATCATCCACATCCATGTTTCATCAATATGTAATATTATTTCCATCCACCTACAATTGTTTAAATCCATTTTTACCCTTCGGTGAGTTTTTAGTAATATCTATGGAAGGAATCTTTTGTCATACGAGGTACTTTTTGACTTTTCCGACAAAAGTACAAAGAATGTTTTTTTAACTTATACGGCACGAACGGATTTCTACTGTTTTATAAAGCCTTATTTTCATGAAGCTTCCTCTAAAAGATTTCATGAATATTTTCAATAAAATCTCTTTCTTTTAAAATTGCTTTATGTTTTGTGAAAAGAAATTGATTTTGAAGAAGAAAGGATATTTTCCTCAAGAATTCAATTCAAGTGTTTTATCAAAATTATTTTCCATCTAAGATAATAAAGGGTTCTGTTTCTATCCATATTTTTACATTGATTTGACTATGTTGTGATGGAATTATGTTTATGAATTCCTTTATATTATATTAATTGATTTATGATGTCATGGTGTTTCAAGAATCCCATTTTTGTTACATGTGTTATGCAATGATGTATGTTTAATGATTATGTGGCACACATAAGAAAGGATTCATTATGAGATGGGTGGGACCTATATCTCCCTCCAATGCATTGGGTAAAGATTTTATATCTCATGATATAGACATGGCTGGAACGGAAGGTTATTTCGGTTCAGTGACACAGGACTGAAACGAGGAGTGAACTCGGTTCAGAAAGGGACTTTGTCCACTAAGATAGTATTGGAAATGAGTCATGACTAACAAGAAATTATTTTCCATGATTATGTGTGCATTCCACAAAGTTTCAAGTTTCATGTTATGATTATGGTGATCTCATTTTCACTTCTATGATTTGTTCCATGTTAAGATATTATGATCTCTTTTGCAGGTTATGATTTTTAAAAAGATATGATATGATTTTTATTTCTTTTGTATACCCTTACTGAGCATTTGAGCTCACCCTTTTATGTTTTCTTTTCCCCAGGATATAAAGAAAGGTTTTAGGTAAAAAAAAGGAAGATCTTTATGGGATATTTTGAAGATCTTTCACCACGATTAGAAGATTATATTCCGAGTTTCCAAAGACACTAAACTATTACGGTTCTTGTGTGTGTGTTTTTGTTATGTACTAAGTATTCCGCAAAAGTAATGTAATGTCCATGTAAGTCAGGATACGGGTCTCTACAAACAACCCAAACACAGTAGTGCTTCCCGCCGGGGTATGCCACCCAAACACAGTAGTGCACACCCCCTAATAGCCTACTGAGGTACTCTCCAGATGAGTACCGCAGGTCTGCACTGTCACATAAGTAGTGCTTCGTCCGCCATGGGTCTGCACCTCACAAAGTAGTGCTCCGTCCACTGGGCTAGTCGACTCACTCCAAGTCGAGTCGGTCAAGCAGTCGTCAGGTCTCAGTCGGCTACACGGTCTCCGTACTCCGCACGCTCGTCTCTGGGAGGGTCTGCTCCACGATCTACAAGTCGATACTCCAAATATCTCAAAGTCTCATGAAGAAGTATCTCAAAGGACCGCCTCTTCACAGGGGTCTCAACGCAATAGACGGAGCGTCAATCGGACGCCCGGTCTGTGAGTTACTAGCCTTTTCGTCCCAGGGGCCCGGTTGGTTTCGTGAGTGAACCAATCCCAGCCATATCTCAACTGTACCCCGAACTCTCATAGGGTATACTCATAGGGACCGTTTCTCAACGTGATCATCAACGCCGCTGACGGTTCGTCAAACGGACATCCAGTCTGAAAGATATCAGCTTTCTAGATCCAGGGGCCCAGTTGGATTTCGGGTATAATCCAACCCGGCCACTATCCAACAGCAACCAAAACTCGGGCGAAGTATGCCAAAATTTCCGTCTCATCAAGAGAGAAATCAATGAGACAGATGGCGCATCAATTGGACGCCCGGTCTGTGAGTTATTGGCTTTTTCATTCCAGGGGCCCGGTTGGATTTCGTGAGCAAACCAACCTGAACGCACTACGATGACATCCCAACCTCAAGAGGAGTAAGCCAAACGATCCGTCTCACATAGAGGAATCCATCAAAGTCGACGACACGTCAATCAGACGTTCGGAGCTCAAGATATGAGCGTTTCCGCTCCGAGGGCCCGATTGGGTTCGTATCCGAACCAACCCGGACGAACCCAAAGTGTTTCGAAACATTGATTGTGATATACTAAAACGTCTATCTCGATCCACGGATCGCATCACCACTGACGGCGCATAGTTCAGAGGCCCGTAGCTCAAGATACGGGCAGAAGACCGAAAACGGTCCAAAGACGGGGGGTCTGGGCCCGGACCGACCCGACCCAACCCCCCTGGGTCGGCCCGAACCGGGCTGACCCGACCTGGGTCTGGGTTCGACCTGGTTCGACATGGCCCGGCCTGGCTAGGGCGGCCCAGCCCGGCCTGGGTGCGACCCGGCCGGCGGGTCGGCTCGGCTCGGCCGAGCGGCCGAGCAAGGGAGCCGTGGGGCATGAAGTCCCCACGAGAAGAGAAGCTGCGGCCCACGTGGGGCCGCGCTGGATTAGAGGACGCGGAAAAGCAGTGTCCCATGTGTGCCGGACCTATGCGGATTCAGCCGCGGAGGCCCTTCCTGGCGGCGCGCCGGGGCGCCGTCGGTGGGTTCCGCGGGCCCCCCGAGTTGCTCCGGTGGTCCGATTTCGTTGCCATCTGCGCTGTAGCTCCTTCCAGGTCCAGTACATCACTACAAAAACAACGAATCACATCTGCAGCATGTTTTGTCGCCGCCCGCCAATCCGCACATCAACGAAGAACTGCGAAGGGTTGTCGGGCCGTGTTTGTTTGGCCCGCACCCTCCGCGTTAGGTGATAACAATCTGGAAGAATAAATTATCATATGGAAACGTAACAAGATACAATTTAATAAATTAAAATTGAACTTGATCCAGTTTCATTGTCTTAGGAGTAACATCCATAGAAGTATAAATTATTTCACAAACCAACCCCTACCTCGCCGTAGTCGTCGAGCGTGCGTTTTTCGCGGAATTGATCATCGCGGATGAAAAGAATCGTCGCGTCGCGGAAGACTGTCACTGTCACGCGGTACTTGGCGTCGTGTCGACAAACTCCGAGGATCAAAAACATACAGATTTAATTAATAATAATTAAATCCATTTTGTGGTTATAATCCACAAAGAATTTAAAAGGAGCGTAACCCCCTACCTTGTCGTTGTCGATCGAAGGTTGTCGCGGGGTTGGATCATCGTGGAAGAAGCATCGCGGAGGGAGAATCGCGGAATAAGAATTGTTGACGTCGCGGTACACGGCGTCGCATCGTCTATCTCCCAGGGTTTGGCGTTCTTCGTCGGAGGTCAGAGCGTTCTTCGCGTTCTTCATTTTCTTCATCGAAGAAAAACACTTTCCTCCCAAATTCTCTCCATGCCACAAGTCCAACTAAATAAAATAAGTTCAAACCTTATTTTGTTATTGACCTAAGCTTTTGAAATTCAAAAGATAAGAAACGAACAATTAATTAGTTGAATTAATTGTAACGATTTAACTGCGCAATTAATTGGGGCGTTTCTTAACCAGGAAAATGCACGGTTGACTTTCATTAATGAAGAGGTTTTAGCGGGTGCGTTACATAGAGGAAAAGAAACGGTGGGACTCATGCGGGACCCACCTCACAAATAACCTACAAGAGGGTAGGATATTTTGAATTCCACTCTATCTGCTTCAACTCTGCTTAAGCAGCTTAAAGTGGATTTAAGCGGCTTTAAGTGAAATAAAATAAAGTTTGTCGCACCACATTATTTTATTTCTTAACTTAAAGTCCAAAAATTAAAAACCACACTTGATCAAACACAACTCCGGAAGAGGCGTTCCTAAGCAAATAACGGCGCTGTGATTCCATCGGTGCCCTCAGAATTTGATTCCGAGCACTGGTTCAAAAGTTATAAAAACCCGCTCGTTCGTTCACTGAACGTACCCGAGCCAAACTTCAGAAATTGATTCCGAGCACACCGGGCCTCGGAATTATGCACCGTCAGAAACTCCGTTCTTCTAAAATCTCAAAGCAAATTAGAAAAAAAAATTCCCTTGAATTTTATGGGTCTTCACATTACTCCAACCTCAGAGATTTACGTCCTCGTAAAGATTTAAAAACAAACTAGGGATACAAAAGCGGTACTGAGCACGAATCTGAGCCTATTGCTCTCATGTGCTCACCTGGAGGTTCCCGTACTACCAGTGAAAGCGCACCCAAGGAATAGAACGTCCTAGAAGGATCCACTCCTGTCGATCCTCAATCCCCACTAGAACCTCCATGAAATACCCCCTATTTCCATCGTCCAGCTCCTCATGGTCGATGATATGCGAAGGGTCGAGCACGTATCTCTTCAGTTGAGATACATGGAAGTCGTCATGCACCTGGTGCAACTGAGGTGGATGGGTCAAGCGGTAAACCACCCCGCCTGCCCAGCAGAGGAACTAAGAAGGTCCGCTGAATCTCAGAGATAACTTGCCACCTTGGACACATCTCCATAAACCTCTTCAAGGTGAGACCCTTATAAGGACGTGATCGTTATCCTCGAACTCCAGAGGTCTCCAACACTTGTTTAGAACTGGAACTCAAAATGACTGTGGCCACGAGGGTAGGGTTGACCGACTCAAGAGTGATTGGCCGCACCCTCCTATGCATGAGTTATCCTATGCTGCCGATGGTTTCCTTTTAGCCGACCAAGAAAAACCCATTCCGACATCGTAGTTAAACCACAACCTTTTTGCCTAATACCGTCAATTTGTGTATGAACTGTGATTGCCCAGTCCATAATCAAACCAACATCGTAAGGCCTCGATGCTGCCACCAAGAGATCCCAACTGAAACTCTCGCCTCGAGGGTTTGACCACACCGTCGGCGTAAGTGGGATTATCGAGTCTCCTCCCAAGGTTTCTCCAGACGTGAGGGTCAGGTCTATGGCTTACCAGAAACTCTAGGTCTAGAACAAGATTTGTGAAAGTGAGGAATGATTCATATCGACGTCTATTACTACAGAAGCATGTAGTGGACACAGACTGTCCCTTGAATCATTTTTTGAGCCATTGGGTCACACTCCTTGACCTCATGCGGCCAAACTCTTCCTCCAACCTCCAGCTCCATGATCATGGCGGGGATAACTAAGGCGGGTGGTTGTAGCATGTTAAGATGTACACCACCTCATGCTGCTCTCCTATATCTGCCTCTACGTCTGCCGCTTCGCAGTCTAATCTCTCTTTAAAGCTTCCTCTTCTTGAAACATTAAACACGCCTGAGTCTCTATGACTGGCAGCAGTTTCCTGTTTCTTACTGCACTGTGCAGTCTTCATCCACTCCTGGATGATCTGCACTTTCTTTGCCTACGATCTGGAAGAGCTGCTAAAATTTCTCCTTTTCCAAAAAGAGAAACTTGGTCTCATCCCCTGGATGAACCACGCCCATTGCATAATACAGTCAATCCTGACATGAAGGGTGCACTCATGCCATGGATGACGTCGTAAGGCCTCGACGTAACTACTAAGAGATCCAACTATCACTATCGCCTCCAAGGGTCGAGTCACACTGTCGGCATAAGTGTGAGGTCACTGGGTCTCCTCCAGTAGGAATCTAGAAAGTGAGGGTCAAGTCAACAGTCTTAACCAGGACCACTCAGTACCAACCAAACAAAAGGACAGTAAAGAAAACATCACAAAGATAAGTATCTTTTTATTATTGTATCTCATAGTACAAAGACACGAATACAATAGCAATATTTATCTAGAGTACAAGGGACGTATCCACTAGTTCTGCTCCTGTCCACCTGCTCCCGGAGCTCTACTACCTTGTCCACTGCTCGGCTGTTGCTCAAGCACCCGCCGCTGCTTCTGCCTCGGTGGCTCCTCCAAAGCCTGCGGATCAACTGTAAGAGGAGTCAGACAGTCACGTTCTAGGTGACCCTTTCCACCGCATTCATAACACTTCTTACTCCTCGTACTGCTAGATCTAGTCCTCTTGGACCTCTGCATCATATTTCTACTGCCCACAGATGACTCGTCTACTGATCGAAAACCCTGCGGCAAAGGCCGAAGCTCCTGTACATGCTCGGGGTTTAGAGCTACTGGCACAAACTCCACCCTGAAGAAGGTCTCAATGTATTCCCATGTGAAGTTCATCCCGTTGCAAAACTGGAACAAGTTCCTCCACCACCTGCCTGCTACTTCCTGAAGAAGGCTGGCAGCAAAGATCACCATGAGGTCTGCTGGCGTCCCCACTAGCCTGAAGACTCTCACCACAGCCTCCAGCCAATCCTCAGCCGCCTGCGGGTCCGTCTATCCCTGGAACCTGGGTAGTCTCTGGCGCTATAACTCATGCAGCGCGCTCAAGTGGCATGAATTGCCTACTGCTGGGGCTGGTGGCATCGGCGGCCCAATGTATGGTAGTACCACAGGTTCCTCCGTTGGTGCCTCAACTGCAAGAGGGCCCTGTACTGAAGCCTTGTCGCTCGACAGGCTGTCAGTACACACATCCCTCTGGGCTCTAGCTGGTCGTCCGAGAAAAGGAATCCTGAAAGAAACAACGTGACACGGTCAAACAATTATACCTGGTGAGATGACCTGGTTTGAGAAGATATTTAAAAACATCTGGAAACACACACACAATTAGTGTTTTCGTGCACAAAGTTGGAAATCAGTTGTCAGGGTCCTGGTGTATGGATACGTTGTCCGCCCGCACCAAGACTGGACTCCCTGAACTGAAAACCACACTTGGTACTCTTACCACAATTGCTTCAATGAAAAAAAAATACTAGAGTTATAAGTTCTGCGGTAGAACCGACTCCTCTGATAACAATTTGTCACGACCCGTCCTCGGGGCCCGTGCCGTGACTACCCCAGGCCCACCTTCCATAGGCCAGGGGCTGGCAACTAGCACCAAAGGCGTAAATCCTGATAACTGGGAAGGCATTGCCTTTATAAAAGTTAACAAAACACCACAGAGTACAAGCGGAAGTAAAAAACTAAGAACAAAGAGAAGTGCTGAAAGGTAAATGGGCCATAATACAAACCCAAAAGAAAGTACAACTACAACTGAACGAAGTACAACGGAAAAAGACAACAACTGGAGGGACGAAAGTAGCTCATGGGTCGTCCTCCTCGGATCCTACCTGAAGGGTAAGTATAGATGGCGCAGCTCCTGGATCGTCCACTACAGATCCTACCTGAAGGGTAGGTACAGATAGCCTCCACAACACTCTTGCCCGTCAACCTCCTCCGAGTGTCATCTCGTCGTGAAGTCCACCTCCGGATATGACTCGTTGTGTAGTCCACCTCCGAGTACTGACTCGTCGTGTAGACCACCTCTGGGTACTGACTCGTCATGTAGTCCACCTTCCGGTACTGTCCAGTCCTCGAAGACTTGGCCTCTGTCAGCACTGCCCGTCGTCAGCAACCAACACAACGAGGTGCGGGCATATCCCGTGCAGGGGTGAGTATAAAGATACTCAGTAGGGACCCCGAGACCCTCACGGTCTCACTAAAACCAATAAGTATAACCACAAATAAGATCTCAATAGATAACCTCTACGTAGGTATATGCCCATACATATACCTAAGTTATCAAGTAACCCATCTCAATCATGAGGAACCACACGGATTGTGAAATCAACAGATAACCACTACCCAGGTATATGCCCATAAATATACATAAGTTATCAAGTAACCCATCTCAATCATGATGAAGCATAAAGGACATAGACTCAACTCAAACCAGGATTTTCATTAACGAAACTGTAACTGCTGAAGAGCTCCGTCTCTGGAGTGTACAGTGGTCCTGTCACGACTCTGAGGTACTGCTCACTAACCTAAGACTGCTGAGGCACTCCTCCTGTCGAGTACCGTGGGCTAGCCACCCAAACACAGTAGTGCTTCCCGCCGGGGTATGCCACCCAAACACAGTAGTGCACACCCCTTAGTAGCCTGCTGAGGTACTCTCCGGACGAGTACTGCGGGTCTGCACTGTCACACAGGTAGTGATCCATCCACCAAGGGTCTGCACCTCACAAAGTAGTGCTCTGTCCACTGGGCTAGTCGACTCACTCCAAGTCAAGTCGGTCAAGAAGTCGTTAGGTCTTAGTTGGCTGCACGGTCTCCGTACTCCGCACGCTCGTCTCTGGGAGGGTCTGCTCCACGAGTTACAAGTCGATACTCCAAGTATCTCAAAGTCTCATGAATAAGTATCTCAAAGGACTGCCTCGTCCTAGGGGTCTCAACGCAACAGACGACGCGTCAATCGGACGCCCGGTCTGTGAGTTACTAGCCTTTTCGTCCCAGAGGCCCGGTTGGTTTCGTGAGCGAACCAATCCCGGCCGTATCTCAACTGTACCCTGAACTCTCATAGGGAATACTCATAGGGACCGTTTCTCAACGTGATCATCAACGCCGCTGACGGTTCGTCAAACAGACGTCCAGTCTGAAAGATATCAGCTTTCCCGATCCAGGGGCCCGGTTGGATTTCAGGTACAATCCAACCCGGCCACTATCCAACAGCAACCAAAACTCAGGCGAAGTATGCCAAAAGTTCCGTCTCATCAAGAGTAAAATCAACGAGATAGACGTTGCGTCAATCGGATGCTCGGTCTGTGAGTTATTGGTTTTTTCGTTCCATGGGCCCGGTTGGATTTTGTGAGCAAACCAACCCGACCGCACTCCGACGGCATCCAAACCACAACCGGAGTAAGCCAAAAGATCCGTCTCACTTAGAGAAATACATCAAAGTTGACGGCACATCAATCGGACGTCCGGAGCTCAAGATATGAGTGTTTCCCCTCCGAGGGCCCGGTTGGTTTCGTATTTGAACCAACCCGGCCGAACCCAAAGTGTTCTTAAACTTTGAGTGTGATATACCGAAACGACCATCTCAATCCAAGGATCGCATCGCCACTGGACGCGTGTTGTTCGGAGGCCCGTAGCTCAAGATACGGGAAAAAGACCGAAAACGGTCCGAAGACGGGGGGTCTGGGCTCGGACCGACCCAGCCCAACCTGGTTCGGCGCGGCCCGGCCCGGCCTGGGCACGACCCGAATGGCGGGTCGGCTCGGCTCGGCCAAACGACAGAGCAAGGGAGCCGCGAGGCATGAAGTCCCCGCAGGAAGAGAAGTCGCGGCCCACGTGGGGCCGCACTGGATCAGCAGACGCGGCAAAGCCACGTCCCCTGTGTACCGGACCCGCGCGACCGCGGGTCCGCTGGCCGCCACCACCGCGGCTTCGGCCGTGGTGGCCCTGCCTGGCAGCGCGCCAGGGGGGCCGCCGCGTCGGCGACCCGCGCCGCCGGAGGGTTCCGCGGGCCACCGGAGTTGCTCCGTTGGTCCAATTTTGTTTCCGTCTGCGCCGTAGCTCCTCCCGGGTCCCGTACTTCACTGTGGAAACAACGAATCACCTCTGAGACATGTTTTGTCACCGCTCTCCAATCCGCACATCAACAAAGAACTGCGGAGGGTTGTCGGGCCGTGTTTTTTTGGCCCGCACCCTCCGCATTAGGTGATAACAATCGGGAAGAATAAATTATCATATGGAAACGTAACAAGATACAATTTAATAAATTAAAATTTCACTTGATCCAGGTTCTTTTTCTTAAGAGGAACATCCACGGAAATATAAATTATTTCACAAACCAACCCCTACCTCACCGTAGTCGTCGTGCGTGCGTTCTTCACAGAATTTATCGTCGCGGAAGAAAAGAATCGTCGCGTCGAGGAAGAGCGTCACTGTCGCGCGGTACGTGGCGTCACGTCGACGAACTCTGAGGATCAAAAACATACAGATTTAATTAATAATAATTAAATCCATGTTGTGGTTATAATCTACAACGAATTTAAAAGGAGCGCAGCCCCCTACCTTGTCGTTGTCGATCGAAGGTTGTCGCGGGGTTGGATCGTCGTGGAAGAAGCGTCGCAGAGGGAGAATCGCGGAAGAAGCGTCGTTGACATCACAGTACACGACATCACGTCGTCGATCTTTGAGGGTTTGGCGTTTTTCGTCGGAGGTCGGATCGTTCTTCGCATTCTTCGCATTCTTCACGTGATTCGTCGAAGAAGAATGATTTCCTCCCAAATTCTCTCCACGCCACAAGTCCAACTAAATAAAATAAGTTCAACCCTTATTTTTTTATTGACCTAATCTTGTGAAATTCAACAGATAAGAAAAAAAACAATTAATTCATTGAATTAATTGTAACAATTTAACTGCCCAATTAATTGGGGCGTTTCTTAACCAGGAAAACGCATGGTTGACATTCATTAATGAAGAGGTTTTCACAGGTGCGTTACTTAGCAGAAAATAAACGGTGGGGCTCATGCGGGCCCCTCCTCAAAAATATCCAACAAGAGGGTAGGATATTTTGAATTCCACTCTATCCACTTCAACTCAGCTTAAGCAGCTTAAAGTGGCTTTAAGCGAATTTAAGTGAAATAAAATAATGTTTTCCGCACCACTTTATTTGATTTCTTAACTTAAAGTCCAAAAATTAAAAACCACACCCGAGAAAACGCAACTCCGGAAGAGGCGTTCCTATGAAAATACCGGCGCTGAGATTCCATCGGTGCCCTCAGAATTTGATTCCGAGCACCGGTTCAAAAGTTAGAAAAACCCACTCGTTCGTTCACTGAACGTACCCGAGCCAAACTTTGGAAATTGATTCCGGGCACACCGGGCCTCGGAATCAGGCGCCGTCAGAAACTGCGTTCTTGTAAAATCCCAAAGAAAATTAGAAAAAAAATTCCCTTGAATTTTACGGGTCTTTAAAAAGATAAATTCATATTATATACAAAACATAATCCAAATATGGAGATTAAAATAGATAAGAAAAATATCTTCAGTGGGCATTATCACCAAAACATATTAAGAGAATGATGTATCTATAGAAAAAATCTTTCCTATCACAAGTAGAGAGAAAATGTTATAAAAAATATTTAATTGACTAGGTAAATTTTATTAATGAAGATCTTAACCAAATAAAAAATATTTATACATTGGAAATTTTTTCAAAGACAACATATAATAATATTATCAGAATGAAGTGGGTCATCTGTAACAAGATGAATAATGTCAGAATGATGATTTAAAAAAATGAATTTTTTAAAGGGGAAATCCCATAAAAGGGTATTAATGTTGATGAATAAATTATAATTATTTCATGGATTGAGAAAATTCAACTATTCATGGCCATTATAGTGAAAAAAATTCAATCTTTTCTAGATGGATATAAAGTTGGAGTTTCTAAATGGTGTTCTTGAAGAAGAAGTGTATATCAAACATCCATATTTTTTCCTAATTCATGAAGATGATAATATTTTTTTTAGAGTAATGTGTTATATGGAATAAAATAGGCACCAAGAGCCCTGTATTCACAACATGATCAATATTTTAAGAAGCTCTGTTTCTAGTATGGAGGAGTTGATTACAATCGATTTATTGACAAAGGGATTAATCGAAGGTTGATGGTGATGGTGTACATTTAAACACCCCAATCCCAGAAACTTGGAGCCGATGCATTATTTTAATACATTGTCTTGATTACAAGGAATCAAGTCCCGAAATACTAATCAATTTAGCAGTCTTGGAAAATAGATTACATACATGAATGTTATATTAAACATTAAAACATAGTACACAACATAAATAATCTATTTAGAATTCCACTATTCCCCTAGATTAACCCTACAGGTCAACCATAAAATACTTCTCCACATCCTTGGAAAACAAAACACAAGAAAGAGGTGAACTCAGATAATCAGTAAGGGTAAATAATCTAGTAGAAGATATAAACTTTTAAGGAAATTGTGTAATAAAAACAACAGCCTTTTAAACATAAACTTGAACATAATATGGAAAAAATAAATCAAACCTTACCATATAAACATGAACATGGATATTCTACTAGTAGAATAATCACATGTGATAATTAATTTCATAATGAGGGAATGACTAACGTCGGACATCATTATCACATAGTCAAGGCCTCGTGCCAAAACTATAAATAAAACTTTGTAAAGACCTTGTTCAAAGAAACTAGTTTTCAAAATGAGACCTACCAATGCATAGAAGAGCTATAGCGGGCTCCACCCGTCACTTAATAAAGTTTAATGCATTGCTCATATGATAATGTTGAAACATAACATAAATATTAATATTAAAAATAGCATACAAAATGTCCATACTTCAACCATAAACAATGAAGGGTATAAAAATAGAGCATCCACATTCTAACATACCATAACTCATTCAATACAATATAGAAGATTGTATTATAATATATCTACCTTAATCAATAATAATATCCTGTAAAGGATGTTTACATAGTTGAAAATGATTAGTAAGACTTTTTGAGTGAAATGTTACTTTTTTTGAAATTATTTAAAAATAACACATTTATAAAGGATGTAATTTAAAATATATTTTTGAATCAAAGTGCCTCATACCACTTTGAAACTTTTGAAAATAATTAACATTTTAAAACAATCATTTTTATATAAATAAATCCTTAAAATAATTTTTAATTATGAATATTTTGAAAAGTAAATCATTAAAACCATTAAAATGAAGATATAAAGAGTCCATTCCCCAAAAACTTAAAACAGTAATTTTGAAAAAAAAATATGAAACATGTACATGTATTATAAAATTATTTCTAGTAAATAATTACACATAAACAATATGAGATAATAATGAGATTGAGGAATTAACCCTTACCTTTCACTTTCCTTTGGTCGATGGTACGTTTAACCTCTTGTATAATGACCATAGTATGTTATAAAATTATACCATAACCATATTCATATTATATCATAAATTATTTATTTATGAATTTATATTACCTATTTAAAAATTATTTCCATGTTAAATTAACATTTCAGGTAATAATCTCTTTCTTTATCGTATGTGTTTTAACTTTTTATTCTTGATCGTATCATTTAGATCATGATATAAATAAATTAAGAATATAAAACATGATTGATATATAATATATATTTAGAATATAAATATGTATTATAGATAGATATATGAAATAAAAAACACCGTTTATGGAGATGGTAGGCCATACGTACGCATAATCGTTGTTTCCGTTTTAATATCGTATTGAATGGAAGTAAGTGGATAAGATATATGTAAGTATATATATATATCCAGTAGAATTATTTTGTAATATATTACATACTTATTAATAATATATATTTTTATAAACATGGTTGAATGGTGAACATGGAAATCAATCTCATAGTGTCGTGGAGATGGTAAGTCATACGTACACACGAGTGAACATATCATTTTCTTAATGATTAAAAGGTGGGGAATTGGTTGTTATATTAATTTTATAGAAACATTATCATTTTAGTTTTATTATTTATATAAATATTACTCATCATCATAAACACCTAAATGACATAGTGTTGAATAACAAATTGCACCATGGTGTGGAGACGGTAAGCTGTATGCACACACGCCTGGTGACATTATCATTTATAGGATTAGTAGAATAATGGATATGATTGTACCATATTTATAATAAAATAATAGTATGTACAAGGTAATGGATTTATTATTTTGGTTTGTAAATAACAAAGAATTATGAAGTGGAAGAAGAAAAGAACTTTGAAAGAGGTGATAAAATAATTACCTCTTCTTTAAGTGTTTAATTTTGATTTAAATAGAAGGGATCTTTAGGATGGATTTATGACAAAGTAAGGGACTTTATATTGAATTGAGTGAAGTTGGGAGGGGATTTTGTCAGGTGTAGTATGAGACAAAAGGATTTGGTGGTGTGATTTTGAGAGAAGGCGAAGTACCCATTTATAAGAGATGTGAGTGTCACTTTAGGAAATGTTTTAAATATTAATTTGTTATAAAATATTTTTTAGTTTATAAGGGATAAAAATTGATTTATTTCAAAGATAAGGTGGGTATGGGTTTAAATCCTCTCAACCAATAGGTTTTAGACAATTTTAAATCACCATATTAACCTTATCTAATAGATTTAACTATTAGTTAAATAGTTTAACTTTTACCTTCTCTTCCTATATTCTTACACCATCTAGTTAATAAACATACTATAAACAACCAAGATAACCTTATGTGGTTCATAAATGATATATATAATATTATTTAAACCCCTTTTAGGAACCTTATATTTTTATAAAAATTATATAATTTACTAATATAATATTTAAAAAAAAACTCATTTATGTGAATTTTGACACTATTTAGTATTTTGTTTTTGTGAATGTCATAAAAACTTGATTACATAGAAACAAATACATTGAATCCACCCTAACATGTCATATAAATAAAGATTATTATTTTATGTCATCAAAATTTTGAAATTATATTTATTTTAATATTAATAATACCATTTATTCAATTCTATCATTAATAAGGTAATTACTTCATCATCATTGTATCATAAATAAATTTAATTATTTATTGTATAAAAATTATAAATAAAATAACACTATGTAGGAAATAATTTTATATTTATAATTAATATTTACAGTCTAATTTATCTTATGTATAAACCTATATTAAAAATGGTTTAGTTATTAAACATTGAATTATACACTTTCAACTATTCTTTAAATAAAAATATAATAAATGTCCTAATATTATACAAGTGGATAAAAAAGGTTCATATTTTATTTATATGGTAGATTTTTGTCGAAAAAAACTTATTCAATTGAATTAGGACATGTGTTAGGGTAATTATAAAATCATTTTTAACTTTAATTACCATAGTTAATTTTAACCGTGGAAAATAAATTTCAAAAGATACTGTTCACCAAAAATTATTTTCACCTTATTGAACCAAATATTACTTACTAATGTAAACCTTGTCTCTCTGAGTTTTTAAATTAAATTCATAGAAGCAATAAAATTAGGGTTTATGCAAATTTCCAAACATTCTTAGAATGTGGTTAAAAGACGTTAAAAAAATTCAATAAAATTTTATACATATAATTTTACTATAAAATGAATCCAAAGAATTAAATTGAACTAATATAGGTATTATGTATCTATTATGACTTAAAAAAATTAAATAAAATAAATAATTACTTAAATAAAAGACAGTTTTAAACAATAACAAAGTGTTTTCCACTATTCATAAAAAATGAATGTTTTCAGAAAAATACCAAAAATTCACACAAAGATAATTTTATATTCCAAATCCCAAAAAGAATTATATTTTACTGAATTCAAAATATATAAGTAAAATTTATTAATTTAAAATTAATTCTCATTGTCAAAACCAAAAGGCGAGTTTTTTAAAAGTACAAACAATCAAAAGATTGACATGTGTTTATGTCAAATTTAAATGTGAAATTACTTATAATGACTTAAATTGTATTAAATGATAAAATATAATATAATTTTACTTAAAAACCATTCAAATTAATAACTTAACACTATAAATTATTTTGACTAAAAAATTTGTTTTCAGTTAAAAGTTTCTATTTTTCACTATTCATTAAAATATGAAAGTTATCAAACTAGTACAAAAAATTTATCCAAAATAAATTTTTATGTTACACTTATAAATAGGTATTTAATTTCATTAAATTTAATATATAAATGTTTCAAATATTGGTTTTAAAAAGGGTTCACCATGAAAAGGAGGTAAAATTTTATTTTTTGAAAAATACTTCTTTTATATAGAAAATGAATTTATTCTTATATAACGTCTAAGAAACACATAATATGGATTCTAAAATTATATGGAGTATATAAAATTCAAAATTCAGTTAATAATATTCATAACCTCATTTTGAAAAACTAGTTTGGTAAGTCGTGGAGCGCTCAAATTCAGTTTTGCGGGTAACGTAAGTTATTGAATTACTTTGAAGAGATAATGTACTATGAAATCTTGGGGTGTTACATACATTGATTTTATAATTTTATTGTTTTGAAAGAATATAATTTCAAATAATTCATGAATTGAAAGTTTCAAGTGTCAATTATTGGAGAGATTATGTTTTTCTTTGGTTTATTGGTAATGCATGTAAGGCATGACACATTTATTTCCCTTTCCAAATATTACACGGAGGTAATGAGAAGATTTGGAATATAGAATTCTTGGGAGATGAAAATATTTATTGCTAATCAGATTAATCTATAAAGTAATGATGAAGTAAGAATAGTTAATGTCATGGAATACATTCAAATCATTGGAATCCTGTTGTACTTAATAGTGACATAACATAATATTGTTTTTTCCACATACTAACCGATATTTTATCAATGTAATCATAAGTAATTACACTTATTTGTGGTCAAAAGAATAATTCAATATTTATAGGGTGTGATTAATTTCAATTTTTCATAAAATGAAAAATCTCAGTAAGATTTATTTGGATATGCAGTTACAGATTGATCCAGTTCAACATATTAAAGATAGTCAACATCAGGTCGTATGTTCTATCCAAGTAGCATTTGTATTTCAGGGATAATCAATAAATATTATTTTTTTCTTTGAGATCCACATAAGCTAAATATATTTTTTCCATTCAATATTTCATGTTTTTTACACTATATGGATAAATATCTTGATGAAATGGTAGTTGAAGAAAAGTCTATGAAAAAAATATCCTGAAATTTTAGGTAGAATAAATCTTAGAAAAAATTCAGTCTATTAGTAAAGGAAAATAAAAATTGACATCATGTATTATTTAATGAAGGAGAAAGTTGATAATCAGTTAGTTAAGTTGGACTATGTTCCTATAAAACTATTGTTAGGCCGGAATGGCTATGAAGAATACACAATAGCGGGATTGCGATCCTTTAAAAAATTTAACAAATTCAGAACATACCTCTTGATTTGCATTGATTATTTAATTTTCTATTTTATGATGAGTATGAAACATATATAAATATAGAAAATAAAATAGTGATTTACTGTGTTTTAGGGCACAAAGACCCTCTTATCCATCCACAATTGATCTTTCTACAAGCTCAATGATTTTTTCTTTTATCCCCTTTTATTGGGGACTTCTATAAATGAGTATAGTCTATTGATTCATTTACGATAAGGATTTTACAATGCCTTTAGTTTCTTTTAAAGGTAATTTTAAATACACATATTAGTTAAAGAATTTGATACTCTACCATGATTATGTCTTGGTACCTGATACTCCAACAAATCAATAGAGATTTATTTGATTGAAAAAAATAGATTTTCTCATAGTTACGGTAGAAAATGACAGATGAGTTGATCATCAATTAAGAACACCAATTGAAAATATACCTCAAATTTCACATGATATTACTATAAAAAAATAGAGAAAACAATAGAAGGATGAATAAACTTGTATATCTCAAATGTGGAACTCTGGAAAACTCTTTGTCAAACATACCGAAGAAAATTTAACGATAATATAAAAAAATTGTGACAACAAAAACAATGAGTTGATTAACTAAATAAAAATATCCATGTATCCAAAGTATATATCTGAAGGAAATGACACACTATTTTTTTCCTATTAAAAATATCTCTTTTATATGAAAACAATTAACTAAGAAGATGAATATATTAGTATTTATCCAAATGATCAAACAAATCCCAATCAAACCATATCTATAAATACCACATAATAATTCATGATTATTGGAATTTAAATCATTTAGTAGAGTTTTAAATTCCATTATAAATCAGAATGATCGATCCATTATGTACGAGCCGTTGAATTGGACATAAAACTACATTAAAGAAATATTTACTTCTCAAGAGTCTATTATAGAAAATTTATATAATATCCTATATTTAAAACGTTTTCATTTACCAAGGAAAAATTTGGTTTCCCTTACATAGTGAAAAGCCTTCAAAAGTATGGTTGACAACATACATTCATTTACAAAATTGGGATTGATGGACTATATTTTTTTCCCTCAAACATAGGGTCTCTTCCAAATGTAGGTTTGTTGATCCAAAACATTATGACAACATAGGGTTAATGATGCTTAATATTTATTCCAAATATTGGGTTCCCAACGAATACCTTATTCTTAAAAAACTAGGGTATGAAAATTGTTTCATGATTACTGTCAAACACATCTAGAATATTTTAATCAAATTTTTTTCCACATATTAACGAATTTTGTATTACTATATAAAAAAATATTCTAATTAATAACATACCCATCAAATTTAAATAAAAATTAGCTTTATTAGTAAAATAAATATTGGCGTTTGGTATTAATAAAGTCAAAAATAAATTAATGATGTTTTCAAATCAACACATGGACAACAATATCTAACTTTTTTATAATAAAAATTCTGGAAAAAATATTATAATTAAAAAAAATTATAGATGAAATTTTTACAAAATAAATATTTCTGAATTATAAACACATTTTATGGGAAAATATAAATTTGAGTTAAAAATATCTCCTAAAAAATAAAAATTTATTAGGAATATATAACAAATTTATCATAAAATATCCCATAAATATAGAATTTGTTTCACATTAATTTCTCATAAATTTCTCCACCTTTTTTGACCTTGGAAAGGTGAATGTAAAATTCATTATGGAAAACTCCCCTAAATTCATCAAAAAAATGAATAATCATTGAAAACATGTAAAATATTATTCAATTAATAATAAGGGGGTTTAATGAATATATTATATCATTTAATTATTGTCAGAAAAATAAAATATATAAACACATTATAAAGTTTTAAAACAACTCTTTATGATACATATCATAATTATTAATGAATGAAATATTTTAAAATATTTTGTAATTAAAGATAAAATACTATACACAAGTCATTAATGAAAAAAATATTTTATTTTAAAAATAGAATAATTTATCACTTACAGGTGTAGAACAATGTATCACATGAAATTAATTTTAAATAGTCAACTATTAAAGACATTTTTACACATAATATAACCATTTAAATAAAAAATTAAGGGTAAAAAAATATTAAAAAGAAATTACAAATCATTAAATCAAGGATGAAGACAACAAATATTTCACTTAAATCAATTAAAACTCTTGATAGTTCACCTATTCTACATTTAAAATATATAGTTCTTTGAATCAATGAATAAGGTAACAACTATTTGATCAAAAAATCTTTTATCTTTTCAATATATAACTTAGTAAAATCTTATATTACGTGGAACTCCATATGAATTATCATTTCCATTTTAGATAATTCGAAGTATTATTGTGAAATCAAATATTCTTTCACATTTTAACACTCCCTTTTAAGTGTAATTTTTTTTTTCAAAATTAACAATTTTTAAGTACTTTATATGGCTCTCACATTCATCCAGATCTAGATACAACTTCATAATTTATTTATATAAATTATTCATTTGAAAAATTAGAAATTTCGAAGAAAATATACCATTAATAATTTAAGATAATAAACATTTTGGTCCTTCAAAACCGTTAAATTCTAAATATATTTTTAAGATCATTTTTCAAATGAATCCATAGAATAAGAAATTGGCTGTTCTCTCCAATTTAACTTTTTTATTTTTTAACACTTTTAAGGGGGAAGTGATAACCCTCATAGAAAAGTTGATGAAACATCAATGGAAACTAAAAAATTATTAAACACAAGTCTAAAGTGATTATAATATCCTTCCCCAAATCGTTTCTAGGGGAGGGAATTTAACAACATGTCTTGATAATTTTCTATGTTGTCTTTATAATGCCTTGATAGATATTCACAAGATTTCATATATTATCCTTTACAAATCTTCTTCATATTGAAGTGTTTAATAAATATGAAATCTTTCTTATCAATCTCTTCAGCTTGATCCCTAGAAACTTCCACTTGGATCATTGTTACCATATTTTAATCAATATCTTCCTTCGTTGCCTTGATCACTAGAACATCCTCCATAATTTCGTTTCCATAGTGCATGAGTAGTTCTATATGAGTATCCAAATCCACTTCCTTTAGGCACTGTAAGTTGTTGGGAGATCCTTCCTCACATTGTTGTCCAGGGGGAGGATCATCCTCCACCACCAACATTATGTCCTTAGAATGCAAATGCATCTCTTCTTTCTGGTCATCTTTATTTAAGGCTCCTTTCACTTTCAATATCGACTACTCTTTTAATATACCAAAATAAGGATTATCTTTCATTTTCCTTAGAGAAATAATTTTCACTGAACTTAATGTTATTGATCGCTTGATCTTGGTTAAACTCATTTTATCAGAAGCCTTTGAAAATTATTTTTCAAAGAATAAGGATAAAAAATATAAGAATTTTTAGGAATACGATTATACGGTTCTAAATAGTAATACAATAATTTTTTTTTAAATTTTATAGATGACTCTTCACATTCTCAAGATAAAATACAGATTAATCATTTTAGAATTTATATTTTTCAAATAAGTTTTAAAGAAGAAGACATTATAAAATAAAACATAATGTAAAAAATTAAAAATGACTAAGAATGTGAAATTTAAAGGCCACGACAGGTTGAAAGATTAAAAACAGAATAAATTTATTTTTATAATTAAAAAATTAATATATTTTCTAAAATTAGGGTTTTAAGGGAAAATGTTTAATCAATCTCTATAAATATTTGAATATTATAGTAATTTTGTTATATTCTTTGATATGAAACTATATACCCTAAAATTTAATAGCATGATTCAAAGAGTAATAAAGGATTTCAAAATTAATAATAAAATATATCTCATCCCCATATACAAAATTTGATGCAATAAAAACATATATATGAAGATAGTAATAAAATAATTCCTGGATTATTAGCTCAAGTTAAACAGATTTTGATAATGAACTACTTCAGAGTTGATCATTCACCTGTTAAGATATAAATTTTCATATACTTCTCAGATAAACACTTAATGATTTAGAAATGTATTTAAATTGTGTATTCCTTAATAACATTGAGTACAACTTCCTTATGGTACCCATACTATTTTGTGACTAGTATTATTAGAAATTAAGGGTTTGGGAAAAAAATATGTTCATTTTTTAGAGAGTATACTATAGAAATTTGATAATTATTTTTAACAATAAACATGTTTAACATAGAAGAATTTAGGTTTTATAAATTAATAGTAATTTTAATATTGTCCATTAATACCACCATGAAAACATTTAACAGTTGACATGATTTTTCTCTATAAAATAGAACCAAAAGAATCCCTATATAATTTTTTATCTTCCACCATTACTATATATACCATGATATACTTTAGAAATAATATTTTTTACAAGAATTTGATTTAAATAATTTTTTCCATTCATAACAATACTATATGAATGTTTTATGGTATTAAATTTATCCAATTGTTATTTTGTTTTAGTTTCATCCAGATAATAATAAATTTCAGAGGTATTATATTTTAAATCTGCAATTTGTTTTGGACAAATTTTCTACTTCCAATAAAATATAATGATAATATTTCCTTTGTATTAATGATTTTCTATTAAAGATAAAAATTTATCTTGAATAATAAATAAGCACTCATTTATTACATATTAATAAAATTATTCAGTATTAGGATTTTGAGACATAGAAGAGTCTACCTTGTTAATATGATTCGCAAGTCATGAAATTTTATTTTTATGATTAGTATTAGAGTATGTATATGATTAATATTTTAAATCATAATAATTACTCCAAGTTGTGCTCAAAATGTTTTTTCCTTTTTCTTAATAATGTTTAATTGAGCTTTAAAAAAAGTGAAGTTATACTTTGTGTTACCGTATTTTTTTCATTCACAACATCTATACACTTTAATACATTTATTTATTTTGTAAAGTTTTTCAAAAGTTTTTGAATGATCGGGTAAATAGTTTTTTTGAATTTGGATATCTTGAATCAGATGATTCTTATATTGTAGTTTTGAGTGAATATTCTTCATACTTGATTTTATTTTATGCTTCGAACTTTATCTCAGATTTATATATTATCAAAGTTCCAATCATGTAGTTCATTTATAAGTCTTTAGAGATTGTGGAATGTCTTAGAATAACATATATTCCACTCCACATAGAAGGTAAAAATCTATGTAATTTTAAAAAATGGTCTTATTTCTTAATTGATTCTACTAGGGTAGAAATATTATTGAAAACTTATATCAATATCACATTATTCTGAGTAATATTTTCATCTTCATTCATTCTTAAAGTAGGAAAAATTAACTTTGGAGTATTCTATCCATATAGTATGATATTATATATTCCTTAAAAGAAAACAAAAATAGTCTACCACATAAAATATATAGTATCACATTGAGAAACTCAATTAAACTCATTATTCCCTAAACCACATAAATTAACGTTTATTTCCATTCAATTAAGATCATAATATTTTTCTTGTTCATAAATCAAATTTTCTTGATCTTACTTAGGAATTTACTAAGGCTTCATATCCTTTAAATACAATTGTATTCGAAGATTTTTCAAGTTAATACACATGCAATATTTACATAAATCCATAATTATTACCATAAAATAAGGAGAATAGTTCATTGAAAAACTTTATTTATGATCATCCATTTTGAGTTACGTCTCCATCAAAATATTTAAATCAGTATTGTAAGATCCAAAATACACAATTGATATTTCAAAAAGTAAATTTTTTTGATGCACTTGGTAGTATCAAATAGACTAATCAAGCATTTCAAAATGGAATATATAAATAGAGAAAAACCTTCAATATTACTTTTTGATATCATATAATAACATAATTTCAAATGATTTTGAAAAATAGAAATATATCAATAGCTCCCTTACCTTGATACTGCTAGTTTGGTCTAAAAAGATATGATGAAGGATCAATATGGTGGGGGTGGGGGGATTGTGATCCTTTAAAAAGACAAATAGATTCATAACATCCCTCCTGATATGTAACAATTATTTATTCCTCTATTAATAAAAGAGTATGAAATAGATATAAATAATGAAAATAATATAGTAATGTGTAGTGGTTCTAAGAAAAAAGATTCCCAAGTCCACTATACCAACGCCCTTTTTATAATCTTGGTGATTTTTACAAGCAAGTCATTTTACTAGGGGCTTCCAAAACCGAGTACAAGCAGTTGATAAATTTAAAATAAGTTTTTTACAAGGCCACATAGTTATTTTACAAGGAACCATAACACCATATATTATTCTAATATTCTAGTACTCCTATATGAATGAGTTCAAGAATCCGATAATTCAATATAAATATATATATTGATTTCAGTGGAAAACATATTTGGTAAAAACTACAGTAGTAATTGACAGATGTTTTATGTTTAATAAACATCATCAACATTAAATAGATCTTCAATTTATCACATTATTACTTTAAATAGATATATAAAAAATCAAAAACATGAATGAACATGTATATCTCTAAGATTAAACTTTATAAAATGATTTTAAAACTTGTAGAACAATATTTGGAAATAAGATACAACAATAGTGACATAAACAAAAAAAGTCAATTTACTATATCACAAAATGTTTGTATCCAATGTATATAACTGATGAAAACAAAAAAGTATAATTTTCTAGCACACATATCTCTCTTTTATATTAACAAAATATATTGAGAATATTTATATCTCATTATTTATCATGATAGTCCAACAACTCCTGGTCAAACTAATTCCCAAAAAAATGCATAATAAATCATGAATATTTGAATTCAAGTCATTAAAATCATTCAAGAGAGATTTAACCTAACTTATAAATAGTATTGATTCAATATGTGAAGTATGAGACTTTGAATTATCCATAAAACAGATCTAAGTAGATATTTACTTCCAGTGAGACTATTGTATAAAATACGGATAATATCTTAAATTTAAAACTCCAATTTTAACCAAGTCAAATGTATGGTTCCTTCATGTAGTGAAAAAGTTATGAAAGTATGGTCGGAAATTTATATTATTATACAAAAGTAGGGTTGGAGAACCATACATTTGTTCCTCCAATATAATGTTTCCTCCAAATTTCAGGTTGCAAATCAATAATTTTCTGACAGTGTAAGGTTCCCGATATATACATTTTCTTTTAAATAGAGGGTTCATAAACCTTATATTATGATTAAAAATTTTGGGTATAAATCATGTTTCTAAATTAATTTAAGTCACATCCAGAATACATTAATGAAATACTTCCCCATGGATTAAGGGCTTGTGTATGCTTCCAAAAAAAAATATTATAACAAATATCAACCTCCCCAATTTTACTAAAAAAGTGGCATTATTAGTAACCAAAATGAGGGTGTTTGTGAAGATAAAAATAAAAATGAAATTTAATTTTTTTTTGAATCAACACAGTCTCAAAAAATACAAGTTTCATACATCCTAACAAATTCCTTACCCAATGAAGTATTTTAAAGGTATTAAAAGTATTTTTTAGTTTATCTGACACCCATAATTGAAAAATGTGTATTTTTTACCCCCTCTTCATAGGAACAATGTGTTTTTAGCTATGTGATGATATTTTTTATTTTCCCAATTATATACAACCCATGTGTCATACAATTTTGTTGATAAATGGAGAGAATATGTGTTCAATAAATGAGGTGAAACTGATAGAGAGAAGAGATAAACATGGTGAGTCCTATTAATCATAGTGATTCTGATGTTGATCAGTAGTTGAATTCATATAAAAAAGGGTGTATTTGGGTTTATGATACAAATATTTTATGATGTGGGTGGAAGAAGGTTTCATCTTCTGATCAATGTAATGTTCAATAGTTGGTATCGATATCCATCAGTAAATGGTATATTGTTTACAAAGACTAGATGGTTTTAAGAATAAAGTGATTCATTGATGAACATTCCATGAAACTATTATTTTTAACATTAATAATGATTTACGTGGTTTTAGTTTCTTTATTTAGTAAGTCTTCGATCACTATATTGAGTTTTCATGAGTGAATGGTAGTTAGAATAGAAGGTACATGTGTATTTTTCTATAGATGATTCTAAATAGATTCGAAGCGTGTTCAATAAACCCAAAGGTGGTGATTTTTAGTAAACATAATTATTGGTAATGATTATATTTTTTGGGTTTTTTTGATGTAAAATCATTTTAAACACGTTTTTTTTAAAGTAAATAGAGATTCATGGAATTAGTGTATTAAAGGCGGGGTCATTTCCCATGGTTTTCCAATTATATGGGCCTAAACAATTAAGAGGTTTTATTTTTTTGGGGAAATTAATGTTTTCAAAGAAGTAGAGTTTGTATACTATTAGGTTTTGTTTATAAAATAATTGAAGAAGCTAATATCTTGATGATTACTTGATAAAGAAGGTGGAATTCAAGGCTGATTATGTGGTTGTTTGGTTTAATTCGAGTGTGTGATAGGTGAGTATGTGGTTAAAAGATATAAGAGAGTGTTGAGTGTCTCCTTTTCACTCTATTTTTTATAATTAAAAGTACAAAAAATTAATTATCTATTATTTTGATAATGAAAAAAATATATATAGTCTTTAATAATAACAATAATGTTGTTTTTTTCTATTAATTACTCTAAACGTTTTATTAATTCTTTTGGATGAAAAATTAATTTTTTAATTGTATCTTTAACTTTATGTGAATATTATTTTACCCATAAGAATGTATTAGAATTTTATTTCCACCTTTATGTTATTTATCTTTTTCCCTTACTTATCATTCTGTTACATTATATAAGTTTTCCTTTACCCTTATGTATTATTATGTAACCCTCTTGTAACCTATCATTACTTTTACATGATCTATCCTTACCCTCATAGTTTAACCTTACATGAACTATAGTTACCCTTATGAAATCATTTTTTACCTTTATATTACAATTTTTATGCCTTTAAGAATTGTTTTTATATACTTAAAAAGATTATATGTTACCTTTATACTTTTTATATTTCTAATATACCCTTATAAGGATTATATATTTTCTAAATTACCTTTATGACTTACTTGAAAATATCACATTACCTTTACACATCACATATATTCTTATGTATACACCAACACAACCATAATATAATAAATATAACCTTTAATTTATCCCTACGTTGATCAATGCATTGGGATGGTTATCCCAAAATATTAGTTAAATGTTTAGTTCAAAAAAATTACTACATTTGTTTTTCCCGATGTTGGAATGAAATGATCCATATATTTCTCTATATGAACTGCACATTATTATTAAAGGTTGAACATGAGAAATGACATATATTAAAATAGCAATGATCTTGAAACTCATCCTATGGTTGGAGGTGATTAATAGTACTTGGAAAAATTACCTGGAGGATTTCTCTTATTTTAGAAAACACCAAGCATGATCTTAGTATATAGAAATACATAATTTGATATCAAGTATTGTATGAAAGAATATAAATTTCAGATTACCTCATTGAATAGAGTTTACAAAGAGGAATTTATGAGATGTTACAATACATTGAAACTTAATATGGGACAGGTACAAGACCTCATCTTTGTTGGGGAAGAAAATCTCGATGATTTGAAGCCTTATATTATTATGATTTCATCATATCTACTACACACCACAAAACTGATGGAAATATCTCACCTTTACTGATTTCAAAACATACTTGTACGCAAGATGATGATGGAATAAGAAAGATGAACATGAACTCAGATCATGCTATTTTCATATTCTAATTGTTGACTTGTAGTAACAGTTAAGAATGTTGTGTCTGTATACCCTATACTCAATGAACACAATAATAAGATATTGTTTTAAGAATACCCCCTGGGAAAGAAGAACTGATATAACACATTTCAGTGTTGTGGAATTATCATTATTTATTTTATGAAAAAATATTTTTGGATTTATAATATAATATTTCACATAAGATATATAATTATAAAAATCCAATTATTGGTTGAGTATTTTGTATTATTGAAGATTATGATATGTAGATCCACTGCTTAGAGAAACCCCCAATTATAGAATGAATTACAAATTTCATTTCCTTAGGAGTTTTAATATTAGGTTATTTTAGAAAAATGAATGTTTATTTTATTAGAAATAATGGAATAAAAAAGGATAGTATTATGCATATTGTTGATATTTTATAAGATACAATACTCTATTTTTGATATTATTATATACTGAGTTGTTTTTCAATATTATTCCTCTTGTTTTATTAGCTCGACAGTTTATCATAAAATCTAAGGATTTTGATCGATGTATTTAAGAATAATTTGGGATATAATTTTGAGAGAAAATGATCAAATTATTTTAGCATAATTTTCCAAAGAAGTTATATGCAACAAGGTTATTTAAATTTAAATATTATTATTATCTCATTGATGTTGTTATAAGATTTTAGGAATTATTTTAGCTAATTTAATGGAATATTCTAATGAGATTTTGGAACTAATTCAACCTATTATTTTTCAACGATGATGCTGAAATGTCAAAAATACTTTAAATTAGTTTAACTATGTTTATTTTGAAGAATCTTTTCATAAATAAAGATCACTATAGTTCTGTGACACTTTTAGAGAATATTGTATATTTTTTATATATTTAAAAATCCTGAGTAAATGATCAAAAGGAAGGCTAATTTAAATGGATGATATTCATTAAGGTAACACGATGATACATGATTCTTATTTTAATGGTGATAATTATTCTTTATGGAGAGATAAAATGACTATTTATTTGAATAATACTTGAAAAAAAGTTTACATGAATGTTTTCAAGCCTTATAAAAATTATGAATAAGAACCAGATTAATTGGAATGATGTTCAAGAGACTGATTATGATTTTATTTTAAGGGTCACGAGTGATACTTTTTAAGGATTAGGAACTAAAAAATTTAGTAAAGTTTCTCAATGTTCCACAACTTATAAAATATTGGAAATCATTTTTTTTCTTATGAAAGAATAGACAATATTCAATAACTAGGGTACGATACAACGGAACATAAATTCAATACATTTAGGATAAAATAATCACTTAGATTATTGTGTGATTGAAAAATGTTTTGAAAGTTTTTTATGAATTGGGAACTCTAATTATAGAACTAGATATTCCATTGAGGGTACTAAGAGTTTTACATTCTAGGTGGAATATAATCCCTATTACTATCAAATAATCCAGATCAATTAAATAGTTTAATATGAAGGAAATGATTATAACATTAATGATTTATGAAGGTGAGATGAATAAATATAAAGAGTTTAAAGGTTTTGAATGTAATAATAGAGGTTATTTGAGACCCAACTACCATTTTTTTAAATCATTAATGAAATATAATTAAAAAACGAAAGCACAATAATTCTATAATGGCTACTTGGATTACATTTAAAGAATTAATCAATGAATCTTCTTAAAACTCTAAGGTTGAGCATAAAAATCAAAAGGTAAATGTATATCTTACGGATTATGCAAATATGGTAAAAAATATTATTCTCAAAGTTAGATTTTTGAAAGTATATATTTTAGTGAAAATAATGAATTTTGACGTACATTTGAAGATTAATTTGAATCAATAAAAAATAGCACAAAAAAACATATAAAATCACATGATGCTATTTATCTTTTAAAATGATATATTGACTAACCATATTGTATATTTAAGATATAATTCTCCTATTAATCCTTATTATTTGCCTGAAAATAAAATTAGTCGATTATTGACTGATGTTGGTACTTTAAAACAAATTTATATCATGTTTACCAAGGTGGAGAATTTTAAAATTCAATTATTGGTAAAAATAAAATAAATAATTGATGACTTGGTATTATTTATAATATTGAAATCCAAAATTTTATTGGAATTATTTTTTTCATAGTTCTAAAAGAATAATAACATGTCATATAAGATGTTTTTATTGAGGTAGTAATAGAAATTATATAAATGAATTATATTTTAAAATTTCTCAATTTTGTTGTCTATGGCATGCTTATTATTAGTTGCTCTATCTTTATTCACATATGGAATTTTAGCAATGAAATAAAAATAATTTTCTTCACATGAATATTTTATTTTCTCACACAGCCAGACCAAAATGCATATAGGTACTAAAAGAAACTTTTATTTGTTATTATAAAGGTTTATTATAGTAAACTTTATTATTATATAACTTTGTGGATTAATTGAAAATATTCAGATTTATTCTATTTATATTTCCTATTATTCTGATGAAAATGATAATTATTTTAAAAATATTGAACAACTTGAATATTTTTCATTATTCTAAAGGAAAGATTCTTAGATATAGAATGGTAAACATATCAGGATTATTTCATTTATTTTTCAATTTTAAATACACTAAATCTATTATATAGGGGAAAATTATTTTAAATGTTTTGTTTTATATTCCTCTAGATTTGGTTATTCTTAATCTTTAATTGTTGAAGCCTTTTTAACCTGATTATTTAATGTGATTACTTAAATTATATTGTTATCTTATAGCCATAATTTATTCTCTTTAATATTTTATATTGAAATATGATAATATATTATAATTTATTATCTTGTACAATTTTATTTTACTATTTAAATTACTTGAATATGTTAGATACATATATTATTTTATATCATAAATTTTTTAGGTATTGGATAGGTATGTTTAGGTCAAGATTGACAGGTATAAAATTCTTTATATTAAAAATCATTGAAAATGTTTTTTTCATATTCCTTGAATATCATTAATAATTATTCACGGTATAAGGGGGAGTTATTTTAAATTTCAACCATGTGTTTGATTATTTTATTAAAATGTGAGGAATTAATTTTTTTGATATATATTTTAGTTCTCTAAATATATTTTTTTATTCATTTAAAAATATTTTTCATGTTATCTTGAATACTCGAGTAACATATATTATCATTTTTAAGGAAGCATGAATAATGGGGAAGTTATACTATTTCATGTATTGAGAAAGTATTATCATTCCCATTATTTTCATTTTAACCTTTTAATCATTTCAAAAAGGGTTCAAAAATATTGTGTTTGTATTTTTCTATATTATTTTCAATTATAAAAACTGGGAGAAAATTTTAAGTATCTATTTGTTTTTTTAATTATCAAAAAGGGGAAGAATATTGAGTGTCTCATTTTTAGTGTATTTATTTTGTATTGATAATCATAAACTTCCATCTTTAAATATCTATTATTTTGATAATTAACAAACAATTGTTTTTTATTAATATTAATAATAATGTTTTTTAAAATATATATTAATTATTCTTAATTTATTATTTATTTATTTTTTATGAAAAATTAATTTTCTAACGGCTATTTTTACCTTTTGGTGAATCTACTTTTGCTCTTACGCGTATTTTGAAAATTATTTATTCCATTTCCTAACCTTTCACTATTCTTATGTATCTTTATATTACACCATGTCAACCTGTACATTTTACATAAATATTATTCTATTACCCTTATGTAAATTATCATTACCTTTAAATGATCATTTTTACCCTTATATGTTACCCTTATGTGAACTATCCTTACTCTTACATAAGCATTGTTCACCATTACACAATTCCATAAGTTAACTTTATGCACTATTTATATTTCTAAGTAACCATTATGTGGTTTATATTTTTTCAAACTTACCTTTATTCATTACTTGAAAATACCACATTACCTTTACACCTCATATATATTATTCTTTAACCCCTTAAAATCCTCAAAATAATGTAGTAGGCTCTTAAGATTATCCCTACGTTGATATATGAATTGTGATAGCGATCACTATGTTTGAGTTAAATTTTTTGTTGAAAACATCAAGAAATATGATTTAATAACCCCATTTGAATGAAATGATCCATAAATTTCTCAATTTTAACCCGACGTTGATGATGAATCCTAAACCTAAGAAGATGTAATATATTCCAATACATTTGAGCTCAAAAATAATTAGGAGGTTCAGGATTATAGATAGTTCTCTGCAATGAGAACTGGTAGTTTTCTATAATATATAAAAAATTCCACGAATAAATTCAATATAAAAAATGTGCAGTCTGATATGATGATCTGTAGGAAATAATATGAATTAGTGATGGCATCATTTAATATATTTTTCATAGAGGAATTTCTGAGTTTCTATAGTGTGATGAAACTAAACCTAAAATAGCTACATGATCAAATATTTATTGTTGAAAAGGATCATAATTATTTCTATCTTTTAGTTCCCGAACTTCTATTCTAATAGTGAATAATGAAATGTCTTCATACATTGGGATAAATGAACATGATAACTGGATATTGCATACTGTGTGTATCGTGAAGAAGAAAACTATGTGTCAATAATTTTAGGGTTATAACATTATCAAAATTTCCCTTATCATAAAATAGTCTTATGATTGTAATTTAATATTGCACGTATGATATCAAATTATTAGAATCAAATTATCATTAGAATATGCGGTATTATTGAAAATTACGATATGTAGATCCAGAGCTTAGAGAACTCCATATTTAGGGAATGAATTACAGACTTCATATCCTCTGAAGATTTAATATTATATTATTTTGGAATAATAAAACTTTTTTTTTATTACAAATCATTGAATAATAGTATACTATTATTATACATATTTTAGATATTTTTGAAAATATGATACTTTGTTTTTGATATTTTTATATGTGGTATTTTTACCTGGATTATTCTTTGTAGTTTATGAGCTAGATGATTTCTCATAAAATATATGGGTTTTAATCAATGTATTTCTAAATATTTCACTTATAATTTATAAAGATAAATGATTCGATTATTTTAAAGCAATTTACTAAAAAATTATAATGACACTAGGTTATTTTATTTCAATTATTCTAATTTTTATATGGTTATTGTTGTGAGATTTGAAGAATTATTTCAAATATTATAAAGGTGTATTTAAATAAAAAGTAGAAACTCTTTTCGAGGAGTATTTTGAACCATAATGAAAAATATTGGAATAATTTAAATTCATTTTACTAAGTTTACTCTGATGATTATTTTTATAAATAAAGAATAAAATGATGTATTGATATTATTAGAGATATTATTAAAGGTTATTGGCTCTATTTATTTTAAATTTATTAAGGATGAGTATCTGCAACAACTATTGGATATTTTTATTCTTAATATATATAAATATTTCTGTAGTATGTTTAAATATTACACATGAAAACTCTTTCTCTTATTAAAATAATTTTTTTACCAAAGATTCACAGGTCTGTTTGACATTTGAGAAAGAGGGAAAATAATTATATATACATATTTATTATCTACCAATGTAAATAAGAATAATTCTTGTATTAATTTTAATATTTTAGTACCAAATTTATAATTATGAAGAATCATGGACAACGTTGAAGATATATTGGTTTTTATTACACTTTATTGAAGATCTAACAGTTTGTCAGTTGCACAGGTCACTGTGATCTGAATCAGTATTAAACAACTCTATATCACGTATATTTTTAATATTTTTTTGATTTATTATACATAGTTGTGGTCAAATATCAACTTTTTATGCTAATATGTGGTTTTTTTGGTCCTAGGTAAAATAACCTAAACTATTTTCAGGTGTTAACTACCTGCACTCAGTTGTCGAGGTCCTCAGATAAATGTAGTTGCTTAGTTAAAATTACCAAGAACACAGAGAGAGCACTGGTGGATTAGACTAGGCGATTTATGTTCCCTACACCACTATATATCACTGTATCCTTCAAATTATTTATTTTATGCAATATTTATTTATATTATGAAATTATAACACGATTGCATCATTTCAAGGGGGGTTAATTTGAATTTGTAAAGATTTTTAAAAGGATAAATTTCAAACAACTCTCATGTATTCATCATAATTATTTTGAACCAATAAAGAGTATATAGTTTCAAGGTTGAAGGTAGTTTGTATTATTAAGATGTTGAGTACACAAATAGAGAATAAGGGAAGGGATGAATAGTAAATACAATTAAGAAATTTTTTAGAATAATTCTTCCATATAAAGGACCCCTAATCACTATATTAATGGATATAAAATTAATTATAGAAATATTTTCTAATAAATTCTATTAACTTTAAAATTCAATCTTCAGTTTTTCAATTTTTGTAAGGGAGTCTACAGAATAGAGTTTTTTGATGATATTTATTGATATAATGATTGATTAAAGATGGATTTGAATACTAAATTTAATAACGTGACTTATGATATTGTGATATAGTGATTATTATAATACAAATTCCATCGGTTTTTTAAAATATATGGAAGTCTTGGGTTATTATATATCATGATGTGATTCATAAGATTAGTTTTAGATATGTGTGACTCCTTGATGTATAACATTCCAAGGGTTTAGAAAAATCTCATGCTAGAATACTGCAGAAATTGACAAGTGTTTGGAAAAGGTATGATACAATCCATGTTTTTCTTTGAGATATAATATAATCCATGTATTTTTTAGGAATATGAAACCTGATACATGTTTAAAAGGGTTACTAAATGAGCCATGATTTTGGCTATAACATACCCATAAGAAAATTTAAAGCATCTATAATTATTTTCCAATTTTGGTATATATGGAATTATGGTGGCTTTTTTAGCACCAAAAATATTGTGATTAAGATTTTTTATGAAATTTTAATTTTTTTATCGATCATTCCACCACTAACACAAGATAATGTTAAACTATAGGTGATTATTGGGGCCATGATAGTTTCTTATGAGCTATTTTTTTACAACTTATGTATACAATGTTTATTTTAAAGATGATTTTATGTGTGGGAATGTATGAAAGGGAAATTTTATTTTATAAATGATATATTATTTCTGTAGAATTCACGGATAATGTTTAATTGTGATTTTATATCCTATTATAATGTATTTTTTCATTCTAACTTTAATAAATTTTAGTTTTATTATTTTATGATTGTTATAGTTGGGTTATGGTGTAATTTGTTTGACTCTTTTTATAATTTATAATTATTGGGGTTGGTTTTGAGATTAATTTTTAATGCAAAATATGTTATTAAATTTCATTATATTTACATAATTATTTATTTTTCATATACCAAATGATGAAAAATTTGAGGGTAAATTACTACCTATAAAATACATTTAGTCTATTGGCACTTGATGCTTGGAAATGGTGACCTGAGAGTGCACTTGATGTATTTTTGAATCTTTCCTTCAAAAAACCATCGTATAGGGGGGAGACTATAAAACCTCACATATTAATATTTATATTTAATCCCCAATTTTAATTGAATAATTTAAAGTGATATATGTAGACCAACTAATCTACCTTATGGACCAAAACCTTAGTTTGTGATATTAATTGATTTCACTAGAAAACTGCCTCATGTGTGCCTATTATCAATGAAAATATGGTATTTCTAATATTTTATGCCCAAATTACCTAATTAATGTCATAATTATCTATTAACATCATTAGGAAATAATTACTTGATAATGTTGATGTGTTTATATTATAATATTTAAAATATTATAATATAATGATATATATTGTTATATACATACACAAAATAATTTCATCAAATTGTTAATAAAATACTATAATAATTTAAATATATCATTATAAATGTAAACAATATGAGGATATTTATATGGGATCATTGATAATTAAATGATTTAAAATTAATTTAACTCTGGAAAATCACATGTTGTATATACCACCCCTATAACTAGCTGGTTTATAAGAGATTGATATTTTTCATCTTATTTATTTAACTATAAACTATATTCAAGGTATACCCTTGAATATATTAAAATATTAGTGGTTGATAACTTCAAATATTATATTTGGGGAATTTATCTTCAACCAGGATCATATATTGTTATCCTTAAATAAGGGATTCTTTATAATTTTTTTAATGATATTCATTCCAATGAAGAAATTATCTAAACATTTGAATTAAATAAGAAACAAGAATAATATGTTACATTTATTGGAAAATAATTATTGTTTTTAGATCATATCAAATGATATCATTAGGGAAAATCTAGTTAAAGTTAATAAAATTATACAATTATAAAATTTGGAAAATGAATTTTCAACTGCATTCACTAACATAAAATGTATAATTAAATTATATGTTAAAAATATTAATAGAACAACTAATATTGGTGACCCTAAGAAAAAATTTCATAGTCATATTATATATATATATAAACATATCTAATGTGTGGTATACCAATTAGCATTAAAAATAAAATATTAATAAAATAGAGGTATAACATATATGCAATGATGAAAATTTCGTGGATCACATTATAAATGAGACATAGAATTTATGTTTTCATGGAGAAATAAATGATAATAAAAAATATCATTAATTGATATATATAAAACATATGTTTTTATAAAATAATGAGAACTCTTTTGAATTTTCCACTATATAAGAATTATTAAATGAAAATTAAATTTAAGACATCTCTGAAATATTTATTATATTTAGTGAAAACATATATAATTAATGTAAAAATGATCCTAAATTATAATTTATCATTAAATAATAAATTTTTGTTACAAGAATAAATTTAAAGACACTATAAAAGATACATCAGATTCAATTGATAAATGAAAATTTTGTTTACATATTATGGTAGCACATACAATCACTGCAAATTATTAATTATAAGTGGATATTTTTGTTTATCTGGGATATGGAAAAAGAGAGAGTGAGATAAAATGTTCAACTTATTTCAAAAGGATTACTGTGACCTAAATTTCTCATTTAAACCCTTTAGTTAGTATGCACAAATTGTAATAATTAAAGAACCTAACACAAATGTTTTTATATACTATTTCCTGAAATATGGATAACTATATCCCCATTTTTCCATAGTTATTATCCAAAGAACATAGCTAACTATTTATTGTCACATGAAACATGGGTAAGGTTGTGACTTATAATCCCATACAAACACTTCAACCAACCAATTACAAATGAATATTTTTATTTATTATCTAGTTATAATATAGGAATGAAATACATTTTAGAATATAAATAATAAAATATCATGTCTCTCCAAGAGATTGTTGGATTGAAATTCTTTCCTCACTTATGCTAGTCATGTAGGATGCCTCAAAAACTGCAAAATTCTACAACAAGATACTGTATAATGTATCTCTCATATCTTTATTCTATGTATCATCAAATGATATATACCATTCACAATATATTATTCCCTCATATTATAATTATTCTATTTCAAATATTTTCTCCATAGAAATGTGGAGATCTTTGTTTTCTTTTTATCCATGTTATTTTTTTCTGTGCGAGTAGAAAATATACTTGGAAAGTATCTGCAGAAACCTATATCTTTTATATATATTATTTCAAGATTTATTACATAAATATACTCATAATACGATCTAAAAAATATTAAATGTCCTAGGGTATTTGGGAAATTAGATACATAGAATGTTAACTTGAAATAGGGATACGAATACATCATTTAAAACTCCATAACATTCCCTTAGAATCCACTGAACAAATAAGACTACATTAGATTTCCCAAAGGCGTATATAAAAAAGGTTGTGAAATAAAGACAATTAAGGGAATAATAAAATTAAAACATGAAGATAGTAATTCATGTGAGTCCAGAGGAATATCTAGGTGGCATTAAACAGTGAGAATCATACAGATGAGCATCAAATCATGAAATTTAATGATAACATCAAGAAAAAATAGGAATGTAGAAATAAGAAAAAAACGAAATCCAAAGAATAAGTCAAGGAAATACAATAAGATATCATAACATAGTTTTATTAGGATAAACTCCCATAAGACATAAATGGGATCTCTTGATATAAAATCACTACCTAATTAATTGTAGGGAAATATAATTTCATGATCACCCATCACATTCATATCATTTACATAGAATTTTATGTCAACTATATCTTATAGCATAAGAATTTATTTCAAAAATTTTAATAACAAAAAAATTTAGTGTGGGTTAAATTCATGTAATTAACCAATATGTTAATGATATGTACATTTAGTTGAGTTCCCTTGAGTAGAAATTGGGATGGGTATGCACAACACAAATGATTGACAAGGAAAGAATGAGATAATTTCAATAAAATTGTGGGTGTATATAAATTTTCATTGAAGTGTTTAGTAAGAGTGAAAGGTGGTATCTCATTACTTAGGATTGATAAGGATTGTTAAAGGATATTTAAAAATATATTCCAAATTGAACTGCTAGAAATCATAAGGCATAAAAAAATAATGTACTTGAATAAAGAGGAATAAAAGAGCCCCACGACTTTAAAGGGTTCTTCTAAAAGAATGGGAGGATATTCTTAATAGAATAAGAACACATTGGGAATGATTTATTAAGGATATATAGAGAAACATCATGATCAATGGGGTTTGATTGAATAGGAGTTGAGGTTTGGTGAGTAGTTATAGAAAAATAGAGGGAAATTATTTATTAATTTATAAACATAGGTTTTGGAATCAATATAATAAAATAATAAAAAACACAATCCTTAAAATGGTTTTTATCGATGGTATTTTTCAAAGAGAAATGATTTCAAATATTTCACAACAAAAATAACCAATCATATTAATATAATACCAGTAGCGATGTATATGTGAGTTATGTTCATATAGAATTGGGCTTAAAACTACAAAATATAATACAAGTTTTGGAAAATTCAATAAAAGTTCATAAATTGATTAAAAAACTTCAAAAACACATTTTTCCAAGAGGGAAAATAAATTTTATCTTATAATCATTTTATAATATTTATTAATACACTTTTTAGCTTTTATGATGTTATAAAACATATTGTTTATCCATTCTGTATTTAAATTTTACTCAATAATTCGACCATCTTAGGTAATTTTGAAAAATTCATCATTTTCAAATTTTGAAATTATTATTTAAAAAATATTATTAATTTAAAAGCAAAATTTATAAATATGAGTAATTTTACTATTGAATTAAAAACCTTATTTACTGGAAACTACTATTTTTTATTAAACCAAAAACTTTCTCACCAATATAAAAATTATATTTTAATTAATTAAATTAAATTATAATTTATAATTGTATAAAAAATATTTAATAAGAAAATTTCATTAAAATGAAATTTATTTAAAAAATTATTAAATTTTACAAAAGAGTGTTTTAATTTGAACTATATATTCACAGAAAATGAAATTATGATTTCACTGTATCAATATATCTATTTTTTTCAAACTGATTATAAAATTATTTATATAGTAATAATAATAATAGATAAATATAATAACTATATTATAAAAAATAATATATAAAAATTAATAATACTAGGGTCTAGATTATGAAACCCTTTTTGTAACAATGTATTAATTAATGCGAAGGTGGGTGATGGTGTAACTTTATTGGAGTGGATTGAAAAACATAGTTTGGATTATGATATAATTATGGTATAACTTCTCACATAAATATTTTCTCTTGAGATTTTATTTTTGAATATTGGATTCAGATCAGTCAAGGTAAAATCAAAATGATGTCATTTCCCTCGAAAGTGCATAATAATGGGCTTTATAATGTAAGATTTGGATGGTCGATACCATCACTTATTTTATATATGTAAATTAGGATTTATTATAACCATTAATATATAATAATATTTATAGTCCTTGTTAAATGGATAGGTTATAAATTTTTATGATTCTTAATGGTAATTTAATTTATAAAATTTTAGGCCATCACTTTCTTTTCCCCTTTAGAAAATTTTTCATTGAAATTTCATTTTGAAAACATGAATAGATGATGATAATTTCATTTAATTTAATCATCTAGTTCCCATGTTTCCCCCCTCAAACTTTTGGTTCCACCAATAGCATTGGCCATGGGAGTCTTGTTTCATAGAACATTGCCTTTTTTATCTATGAACTTTAATGGTTTATACTAGTATGAAGCATCCTTCTCTATGATACCACCATTAGATTTAATACATTTTATGGTTCTAGAATGTAATTCGACAAGTGGGTTACATGGAAACAATCATGTATATGAGATTAGCTAGGTGAGAGTGACAGTCATAAGGCCATAACTCTAATGTAATCCATACTGTCAAATGGTCAAATGTATCTTGGAATAATCTCTCCCTTGTACTTAAAACTCGTGAATTTTTAACATGATGATATTGAAGAAACACCTTATCTCTGACATAAAAATCCATGACTTATTGATGATTGTCAGCATATCATTTCTATAAACTTTTCCATGATTTCATAAGATATTTAATGGATTGAACCTTATCTTTAATCTCTTAGATAAGATCAGGACCCATAAAATTCCACACTATAACATCATCCTAGTATATTGGAGTCTGATACCTATTCAATTATAAATAATCATAGGTTTCATTTGTAAGCTAGAATGGAAACTATTGTAATTTCAGAATTGTATTAGGAAAAGGTGTTGATTCCAACATATTTATGAATCCATTAAACATGATCTCAACATATCCTCTAGAGTTTTAATGGATCTCTCAGGCTAACCATTTGGATGAGGGTGATAAGATATATTGAAAATTATCTCTGTATATTGTGCTTATTGGAGACCTTTCAAAAAACTCAAGTTAAAACTATTGTCTCAATTAGATTTAATAGAGTGTGTTAATACATGAAGTCTTACCACTTCCATTATGTATAACATAGCATGTTGGTCAAGATAGAATGTTTCCTTGATATCAATGTAATTAGATGATATTATAAGGTAATCAGATACCACCCAGATGAAGATATTTCCTTTAGAATTCATGTTGATTCCAACAACAAAAACAATGTTCATGTTATGCCATTTCTATAATGGAATAGGAAATGGTTTCATTATACCCTTATAAATATCTTAAGTCTTGTATTATTGGAATATCCTGAATCACGATACCTATTTTTACTTCTCCCTTTTCACGTTATCCAACTAGATGTATTACTTCAGATCTCTATACATCTGATTTCATCCTATATGAATAGAGAATGATGAGTTTTGTGCATCATCCAGAATATCCCTATTTATATCTAGTTTTTATGGTGTAAATATCTAGTTCCAAACTCTAAAACCCATTATTAGAAAATTTGAAATCCAAAATATTTTCATCATTTTTATATAGATCATCATTGTCTTCTTATTCCTCGATGATACTTTCATGAATAGATGTTTGAGTAGTTATTTTCAGAAATTTAAGATGAATATTAGTTTATTATTTCTATGACCAACCATTGTATGTCCCAGAAGACTGGGGACCTTTCAATCATAATCATATAAAGTGATACATGATACTCTCTATGCATCTGATACTTTTTTCCTTACATGGATAATAATGTATTGAACCTTCATAATCGTTGATTAGTTATAACTGCATTCATTGGAAATATTAAGATCCTTCTTTTGTGAATATATCGTTGTGGTTTTTTGGTACATATATATTTTACAGTTTTCCCTGTAGAGATAATGTCTCCAAATCAACATTATGAAGATCACTACAACCAATTATGGATGATAATTTGGGTATTTATTATTTTGGTTCAATAATCTAAAAGAGTAATAGGTTATCATTTTTATATTGCATGAAGACACCACCAAATACCATTTTGGACACATCATTAGAGATTAGAAATCCTTCCCCACTGGTGGGTAATTTGAGAATAGGTTTAGTGACTAGCTTCTTCCAAAACTCTTTAAAACTATCCCCACATTCATCCATCCAGATAAACTACACCCCCTTTCATGTTATATTTGTTAGTGGGATTGAAAATAATTGTAAGTTTATCACAAATAAATTATTTTACAAGATAATCCAAATAAACTATGATTCTCCATTATAAATGTTATTCTACACCATCATTCAATTTTATCTATTTATGAAGGATCCATATATAACCGTTTCCTTGTATTTTAATGCCCCAATAATGTTACTTAATCCATCTAAGGCATGAATTTTCTTTACTTTTCATATAATATTTCCTTTCATAAGGTCTTCAATTCAACATTCAAATTCTCCTAATGTTCTTACTTATTTTTTGGAGTAGATGAGAATATTATATTTAAAATGATCAACTAATCTGACATGGAAATATCTTAAGACTCTTTTTATTAAATACATGAATATATATAGATAATCCATGAGTCCAAATGAAGTCACTATGAACTAAAAGTGTTTGTACGTTATATGAAAAGTTTTTTAGAGAATATCCTCCTCCTCCACCTTCACTTGATAATATAATGACTAAAGATCCACCATAGAGAAGTGTTGGGATCCACAAAGATGAATGAAAAAGTAATAAATCTACATTTGGGGATACTTGTACTTTATTGTGGTCCTATTGAGCTAATTATAATCAATGTAGAGGATCATTTACCCATCTGTATTCTTGATAAAAAGGGTTGATGAACCCCAAGGTTGCTTTTTTTTCAGATCTTAAAGTTCTACATTTTCTATACTATATAAATCCTTTTATATTGAAGAATATCTAGGTATAAGTTTTATTGACAAATTAGACTCACATCTTGGAAAAAGTTTCATCATTTTTTCTAGGAACACATCAGTATATTCCCTGAAAATGTTCACGTCATCAAGGTTGATCATTCCTATAGTCTCAACCATTTCGTCTAGATACAATTTATGCTTAGGAAATAATTTCCAATCTTAATATAATGATTACAAGGTAGATCTATCTTCTTAAATGAAATTGTATATAATCAATGGATGATTCACGATATGGAGGGTGATTTGATTCTCTCAAAAATTTATGATAGAACTTATAGGGAATGAAAATTTCCTCCACAAAATACCTCAAATTCCACTGAATAGAGTATCATAAGTTTTTATAGGAAATAAATCATGAAAAAATTGATAGGGTGTACGTTAGATAATATGTATGGAATAATTGAAATTAATTTAAAAGTTTCTAAATATGTTATCCACGTTCAATTTCAAAACATAAGATTTCATAGCCATTTTTTGGATTCACAATAATTGAAAATGTTCTTATTAATTTACCAAATCATATCCCTCGATTGGTTTAAACTAGGTGTGTACTAAGACCTCTTTTACATACACCAAGTGACAACCTAGTTAATACCCAATCCTCACTTTATAGTTTTATTAGCTATACATTCCACTGTTCTAGAACCACACCGAATTGCAGTACCCAATAGGGATTTCGTTTTATGGTAAACATTTTTTATAATTTAATAATATTTAGCAATGTTTTCTAATGGTTAGTATTATCCATAATTTTTCACTATGGTTTTCTAATTATAATCCTAAAAAATAACTAGACCATTATCTTATACCAACTATGACAACCCATATATTTTATATACCATATTTCATTATTTTTTTATAAAGATACACCTAATTCAATCCAAGAAGATCCAGAATCCTAGTGTCTATAAGAAGTTGGATACATAGAACATTAAAATGAAACATGAATATAAATAAATTATTCGACACATTATAACATTACCATAGAATCAATTTATCTTATAATAATACATGGGATAACCTAAGTATATTCATAAGAAATGGGTGATCTGTAAATTCTAGTAATGGGATAATCAAATCAGTATATAATTAATGTATGATATGTGATTCAAGAGGCCAATCAAGTTGAAATAAATGGGTAAGACTCATAGAAATGAACATTAATTAATTATATAAGTTTCTAACATCCTGAAAACATTGGAATTTGAAAACAATATAAGTCATTATGTAACGTACCTCCAAGAGTGCCACTAAACCAAGCACCAAGGTGGTGGGCCACATGAACCCAAGCACATCTCATCGAACGCTAGAGGTTGCCGACTAGAAGCAAGGGACTTTTGTATGTCTGTGGGGAGACTATGCCCTCATAGGTATAATAACGTCATAAAAAAAATAGTATGTAAATAGTAGATGAACCATAATAAAAATAAATTTTAGCAGAAGTAATAAAAAACCAAATGGAATAAATGATAAATATAACCAAATTCCTAAATGATGCCTTACATTGATGTCTGCATGAAATTATGATTACAGGGAAAAGGGGATACAAGAATGCACAATGTTCTATCAAAACAATAAAATAAAAATAAAACCAAATGCTGAAACATAATATTGAGAAAAGATTTGTTACTCTACCCCCAATATCATACCTAAGTAGTATGTAAATCAAACATCTAGAGAGTCACAATTTCCTTTATCCATACCTATGATCATGAAGTCTACTCGGGTAACAATCAGCACCCGAGTAGGGGTGTGGGATATAATCCCAGTTGGTTGACCCCATAATGTTTAATCCATTCCATTTCATGTGGTAAACTAAAACAGTGTGCTAATGTATAAATTAAATAAAACAAATTATTAAATAAAATAATTTTAACTTGGTTCGAGTTCCGAAAGAGAAATTCGCCCCATACCTCCTTCTTTAACCTGATCTAGGAGTCTGAATGAAATAACTATTAAAGGAAAATATATACAGTAATACCAAAGTACTATTATAGAAAAAAAATGGAATACACCCAAGCTTGGTCCTTGGATTTTGGTCTAATTCATTGATCAAAATTAGGTGAACTATAAGGAATAAGAGACATATTACAATGCATAAGGAAACCATCAACATTATAAATAAAATTATCAAAAGAATTTATATTGAAACTATCAATTTTAGAGATGGTTTATGAGCCCATATTAGAGTTATCACCACAGTACATCCATTAAAAATATCCAATGTGATCGAGCTCACCCAAGGTGATCCTTTTGAAATTCCAATTATCACTCATGGTATGGTAACCCTGAGTCCATCCTGAGTATCACATGTAAGGGTTCATGTATCACCCAAGGCTTGATGTAGCCATCTTTCCAATAGGTCCATCCTTAGTCTCCCTTGGGGAATTGGTATCACCAAATATTATAATAAAAATCTCAGGGGATCCCTTACTTAGAAAGCCTAAAACACTGCTTTCTTAGCACATTATGTTGTTGCCTATAGAGTAAGGAGACACCATTGGTGGGTTCTTAATATGGGACCCACATTGTATCCCTGACCCACATTAAGTAAAAACAAAAAAAATATTAATTTATATCATAGAACAATCCTTCATGATTATATCTATTTAATTAACCATTTAGTTTCATGTAATTTCTAATTATTCAAGCCCAATAGTTGCAATGAATAATAATGACCCAATATTAAAAAATTGGAACATTATTAGTGTAAAAAAATAAAACGACATTTAATAATAGCAAGGAATAAATTGAATTATAACATATAACTATTTTGGAAAAATAAAATCCAAATTAAAAAAACTAAATTCATGGTTTATGATTAATCTTAAATAATATATTCAATTTAAAACTTCAACCCAAAATATTTTCCATGAACTCACAAATAATAAATTAAAAATTCAAGACTAAATGTAAATAGGAAAATTATGTAGTCACACTCAAAAGGGTGTCCAATATCATGGAAACAACCTAGGAATGGGTTCACCTCCAAAAAGGGTCACAATGATCAATGAAAAACAATTTAATTTAACTAAAATGCATTATTTAGGTCTCACTGGTAGACATTAATGAGTGAAAAATGATGCGATGTAAATGAAGAAACAAAGTGACAAGAAAGAACATAGAAACCCTGACTTTTAGTCTTAATATACTCCATATCCCATGAAAAATTTTGATTTGACCTAAAACAAAAAAAATCATAAGATTTGATAAAAAACCCAAAATTTGGGTAGAAACATTCTACAGCAGATTACACGAAAGAGATACAATGAAACAAAAAATTAATTGTTGTAGATGAAAGGCCTTATAATGAGCATTACTTCAATTCTGAAAACATTGAAAATGGTGGAGAAATGGAGGTGCGATGATGATCTGAAGGAGGAGGAGGAAGGTGTCATGCTTGGTGAGTGAGGGAGAGAGGAAGTCACACTGGAGAAAGGGGGAGGTGTGCTAGAGGAGAGTAAAGGAGGAAAAAAAGAAAAAAATATAAAAAAGAAGAAATAATATAAATTAAAATTAATAAATAAGGGAAAAAATAAAAAGTAAAAATAAATAGAAGGGGAGGAGGAATGAAAAAAAAATAAAAAAAATGATTTTAGCCCGTTTTAATTAGTTTCACTTCTCTCTTAAACATTTTTTATTTTATCATTTAATTTCATTCCTTTAATAATTTATTTTTTCTTTGACTTTAATTTTTTTTATTTAATCCTTTTAATTTCTATTAAGCATGAAATACTCTTCAAGGGAATGGTGTGTTATTTTGCATAATCCTGCGCTACAATGAGAAACGGTCTGATGCTCGGGACCTACCTCAGGTCGCATAGATTTTTTCCCTGGGTCTTGTTAAAGAATTAGACTTAAAAAATGGTCCATACATTCGTTAAGGTTGGGATGTTAAAACCTCCCCTCTTTAAGACAACGCATCCTTGAGTTACACATCTGGGGGTAGTGGAACGTCATCTGAGGAGATCTCTATCCACATCGCCCATACATAAATATCCCACTCCTAGGTCTTATCCTAAATGCGTCTATGCTGCCATAGCATCTGCACCATAAGAAAGACCTTCCTCAGAGATCATTTTTAGTATGGTGGATGATTCGAATCAAACACTCCTCGAAGGATTCATCCACCTCAAGCTCGATGTCATTAAGATTAAACGAATGAGACATGTCCCGATGATATTGTCGAAGTTGGGATAAATTGAAGAAAACATGCATGGAATAATACCTATGAGGTAACATAAAACGATAGGCTATTAGCAAAAATCTATCAACTATCTCAAACGACCCGACATATCTCGAAGATAACTTCCCTTCTCTCCTAATTCTCTTATGACCCAACCTCAGTGTAACATGTAGAAAGACCTAATGTCCCACCTCAATCTTTAGGGGTATATGATAATTATCTGTATAAGACTTCATTCTGGATTGAGCTACAACTGTATGATTTTGAATCATTCGGACTTGCTCAGAAGTCTCATGAACGAGATGAGGACCCAAAAGCGCTTCCTCGCATACTTCAATCCAACATAGAGGTGAATGGAATTATCTACCATAGATGGACTCATATGAATAGATTTTAATTGTTTCCTATAAGTTTTTATTATAATAAAACTCAACTATAATAATATGTTTCTCCCCCGAACAACAAAAATTAAGGATTCAGGCTCATGACATATCCCTCAACACCCGTATAGTCTTCTTAGACTTCCCATCAGTCTAAGAGAGATATAAAGTAATCAAAACCACATGTGAACCCAAGGCCTTCTGCAACCCTTCATAGAATCATGTTGTTAAATGTGAATCTTTGTCCAAAATGATAGAATAAGTAACTCCATGAAGCCTAACTATCTCCTGAATATATAGTCCCCCTAATTCATTAATAGATAAGGTCTCCTAGATAGAAAGGACGTGTGTGAATTTGGTCAATATATCAACAATCACCTATACTACATTGTTGTCTTGAGGAGATCTTGATAAGATAGTAACAAAATCCATGGCGATTTCGTTCCATTTCCACTCAGGAATGGGAAAAGTCTATAGGAGTCCAGCAGGTCACTGGTGCTCTACCTTTAGCTACTGAACAGTGTAGCACTAGTTTAGGAAACCCTCCATTTTCTTCTCTATACCTGGACACCAGTACTGATGATGAATATATCTGTACATCATGGTAAGTCTAGGATGAACTACCCAAATTGAGTCATGAGATTCTCTCATCATCTCTTCCTAAATATCAAAAGGTACCCAAATACGACCATGGTAGAGCATAGTTTCACTGACATCAATAATATAACTAAGAGGTGGGTTTTATCCTATGAAGATCTCCCTCAAAACAATCCCCTATGGATCCGATAACTGTCACATGTAGAATCACTCCATAAGGCGGACGACACTACCATAACTTATAGAATTGGTTGTATTTTCTTCTCCTGAACCACTAGATACATCTCAGAAAACAAATTCATCATGTACAAATAACTTCTAGATACCTAGATGGTTTTTGTCTGTGTTTTTGTGAATAGTATATGCCAAGACATTACACTTATTGGGGGTATAAGCAATCTCAAACATAAATAACTATAGGTATTCTACCCACTTGTCATAATTCAAATATATGTCTTGATATGTGGAAATATAATGAATGATTTTATGATCCATGTAAACAACGAACCTCTCACCCAAAAAGTAGTGTCTTCAACAGCACAGAGCATGAAACACAAATACTAATTTAAGGTCATTGGTACTATAGTTTCACTTCAGAGGACATAGTTTGTTGGATCAATAATCCTTGACTCGATCACCCTGGATTAGAACTGAACCTAGTCCGATTCATGAAGCATCACCATAAATAGTATACATTCTTCCTAGATTAGGCAGAATTATAATCATATTGGACTTGAGTCTTCCCATTTTCTCTTGAAAATATTTATCAGAAAATTCAAACCATATAAACTGCAAAAAATTCTTAGTCAGGGCCATAAGAGGCCCTTATAAGAGGGATAAGTCCTATATGGAACACTTGTAATAGCTTATAAGCCCCAAGAAACTCATATGTCGAACAAATTATTGGTTTGTTCGTAGAAAACCACTACACTCATCTTATCTGGGTTGATTGATATGATTTATTATCATATGATATGACCCAATAAGTGAACCTCATTTATCCAAAAGTAGCATTTGATGAGCTTCATGTATAGGTGGTGTTATCCTAGTTTACTCAACATGATCTCAAGATGAATTCAATGGTTGTCAATATAGTTCTAGAACACTAATATTTCATCTACGTAGCCTACCATAGAGTAATCATGGTATGGGTGGAAATCCTGATTCATCAGATCCTTAAAAACATATTGCACATTCATAAGATCAGACGACAGAACCAAAAAACTCATACAATCTAAACATGATCTTAAATAATGTACATGGTATATATGATGTTCTCGTATGAAACTATTGATAGGAATAACTCTGAACAATCTTGGAGAAAACAGTTTTTCCTCAGAGCAGGTCGAAGAAGTCATCTATATGAAGAAACAGATACTGATTATTAATTTTATGCTAGTTTAGTTAGTGGTAATCCACATAAAATCTGTGGGTACCATGCTCTTTATTGTCAAAGAGGACTGGTGAACCCCATGGTGATGTGATGGGCCTGATAAAACCCATTTACTCAAGATTTTTAAGCTACTTCTTGAGTTCTTGGAGCTCTTTAAATTCCATTCTATAAGGAGGAATGGAAACTGCTGCCACACCTATTACTATATCTATGGTGAATTGAACATATCATATAGAAGGTAAGCAAGATAAATCTTCATGAAAGAAATCCCTAAATAAATACGCAACATGGGGAACTCTACTTACTATAGTCCCTGATATTTTATAATGATACTTGTTAACAAATATGTCACTCTGCCTAGACAAGAACACTTAGATCTAGCTTTAACTTCCTATATATCCCATTATACCTTATGTATATAAGTTCTTACCGTGGGTGTTGTGAAGGAAACTCGATGGTGATTTCAATCCACTTGGGCATGATAAGCAATGAGCTAGTCCATACCAAGAATAACATCAAAGCTGGTCATATCGAGGAAGAAGAAATCCAAAAAGAAATGATAACCCCTATCTTAAAGGGTAATCATAGAATTGGTTTATTCCTTTTATTCTAACCCAAAAGGAGTGTTGGGAAACATAATGCCTCAGATGTAATCGATGGTAATACCAAAAGTCTCAGTAGTTGCAACATATATGAATGAGTGTGATACAATTGTGTTAAAAAGGAATGAAACTAAAGTATAGGCTACAAGGATAATACCTCTAACCGTAGAGGTCCTTAAACTTTTCTCCACTAGAACTAACAGCACTATATACATATGTCCTAATCGTAGGCCCTTATATTCCACTTGAACAGCATGTTAAGGTCCGCCCTGTTGATAATGGTGTTCGCGAACCGGTCTTCCTCGACCAAAACCAACACTATTAATTGTTCCTGTTTAGCTGGTGGAAAATTAACTCATAGACTAATGTGGAGCCATATATCCAATACCTGATGGAGGTACTGAAACATATCCTATTCCACTAGATTCTATTGGAAAATAATGGCAGAAATGTTGATGGTGACTCATCATTCCGCAAGCTCATCGCCCCATTGGGTTCCTCGTGTACCGAGGCTTCTTATGGATGATCATACCACATTAGTGACATATGATAGTGCTTTTAGTATGTATCATTTGGATATAATTTCCCCCATGTGAACCCTCAAAACATCACTTCCTACTACCTGAATAACCAACACCCTGCCTCAGATCTAAACTGACTAGTCTCATAGGATCAGCTACTCTGAGATTTTATTATGTAATTAAAGCCTGATTAATGATATCTATAATTGTTGTCAAATAAAAGATGTTCACCTGCAAGTGGATAAAGTATCCATGTTTTCCCTCAACATACCTCATAGTCATCCATTCATCATCAGTCAGAGATGGAGAAAAATGATGGAGCATGATGAAATGAGTAGAATACTCTAACACTGTCATAGAGCCCTGCTGAAGATGTAATAACTCCATGACATGATCTACTCTCAAAGACTATGGAAATAAGTGATCAGATAAATCCTTATAGAAGTATGTCCAAACCATATATTAAGGTTTTTTTCATAATAAATTACATCCCACCAATTCATGGTAGTGTCATGAAGAATATAGATAGCAAGTTTGACCCTCTCTTCTAGAAGAATCTAAAGATGGATGAAGATGGATTTCATAGATTCTATCCCTCACTCTACAGCAAGACGACCTCTATACCCTAAGATGGTTGGAGGATGAAACTACATGAATTCCCACGTATGCTCTACCATATTTGAGGCAGGCCTTAGAACACTCTAAATGGAAATTATAAACCTCATAAGACTATCCCTGAAATGAGCATCAATGCCTAATGGTAGATCAGGAGGAGGTTCCATATAAGGAACTACAAGAGGCACTACAAGTGGTTCTATACCCACCAACTCCTGAGTGTTCTCATCACTACTATCTTGTTGTATGACAGAAATATGTCGCAGTGAAATTTCTATTAAACTTATAAAAACACACCTTAGATAAGATTCTCTTTTAGACGTGGAAAACAAGTAAAGGTGAAGTAAGAAAAAGGGAAGGTGAAAGGCCTCCCTGACCATGGAATAGCCAACAAGGAAAGCAATTAAAGAGGTTGGGTACATGGACTACCTATGAGTTTTATAAAATAGACATCCCACTCTAAGATATGGGTCTAGATTTAATGAAACGAGGTTTGAGAAGGATCACCATGACCCGAGCAACAACCCATTTTTCCAGGTAAAGTCAATTCAATGTCTAACATTTCCACTTAAGGTGGCCATTTTATCTTGACTAGTGGTAAAAAATTTATATTTATATCAAACAGGGACTGCAAGATATTATAAATAAAAACAGTATCACTCACATGAAAATAGGAAGATGCACACAGAAAATAGATATGGAATGGTAGTATGTAGGTCATTTTAATCTATATGGTGCCCAATATGATTCATGTAAAAGAAACTACCTCATGTCATTGGGATGAAATAGTCAGAATAATCATATCAATAATACCAATACCAATAATAGCGTAAAATAATTGTGTAACCCAATGGTGAAGTTGTATCAACAATAAATGGTAAAATAAATAATTGAAATCCCTAACCCAGGAAATTTGGGTTTGTCCTATATATGGGATAACTACGTATAACACATTTTAAATTAAAAATTAATATTTCCTAGTCTACTGTATAAACCAAACAGTACGAAAAAAGAAAAATAAACCTCCTCTAATACATCTTTATAGCATCCCACCCCGTGTGCCACTGAACCAGGCCTTGAGACGGTGGGCCATATGACCTCAAGTGCATCTCCCCAAATGCTGTAGGATTTTTACCTACAAAAAGTGACCAAAGTGTGTTAGTGGGGATACTATTCTATCATAGGTATAATAATAACACAATGGTAAATAATATGTAACAATTTCAATAAGCATAATACAAACAAACCGCACATGGAGATATAAATAACCAAATGGAATATATGATAACTTCTGAAGCAGATTAATACATCCAAATTCATAAATGATGCCATGATTTAATGTCTATAAAAAAGTTTGAGTATTGGGAAAAGGGTATACAATCATGGACAATGGTGTATCAAAACCACAAAATAAAAATGACATAAACTAATGAATCTACATTTCGAGAAAGGTTTGGTACTTGGCCCCCAATCTCAAACCTAAGTGGCAAGTAAATCATGAATTAGGATAAGATAATTTCCCCTTATCCATACCTATGAGAATTAAGTATACTCTGGGAGAAATTATCACACAAGTAGGGGGTGTAAGATATAATCCTAGTAGACCTCCACCCAAGATCCCTAAACCTTTCTATTTCGCACAGAAAACAAAAACATCGCTCCAATGTATAAATTAATGCAAGAAAATAATTAAATAAAAGAACTAAAACATGGTCCAGGTTCCCAAATGGAAACCTGTCCCATACCACATACTTTGAAATGATCCAAGAGTATGAATGAAATACCTTGTAATGAATAATATATATGGAATGCCCTAAGTAATATAACATACCAAAATGTGAATACCCCTAAGCTTGGGATTTGTCTTGAGGTCAAATTTATTGTTCAAAACTAGGTGATCTATAAGGAATAAGAGAGGTATCAAAAAGTATAAGGAAACTCTATGTAGTATCAATAAAATTATCTCATAAATTTATATTAAAACCATCAATTTCAGATGTGGAGTCCAAACTCGTCCTTGAGGTATCACAACAGTACATCCATTCAATATAATCAATGCCATTGATCCCATGCAAGGAGATCCTTTTAAAATTCCAAGAATTGATCATGGTATGGTAACCATGAATCTATCTTGGATATCACACGTAAGAGACCGAGTATCCCCGAAGGCTTGGAATAACCATCTTTCTAACGGTTCCATCCTCAGTTGCCTCTTTGGGAACTGATATCAACTAATAGTATAATAAAAATCTTAGGGGAATCCTTTCCTAGAAATCCTAAAACACCTCTTCCCCAACATGTTGTGTTGTAGCCTATCGAGTAGAGAGAGACCATTTATGGGTTCTTAATATGGGACCTACGTTCTCTATCCAACCCAAATTCAATTAAAAAAATACAAGAGAATTATATATCATAGAAAAAGCATTCATGATTTCATCCATTTAATTAACCATTTAATGTCATGTGCTTAAAAATTATTCAAGACCAACTGTCACAACTAATAATAATTATACTATATTAAACAAAAATGGAACATTTTCAATGTAACCAAAGGAAATGAATATTAATAATAATAAGGCACGACCCAAATTATAAAAAATAATTATTTGGGAAAAATAAAATCCAAAGGAAAACCTAAATTCATGGTCTATGATTCGATAAAAATAATTTATTTAATTTAAAAATAAATTACAAAGTATCATACATGAACTCGTAAATGAGAAATTAAAAATTCATGACTAGAGGTAAATAGGAAATTATGTTGACACACCAAAAGAGGTTTCCAACATCATGGAAACAACCTAAGAAAGGGTTCCTCTTAAATAAGGTTCACAAAAATCAAGGAAAAATAATTTAACTAAAATAAAATGCATTATTTTTCTCGCAATAGTATGCACCATTAAGAGTCCCAATGGTGTGATGTAAACGAAGAAAAAAAGTGATGGGAAAGAACATATAAACCCTACCTCATAATCATAGTATACTCCACATCCCACCAAACCCTTTGATTTGACCTAAAATAGAATAAATCATAGGATTTAACAAAACCCCAAATATTTGGGTAGAAAAAATCCTTGATAGATTATATGAGAGAGAGAATGTAACCCAAAATGAAATGGTATAGATGAAAGGAATTACTATGAGCTTCACAGCGCTTTGGAAAAAGATGAAAACTGAACAGAAATAGAGGTTTGACAATGATATGAAGGGGGAGGAATATGGGGTGATTCCTGGTGCGTGAGGGAGATAGGGACGCACACTGGAGAAAGGGGGATGCATGATGGAGGAGATGAAAGGAGGAAGAAAAAGAAAAAAATAAAAAGTAATGAAAAATAACGAAAAACAGAAAAGAAGGAAATTAGGAAAAAAGAAAATAAAATAAAAAAATTAATGGAAGGGAAGGAGAAAAGAAAATAATAATAAAAAAATGGATTTAGCCCATTTTAATTATTTTCAATTTTCCCCTAACACCTTTTTAATTTATAATTTATTTTTATTCATTTTTAATTTCTTTTGAATTATTTAATTTTATTTTTTATTTATTTTAATAATTTTAATTTCTTTTAATACTTTTAAATTATTTTAAACCTGAAACAATGTACTAAGGAATAATATTTTATTTTCCATAATTCGATGAAACCATGAAAAATGGTCTACTTCTCTGGACCTACATCATGTCGTGCTGGCATGTGCCCTAGGATTATTTGAGGAATTGGACTAAAATTGGTCGATACTTTGGTTAATTCTAGAAAAATACACATGAAATCATAAGGATAAGACAAAGGTAAATTCTGAGAAATCATATCATAAACCACATAAGATGACATTCGAAGCTCCATACATGGTATATCATGAGATAAAAACTTTACCAAATACATAGGATGGTTATATTATTCCAGGACAACCGATCCCATTCCTATCATGTACATATATTTGTGTGACAAATTGATCATACAATGTAAGAACATGTTTTCTGATCCCATAATTAAGGAGTGTGGGTTATAGTCATTGAAGTATCCAATAAATGATATATTTTTACATCTTTGTGAAAACCATGAGTGTAAATGGGGATAGGTATACACAAAATTACTATTTTACATGGAAAATTATGAGAAAATTTATGCAGCATAACAAGAGTACATAAATATTCATGGATGGTTTTAATGATAATGAAATGTGGAGTATAACTTCTTGGGAATCATAATTATAGTAAAGGGTGTTAAAAACATATTTCAACATAAAAAAATAGAAATCAAAAGGCATAATACAAAGTAATTTTATAAAGAGGAGGATAATCAATTACAACAGGAGGGTTCTTATAAAATCATAGGGGGGGTTTCTTAAGAGCCTGAGAATACCATGGGAGGGATTTAAATAAGGATATAGAGAGAAAATTATATCATAATTGGTTTTGAGTGAAGTGGAGTGTGAGGTTTAGCATTAATTTATAGAAAAAGAGTGTTAAATTAATTGTTAATTTCAAAAAATATGATTTAGACTCTATATAATAAAATAATCAAAACCAAAATCCTTCCCTATGCTTTTTTTATCATGGTTTTTTACAATAGAGGAGTGACTTGATATATTTTATAATTCCATGAAATGAACATAATAAAATAATACCATTGGTCATTTGGATGTGAGTCATGTTCCAAAATAATTTATTTTAAAACCAAAAAATATAATATTTGTTTTGGATGATTTATTAAAGCTTCATAAAATTGATCAAATAACTTTAAAAACATATTACTCTAAAGGAAAAATATATATTTTATCATTAATTCCATTTATAGTATTCATTACATCAATTTTAGTTGTTTATGTTGTCATAATACATATTGTATGTTTATACCGTAATTAGTTTTTACCAAAACATTTGACTATCTGAAAAAATTATGAAAAAATCACTATTAGAAAATTATGATGTCTTGATTTCAAAAATATAAATCTATCTTACCAAAAATTATTTTCCCTATATGTAAATTTTCACTTTTAAATAAAAAACCATATTTAAATGAAAATACTGGGTTTTGGAACACAAATAACTTTATGACCCTTATAAAAATAAAACTTGAATTCATTAAATTATATTAACATTTTTATTTAAATATAAATTATTAAATATTAAAATTTTACTAAAATAAAATTTATTTAAATTTTTTTGAATTTACCTCAATAGTGTTTTAATTTTAAATTTATATTTCTCAAAAATACAATTTTGATTTTTTTCATTTCAAAATCTACTTTTTATCAAACTCATTATATAATGATTTATGAAAAAATAATAAAAATGGAAAAAAATATAATTATTATTTTATTAAAATGAAAATATTTAAATTCATATTATGAGGGTATTGATAGATAACCCATTATTATTGTACCTTACACCCTAATGGCATAGTGTGTGATGGGGGAACTTACATTGGGTTATTCGATGAACATATATTGAGAGGTGATATTTATAATAGTTAAGTTCTATTGTAAATAGTTTCGATCAAGCTTCAGTTGTGGAATATTGGCTTATGCTTGGCCAAGGGAAAATTCCAGTGATACCATTTCTCTTGAAATGTTTAATGAGTGGGATTCATAGTGTAATATCCTACTGGTTGAGGTGATCAATTTTTCTTCCCGATTCACTTAGAAATTATCATAACCCTAATACATAAAAATATTAATGGTCACCGTAAAATTGATATATTATCAAAATTTATGATTCTTAATGGTATTTTAAACTTGAAAGGAAATATTTTATAACCGTCCAAAATAAAAAAAACAAGCAATGTGTTTTATAGAACTATATTAATTAAGTAGGAATTTATTCATTTGAAAGGGAATATAATTTATTAGAATTTGGGTATTCACAATTGAACAAGTTCACATAAATTGATACAAAAGTTTTATAATATATTTTTGTCTCCTAAAATTATATAATATTTATAATAACATTGTCTTACTCCCTTTTATACCATGAGTTTTCAATTATTTTTTATATCATAACTTCCTCCTCATTTTCTTTACCATCAAGACACACACACACACACACATATATATAAATTTTAGTGACGTTTTTCTTCACATCATATTCTTTTTTAATTCTCATTACTTCCAAAATACATAGTTTTGAATTAACATATTTTTATTAACTAAAAAATAAACAAATATCATCCTTTTAATTCAACAATATTTTCTGTTAAATCAAAGCACTGACATAGTTTATTTTTAACATTTTCATCCATATAATCCACCCATAATTAAATTGTATCCACAACTGAGTGTATTATATACAATGATTATAGTGGTGGTTCCATTAATTCATGAATAAAATATTCTCCATGAATATTAATCCATTTTTTAAACACATAATCATCTAATATATCTTGTTATATTTTGAATTTGAATATTTTGTTTTGTGTCTTTTGATTTGGATATCATAATTCTTTAAATGACTAATGAATATGAGTCATATGCTCAAAGGAATATGATGCAATTCATTCAATCTTCTTAGAAGAATTAATACGATCATTAGAGGTATAAAATTTTATTTGAGGTTATATACTCATCAAATACATATGATATTTTTCAAATTCATATTCCTATATATACCTTTTCTTCCACTATAAGCTCCTTTATGGCATGGAGTTATCTTCCTTTTTTCTTACTGATAATTTATAATCTCACCAAAATTATCTCTATGAATTGGTCACCATTTTTCTCTTTTTTCAAACCAAATTATTACCAATATTTCTACTATTTCATATCCTCTAGCTATTGGCTATTAAAAACTCTTCTTATCTATCTTATTCTTTATTTTGACCTCATTTCTTCCTGAATCATGAGAAAATAAATTGTGATGTCTCTTCAATGAAAGAACACAAATTCATTATCTAAATCTATCTTTATTAATGTATGAGCGCTCGATGATATAATTGTATCCCCGTATTATTATTCTAGTGGATGAACAATGATATGACATAAACTCTTTGAACATTTGATGAGTTTATCTATCTTCTCAAATTAAAATCTACTCATTGTTGTAGTCATAGGGATCAAATATAAATTCAATGCACATGAAACTTGTGGTATGATCCTATGAATATAATAAAGAGGAAAATGATATTTAATTAGGTTTCTATATTAAAAATTTCACATGTGTTCATAAGTTTTAAACAGATGAATAATGTTTGCACATTATGTGTCCCACATTGATATAAAATTCAAGATCTGACATCTTATTTTTCCAAATATTTTAGGGATTTATATTAAAATAAAAATAGATTTTGTAATATCTTAGTATAATCTGTGATGACATGAATTAGGGAATATATCCACCCTCTCTCACCTACATCCCGACCCACAAGTTCAATGATCCTCATACTTGCACTATGAGTCATCTATTCACTTTCATGGATGTTGATGTATGGTTAGCCTTTGATCTTTATTGGTTTATCCTTTATGATGGTTGGGATACCCTGGTGTTGGTGAACCTTGGTATAGAAAAATTATTTTACTAACTATATTAATATTTCCATTGTAATGATAAAGAATGGATTCCAAACAAAAATTCCAGGACATCCAGCTTCTATTCCGCTTATTTTTTTCCTCATTCAATTAATTCGATTATTCCTATAAATGTGGATAAAATCCAAAAATCATAAAAAATATATATCATAATATATATCCAAATATTAAAATTAAAGAAAACTAAAATATATTTTTTCATATAAGATCTCATAAGAAATTTCAAATTTTAATTTCTAGGAACATCCCTCTAATTTGATTCATATTATATAAATACCATAATCCTTGGGTGTTTATCAATTAACAAGATTGGTTTTAACAAAAAAACATCTAATAACATCATTGCCTCAATTATTCTTCCAATTATGGACATAAGACACTATATTTAATGAAAATAATTTACAATAAATACAACAAACACAAATTGGGATTAATAATATCTCCCTTCATATTTGTTTCCAATACCCCGTTAAAGATTATATGTCTATATGTGTTCTTCAACCACTCTAATTATCTCCCTAGATCCCATCAAACATTCATTACATTTTACTCTCTCCCTATCATGGACAAGAAATAAAAAGTCTTTTAAATAAAATTGCACCACATTATACATTAAGAAATATTCAATCAACCCTTCCACTCTATGTATACATGTTCCATGATCTATATAGAATATAATGGGGTTTGACCTAGTAAAAATGTATTTCTATTAAAAATTGAATTTGATACCAAATGAAATAAGAAACATCACCTTTCACAGAGTTGACAAAATATTTTAGTCTAATACTATCCATTTATAATGATTTTTATAAACATAATCATGAAATTTTCATAATGAATTTCATGTACATATTTCAGAGAACACGTAAAAATATTCAAAGAAAAATAATAGGGGTTTAGAATTCAAACACCCCTATAACGTTATAAATTTTCATAAATTGATTCGTAGATAAATTTATATTACGCACCTTAATTTTGGTGTTTTATTGTTGAAAAAAATGATAAGAGAGAAGAAAAACATTCAATTTTCAATGAAAAAAACATATACACCTTCTAAATTTTTGACGAATACGAATTATCATCTTTTTGATCCCCTTAATATCAACTACCACTCATGGGATATCCACAATCATTACTTCACCAAAGTATATATATTTTTTAGAATATATTTGGATTCCAATTGATACGAAATTCCAATATAGCATCACTTTTATATTTTTAGTAAGTATTTTAGTTTATTTCATTTCATTAGTTCTATATTTTTTGAACTAGCATCACCTTAAATTCCCTATATGTTTACCACCAAAATAAATGAGAAAATATAACAGAATGAGTTGGAACCTCATTTTATCCTAAGTGAGAGAAACATGGATCAAAATCACTTTTCAACCACAGTACTATGGTTTTTTTCTGTTCATATTTATCAATGTATTTTATAAAGATTTTACAAATTTTCATATATATCATGGAAAACATGGATAATTTTTCTACTTTAACCTTCCTATTTGTGTATAATTTTTTTCCTAAAAGAATAACGATCACATGATGAAATTTCCATAATATTTTGAATATATTATTTGACTGATATAATTTTTATAAAACAATTTAAGATGTTTCAAGACTAATTACATATCTTACACATCTACTCAAGATTCCTTTGGTTTCCATTTATTGAAAAACTCTCAAGACATTTAGGATCTTCATTTGAAACCCTATCTATTTTTCTTTTAGCTCGATATTTTATATGTTTTGTTTTGAATTTTTCTTAACATAACCAAATACATTAGACAAATTAAAAGTCATTTTTAGGTACATGAGAAACCTTCCCGAAGTCTGAATTTACATAGGACCATTTAACCATTATGGGGGGTGGTGGGGGTGGAATTTTAAACATATCCAAATTTATAAATTTTAACCCCTATAACATGTTAGAGTTATTTCGTTATCTAATTTTATAATATCCACACAATAAAGAAATTATGAGAAATTAAACAAGAAATTTTTGATAAAAAATGTTTATTCTCAATGAGATAACCTATATATTTTCCATGGACACTCTTGTGGGTCAATGGAGATTCACTATTTTAAAGAATTGAATAAAGCTTTGTGCCAACTCACATTAGAATCATTCTACATCCACATATGTAGGATTATACTTACTCTTATCAATTTACATGGTTTTTTACAAAACATGATCCATAAAGAATGTATGAAATTTTGAAACCTCAGCAATTAGAGTTCATCTAGAATGTTAGTCTGGTTTCTCTATCCATTTTCATATGTCGAGAATTGTCTATCTGGTGTACCAATTTCAATGTTTGGAATAGTCCATCCATTGCACCTCACTGAAACTACCTTTTAAAAACCTTATTTCTATTAATTTAGAAAAATATTTGTACCTCAGAAACTCTTCATGAAAAGACTATATGTTCTCCAGTTTTCACAAAATCTGAAATCCAAATTTGTTTGATTCTCTAAATGAAAAATATCCCCGTATAAAATTTTCAAATTGAGAAAATATTTATTGGAAACTCACTTCTAAAAATTATTATGAACTTTTTCATCTTTTTCATAAGTGTTTATAGTAATGAGTATATTTTAATTTTCACCCCTTCATATTGGTTCTCCATTAGAAGAAATGGTGGGAAGGAAAATTCATTTTCCCACTCAATAAAATTCCAATTAAAAATTTCCCACACATCTGATTTTGATTAGAATTATTCTCAATTAATATCAAACATTCTGGGATCATCACTAATTCTCTATAAATTTCAAAAATTCTTAAAGCCAAATAGATTAAAATAATACCTAAAATAATAAAACTATATATATTACTCATTAAACATCACCCAATTTTTTAAACTCTACAATTTAATGTAAGGTATCTCACAAAATATTTCCATCTATAAAATGTTTTTCTGAAAATATTTTTAGGGGAAACAACTTTTCTTCTCAATTTTTAACCATCTGGTTGAGTCTTTACAATCATCCTAGCTCGAATCATAACATTATACATCAATTTTTCATAAATTTAATTCCAGTAGATGTTCTGAAAAATGTTAATCTAATGGTAATTCCATTAATGGACCTCCATCTAATGGAATTACTATAATAAAAAACATTATAACTTCATAGAACCAAAAATTATATTTTTATTAAAAATATTCTTGAATAAAAACATCATATATTCTATCCGTATAGAATCTTCATCTTCCCCCACCAATTTCTCTTGACCACGTAAGGAATGAACTACATCTTCTTTTCTCCATTACTCTCGATTCATAAAATATGGCTTAATCTATTATTGAAATGTCAAAAAATTTTGTACACATGAAACATTCTAAGTTTAGTGCTCCAATTTATCCATTATGAACTTCATCATTGGGTTTTCAACATATAGATCAACCTTTTTTTGTTATTTTGTTTTTCTCCATTTTACACCTAAAAATTGGAAACTGATCTATTCCACTTTTCATGGCTTAAAAAAACACCCCCCTTTTTATGTTTCATTTTATTTTTGAAAACAAAAAAATTTAGCAATAAACTATTTATTGAAACCCTTTATGAAATAGACAACATCTAATAATCTGTTTGTAGTTTCCCATGTCTACTAACAAAAATTTTCATTTCTCCCATAGAAATTCATATCATTGTATCTCTATCCAAACAATTGTGTTCAGTTTTCTATATTTGGTACCCCAGTGATTTTATATATAAATTATCTTTAACAAATTAAAAAAAATGAAATTCCATAATTTCTTACAAAAACATTAGGTGGTTTTTTAGTAAAACTCATCTCTTAACTATGTTGTTTCATTATCCCCTTTTGAAAATTCTTCATTTGATCACTTTCTTTCACATATTTCAAACTTCAAAAATATATATCCAGAAAGGTTTGTTTGTTCATAAAAATTTATCGAATATTTTTATCTAGAAAAATATTACTTATTCTGCTCAAAAAACTTCATAAAACTTTTACTACATACTTTTTTTTACAAAAAGAATATGTTTGGTAACATTTATTTTGTATGTCTAAAACATAATTTTAATTCTATTATTTTACATAAAATTCACCATCTCTCAAGAATCATTAATGATTTTGAAAAATTTTATTGAATATAAAATAATTATATGACTTAGTTAGGAACTTCTAAATCAAATTTTTGAAAATTTTCAAAATTTATAACTTTATAACTTTGTTCTTTTACAAATAATTTCTAACTCAATCCTCTTAACAAAAATCTAGCTTCTTTCTCATCATACATTCTTAAAATTTTTTTTTAAAAAATGTTAAGATTAAAATTCCTTGATTAAAGATAGTTTTCAAAACAAAATGTTTTTTTTTTGAAAAGAAGAAAATGATCTTCAATATACATAATTTAAATTTTTGGAAACATTGTTTAACTTTGTTTTCTACTAATATTTTTTCGGCACAAAATTTATGATAATAACAACTTCAGATTCATTATATAAAGAGTTGTAAGATATTATTACATTGTTTCTAATTTCTCTAGAATTTTCCAAAATAATTCAAAGAATAATTTGGGGCATTTTTATGAACTTTTAGAAAGTCCTATGGGGGAGTATGAATAATAAGATGCATCCTCAATTCCACTAATCCTTACTTGGGAATAGGTTTAATGAAAAAAATTTGATACCTAATTGATATTTACTCGAACATTACATGTCTACTAGAAACTCTATCATTGATGAAATGATACTTAATATAAGTGTTAATTAATGTAGAATATTGTACATGATTTTTTGAAAGATCAATTGTGTAACAACCTCGGTACCTGTAAAATAGTTGGTTTTTATTCTGTAATTAAATAGTTAAATTATTTTTAAAGGTATAATGAAATATGTAGTGTTAATAGAAATTAAGAAATTTATACTAGTAGAATATTAAACTCACCAATGCTAATTTATTAAAATTTATGTACCTTATAATTAAAAATATTATTTATTTTTATCAAGTAATAAGGAAATAAATGTTCTGAAAATGAAAAATTAAGTGATGATATTTTTGTAGAGAATAAATGTTTATTTAATTTTTTTAATTAATATAATGATTGGAAATAATATTTATCTTCACAAAAATAATTCATAAATAAATATTTTGTTGACTTATGTATAGAAGATTATTTAATGTGACCTCAATTAATTTTTAAAAGTATAGAAATGAATTTAAAATTTTAAAATCATTATTTATATAATAAATGTTGATTTTAATTAAAAATTAAGATTTTATATTTACAAAATTATTTTCATAAAATGGATTTCCCTTTTGATTCAACAATTGAATAAAATTTTAGGGTTATTTTTTAGGGTAATTGAATGTTTTGTGAATAGGGAAATATAGTAATTTATGGTATATATACATTATAAGTAAAATACTATATTTTTTGATTCATTGTTGATGTAATCACCATAAGGGAGAAATTAAATTAAATTATTTAATATCTTTGGTACTAATTTCAAACTATTCATAGCCTCTATCGGGAATAATAAACTAGTTAATATAAAAATCAAAAAACAACCCTATGCTCAACTATAAATACCACCTGTCACCACCTCTTCCAACTCTCCTTAAAATCAATGAATCTTACACAAATTATACCCAATACTCTCCTCAAGGTTATCCCCCCCATATAGTTTCCATTGGTCTGAAAAAAATAACAAATCCAATATTCATAAAGAGGTTCCCAAGAAGAAGAATTCAAGAGGTAAAATCCTCTTAGATTTTATTTTATTTTCTTTTGAATTTATTTTCTTTTATTATTATCTCCTTAGCTCTTATCATCCAAGTTAAATTATAACAAAAATATTCTACATATACTGTAATGTTATTTTATTATTTTAATATCCATCATTAAACCTCTTCTCTTCTATTCTTATTCTGTAAAATGAAAACATCACCTGTGACATATTGATTCACCGCTTTAATGGACATCAAATTTTCATTTTCCTTTACCACCTTAAAGTATTTTCATAAAACCATTATTTTTCTTAAAAAATATTTTAATTTTTATATTAAAACTTTTAAAATGTTCTATAACTAGTTTACATACATAATATTAATTAAAACAAAACTAGTTTGTGATGGTTAGAAAAACCTGCCAAAAATAAACCATACTTTTATCATTAAGGTTTAATATTAAGAATCACCCTCATATAAAAATAAAAAATTATATATGGTATCATTTAAAATATTTGAAACACTTTAATACAATTATTTTACACTTATGATTTTTTTCCATTTGATAAGAAAATCGATTTTGAACCAACCATGGAATCCTTGAAATAAACGCACCCAAGACAATAAAAAACAAAATGTTATTAATAAATGGTTGGAAAGATGTTACAAATAGGTCATATATAAATATTAATTTAGTTATATAATAAATTAATAATACTATTTAAAACTATTATACATGAGGATCGAACACATTTGAAGGAATTCAAGCCTAAGGTAAAGGACTTTCATTTAAAAATTCTATTTAATAGATCTCTTTACAAAATTAATAAAGAATGTTTTTTAACTTATATGTAATGAAAATATCTTACCAATTTCATGAAAACATATTATTTTGATGTTTTATTTCCATTATTAAATTTTTATTTTCATAGAGCATATTTCCCTTGGTATGTGCGCAATATTCCATTAATATGTGTTTTTATCAAGGTATGGTTTTTATGGTGAATGTATTATTGTTTAATGATTATATTATGATTCATTCAAATATTTTATCATGAAGGGTTGGTCTATGATATACCTCTAATACATTGTGTATTTTTATGTTGTAATTTGATGGTAATAGTTATTTCATGTGTAACTGTGATGGTTACATCATTTGGTAGTCATGAGTGTTACATTATAGGGTAGACGAGAGGGTTGAAAATAATACGGTAGCCCCAAGGGTTGCCATCATATGTATGTGTTGTAATAAAATAATTACCCAAGTTACTTAAATGGTTTACATAGGTATTTTATTTTATGGAAACCCCGTGTTTTAACAATGTATGTATATGTTACTTTTAAGGGTGATAAGTTTATCCTTCATATATTTGTAACTATTCACAGACAAAAGTTTTTTCCATATTATTATGTCACTTAAAAAGTATTTTATGCTCACCATGAGTTATAGAATGTTTTTTATAAGTTTTTTGAGTGGGTAATATAAAGTAACATTTCATGTTTACTTTTAAAAAGTTTTTTAAGGAATGAATGCATTTTTTAAAAAAGTTTTATATTGTTAAAAAATAGATATTGAGTATAATTGTATATTTGTAATATATGAGTTCATATGTGATGTTATGAACAAATTATATAAAAAAATAAACCAAAAAGATATTCGATAATGTAAAAAGTGATTTTCTATTTGAATTTACTAGATTATGTAATTTTAATGTTTAGGTCCTTACAGTTGGTATGAGATCATGGTTTAGATATCATTTGTGGTTAAGATGATGTAAATAGAATGCTATAAATTATTTTTAACTTATGTTCAAGTTAGAATGCTTTATATTTGGAAGATTACCATGGTGTTTCATCTAAACTATATCTGTTCAAAATTATTTTCCATAGAGGAAACAAGGATGATGATGTAATAAGGCATCAAGATGATGATATCTACTTGAGTCCCTGAACAAGAATACTTGGAATTAGAACTCAACAGTTTCTGACAGTAACAAATCAATTGAGATGGGATATAAATGGTGGTGGAATACATGAAAGATAACATCCATATCTTCAAAAAAGGAACTTGATGATCATGTAACATTTTATGAGGGAAAACCCTCCTACCTTTAGTGGATATTCTAATCTAGTGGCAGATGAAGGGTGGATTAAATGCACTAAAAATATATTGTTTGTCAGGGGGTCTTCATATAATAAAAATTTTAGTTATTCCATTTATTATTTAGATGTTTATGCTGGATAGTGGTGGTCAATGGTCAAGAATATCACAGAAAGAGAAGAGATTCATGCTTCAGAGGGGTTGAATATAAGAATCCTTTCCATGAAGAATATTTTTCTATGAAAATTGGACTGAGGATGTATTATAAATTTCATGAATTGAAATAGAAGTTGGATGAATCAGAGGATGTGTATGAAGAATAATTCACTCGATTAAAATGTTATTCTCTAAATATTTTTTGGGATATTGATAGTAAAACCAACCATTTCTACTTAGGATTTAATCCATGATATCAATGGTAATTGGATTCCCATGAATTTGAAAGTTATGAGAGTCTTGTTCGATGTGTTGAGAGAGTATAATTGGAGTTTTCTAATGATAAAATGTAATTCAAAATCAAATATAAAGTAATGGGTAATAATTAATCAAATAAATTTAAAGGTAAGAAAATGAAGTTTCATATTTTTGGAATGTGTTGTAAAAATCCCCCTAGGGAGTTCCTTACAAATATGGGATGTGTTTCTAATGTGGTATGTTTGGAAATATTTCCTTAAATTGTTATAAAAAAATCATAATGTTGAATTTTTAGTTCTTATAAGAAAATTGTAACATGTTTTAAATTTGGAGAGATGGCTCATTATGAACATACCTTCCCAAAAAGGATCTAAATTAGGGGAATCATCCAATATATATGCAGAATAGTATAAAAAATACTCTAATACTACTTTGGAAGATATTGGACCATCTAATGATATGGTACTAGATATAATGTATTTTAATTATATTTATCTAATGTATTCTTTGATATGGGGTCTACACATTGCTTTCTTTCAAATAAATTTTCTAGTAAATTATAAATTTCACCTTAAGAAATGAAACTATAACTTATGGTAAAAACATTAAATGTAAAATATTAAGGGAAAAATTCATTATAAGAATATTCCTATTATTTTATGTGGAAATACATTACCTATATATCTTTTTTTCTTTAGTAGAGTTTAAAGTTATTCTAGGTTTATATTGGATTTCTAGTTATCATGTTATGATTTACTGTAGATATAAACAAGTTTTTTTTCGAAAAGAGTTTGACCTTTTATTCAAGAATGAATCCATACCATTTATAACATACCAAGATTCTACAAAACTATTCAAATATGAAAATAAAGGTTATCTAGAATATATTTTTGATTTAAAGGGAACTGTTTATATTAAAGATATTCTAGTGGTAGATGAAACATGTACGTTTTTACTAATGAGTTTCCTAGTGATATACCTAATTGAGAAGTTGGATTTACTATTAAATTATTTCCTAATGATATGAAAATTTCAAAACCCCATTATTGAATAGATCAAGTGAAACAAATAGAATTGAAGAAGGAGTTGTAGGATTTTCTTGATTATGGTCTCATCCTTCCAAAAACATCACCACGGGGTGCTTCTATTTTACTTTTCATAAAGAATGATGGTTTTATGAGTCTTTTGATTGATTATATATAAGAAACGAATTCTTATTTGTGGTAAGAATTAATTTTTCTCAATCAATTCAAAGTATAAATGCCTATATATAGACTAATATTGATACATGTTGTGTTTATGAGGGTCACTGTGGTGTCCAGGGTTGGTTCAGAGCCCGTAACCTGAGCTGGAGGAGGAAAAGTGCTATTACACGATTTTTGAAAACTATCTGAGAATGCAAAATTGTTACAGATAAACGTTGTAGGTAAGTCTACAATTTTGGAAGAGGATTATCGCATGGTTTGAATAGAGTTAGTCAAAATATATAGGTAAAAAATATGATGACCTTTTTCCTATAGAAGACCATGCACCTAAACTATGTGACCTAGTTTTTTTGGAAAAATGAAAATATGTACACTGAAATGTTTTATCAAATAAAAAATGTCTCTACCTTTTTCATTGCACAAAAAATGGAAACCATGGAAGCTCACCTTTGAGCCTAAAATAGGATTTCAGATCCCTTCTTCATCTGAACTACAATTTTAGCATGGTTCATCTCCTTGGATCCATAACAGTAAGGCCTTAATCCCCTTTTGATCTTATTCTGACCTTCTAGGAATTAGATGTGCTATTTTGATTTAATCTCTTTTTCCATAATTTTCCATTATTCTACCATTATTCAGATTTATTCCATACTAGGAAGAATCAGAGCTTTATTCTAAATGAGCTATCAAATGTGAGCCTAAGGTAGTTGGTCATGTGATTTTCATTAAAAGATGTATCATTTATAACTTTTGGTTTGTCGTACACCGAATTTCCAAGTGTCAACTAAATTTAATATAAATCCTAGAATTTATAGGGATTCCCTATTCAATTAAAGATGTTTAATCTTCCATGTTATGGGTAGTATTCGATGAGTAAGGACCACCCCAAGGCTGAGTTACCTTGAACAACCATTTTTGTATTTTTTCCATAGACAAACTTGAGGCGTTCCTTTATCCATTTCATGGGTTATTGAAATAATAATATCTTATAAATGGGATTTCAAGGTTGTTAGATTGTAACTTAATTGGTTAAATGGTATGAGATGGTTGACATTCCCTTTTACCATTGTATGCAATTTCTTTTCTAGTAATTACTTCCTTGTTTTTTTCCTTTTCCATGTGAGTAAGTAGGGGATATGAATTGAATTGATGCAATTGAATTGAATTGCTATAATTATGGACTTTCTCTTGTGGGTATTATTATAATTAAGTGATGTGATAGTTAAATATGATTTTTAGGATTCTTATATTAAAAATGGACATGTGAGTATTTTAATGGCCTTTGAATTTCTAGCCCATGTGTGTTATGGTGTGACCAATATATTTAATGAATTGATAAAGTATGGGAATCACTTTAACATATTGTTCCCACATGAGTTAAATGATGTTAGTTTTATGTATTAGTTTTTTCTGTATGTGATTCTTGTGATATGAATTATTCCCACAAGAGAAAATGAAAGTCCAAGCCTTGGAGGTTGGTCCTTTATTGAGTCACCCTTCTTGAGGTGAGTTATTTTTTTATGGATTCGGTTTTGACCATGGAATGTTAAATTAATTGTATAAGTGAAATTGAATTGGATAAAAGATAAATAGAAATGGGAGATATATGGATTCAAATTAGAATACCATGGAGGAAATAATGTGACTATTTACCTTTATACATTGGTTGATGCATGGATTCACTGTATAATTCCATGGAAGGACTCAATAGTTAATGTGAAATTGTCATGAGTGATACATGGACCCAAAAGAGATATTCCATGGATGGGATAATTGATAATTATATTGAGTGATACGTAGAATGAAAAGGTATTACCAAGGATGAACTCAAAGGGTAATTTATTATATGTATTTAGTGATACTTGGGGCTTACATAGAAAACTTCCAATGTTGAACTCTTATGAAATGGACTGTATACCACGTCTAGAGCGATACATGGGTTTATGAGTGGTTATCCCTGGATGAGATCGTAGTGTGTTGGTTGATTACATATAAAGTGATACTTGAATTTCAACTTAGGAATATCAAGGATGAACTCATGTTCTATTTCAATTAAATGAATGAAATGGATTTTATGACGCATCTCCAAGACAAAGCACATGCTTGGGTTGTTTTTTACTTGTACTGTTCAGATGGACTTCTAAGGAATCTATTGTACTTTAAATTATACGGGGGATGCTGGGATTGAGAAGGATCTTGATAATTATTAACTCAATTAAATTTAATGTTTAAATGGATATAAATAAAAAGAAAATGGAAACCAGTGCATCTAGGATGTTTAATTTTGAAGACTTCCTGGATTACTCCTTTTCTTATTACACAATCCCTATCATATATATTCACTGAGTGATTGGCATAGAATATGGGTGGTTACCTACTGGGATTATATCTCACACCCTATTTGGGTTACCTTTTTGGATCCAAATAGATTATATAATTTCTGGGAATGACAATAGAAAGAACCCTCCAACATGTTCTTGATATGCTGCTTAGGAGTAGAAGAGAATGGAACCAAGTTGAGGCTTGTGATCATATTGTGATTCTTTTTGGATTTTTTTAATTTTGTTATATAGATTGTACATATACCATGTATACCTATTTTAGATGCTTTACTAGCGACATAAGATGTGTAGAATTATTCTATATATGAAACATATTATGCTGTTTTCATTTATTAGTATTCTGATATTTGTTTCTATTGTATTTTCTTACTACTCCTACTACTTATACTATCTTTACACCATTTTACACTCTACAAATGAGGGAATAGTCTCCCTAGTGACTCACCTAGGCCCTAACTACTAGTCAAATCCAATGGTGCATGTGGAAAATCACTTGAGGCCATGTGGCCAACTAGGATCAGAGCACTATAGAGTGGTATCTGTGCCTGGGACCTTACAATGTGTTATCAAACGATGTTTCTTTTCATATTTGACTTACAATTTGTAAAAAATATAAAGAGATAATAAGGGACATGAATTTGGTAATGAGATGGAACCTATCATAGATAACCTACACATAAAGGAAAATCCAGATGGCATCAAATTGTATTTCCATTTTTTAGATTTCCGATATTATATTTGAATTGATTTCACTGTTGGGGGATACACTTGATTTATTCTATTATTTTTGATATACTTTTTGGTTCTATTATGTTTCAACCTGATCAGATGAGGGTATGAAATCTCATGAATCATATAGGAACTTGTTAAAAATCATATGCCATGCATTTTTACCAAGACATTTAGAGGGAACTAATTATTGTATGATGTTTTGATAGATGTTGTGATAGGTATTTCTACTAATGTGATGGGTATATTGGTAAAAGTAATGGTATGAAATATATGGATTCCAATCTCTTGTCTCTAACATGTAAGGGTGGTTTTGGATCATAATTTGGTGGATTATGGTTCAACCATAAAGTGAAATTTGTTATGATGTGCCATATGTGGATAACAATCATTGAATCTAGGGGAGTGTGGGCCCCAAAGATTGAAATTTATCATACCATTGATTTAACTTTCAAAAAATCATGTGGTAAATAAAAAATGAGTATAAATTCTGAATGTGAAAGTGAAATAAATTTGAAATGAATTGAATATGAAGATAAATGAAACTAAAATAGATTATGATAGAGAACTTGAATAGAACTAACCTTAATAGTGGGCTTTCTATAGTGTCATTCATTTGTTTGATGCCCAAAGTGGTCCCATGGGGTATGTAGAGGGGGAGATTTTTTATAGAGGAAATCTATTACCTATCCTAGTTAAATATATTTACTTTTGAGTTGCGAACATTGATAATGACCAATATCTAAGGATTGTGTTTGGAATTGTAGAGCCATGACACCACGACGACCTAAAGTGGTATGCTATGATGGTGTCGACGATCATACTACAATGGTGGTAGGCCAAGGGAAACTTGTGGATGCTCTATTCATGCATGTTGCATCACCCATTGTTATACCAGTTGCAGGGGCTAATGAATAGTTCTGTAAAGGGTCTATGTGGTTCATGAAGACCATTCAGGGAGCACCACAACTAACCCCGACTATCAAAGAGTTTAAGCATGGGTTTCAATAGACACATATGCACATTGTTTTAGGGGATGAGTTACCATAGGCTGTAGATTCCTAGATAGAGACCGTGATATCTATATTTGTGAAGTTAGATACACCTCCTGAAATGTGTGTAAATATCACTATTTACATGTTGCGTGATTCCACCTAGAGATAGTGGGATTCATCACATAGATAGATTTTCATCAAGAGATATCCTTATTGGTGTTTCATATGGTCATCTATGATTATTTCTATCCCAAGTCATAATGGTAAAATCAAGCCTAGGATTTCTTATATCTAGAGAAAGGCACAATTCCAGTTATGGAGTCCTCAACCCATTTTACTAAGCTCTAGAATATTGCAACAATTATGATGATTGATGAGTTATCTAAAGATAGGTGATTCTAGGACGGTATTAGGTATGACATCCGACCACAGGAATATGTATTCCAGATAACTACTTTATCTAGAATAGTGAATCACACATGGATCATAGAGTGTATCCTAAGAGAGTTTAGAGGTGCGAGTTAGGGACATTAGGTGCCTATGTCATGTAATGCATCGACCAGTAGTAGGAAGCATCGTATGGATATTCCACACAGTGATATTATCAAAAATAACATCTTTTTAGGTATCCATATTTGATTCTCCTAGTGTGGTAGGATGGAAAAAAGAGGCCACAATATATGAGGTACCCAGTTATGTGTCATTTCTATGGAAACATCGACCATATACAGTGCTTTTGCAGAAAATGTCCATGAGAAACTTTTGAAAGAGGGCAAGAATCAACTCCACATTTATGATTAGGGTTAACTTCTTATCACCATACAGGGAGCTAGAATATAGTTGGCCAACTAGGTTAAGAAGATGGTTGTGGTAGTGGTAGTCAGAATCCAGTTGTATAGTAACAGTAGGGTGGATCATGTTAGGGTAACCTATCAGTGTCATAGGGACACTGTATAGGCCATGCATATGTAGAGAAAAAACCCATCATGAGGTGGATCTTGGACCTTATGTTATCATTGGTACTATTCTTGTATCCTCTGTTTTATCTTCTTCATTTTTTTGATACTGGGGATTCACATAGATTCGTATCTTTCCCACTGTGGATAGTCCTTGGGATTGGTGTGTAGTTTTATGAGGTAATTATGACACTAGGAACTCCATTGGGAATCATAATGCAGGGTTTACTATAGTTCAGAGAGTTCCCCTATAGATTAATGGGTGTCACTTATTATAGAGATTTTATATCATCGTCATGAATATCTATGATTTCATACATGGGATGGACTGGCTCATATATTTTCAAGCATTTTTAAATTTTAGTAGCCACAAGTTGAGATTTACCTCATCAGAGAGAGGATAGTTTCTTCAAAAAGATAAATGGGATGTCCAAGAAAGAAGAGATGGACCTGAGCATCATTGGATGGGTGGGATGATAGACTAGATTTCTAGTTTATATCTGGATGATCAAGGAATTCCTCATATTGATTTCCCTCTAGTGGTAGATCATTTTAGGAACATCTTCCTGGAAAAAATTTAAGGAGTAGATACAGTGAGATAGGTAGTGTTCTCTATCAATCTAGTGCCTAAAGCTACACCTGTATCCATTCCTCCTTACAGAATGTCCATTACTGACATAGAAATCTCAAGAGGGAGCTAGAGGATTTAACGGAAACTGTTTTCATCTGACCCAGTACATCTATATGGGTTTCACTGGTCCTTTTGTGAAAAAGGTGGACGATACCCTCAAACTAGGTGTGTATTATCAAAAATTAATCCAACTGATGGTAAGGAACCAGTATCCTCTACCGTGTATAGATGATCTCTTCGACTAGATATGAGGATCTTGGGTATTCTTAAAGATTTATTTGATATCGGGCTATTTTTAGGTGTGTATTAGATCATCATACATACCTCACGTAGACTTTTGGAGAAGGTTTGGAATGAATGATTATTTGGTTATGCCATTCGATCTCACAAATGTGCCATCAATCTTTATGGAACTGATGAACTGAGTGTTCCATCCGTTTTTGGACTCGTTTGTTGTGGGTTTTTTTGGATGATATCTTGGTGTATTCTCACAATTGACATGACCATGACAAAAAATTTGAGATCATTCTGAATACAATAAGTGAGAATCAGTTATATACTATGCTCACAATGTTCCACTTCTGGATGGATCAAATTCACTTCATGGGTCATGTCATCTTAGATACAGGTGTAACAGTTGAACTAGAGAAGTTGAGAGTGGTAGTTATATAGTAGTATCCCAAGAATGTATTTGATGTGTATAATTTCAATGGGATTTATGGTTACTATAGGTGTTTCATATAGGACTTATAAAACATAGTAGTTCCAATAAAGGGCTTGAATAAGATGGGTGTGAAATATGTATGGTCAGATTCCTATGAGATGGCCTTTTAGGAGTTGAAATGGATATTGAATTCAACACCGATACTGATTTTTACAGATTCAGGAACACGTTACACTATGTACTATAAAGAATTAGGTATAGGGATGGAAGAAGTTTTTATGTAGGTGTATTTAGTTGACGTGTACGAGACTCGGCAGTTGAGGTCACATGATAGAAATTACATGTCACATGATCTCATGTAAAATACAATTGATTATGTATTTCACTATTAGAGACATTAATTATTTTGTGAGTATTGTTTGGTGTACATAAAGAAAATAATCCTCAAGTAAATATTTAAACTGAATTATCTGAACATGAAGCATTTATCAGATTCTAAAGGCCTAGTTCTATGGGGGTATGTGGTAGGTGAGGACCATCCTCCTGGTTAGACCATATGTGAGGATGAGATCCTATGAGTACATGGTCCCATATGGGTCTCTTCTGACATGTGCAAATAGATGATATGGGATTTTCATGATTCAACATGGGCAGTGAATGCTAGTGTCATAAAGATGTATCGAGACTTTCATAATCAATATTGGTGTTTGGTAATGAAAAGTGATGTAGCTGGTTTTGTTATGAGGTGTTACACGTATACATAGGTGAATGGAGAACACCATCTACCAGCCAAAATTTTACAGCAGATACCCAGTCCTGAGGGGAAATGGAATGATGTCACAATGGATTCTTTGAAAGGTTTATTGAGGTTGCCTTAAGGTAAAGATGTTGTATGTTTTGTTGTCGACATTCTCATGAAGGTCCCTTATTTACTATCGATCAAAGAAACCTTAAATGTTGATGATCTTTGGAGATTGTAAATCCAGGAGATAGTATGAATTCATGGGGTCCTATATTCTATCATTTTAGATAGGGATACCAAATTTAATTATTTATTTTTTAAAGGGATATAGATGGATTTTGGTACACAGATGTCTCTAGGAATGAAATACCACCCCTAGGAAGATGGGAAGTTTGAGGCAACGATTCAGGTTCTTGAGGAGATTATGCAAGAATTCGTCCAAGATTATAGGGGCTATTGACAGTGGCATATACCTCTGGTTCAATTTTTCTACAATAATAGCTTATAGGATACTATTCTGATGGTTCTATATGAGGCTTTGTATGATGGGATATTCTTGATCACCCTTGTTTTGGATGGAGGCAGAAGAGGTATCTGTGATGGGACCTCATATATTCCAGGAGACAAAAAAGCATGTGTTGTTGATCCAAAAGTGTATGTCTACTCTGAAGTCTCATTAGAAATATTAATCTAACCATAAAATATTATCACTAGAGATCATTTCCAGGGATGTAGTTTTCCAACATGTTTAATTGAGGAAGGGACAAAAGAGGATTGGGAGATAGAGTAATCTTCCACTGAGATACATCAGGCTATTCGAGATTTTGGAGAGGGTTATCCTGTCTTCATATCAGTTGTTGTTACCTCAGTGTTACAAGGATATGAACATAAAATAGCTTGTCTCCCATCTGTGATTTTACTTTTCAGACTCATCTGATGACTTTCAGTCAGAGGAGGTTGAGTTATAGGAATATGTGTCCCTTGAACAGAATCCTATACGAATTGGGGATCATTGAAAAAATGTCCTCTAAGGTCATTCCATTCTTTTTTAAGGGTGTTTTGTAAGTATGAATGATTGAAAATTAATAACTTCTAGAGGGGGTTGATGTATTATCACAATGTCCATAGTTGTTCTCAGATCCTGCTTTACCTCCCTTGGAAGGGAACTTCGTGGATGAATTTTTTTAAGGGGGAATGTTTGTAAGAACCTAGTTCATTTTTGAGGTAAAAATTGATTATTTTCCATAAATTATATGTTTAAATGTGTATATATTGCCTAAGGATCATGCCCATTCTGGTCATGGGTGTATTTGGGGTGTCTGGTCTGGTTACAAGCACTAAAACCGAGCCGGAGGAGGAAAAGGTCCACCGCATGGTCTGTGAAAACTGTTAGAGAATGCCACATGGTGTCAAAAAAACCATGTGACCAGGTCTATAATTTGGGAAGAAGCTTACCACATAGTTTTTGAATGGTTATTCAAACCATGCAAGTAAACTAAATAGAGCCCCTTTTTTCTATAAGTGACCACGTGAACTGGTGAATGGTTTGAAAAATCATAGGCCTAAACCATGAAACCCATTTTTGTGCATAAAATGAGGATTTTACCCAAATTTTTTATATATATTAAAAATCATTTCTCCCTTTCTCATTGCACAGTAAATTTAAACTTTGTAAGCTCTCCTTTGAGGCTAAAGTCGGATTTCAAATACCTTCATCATTCAGACTCTGATTCAATCCCGGTTCATCTCTCTGGATCCATAATGGTAATAACTTAATTCCTTTTTGACCTTATGTCATTCTTTTGGGAATGAATTATGCTTTTTGGATTTAGGTTTGTATGCCCTAATATATTTTTCTTCATACATTCTTTATATTTATTCCGAAACAGGAAAAATCAGAGCTTGATACTAGATGAACTATCAACCACGATCCTATGGTTGGTGGTTATGTGATTTTTGTTAAATGTAGGATTGTTTATATGTTCCCACATGACACACACCCACTTTTCAGCCATGGGATAAACTAAATATAAATCCTAGAATTGGTATGATTCCTTATCCTATTGAATAGGATTAATCTTCCTTGTTATATGTTTTATACCTTGAATAAGGACCACCCCATGGAAAGTTATATTGAGTGACCCTTTTTTTCTTTATACCTTAGACACCCTAGAGGTTTGCCCTTATCCCTTTCATGGGTTATTAAAAACAGAATATGTTATATATGGAATTTAAATGTGGTTATATTGTAATTTAATTGGTTAAAGGGTATGGGATTGTTGAATTTACCCTGGAACTATGTATGACATTGATTGTCTAATCATATTTGCCTTGTTTTTTCCTTGTACATGTGAGTAAGTAGAGGCTATAACTTGAATTAATGAAATTTGATCAAATTTCCATAATTGTGGATTTTACCATGTGTGTTATATTATAATTAATCCATATGAAATCTTGATAATCTTGTAAGGATTTTTCAACAAAAAATGTCCATGTGAGTATTTGAATGGACTTTGAATTTCTAACCCATGTGAGTTATATGGAAACCATGCTATATAATGAATTGACTAATCATGGGAAGGTCATTATCCTGATATCACAATGTGAGTAAAATGATGTTAAATCCATTTATTAGTTTGTTATGCATGTAATTCTTGTTATATGAATTATGCCCACATGTGTAAATGAAAGGCAAATCCTTTGATGTTGGTCCTTGATTGAGTCACACCTCTTGATGTGATTTATATTGAATGACTTTGGTTTGGACCTTGTCACACTTATTGGAATGTAAAAATGAAATTGAATTGGTTAAAAGATAAATAACCCCGGGTGATACAGGGATTCAAATTATAATTCCGTGGACAGAATCATGTGACTATTGACCTTACTTTAAAGAAGGTGACGCTTTGGTCAAAAGACCAAAGAAAAATTTATTTAAAAGGAGAGCCTACAAGTGTTTAAAAGATGCGATCATATTATAATATTTCACATGAAGAAGATGAAAGTAGTCCAAGAGATCCTCCAGCCAGGTTATGTCCTACACAACCCCTTTATTGGATATACTATAAGCAACCATATTTGCCTCAAGGTAAGTATGAGTTACAATGAAATTGATGTCATGAAGAGAACGAATACAATTAATACAATGCATATTAGGCGGCCAAGCTAGATGAATCATTCCATTCCAAATGGATTACACCACAATCATAGAATCAATTTCAATCCATAAATTATTCCAACAGCATTGCATGGAAAAGGATATGGTATGGATCACACTCTGCATTTCGGCTTCCAGAGAGGTTTCAGTATTGTAGCCTCCATAAAATAACTTAATGATCTGACCAAGATGATTACTATAGATGGATCCACACCCTATGGGACCATTATTTCTTTTGGAGTCTCTTTCCACATTAATTTTAATCAACCCTATGAGCGTTGGTCTCTAGAAAACCTCAAATGCGGGTCTCAGATGGCTGATTACGGAAATAACCTGAAGACATCACAAAACCAGAAAATCTACCATTGAGTTGCATTAACACCCTTTCTTAATTAACATACCTTATCGAATAGCGATGAGAATCCTAATTTTACCTGAATTAATGTTCCATGAGAAATTGTTGTAAAAAATGGCATTTTTATTGTACCAGATTAAATAAAGAAGCTTCAAAACCCTAGCAAGAAATAAGTTTTTATTTGTTTGGAGTTCTCAATTTCCACACAACGTTTTAATTGTTCATTGATAGATTCTAGAATCATCCATCTGCAATCAAAGCTATCAAATATATGGTTCCATAGAGCATTGATGGTAGCATAAAATAGAAATAAATGGTTATTATTCTCTCTATGTTGATTATAGAGATGAAATTTTTGAAATATTCGAACACGAAAAATGTGAAAAAAGAATTAGTGGGAACCCTGTTATAGAAAATATGCTAAATAAGGGTGAGTGTTGAATGTTTAATCAAATAATTATCAAAGAATTTAATCTTCTTAAAGTCATTTTCAGAGTATTGAAAGGAGAGGTTATAGAAGCCTTTTTAATTTAGAAATCCATTTTCAGGAGGTTCCCAAATTATAAAATCCTCTTAAATAGTGAAGTGATAATTATTTATAATTTGAATAACATTATCAAGGAGATTATCAAAATTATAACTGAGAACATTATTGATAGTGTCATTGATATTTTCAGGACAATGGTCAGTAGGAATTAAAGAAATAAGAGGAGAACCTATCCAGTTGTTTAACCAGAATTTAATGGAGGCGTTTCTAGTAACCATACATCTAGTATTGGTCATAATATTGGCATACATATTTTGAATAGAGGGCCAAATGGTAGAGTTTAGGAAATTCTTTTTACCTCTTCTAAATCTATCTAGAAACCTATTTTTGATGAAATCAATCTAGGGGGTGTCATTGTGAATTATGTTCCATGTCAGTCTGGCTTGAAGGGCCTCATTAAAGAGTATTATGTTTTTAATACCAAGACCACCGTTGTCTAAAGGCTTACAGAAAGTAGCCTATGGGATAGTCACAAGTTTCCTTTCCAAAGTCCTATTAGTCCAAAAAAAGTTTTTGTTATAACATTTATTTTTTAGTAAGACTGGCCTGAAAAGTGTAGACCATCATAGAGTTGATCAATTTAGATACAGTGACCGACTTTACAAGAAATACTTTCCTTGACATGAAGAGATACTTACCTTTCCAAATAGAAATATGATTAAGAATTTATTTAAAAATGTTTGAAAAAATAGCCTACTTTGGGTCTTCCCCAGAAGATGGGAAACCCAAGGTATTTGAAGGAATCTTCTCCCTATTTAAATACAAGTTCATCGGTGAAAGTGTTTTTTCTACTCAAAGGACCTTTTTTCCAAAATATATGGAGGATTGTTTTCAAACCAATGACTTGACCGAAGAACTCCTCATAATGAGTGAGAGTAGACTTGATAGTTCTGATATTTTTTATATCACCCTTTAGAAACAGAATGTTTTCATCATCATAAAGAAGGTGAGTGAGAGAATTCACATTTCTGTAAACATGAATTGGTATAAGTTTATTTTGGTCAATCAGATGGGTGACAAGATGACATAAATAGTCCTCTGTGATAGAAAAAAGGATTATAGATAGGGGTCACCTTGTCTGACACCTAATGTGAAGTTGAATGTTTAATTTTACCAACTCAATTTTTAATGGAAATGTTACCAACTCAAGTTGAATGAAAATGTTACCAACTCAATTTTTAATGTTTAACATGTTACTGCATTTAAGGTCAAGAAAAATTCTGTCCAATATGGATATTCCCTTTAAAAAATAAAATTGATTCTATAAGATAATCTTATCCGTAATAGAGGTAAGTATATTCTCAATCAGTTTGGTGATGATTTTATAGAGAGTTTTGATAATAAATATGGGTCCAAATAGATTAATTTTAGAGGCATTTTCTACCTTGGGAATCAAATTAAGAAATTGGTCATTCAACCCATGTTGTAAGAAGGCACTAGAAAAAAATTCGTAATAAGTTTGCAAACAAATTATTGAATGATATCCCAATATTTCTATTAGAGTGCATTATTAAAACCAATTGGAACTAGGGCCCAACAATGGTTCTGGCTGAAGACAGTTTCTCATATTTCATGATAAAGGGGAACACCAATGAATAAAGTGTTATCAACATTAGTGAAAATGTTTGGAATGATATCATGAATGAGCTCTTTGCTAATGCTAGGGCCATTAAACAAGGACCCAAAGTGGGATACAACATTAGTAGAAACGACTTCTTCATTTTTCAAGAGGTTTCATCCATATTTCAGGGATGCAAGAGGCCTACAAGATTTCCAGATTCTCTACAAGGAATTGTAGAATTTGTTATTTTTATCACCATCAGTTAAACATTTGATTTTGAGAGATTCCTTACTTATGGTGTATTTGAATGTGAAAAGAAAATTAAGTTTCACAGTAATGTTAAATTCATGATTATGATCCAAAGAAGAATCCAAGTGAGTGTTTCTACTTTGAATTTGGTTAAGTTCATTCTCATGAAGTAGGATGTCACTATCAACTTGTTTGGCTTTCACACTGCACCAAATTTTTATTCTTTTGTTTAAGAAATTTTAATTTAAGAGTACAAGAAAAGGAATTGTTGGATACAGTCATATAAGAGAAAAAATGATTAATGAAGTTACAAAATTCATGGTCCGAGAAACAAGAATTGTTGAATCTAATGTTTAGAGGAGGTTTCATAGATTTTTAAGAGAGAGTGATGATGATAAAATGATGTTCAGATTGGATTTTTGGAAGGGTGGAACTGGAAATAATGTCTCAATTATGTAAAGAATGGTCATTGGTAAAGTCTCTATCTATTTTTCTTAAAACAACTATATTATAATGACTCATGTACCAGGTATATTTAAAACCGAGGGGATAAATTTCAGTTAGACTAGTGTTTTCTATATCAGCCTTAAATTCCCTCATAGATAATGTTGTGTGAAGAGGACCATGTTTTTCACTTGAGGAGAGAATAAAATTAATATCTCCAATAATAAACCAAGGAAGTTGAATACAATAGATCAAGAGTGAGAGGCCATTCCAATGATTCCTATTATGATGATAATTGTTCTTGGCATAAATATTGGCAAAAAAGAGTTGGGTGTGATCAATCATAAAATTATAGGTGAAAATTTGATTTGTAATATGAATGAAAATATCATTAGACAAAGACGGGTGAGAAAAAATCCAAAGGTTTTCTAGATTTGTATTGCTTTGACATGCACCTATAAAAGTGTATCCAAAATGACATAATTGATCTAAATCAGAGGAAGAATTAATCTTTGGATCAGAAATGGAAAAAACTAAGGGCTTATGAATGTAGAGCATTTGTTTTCAAATAATGAAGGTGTCAACGTTTGAAATACCTTAATAGTTCCAATATAATAGATTAATTTAAAACTTTTATTTGGAGTTAGAAATACTTTTTTCTAAATATTCAATCCTTTATTCCTAGTTGATCTTATATCATTTTTAAAAAAAATAGGGAATGTATTAAACACCTAATATCCTATAGTGGAGTCTAAGGATTTAACCTTATCACTTGCAGGCAGAACATTTAATGAAGTATCTTGTCTGATATTAAAATCAGATGAAGTATCAGTAGAACTAATATCCATATGGTTAACAACATCTAAATTATTATTATTAGAAGAAATCTTCTTGACATCATTCATGAAGGTACCTAAAATGATTCACAGTTTATGAGTACCTGACTATTTTCTTGTATGAGCAGTTGACTACATTTTTTTGATCAAACCACAAGTAGAGGTGTATTTGGATTTCCCAGTGTGGTATTTCATATTCTGCTAGGAGAAACCAGTTTCTGTACATTTTTTCTACTCAGTAGTATTCATTACCTTATATCTAGGGAGATTTTTTTGAGATCTAGTCAAGGCACCAGCTTGCATGGTCTGTCCTCCTTTACTGGAGTCCAGATCAGTTACTGTAGCCAGAACACCTTATGCTATGTAGTTTAGAGTAGTGATCTCCGCAATCTTAGTAATAGTATTATTTAAGTCCTTGTGGGATTTCATCAGCTGAGTAGGAGACAAGGTTGTAGTCTATGTAGGATTGCTCACTAGATTTTTTTCCTTGGATATAGTCTGATCAATGTCAATTGAATTGGGGGCCATACCTATGAAAGCTGAGGGGGACTATCTAGAAGTGCACCCCAAAATCACTATATTCATCCCCGAGTGTGAAGTCTATGAAAAATGGCTATATATTTCCAGTTCTGAAGATGCAGATATGTGTATGAAATCCTTTTTCTATGTACATGGAAGATCCACCTAATGTGAACCAGTACATAATGATGGTACACAAATTTTTTCCATCAAACTACATGTACTAGATTCACTATGGAGGGGGGAATAGACTATAATATCATCTAATATATCATGTGTCATAGTTTTTTCAATTAAGTCTTCAGCTTTTATGGCATTCATAACTTGTTTTTCAATATATTCTCAAATTTCATGTTCAGTATTGTTATTTTATTCCATTTTAACCAATTCAACTCATTTATTTCCTGAGGTATCTCTTAAATGGATTGGGGGTGATTATTTCTTAACCAGAGTTTCATTTTTTAGGAGGTTTAGATTTATCAGTGATGTTCATCTTGCCTCTTCTGTTTCTAACCACATTCCATTCATTGTCTTTTGGGTGGATAACTTGAGTTTTAACTACCATACAGTTCTGGATTGAATGCCCAACTATCTTGAAAAACTCAAAAAAGGGTGGCTTACATTTATATTCAATTCTCACCTCTCATATTTTATCCTTGGTGTTAAAGCTATCAACATTCGGTAATTTAGAGTCAAGGTTGATTTCCACCATGATCCTAGAAAACAAACCTAGTTATACATTTAGGGTACGTTGATAAATCTTAAGAGGGGTTCCTATTCGTGATATTATGTCATTAAAAATCTTAGGGTGCCAATAGAAGCAATTAAGGAAATCCAACTGAATACAAAAATTTTCCATTTTGTTTTTGTGAGTGTGTCGATTAAAAATTCTATCCCATTCTGAAATTCGAAGGAGACTAGGTTTAAGTTGAATTCTGCCTAATTTACAAACACGATTAAGATTCTCTTGTGAGTTCAATATAATTTGAAAATAGCCACGACCAATTGGAATTAATTTCCGATCAGAAAAACTCTAGTAGTATGTGATTCTTAATTTAAGACCAGAAAAATTCAAAGTTTTTTGACTTTTGAGGCAAGAATTCGGACCCATAACTGAGTACTTACATATTTTCATACATTGTTGAAGGGATTAAAAATCCGCTTTGTTAAGGAAATGGGTATCATCCAATTCCATGCATAAAGGAATTTTCGAAGGAGTAGTAGTTGATAGATCTGTTCCTTTAAGCGCTTTGAGGAAGGAAATTCCCCTTGTTTTTCCAGGCAATGTGGGTGAAGTAGAATATTTGGGGAGGAGAACATCCTTTTTCAAATAAATAATATCTTTCTGATTGAAAATCTTCCTCTCCTAGAAATGTTGGGACTCGAATCTCCTAGGCACTTGAAAGGAGGTATCCATTGAAGTGAAGATCAAAGAATCAGATTGCAAAACCTAGTTCTTCGATGGTGTTTTAGAGATTGATGGTCTCATATCTCGCTAAACCCATCCTCTGACTATTGACCTTTATTCCTTGGGTGATACATGGATTCACATTATAATTAAATGGAAAAAATCAGTGGTTATTGTGATATTTTCATGAGTGATAAATGAATCTAAATGAGATATTCCATAGATTGACTCAATAGAAATTGTCTATTATGTCGAGTGATACATGGAATCTAAAAAGATTACCAAGGATGGAATCCAATAAATATTGCTTATATGTTATGAGTGATACTTGGGGATTCCTTATAAGACTTCCAAGGAAAGAATTGTATGACCTGGACTATATACCACATTTAGAGTGATACACGAGTTAATGATTGGTTTTCTATGGATAGGCTCGTAGGGTGTCGGTTGTATACACTTGGAGTGATACATGAATTTGAAGTTAAGAATTTCAATGATAGGCTCATGTTCTATATGAATTAAATGGATGAAATGGATGTATGGTGTGTATCTAAGAAAAAATAAAATCTTGGGTAGGTCTTTACTTGTGTCATTTAAATGGCCTTTTAAGGCATCTGTTGTGATTCCAGTATATGGGGGATGTTAGGCTAGAGCTAGATCTTGACACTTATAAATTCAATGTAATTAAATTTCTAAATATATATGAATTGAATGTAATGGAAACCAGTGCATGTAGGATTTTTACTTTTGATTAAATACTTTCTTATTTATTTTTTTATTGCACATTTCTTGTCATATACATTCACTTACTGGTTGGAACATACCTTTTGTGGTTTCCTATTGGGATTATATATCACAACCTATTTGGGTCTAATTTTTAGGCCCAAACAGATTATATGATTGTGGGTAATGATAAGGGTATGTTCCCTCCTACAAGTACATGATATGCTTCTCAAGAGTATCAGAGAAGGAGTCTAAGATGTGGCTAGCGATGCTATTGGGATTCATTTCGTATTTCTATAATTTATTATATAGATTCTACATCTTACTTATATTATTATTTGGGATTATTTATTAGAGACATATGAAATATAGAATTATTCTGTATATGAGACATATTTTTTTTTTGTTTTCATTTATCTATCTTCCACTATATTTTTCTTTTGTATTGTATTACTACTTTTGCGACTTAAATGAACTTTCCCCTATGTTACACATCGATAATGAGGTAACTGTCTCCCCACTGACTCACATAGACCTACACTACTAGTCGAAAGCCTCTAGAATTTGGAGAGATGCACTTGAGTCCATGTGTCCAACATGGCTTGGAGCATTATTGAGTGGAATCTGAGTCAGTGATGTTAAATAGAGCATTAAATAAAATTATTATGAATAATAAATATATATTTCCTCATATAGATGAATTATTTGATCATATACAGGGATATCAATATTTTTACAAGATTGAATTGAGATCCAGGTACCATTAACTAAACTTGGATGTGGATGAAAATCCAAAAACAACATTTCAAACTAGATATGGGCATTATGAGTTTGTTGCAATTCCATTATTTTGAAAAATTCTCATACTGTATTTATGGATCTTATAAATAGAATCACATATGAATATTCAGATAAGTTTTTGTTTTTGTTGTTTTTATTGACGGTATTTTGGTTTATTAAAATACTTATGAGGATCATGAGTAACATATAAGGATTTTCCTGGAAACACTTATAGGAAGGATTTTATATGGAGAATTTATAAAATTTTATTTTTGGATTCATCGTATTTCTTTTCTTGGGAAAAGGTTAAATAAGGATGACATAAGAGTTGATCCCGCCAAAACAAAAGCAGTTGATGAATGGATGATACCATAAAATTTTACATTGATTCATAGTTTTATGGGAATAGAAGGCTATTACTATGGGGATGTCAAAACAATTGCACAATTATCTATCACGTTAACTATGTTAACAGAAAAGGGGGTTAAATTTATTTGGATAGAATACTATAATGTTTCCTTTCATGTAATTTCATATACTTTAATACTAATGGAACCTAATGAGTTAAATTATCCCACACATGATATGTAATTGGGAACTGTGTTTTTCACTTCAAAAATTTAGGGACCTAATTTATATGGAGAAAAATGTAAAATATATATTGATGATAAATTTTTAATTATATATTCAATTTAAAGGAATTGGACAAGAGGTAGATAAGATGGAATTAACTGAAAAAGGATTATGATTTCATGATCAATACCATCTAGGAAAATAAAACAAATTTAAGGATTCCTTGAGTAAAATAATCATGAAAATTAACCATGTTACATTTGGAACATGACCCCTTCATTGCTGATATGATGAATTTTGGATTGGAAGTTATTGGTGTATGAAATTACACTATTTGTTTCAGCTGTCAGTGCAATCATATCTATCAAAAAGAATTAATAATGTTAATATGGAAGATCATGAGTTGTAGAAAATTTTTAATTGGTAAAAAGGGTATGTTTCCTAAATTTAACATTGACAATGATTGTGTTTTTAGATTTAGGAAAAAATTATGTGTGCCTTGTGATTCACAGTTTAAGAAAGAATTATTAAGTGAAGAACATGGTTCTCCATTTTTAGTTCATCCTAGAACCACTAAGATGTTCAATGATATTCAAGAGTATTACTATTGGGATTGAATGAAAATATATATTGAGGATTTACCCATGAAATTTTTAACTTGTTAACAAGTTAAAGATGATGAAAAACTACCAAAGGTGTTGTTTAAACCTTTTCTGATGCCAGAGTGGAAATAAGAAAATATATCCTTAGATTTCACAGTGGGACTTCCAAATAATTTTCTAGGTAACAATGTGAATTCAGTAATTGTAAATGGAATGAATAAATATATATATTTTATTCCAATTCATGATACAATGTCTTTAAATCATCTACCTCGACTGTACGCCAAAGTCATAGTTAGGTTACATGATGTTCTTATCTCTAATGTACCTAAATGTGATCTCGTGTTCACTTATAACTTTTTTAGAGGCCTTTATAAGTAATTGGGAAAAAATTAAATTTCAACACAACCATTCAACCCAAATCCAATGGACAGACTGAGCGAACAATTCAGTCATTAGAAGATATGCACTGTGCTTATTCAATGGATTACAAGAGAAGTTTGGAATAAAATTATTCTTTGTTTTAGTTTTATTATAATTTCTATATTCATTATCATATATAGATGAAACCTTTTGAGGAATTATATGGAAAACAGTTCCAAACTTCATCAATTTGGGATGAAGTCAGAATAATGAAGTTGATGAGACCAAAATTAATATAGGAAGTGGCTATGAAATAAAAGATGATCCAAAAACATATGAAGACAGCTATGAGCATGAAGAAATATTATGAGGATAACCGAATGAAGGATAATTCTTTAGGGGTCAGATCATTCCCTTTTGAATGTTTTTCTATGGAAATGTGTGATGTGTTTTGGTAAGAAATGAAAACTGAGTCCATGGTTCATTGGACCCTATGAAATATGAGATAATGTTAGTTTAGTTTCCTAAAAAGTGGATTTACCTTCAAGTTTATCCAAGGTATATAATTTTTTTCTAATTTTAATTTTTTGAAATAATGTTCTAGATTAATCTCATGTTCCGATCCTTGAGATTTTCTAGTTGGAAGATAACCATTCATATATGGAAAATCATATTCAAATTCTTCACCGTAGTAAGAAAGTGTTGAGGAATAAGTTAATTCAATGGGTTAAATATATGTAGAGAAACCAAATGGTTTAAGAAAATGGGAATCTATAAAGGCTATGATGTAAAGGTATCCTAAAATGTTTAACAAGTTATTAAAAATTGTGGCGACGCGGTTTCCAGAAAGGGGTGAGAATGTTACAACACACATACTTATAAAATAAATTTTTTTCATTCTACAATTAAATAGTTAAATTCAACATAAATGTATAATGAAATAATTGGTATTTATAAAAATTAAGGAATCTATAATAAATGAACATTAAACTCATATATGAAAGTATAAATAAAATTTATATATCTTATAACTTAAATTATAATATATTTATATCATAGAATATGTAAATTAATGTTTTAAAATGATAAGTTAAGTGTGGGTATTTTTGTTAAACATAAATGCTTATTTATAATTTTATAATTAATATAATCCTTTAAAATTAAATTTATATAAATAAAATAGATTCATAAATTAATATTTTTTTCATAGGATTATAAGATAATTTTATGAGTCCTTAATTAATTTTTGAAAGTGTAAAATAATTATTTATAATTTTCAAATATGTATTTTTATTATAAATTATGATTTTAAATAATAACTATATTTATAATATTAATAAAATTACATTCATAAAACAGATTTCATTTTTGGATTCTACATATCGAAAAATGGTTTTGGTGAATTTTTAGGATAGTATAATTTTTTGGTGAATTGAGAAATACGATAATTTACGGTATTTATATATATAGTATATGTTAAATACACTATTACTTGAGTGATTTATATTGTAATATCCATAATCTAGAACTAAAGTTATTCATTTAATATATTTAGTGATAATGTTAAAACTATTCATAATCTTGAGCCAAAATGACAAACTAATGAATAATATAATAAAAAAAACCCCTCTCATCCACTATAAATACCACCCCTCACCACCTCTCTCATCACACCTCCAAATCCTTAAATCTTGTCCAAATTCATCCCAATGCACTTAACAAGACTCCCCCACAATCAAGATCCCTTTTTGTAAATAAAATAACAAATCAAATATTCCAAAGGAAGTTTTCAAGTAGAAGAATTAAAGAGGTAAAATATTCTTTATTTTTATATTATTTTATTTTCAATTTACTTAATTTTATTATTCTCTCCTAAAATCCCATTTTTAAGTGACATTCTGACTCAATTATCTTACATATAAAATAATGTTATTATTTTAATGGAATATCCATCATCAAACCTCCCATCTTCTCTTATTATTCTAGAAAATGAAAATATCATCCGTGAAGTGTCAATTCACCACCTTCATGATGTCAAATTTTCATTTTTCTTTACCACCTTCAATCCCAGTAATAAAACCATTATTATTGTAAAAAATTATTTGAATATGTATATTATAACCTGTTTAATGTTCCGGAACTAATTTATTGACATAACATTAAATAAAACTAAACTTGAATAGGATGTGAGTACAACTCAGTAGGAAACCAACAACGATTTCTAAAACGAGTTCAGTCAATAGATATTGCATTTCTATTTGTGAAGAAATAAATATAATGCATAAAATAAATAGTTAGCACATTTTCATTTAATCTTAATCATCACATTAGGCCAAGTTGAACTCATGCTTCCCATTTAAATCATCATTCATTATCATTAATCATTTGGTATAGGTTGTCATGCCTAGCACCCAAAATCTCATTTGAATCAACATTGATTATTATCATTAATTTTTCGGTGTAGGAAATCATGCCTATCACCAAAAATATCTTTGAGAGTTGGTCGCCATGCCTAGTACTCCAAAATATCAAGCTTGGAAAACTATTGGGGAGGAATTCCATGTCCAATTCCCAACATCTTATCAGTCTAGGGTGCCATGCCTAGAACCAAAATTTCTCATCCATTTAATCATTCTTTAATTATCAATAATTTTCCAAATTATTCATTTACAAATCCAATGATTTGTTAAAATTTTCAATGGTTATTTTTCAATTCAAAAATTAACCAAGCATACAACCCATTAATTAATTCATCAATTTACTAATCAATCAATAATAATTTCATTACAAAATTATTTCTTCACAATTATTTATACATATCGAAACCATAAAGTCACAATTAATTATAACAATTAATTATCTTTAATCACATGATTACATATAAATAATTCTCCTAATTAATTATATTGCGTCAACTTCTTTCCATGTAATTAATCTCACAATTAATTATCATACATAGAAAAACATAATTATATAATTATTTCCCCCCAAATAATTATCATTCCACATTAAAATTAATATATCAATTGTAATATCAAATCTCCAAAAGATCAATTTGCGCCACCCCCATAATTTTTTCTATGATTCAATTATCAATTAAATCACCAAGGAAATTCACAAGTCAAATCCATTTTCCTAATTACTATAATTTAGGAATTATATTATTAAGTGAAAAATAGAAAAAAAAGATAAACTCATACACATATCATAAATCATGAATATGAGAGTTAGAATTAGGGAACCTAACTTAGTTTATTGAATGAAATTAGCCCAATAGAAATCCCCAAAATATGAGCAGCACAACGTCGTCGATTAAGCTTCATATCTAAGTTCCAAAAACTAAAATTAAGATCAAAGGAATCAAGATCTTGTAAATGTAAATCAAGATTCACAATCATAGACCTACATCTTAACTCATAGTTTTAGATCCATAAAAAATGCTATAAATATTCCATGAGAAGATAACGGAAAGATATGATAATGAATTGAAGAAGCATCAGGATGAAATCCACTTACTGGGAGGAGAGATGTTCTTCAATCTAGGATTTCAATCTCAAAGAACAATGTTCGGATCGCCTTGAAATACCTCTGTAAGTCTTTGGGAACATGTAGAATTTGTCAAGCCCAAGCCAAGATCGAAATATTGGAGACTCGGGGGGGGGGGGGTTCAGGAGGTTTTAAAAGAGATTTTCAGATATTAAGAATGGTGTCGAAAAATTCCTGGGTTGAGGTGCACGGTTGGGAAAACTGTGCTCCAACTATGCAGACTCCATTGTCCAATTTTTCTCGATCGACATGGTTTGGTCACATTGTTTGTCAAACCCTGCACAAACTGTGTAGACTCCTCAGTCCAGTTTCACATTATCGACACGGTTTGTCAAACTATGTGCAAACCGTGTTCAACCCACTATCCTTTACGTTTCCATAACATTTCTGCCAAATGAAGCCCAAGACACTTCTCCAATTTAAAGGTATTATAAACATCAAAAAGTACCTAAAAATGCGCCCGAGATGACACCATAAAATCTTGGATTTTACAATCTGTCCACCTTATAACAACTTTTCCTTGAGCTGCACTCTTGAACTTATCTAGGATTATAATACAAAAATATTGAGCCATTAAGACCTCGTGTATGATTCTCGTTCCCAAGTTTCCTCTTAAACACTTTCATGTTTCCATAAGAAATGAACTAATGGAATGATCTTTCCCCGTAACACTTTCTCACGGTGAACCAGCACATGTTCCAGATGCAACTCAAATGACGAATCCATCTTGAGTTCTACTTCCTCCATATCAATCACATGAGAAGGGTTCGGGTGATACCGCCATAGTTGTGACACATAGAAAACCTCATGCATAACACAAAATTTTTGTGGATGTTCTAATCTGTACGCCCCTGACCCGATTCTATCCATACCATGAATAGTTCCACAAACATATATCCTAACTTTCCCTGCCATTGTAATCTATGGTGACCCAATCTAGGTGAAACCTGAAGGAATACACGACAACCCTCTGTAAAATATTGGGGTCATCTCTGTCTGTCAGCATACGACTTCTTCCTATACTGAGCCGTAGCCTTACATTTCCGAATCAACAAACACCTACTCCAATGTCTCATTAACGATACTCGATCGTAATAGCTCTGACTCACCTGCATCTAGCCAACATAGTGTTGATATAAAAGGTCTACCATAAAGTGCCACGTATGGTTCCATCTGTATAATTTCAAGAAAAATGTTGTTATAGTCTAAATCCACTAAAGCCACGTGCTTCTCCAAATAACCACCAATGTCAAGAACACATGCTCATAGCATATCCTCTAACACCGATATGGTACACTATTACTTCCCATCTATCTCTAGGTGGGAGTTCTTACTTAATAGAAACTATGTACCATGTGCCTTCTTTGTAAGCCCTGTTAGAAGTGTGAAGTAAAGGGAGAATCATGATCTGAAACTATAGTTTATGGAACCCCATGCAAATGAACTATCTATTTCATGTACCATTTACCCAACTTCTTTATATTAAAGGTTTCCATAATATGCCAGAAGTGTTCTAAATTCATTAGTTTATCCACAACGACCCAAATAACATCCTTCTTCTTAAGAGTCCTTAGAAGTCCTACCATGAAATCCATAGTCACGTCATCCCACTTCCATGCTGGAATAGGTAACGGTTTCAATAGGCCTCCATGTTGTTGATGCTCTTCTTTCACCTGTTGACAGGTGAAACATCTTGTTATGAACCTTTCCATCTCCTTTTTTCATACATGGCCACAAAAACTGTCATTGAAGGTCACGATACATTATTTTCACCCCAGGATGTACCACACACTTTGAAGAATGAAATTATCGCATGAGTTCCCCTCACATACTTGTAGGGAAAAAAACTCAAATTTTTACATAGATGATCTCCTCCTCGTCTATTTTCCACTATGAAGGTATCTCCCCACCATCCAGGCTTTCTCTTAAGGCTAAACACTCTAGATACTGGTACTTACTGTCCCCGATCCGTCTCAAGAGTGTATAATCCACTTCTATAGAAACTTGAGTCATCCTATACTAACTATCCTGAACCATCTCAAACATTTCTGCCACCAAATTCATCATCTTCCACTCTAAACTCTGCTCATGTACCAACGGAGTCTGAATTTTTCTCCACAAGGCATCAGCCACACTATTCCCCTTCTCGGGTGTTTTTTCCAGTTCAAAATCAAATGACTGCATATACTCAACACATATTTGTTATTGAAGATTCATTCAAAACTATGAAAAGTTATACCTCAAGCTTTTTTGATCTGTAAAAAACATAAAAATTTGACCCAAAAGATAGTGTTCCCAACACTTATGAGGATAAACCATGGCTTCCAACATGAGGTCATGCATAGGATAATTCCGTTCATCTAGCATCAAGTACCGAGACCCATATGTAACAAATATTCATCCTTGCATCATCACAGATCTGAGTATGACCCTAGAAGCGTCCCAATACTCAGTTTACTCCTCACCTGACTCAGGTAAGATCAAAATTGATGCCGATGTTATGCAGTTCTTCAAATCCTAGAAAGCATTCTCACATGATTCAATCCAAACAAAATTTATCCCTTTATTTTTCAAACTAGTAAGAAGTGCTTTCAAATGGGAAATGTTTTGGATGAACCTCCTATAATAACCAGCCTATCCCAAAAAGATTTGAATATCATAATCATTTTTGGGATTCTCCTATGAAATCACTACCTGAACTTTTTCTCGGTCCACTACCACACCTTCTTCCGAGATAATGTGTCCCAAAAAGTGTACCCTGCCAATTCAAAACTAAAATTTAGATAGGTTGGCCTATAGTCGATGCTCTCTTAGTGTACTAAGGATGATACCAAGATGTTGGGCCTGATCGTCATGAGTCTTAGAGTACACTAATATTTCATTAAAAAACATCACCACAAAATAATTTATGTACTGAAGAATGATCTTGTTCATCAAATCCATAAACACTGTTGGATAATTTGTCAACCCAAACCGCATTACAACAAACTTATAAAGGCCATAATTTCTATTGAAAGTAGTTATTGGTATATCAGAAGTCCGAAATCTCACCTGATGATACCCTGATGTTATATCAATCTTTGAGAACACACTAGCCCCTTTAGCTGGTCAAATAGATCATCGATACATGGAAGAGGATATCAGTTCTTCACAATAATTTTATTCAACTTATTGTAATCGACACATAATCATAAACCCCCATCAAGCTTATTTTCAAAAAAATAGGTGATCCCTATGGTGAAGTACTTGGATGGATAAACCCTTTCTCCTCTAACTCCTACAACTATGTTTTGAGCTCTTGAAGCTCAGACAGTACCATTCTATATGGTGGAATAGATACCAGATCAGCCCCCAACATAAGCTGAATAGTGAATTCCACATCCCTCTCTAGTGGAAACTCTAAAATTCCATCAGGGAAGGCATCTTGATATTATTTTACTACTGGTGGAAGGACGTCTCCCAAAATACTCTCATCAAGAAACAAAATACTAGAAACTTGGGTTGTGAGCTCTCCCAGTTGCTGAGTAATTGGCCTAGATATGACTACATGGATATCCCATTATCCATGAAGGACATATTGGTCACCCTAAGGAGATACAAAGGTCAATCTCCTTCAGTAACAATCTATGTGGCCTCGGTATGTGACTAGCCAGTCTACACCCATAATCAGATCGAAGCCCGTAATATCAAGGACATAGATATCCCAAAGAAAATGATACTCTCCGATATCTAGAGAACATCCCTTCCATAAATAGATAACCGTAGTCTGTGTTCCCAATGGTGTGTTGAAATTCATTATCCTGCATATGGACTACACTTTTAGGCTCAAGCCATCAACAAGATATGTAGATATAAATGAATGAGACGAACCAATATCAAAAAAGGCGTTATCTAAAGTAGAAGAAACTAGAATAGTACATCTCACTGTCGATGGTCCAACCACGCTCTCCACATGTGTAGGCTGCACTACATATAACATTCCTGCCCCTCTTCCTTGTGGTTTCGCCTGACTCCCCTGAGTTGTAACACCCCGAGATTTTATGAAAAATATTCTTTTTAATTTTATTAATGTCTTGTGTTGTACGCGACACCAAAAGAAACTTGCACAACACACATCCTTGACTTGCCTTGCATTACACGCAATTGCGATGTTCCACGATAGCGTGTGTAGTACGCAATACCGAGTTTCACTAAACAAAGATATGCTATTAAAATATTATTAAAACTAGCTGTTATGAATAGTAATAAACACTTTTTGAAATTTTGAAAATTTTATTTTTCAAAATGGACTTCATTTTGGGATTCAGAATTTTGAAATTATCTTAGGGTGCAATTTTGGTACTTTTCGACTAACTTTCATTTTCCGATGAATAGTGAAAATTACTAAATTTTAATTAAAAACAACATTTTTAATCGAAATAATTAATAGTGATAAATTATTAATTTGAGTGGTTTTAAAGTATATTTAGAATATATTTTTACAATTTAATACAATGGTTGTCATTTGATGTAATTTCACATTTAAACCATACATAAACAAGTGTCAATCTTTTGATAGTTATTATCTCTTAAAAACACGCTATTTGTTTTGACGACGGGAATTAATTTTTAAATTAATTAATGCAACTGATATGTTTTGAATTTGGTAAAATAGACATCATTTTTCAGTTCATAATATCAAATATAGCTTAGGCCTAATTTTTGGTATTTTTCTGAAAACTTTCAATTTTTGATGAATAGTAAAACCACTAAGTGGTAGTTAAAAAAACCGAATTTTTCATAAAACATAATTTTACCACTTCTATGAGTGGAATCTCAAAACTCCAAGAGACACGGTTGATGTCACTAAGTAAAATGTTGTTCAATGAGATGAAAATAATTTTTGGTGAATAGTAACTTTTTACTTTAATTTACCACGGTTAAAAGTAAATTGGGTAATTAAGGGTAAAAATGATATTATTATTACCCTAACACATGTCATAATTCTATTGGATAAGTGTAATTCGACCAAAAACAACCTTAGGAATAAAATATGACCATTTTGGCCCACTTTGATTAGATTAGGACATTTATTATTAATTTATTTAAAAAAGGCTTAAAATAGATAAAATCAAAGTTTAATAACTAAATCATTTTTAATATTGGGTTATAAATAAGATAAATTAGATTATAAATATTCATTAGAAATATAAATAGATTTCCTACATGATGGTATTTTATTTGTAATTTTTAGACTTTAAATAATTTAATTTATTTATGACACAAAGATGATGCAGTAATTATCTTATTAATAAAATATTGACATAATTACTGTAATAAATACCCAAATAAATGTAATTTAAGACTTTTTATGAACTAAAATAATTTCATAGGTTAATATGACATGTTATTATCGATTTAATTAACTTTTTTCGAACTAATAATTCTGCTATGATTTTCACAAACATCAATTACAAAATAGTGTCAAAATTGACATAAAATAGTTTTTAAAACAAATATTATATTATTAATTGTTATTTTATTCCTAAAAATCTAAGGATCAGAAAAATGACTTAGATAATGTTATATATATTAATAATAAGCAACTTGGAGTTCGTTTGGTTTGTTATAGTAAGTTAATTAACCTTATAGTGTAAGAACACAAAAAGACACGATAAAAGTAAAATTATCTAACTTAAAGTTAAATATAAATGATAAGGTTAAAATAGGAACCTTAACTTGTCTAAATTCTATTGGATGAGAGGATTTAGACCCATCCCATCCTTAGCTTCTAAATAAATCAATTTGGAGCTATTTAAAACCGAATTTTTCTTTATAATAAAATAATATTTTTAGTTATTCCAAAGGTTCCCCTCTCCTCCTTTATAAAAGGGCGCCTCCTCCCTCTCTTCCTCACACCACCTTGAGCCTTCCGGCTTGGCCACCCCTGCCGAATTCTCTTCTCCAATTCCCTAGAAACATCCCAGTGGTTCTGGTCATCCTCAAAGACCAATTTTAGGGCCCTAAAAGGAGATCTCAAAGAGGCGCTTCAAAGAAGAGGTAATGTCCGTTACCGATTTTTTCAACTTTATTTTTTCTTCCATGTCTTCTTATTAGGTTGTTTCATTATTAAGTAATAAAATAAGTATCACTCATATACTGAAATGTTATTATAAGTATGAAACAACCCTATTTCACCATCTATCCATCCTACAGAAAACAAAATCACCACGCGTGCGTATGTACGGAATACCGTCTCCACGCCGTGATGTAATCTATTTTCCACCACCACATTACATGGATGGGTATAATGGTGTAAATAATAACTATATATGATTATTGTAAATTGGTATTGGTTATGAAATATTATACAAAAACTCCAATAAAATTCCACGATCATGAGAACGATATCATCGCTCGTGCATACGTATGGACTACCGTCTCCACGACGCGATGAGATTCATTCTCCACGTTAACCATTCATGAATGATTATAAAGTATATATAATGAATAATAATTAAATATATGACATAATAATGATACTGGATTTATATATATATATATATATATGTATGTCATATACTTAATTCCATTCAATTCAAAAGGGAAACGAAAACAACGTTCATGCGTACCTACGGCCTACCCTCTCCATGAACGGTGTATTTCATTCCACTTTATCGATCTATAATATATATGTATATGATGAATATATATTATATATAAATCATTTTTTATATTCTGGAATTATTTAAATCATGATATAAGTAATAATATCAAGAACGACAAGTCGAAACACATACGATAAAGGAAATGATTTTACCAAAACGCTGCTTTAACATTGAATTTACAAAAGAACGGGTAATATAAAGTCATAAGTGAAACATATATGATATCCTAACAATGAATATGATTATTTAATAAGTCAATGACATTATTTAAGACATTATACAGGAGGTTCGGATATGTACGAAGCATATCATACCTACGGTATGGGATAATTTTACAAATCTCATTTTTATCCGAGATTGCTTATTCGTAAGTATTTACTGGGGTTAAATTTATCATCCATGTACAAATTTTATAAAAATGTTTTCATGAATGTTTAAAGTCCTTTTTACCCATTTTTTACTTTTACTACATGGTATGTAAGGAATCTTTCTTTTGTTTACGTTACGAGGTACTTTTTTTTGACTTTTCCGGCAAAAGTACGAAAAGAATGTTTTTTTAACTTATACGAAACAAAAAGATTTTTACAGTTTTATAAAGCCTTATTTTCATGAAGCCTAATCCAAAAGATTTCATGACTATTTTCAACAAAAACATTTTCTTCTAAAATTTCATTACATTTTGTGAAAATAAAATGATTTTGAAGAAAAAAGGATATTTTCCTCAAGAATTCATTTCAAGTGTTTTATCAAAACCATTTTCATCTAAGATGACATTATTTTTCCTGTGTATGTTTCAAGTATCATGTCTCTAGGATTTAAATGGTTTCACTTTTCTTATTATGAAATGATATCCACTTCTTTTATATGGATTATGTGATGATGGGATGATGTTTATGAAACCCATTTTATTTATTGGGTTATTATGAATGATGTATGTTTATTTTGTGCCACAAGTAATAATGATTTCATTATGAGATGGGTGGGAACTATATATCCCACCAATTCATTGGGTAAAGATTTTATATCTCATGATATAGACATGGATGGAATGGTAAGTTAATCTGGTTCAGTGTTACAGGACTGAAATGAGGAGTGAACTCGATTCAGAATGGTACTTTGTCCACTAAGATGGTCTTGGCAGCAATTACTTGGCTACTATGGAAATTATTACATGTGCTTAATGGATTCCACAATTACATGTTTTATTCCCATGCTATTTTATCATGGTTTATGTTCCATTATGATGTATGCCTTCTGTACTTCCATGTTTTATGTCGTTGCTCAAGATTTTGATGTTTAAACATTTTGTTCAGGTTTTTAAGTTCAAATGTATATGGTATGTTTTATTTTATCCATGATTACCCTTAATGAGCATTTGAGCTCACCCTTTTTATGTTTTATTTTCACCGAGGATCAAAAGAAAGGTTTTAGGTAAGGAAACAAAAAGTGGACGATCTTTATGGGAGATGTTGAAGATATTTCACCATTATTAGAAGATTACGTTCCAAGTTTCCAAAGACACTAAACTATTACGATCCTTGTGTGTCTTTTTTTATAATGTATTAAGTATTCCGCAAAAGTAATGTAATGTCCATGTACATTAAGCTTCGGGTCTCTACAGTTGGTATCAGAGGAAAGGTTTATTCAACCTTTGGAAACTAGGATGCGAGAACTTTAGTGAGATTCCTAGAGATATTTCTAAGGTATGTCTAGGGATGTCCCTAATGTTAAGTATATGTTATAGTCTTAGAATTGTGCTAACCGTCTTAGAATTAAACCTAAGATGTTAGATATTGAAGGTACTCCCCTTTATTATATTGTTTTCCCTTGTGTGATTTTTACCTCTCACAGTATTATTTTTGGGTTTTAGATGATGGCTAGAACCCGAAGGAACCGTGTTGATCAATGTAATGGACAATGCAATGATTTTCCTCCTGAACCAACAAATGTTATGGGAGATAGAGTGAAAAATCTTATTGGTATACTTACACAAGCTATGAATCATTCTGGACATCCAAATGAGCAGAGAAGGGAACAATATTCTATTGAGTCCTTCATGAGGCAACGTCCACCTTCTTTCAGTGGGTCTTCTAATCCACTTCTTGCTGAACAATGGATCAGTACTACTGCAATGATATTTTCAGGTATTCAATGTTCTGAACATGATAAAGTCATCTTAGCAGTGTATCGTTTGGAAGGTGATGTTGATCAATGGTGGAATCTTATCAAGAATATGATGCCAAGAGATGAAATTGAGTCCATGGAATGGGACGAGTTCAAGAACTTATTTTTCAATAAGTACTTCCCTCGTATTCTTCAAACAAAGATGGAGAAGGAGTTTCTTGAACTAAATCAAAATGATGATGAATCTGTTGGTATATACGAAGCGAATTTTACAAGGCTTGCAAGGTATGCATCTGGATTTAGCATCCAACCTGAAAGTAATGTTGATCGATTCTTCAGTGGCTTGAAACCAAATATTCTTAGGGAATTATCTATAAGAGACTTCAGTAGCTATGAAGAAATTGTGCATTGTGCTATCAAGGTAGAAATGGAAGTTGATGTTACTTATCTATCTCATAGTTTTGACAAGAAACGAAAGATGGAGTTCAAGGAGAAATCTCTGAATAATGGTGAAAAAAAGATGAATGTTTCCTTATTCTCAAAGTGTGGAAAGAAGCATGGTGGAGATTGTCTTAAAGGGACTAGAAAATGTTTTAAGTGTGGAAAAGAAGGTCATCGAGCAGCTGAGTGTCGAAGTAATGGAAAAAGGGTTTCTAATGATGTGAATAAAGAAAAGACTGCAGAGAACGCACCACCAACACTTCAATGCTTCAAGTGCAAGGAAATGGGGAATTATGCTAATAAATGCCCTAATCCAAGGGTTAGTGATTATTTACATGAGCAACCAATTAAGGAAAAGGACAAAGGTAAGTCACATGCGATCACTATTGGCGATGTTGAATATGACAACGATGTGGTGGAATGATTAAGTGTTTATTTAATGGGATCCCAAAATTATATTTTATATATTATCGTGGAATATTGGAATATTTATGTGTTGGTCTATTGTGGTTTTAAATGGTACCGGTAAGCATAAAATGTGATTGAAATATTTTTGGAAAAAAAGATGATATGCGCATAATGAAAGGAAAACGAGAAAATGAAATGTTTGACCGAATTCATGAGCTCATGATTGATATAAGGAGAAGGTTATATCATGGTTTGAGTATATAGAATTTTTGTATTTTGGTATGTGGAAAGAGTTAACTTTTGACTGAATTCACGTTTTCACTATGGTTCAATTAATGGGTATTCATTCTTCAAGAGAATACATGATTAAGGTATTCACATGTTTGTAATTTGACCAACAAAATATATCTTATGATATATGGGGGATAAATGATGGCATTCACATGATTGTTATGTGACATTTCAAGTAATCATTTTCTATATACATTGAGCTTGGACCAAAGTATTTTAGATAAGCCTAAAGATTGGAATAGATTATGTTGGACATAAGTTAGGATAGAACTCTTTTTCGATATTATTGATGGGATGTTATAGTAATATAGCTTTAGAAAAAGGACAACCTGCAGGACGGGCGACAACCCATCGCGTTAGACAAGGATGTGGGAATCGAACCCACAACTGAAGTGCGACCGGACTTTATCGCCTACCACTGGCATACAGAAAGTCCCTGGTTAGTAGAAACTAGTTTTATTTTATTATGTGGTATGATATATGAAGTATAAGTTCATTTTTGGAATCGTATACGATTAACCTCACCATAGATGGACTTATGTATATTTGATAACTTTTTCTAATATTTTGTTTGAAACATATAGAATGACCCATCATTATATCACACGATCTATTAACCCTTCATGAATAACAAATTCAACTTCAATTCTTTAAGAGATGAAGTGGAAATTGTTCAAAGAACGAACAACAGTGAGATTGTACCAAAATAAAGTATTTATTCTAATTCAAAATCATCAACTTTAGGGAAATGATCTTGAAAATCAAAAAAATGTTGTCCTAGTGCCCTTATATCCGATGAATCAGATGGTACCCTAGATCATCACAAATTTATGGCTTTGTGATTGCTGGCTTTTCCATAGCCATGTTCTCTACCACTCTCCCTCAGAACATGATGATTAGATTTCTCTCCCATATCCATATTTTCACCTATGTGGAAACCCAGTGATTAGTTTATTTGGGTAACCGTTACATTTCATACGTTTTTTTAAAGATTGGTTTTGGAATTCCTTTTTACAATGTGGGTTTCTATTAAAGAAACTTTCAAGTAGTAAACCATTTATAACCCCGATGAATTTCGAGAGCGAAATTCATTTTAAGGGGGGTAGAATGTAACACCCCGAGATTTTATGAAAAATATTCTTTTTAATTTCATTAATGTCTTGTGTTGTACGCTACACCAAAAGAATCTTGCACAACACGCATCCTTGACTGTCCATGCATTACACGCAATCGGGACGTTCCTCGATATCGTGTGTAGTACGCAATACCGAGTTTCACTAAACAAAGATATGCTATTAAAATATTATTAAAACTAACCGTTATGAATAGTAATAACCACTTTTTGAAATTTTTTAAATTTTATTCTTCAAAATGGAATTCATTTTTGGGTTAGGAATATCGAAATTAGCTTAGGGTTAAATTTTGGTACTTTTCGGCTAACTTTCATTTTCTGATGAATAGTGAAAATTACTAAATTTTAATTAAAAACAAACTTTTTAATCAAAATAATTAATAGTAATAAATTATTAATATGAGTTGTTTTAAAGTATATTTAGAATATAGTTTTACAATTTAATACAATGGTGGTCATTGGATGTAATTTCACATTTAAACCAGACATAAACAAGTGTCAATATTTTGATAGTTTTTATCTCTTAAGAACACGCTATTTGTTTTGACGATAGAAATTAATTTTTAAATTAATTAATGAAACTGATATGTTTTGAATTTGGTAAAATAGACATCATTTTTGAGGTCATAATATAAAATATAGATTAGGCCTAATTTTTGGTATTTTTCTGAAAACTTTCAATTTTTGATGAATAGTGAAACCACTAAGTGGTAGTTAAAAAAACTGAATGTTTCATAAAACATAATGTTACCGCTTCTGTGAGTGGAATCTCAAAAATCCGAGAGACATGGTTGACGTCAGTAAGTAAAATGTGGTTCAATGAGATGAAAATAATTTTTGGTAAATAGTAACTTTTTACTTTTATTTACCACGGTTAAAAGAAAATAGGGTAATTAAGGGTAAAAATGATATTATTATTACCCTAACACATGTCCTAATTCTATTGGATAAGTGTAATTCAACCCAAAACGACCTTAGGAATAAAATATGACCATTTAGGCCTACTTGGATTAGATTAGGACATTTATTATTAATTTATTTAAAGAAGGGTTGAAATAGTTAAAATCAAAGTTTAATAATTAAATCATTTTTAATATTGGGTTATACATAAGATAAATTAGTCTATAAGTATTCATTAGAAAGATAAATTGATTTAATACATGATGGTATTTGTTTTGTAATTTTTAGACTTTAAATAATTTAATTTATTTATGACACGAAGATGATGCATTAATTATCTTATTAATAAAATATTCACATAATTAGTGTTATAAATACCCAAATAAATGTAATTTAAGACTTTTTATGAATTCAAATAATTTTATAGGTCACTATGACATGGTATTATCGATTTAATTAACTTTGTTCGAACTAATCATTCTGTTATGATTTTCACAAAAATCAATTACAAAATAGTGTCAAAATTGACATACAATAGTTTTTAAAACAAATATTATATTATTAATTGTTATTTTATTCCTAAAAATCTAAGGTTTGGTAAAATGGCTTAGATAAGGTTATATATATTAATAATAAACAACTTGGGGTTCTTTTGGCTTGTTATGGTATGTTTATTAACCTTATAGTGTAAGAACACAAAAATACACGATAAAAGTAAAATTATCTAACTTAAAGTTAAATATAAATGATAAGGTTAAAATAGGAACCTAAACTTGTCTAAATTCTATTGGATGAGAGTATTTAGACCCATCCCTAACTTAGCTTCTAAATAAATCAATTTGGAGCTATTTAAAACCGAATTTGGCTTTATAATAAAATAATATTTTTAGTCATTCCAAAGGTGCCCCTCTCCTCCTTTATAAAAGGGCACCTACTCCCTCTCTTCCTCACACCACTTTGAGCCTTCAAGCTCGGCCAAACCCTGCCAAATTCTCTTCTAAACTTCCCTATCAACATCCTAGAGGTTCGGGTCTTCCTCAAAGACCAATTTTAGTGCCCTCAAAGGAGATCTCAAAGATGCGCTTCAAAGAAGAGGTAATGTCTATTACCGATTCGTTCAACTTTATTTCTTCTTCCACTTCTTCTTCTTGGGTTGTTTCATTATGAAGTAATAACATCAGTATCAATCACTTACTGATATGTTATTATAAGTATGAAACAACTCTATTTCACCATCTATCCATCCTATGGAAAACGAAATCACCGCGCGTGCGTACATATGGAATACCGTCTCCACGCCGTGGTGTAATCTATTTTTCACCACCACCTTACTTGGATGGGTATAATGGTGTAAATAATAAATATATATGATTATTGTAAAGTGGTATGGGTTATAAAATAGTATACATACACTCCAATATGATTCCATGATCATGAGAACGACGTCATCGCTCGTGCGTACGTATGGACTACCGTCTCCACGACGCGATGAGATTCATTCTCCACGTTAACCATTCATGAATGATTATAAAGTATATAAAATGAATAATAATGAAATATATGACATAATAATGATATTGGATTTATGTATATATATATATATGTATGTCATTTACTTAATTCCATTCAATTCAAAAGGGAAACGAAAACAACGTTCATGCGTACGTACGACCTACCGTCTCCATGAACGGTGTATTTTATTCCTTTTTATCGATCTATAATATATATGTATATGATGAATATATATTATATATAAATCGTTTTTTACATTCTGGAATTATTTAAATCATGATATAAGTAATAATATGAAGAACGACAAGTCGAAACACATACGATAAATGAAATGATTTTACCCAAAACGCTGCTTTAACATGGAATTTACAAAAGAACGGGTAATATAAATTCATAAGTGAAACATATATGATATCATAACAATGAATATGTTTCTGTAATAAGTCAATGACATTATTTAAATAATTATACAGGAGGTTCGGATATGTACGAAGCATATCAGACCTATGGTAAGGGATAATTTTGAAAATATCATTTTTATCCGAGATTGCTTATTCGTAAGTATTTACTGGGGTTATATTTAACATTCATGTCCAACTTTTATAAAATGTTTTCATGAATTTTTAAAGTCCTTTTTACCCACTTTTAACTTTTACTACATGGTTTGTAAGAAATCTTTCTTTTGTTTACGTTACGAGGTACTGTTTTTGACTTTTCCTTCAAAAGTATGAGAAGAATGTTTTTTTAACTTATATGGAACGAAAGGATTTTTACAGTTTTATAAAGCCTTATTTTCATGAAGCTTCCTCCAAAATATTTCATGACTATTTTCAACAAAAATCTTCTCTTCTAAAATTTCATGACATTTTGTGAAAAGAAAATGATTTTGAAGAAAAAATGATATTTTCCTCAAGAATTCATTTCAAGTGTTTTATCAAAACCATTTTCATCTAAGATGACAATATTTTACTTGTGTATGTTTCACGTATCATGTCTCTATGATTTAAATGGTTTCACTTTTCTTATTATGAAATGATATCCACTTCTTTTATATGGATTATGTGATGATGGGATGATGTTTATGAAACCCATTTTATTTATTGGGTTATTATGAATGATGTATATTTATTTTGTGGCACAAGTATGAATGATTTCATTATGAGATGGGTGGGACCTATATCTCCCTCCAATGAATTGGGAAAAGATTTTATATTTCATGATATAGACATGGCTGGAACGGTAAGTTAATCCGGTTTAGTGTTACAGGACTGAAACGAGCAGTGAACTCGATTCAGAATGGGACTTTGTACACTAAGATGGTATTGGCAGCAATGCCTTGGATACTATAGAAATAATTACATGTGATTAATGGATTCCACAATTACATGTTTTATTCCCATGCTATTTTATCGTGGTTTATGTTCTGTTATGATCTATGCCTTATGTACTTCCATGTTTTATGTTGTCGCTCAAGATTTTGTTGTTTAAACATTTTGTTCATGTTTTTAAGTTCAAATTTATATGGTATGTTTTATTTTACCTATGATTACCCTTACTGAGTATTTGAGCTCACCCTTTTTATGTTTTGTTTTCCCCCAGGATCAAAAGAAAGGTTTTAGGTAAGGAGACACAAAGTGGAAGATCTTTATGGGAGATGTTGAAGATCTTTCACCACGATTAGAAGATTACGTTCCAAGTTTCCAAAGACATTAAACTATTATGGTCCGTGTGTGTCTGTTTTTGTTATGTATTAAGTATTCCACAAAAGTAATGTAATGTCCATGTACATTAAGCTTCGGGTCTCTACATGAGTAGCACCACTCTATTAATATGGGTGCTCATTCCCTAAAGCACCATGTCCACTACCTCTATTGCCCCTACCTGTAGAACTCTAGATACCCTGTAACACCCAAGACTTTTATGTTATATAAATCATCAAAGGAATCTTTTACTACACACAACACTTGCTCGGCTTGCTTTACACACAATCGCAACCTTCCTCGATAGCTTGCATCGTACACAATACCGAGTTTCACTAAAAAATGATATGCTATTACAATATTATTAAAACTAGTTGTTATGAATAGTAATAACCACTTTTTGAAATTTGGAAAATTTTATTATTCAAAATTGAATTCATTTTTGGATTCAGAATATCGAAATTAGCCTAGGGTGAAATTTTGGTGTTTTTCTGAAAACATTCAATTTTTAATGAATAGTGAAACCACTAAGTGGTAGTTAAAAAAACTGAATTTTTCATAAAACTTAATTTTACCGCTTCTGTGAGTGGAATTTCAAAAATATGAGAGACACGGTTGATGTCAGTAAGTAAAATTTGGTTCAATGAGATGAAAATAATTTTGGTGAATAGTAACTTTTTACTTTTATTACCACGGTTAAAAGTAAATAGGGTCATTAAGGATAAAAATGATATTTTTATTACCCTAACACATGTCCTAATTCTATTGGATAAGTGTAATTCGAACAAAAACAACCTTAGAAATAAAATATTACCATTTAGTCCCACTTTGATTAGATTAGGACATTTATTATTAATTTATTTAAAGAAGGGTTAAAATAGTTAAAATCAACATTTAATAAGTATATCATTTTTAATATAGGGTTATACATAAGGTAAATTTGACTATAAATATTTATTATAAAGATAAAAAGACCTCCTACATAATGGTATTTTATTTGAAATTTTTAGACTTTAAATAAGTTAATATATTTATGACACAAAGATGATGTAGTAATTATCTTATTAATGAAATATTGACACAATTGATGTTATAAATACCCAAATAAATATAATTTGAGACTTTTTATGAATTAGACTAATTTTATATGTTAATATGACATGTTAGTATTGATTTAATTAACATTTTTTGAACTAATAATTCTGTTATTATTTTCACAAAAATCAATTACAAAACAGTGTCAAAATTGACATAAAATAGTCTTTAAAACAAATATTATATTATTAATTGTCATTTTATTCCTAAAAACCTAAGGTTCAGCCAAATGACTTAGATAAAGTTATATATATTAATAATAAACAACTTGGGGTTTTTTTGGCTGCTTATAGTAAGTTTATTAACCTTATAGTACAAGAACACAAGAAGACACGGTAAAAGTAAAATTATTTAACTTAATGTTAAATCTAAATGATATGGTTACAATAGGAACCTTAACTTGTCTAAATTCTATTGAATGAGAGGATTTAGACCCATCCCCACCTTAGATTCTAATTAAATCAATTTGGAGCTATTTAAAACCTAATTTGGCTTTATAATAAAATAATTATTTTAGTTTTTCCAAAGGATCCCCTCTCCTCCCTTATAAAAGGGAACCTCCTCGCCCTCTTACTCACACAACTTTGAGCCTTCATACTTGGACAAACCCTGAAAATTTTCCTTCTACACTTCCCTAGAGACATCCTAGAGGTTCTGGTCTTCTTCAAAGTCCAATTTTAGTGCTCTAAAAGGAGGTCTCAAAGAAGCGTTTCAAAGAAGAGGAGGTTCGGACACTTACGAAGCAAATCAGACCTAAGGTAAGAGAAATATCACAATCTCATTTTTATCAGAGATTGTTTATACGTTTGAATTTCCTGGGGTGTATTTTATCATCCACTTCCATGTTTCCTCAATATGTAATATTATTTCCATCCACCTACAATTTTTTAAATCCAAATTTACCCTTCGGTGAGTTTTTAGTAAAAGATATGAAAGGAATCTTTTGTCATTTTTCGTATGAGGTACTTTTTGACTTTTCTGAAAAAATTACAAGAAGAATGTTTTTTTAACTTTTACGGCATGAATATATTTTTAAAAAATTATTTCCAAGAATATTCCTTTACAAGTTTTCATGTTTATTTTTAATCAACTTCTTTTAATTTAAAATTGTATAACATGTTAATAAAGGAAAAATGTTTTTGAAGTAGAAAAAATATTTTCCTCAAGAATGGAGTTCAAGAGTTTTATCAAAATTATTTTCCATCTAAGATAATATAGGGTTATTTTTATATCCCTATTATTACATGGATTTGATTAGGTTGTGATGGAAATATTTTTATGAATTCCTTTCTCTTATATGAATTGTTTTATGATGTCACGATGTTTAAGATTTCCATTTTTATTACATGGGTTATGCTATGATGTAAGGTTTATGATTTTGTGTCACACATAAGAATGGTATCATTATGAGATTGGTAGTACCTATATCTCACTCCAATGAATTGGGTAAAGATTTTATATCTCATGAGATAGACATGGCTGGAACGGCAAGTTAAACCGGTTTAGTGAAACAGAACTGAAACGAGGAGTGAACTCGGTTCAGAAATGGACTTTGTCCACTAAGATAGTCTTGGCAATGAGTCATTACTAATAAGAAATGATTCTCTATGATTATCTGTGTATTACACAAAGTTTCATGTTTTATTTTATGATTATTGGGATTACATTTCACTACTATGATTTATCCCATGTTATGAAAATTTGATTTCTTTTGCAGGTTAGGATTTCTGAAAGTTATGTTCTTATATATATGATGTGATTGATATTTCTTTTGTTTACCGTTACTGAGTATTTGAGCGCACCATTTTTTATGTTTTATTTCCCCAGGTCAGGAAGAAGGTTATTAAGTAGGATATGCCAGAAAGGGACTCTAGATATGATGAAATAAATGGGAGGCAAAGTAGATACTTTATAAACCAGTTGTTTATGTTTCCCAGTTTCTAAAGACTCTATACCTATACGGTCCTTTCCTGGTTTTGTTAAATGTTTTAATAAGTGTGCTTCAATCTTGATGTAATAATAATGTATGTAAAGTATGGGTCGTTATAGTTGGTATCAGAGGAAAGGTATAGTCAACCATTGGAAACTAGGATGTGAAAGCCTTAGTAAGAACCCTAAGGAAAAGTCTAAGAATAGAACACAATCTTAGTGTTTTAGAAATGGCCATGAATAACCTAGGATAAGACCTTAAGTGTGAAATTTTATTCTTGATTATGTGGTTTTCCTATTATAATTAGTGTTTCTCACACTATTCTTCTTGGTTTTAGTCAATGACTAGAACCCGAAGGAACCGCGTTAATGCGGAATGCGACGGGAAATGCTATGACTGTCCCCCTGATCAACCAAACGTTATGGGAGCTGGAATACAAACTCTTGTAGCCGTTATCACACAACTTTCTCATTCTATGAATCATGGAGGACTTCCAAACGAGCAAAGAAAGGAGCAACATTCTGTTGAATCCTTCATGAGGCAGTGTCTCCCTTCATTCAGTGGGTCTACTGATCCATTAGTTTCTGAACAATGGATTAGTACTACTGAAATGATATTTTCAGTTCTTCAATGTTCTGAACATGATAAAGTCATCTTAGCAGTGTATCATTTGGAAGGTGATGCTAATCAATGGTGGAATCTTATCAAGAATACGAGGCAAAGAGATGAAATTGAGTCTATGGAATGGGATGAGTTCAAGAACATATTTTTCAATAAGTACTTCCCTCATATTCTACGAACAAAGATGGAGAAGGAGTTTCTTGAACTAAAGCAAAAGGATGATGAATCTGTTGGTACCTATGAAGAAAATTTTACAAGACTTGCAAGGTACGCTTTTGGTATTATTATCCAACCTGAGAGTGAGATCGATCAATTCTTTAGTGGCATAAAACCAAGTCTTAGAAGGGTGTTAGCCATAAGGGACTTTAATAGTTACAAGGAGATCGTTTGATGTGATCTCAATGTCGAGATGGAGATTGGAGTAACTCATCAGCCATATGGGTTTGATAAGAAGATGAAAATGGAATTCAAAGGAAAATATAAAGAGCACACTGAAAAGAAGATGAGATTTCCCTTATGCTCAAAGTGTGGAAAGAAACATGGAGGGAGTGGTCTTAAAGGGACAAGTAAATGTTTCAAATGTGGAAAGGAAGGTCATCGGGAATTTGAATGCCGCAATGATGGGAAGAAGATGTCTAATGATGCAAAAAAAGGAATGGATACCCAAAATGAACCTACTACACTTTAGTGTTTCAAGTGCAAGGAGATGGGGCATTATGCCAGTCAATGCCCAAATCCAAGGGTTGATGATGATGGTCGATGTCAACAAACTCTTAAGGCTAAATCCAAAGGAAAGTCACATGCAATTTCTATCAGCGATGTGGAGTACGATAACGATGTGGTGAAAGGTACACTTACCATCCACTCTAAAGTAGAAAATGTTTTATTTGATTTTGGATCCACCCACTCCTTTATTTCTGAAGAAATTTCTAAGGATATCATTGTATTACCTCAACAATTAGAAGGTGAGTTAGCTATGACAACCCCTTATGGCACAACAGTCACATCAACAGTTTATAATTCTTCTCTGATTGAAGTTTGTGGGAAAGTGCTTCCTTCAAATATTTTGATCCTTCCTATAGTGGAATTTTATGTGATTCTTGGCATGGATTAGCTTTCTCTACATGGAGCTCATACCAATTCCCAAAGAAGGGAAGTCACATTTCATATTCCAGATCAATCTATGATCGTCTATCGATGAAAGGATGAACATAACCTTCCAGTGGAAATTTATTCCATCTTATGGGTCTTGATTCCACTAAATGAAGGTTATTTATCTCAAATGGTTGGTGAGAAACTCACGATAAAGAATATTCCCATTGTACGGGAGTTTGATGATGTATTTCCGGAGGAATTGTCGGGTCTTCCATCAAACCGTGAAGTTGAGTTTTCAATAGAACTCGTACCGGGTGCCTTGCCTATTTCAAAGACACCTTATATAATGGATCCAATTGAGTTGCATAAATTGAAGAAGAAACTCCAAGAGAATCTTGATAAGGGATTCATACGCCCTAGTGCGTCACCTTGGGGAGAACCTGTTCTGTTTATTTAGAAGAAACATGGATCAATGAAACTCTACATTGATTATCGAGAACTTAACAAGATCACTATCAGGAACAAATATCCTCTCCCACACTTTGATGACCTATTTGAACAACTATGAGGAGCTCAATACTTTTCCAAGATTGATCTTTGTTTAGGGTATCATCAATTAAGGGTCAAAAGGGAGGATATACCAAAGATAGCTTTCCGTACGAGGTATGGACACTATGAATTTATAGTGATGCCATTTGGTCTTACTAATTCCCCTTCTATCTTCATGGATTTGATGAATAGAGTCTTTAGAGACTATCTTGATCAGTTTGTGGTAGTCTTTATAGACGATATTCTTGTCTATTCAAAGATCAAGGAAGAACATGAAGATCACTTGAGAATTATATTGATGACCCCGAGGAAAGAGAAGCGTTATGCCAAATTTACCAAGTGTGAATTTTGGCTTCAAAGAGTTTCATTTTTGGGTCACATAATCTCAAAAGAGGGGATATCTGTGGATCCAGCAAAAATAGAGGTTATCGAAAGATGGTCGATACCAACAACAGTAACTGAGATCCGAAGTTTCCTTGGTTTGGCTGGATATTATCGACATTTTGTGAAAGAATTTTACAATTATCTAATCCAATCACCAAGTTGACTTGGAAAGGAGTTATGTTTGTTTGGACAAAGGAATGTGAAGAGAATTTCAAGGAGTTGAAAAGAAGGTTATCCAGTGCACCTGTGCTCACACTGCCTTGTAGTGGAGAAAGGTTTGTGATCTATAGTGATGCATCCAAGAAGGGATTGGGGTGTGTTCTTACGAAAAATGATATGGTGATATATTATGCCTCACGACAGTTGAAATTCCATGAGCAAAATTACCCAACTCATGATTTGGAGTTAGCTACAGTAATATTTGCATTAAAGATTTGGAGGCATTATCTTTATGGAGAAAGGTGTGACATTTATACTGATAAAAAAAGTTTAAAGTATATTTTCACACAAAAGGAGATGAATATGCACCAAAGAAGGTGGTTGGAGTTGATTAAGAATTACGACTTCTCAATCCATTACCACCATGGGAAAGAAAACAAGGTGGCAGATGCATTAAGTTGACAAGACCATGCCAGTTTATCCATGATGAGGATCACAAAAGATCCAATATTTATGGATTTACAAAGGATGGATCTTGGAATTATAATGGAAGGGGAAAAATCTTATCTTTATCAAATGAATGTTCAACCATCTATACATGTGAAGATTAAAGAGGTGCAAAAATAAGATGTCGAGTTACAAAATAAGGTGAGAAATGTTCCTGAATTCATCCTTGATTGTGATGGGAAAATAAATTTTAGGAATCAGCTTTGGGTTCCTCCTGTCCCCAAATTAAAGAAAGAGCTGCTGGATGAGGCTCATAGTTATTCATTCTCTATACATCCTAGAAGCACGAAGATGTATAGGGACCTGAAAGAGTACTTATGTTGGGATGGCATGAAAAGCGATGTTGCTGAATATGTCTCTTGATGCTTGGTTTGTCAGAAAGTTAAAGCTGAGAGACAAAAGTCTAAGGGGATGTTACAACCATTACCCTTACCTGAATGGAAATGGGAAAACATCACTATGGACATTGTCACAGGACTTCCTAAAACATCCAAAGGCAATAATTCTATCTGGTTCATAGTTGATCGTCTTACAAAGTCTACTCACTTCATCGATATTAGAGAGGATTTCTCTTTGGATCAGCTTTCCAGGATATATGTGAAGGAAGTGGTAAGATTGCATGGAGTACCACTTTCTATTATATCTGATCGGGATCCGAGGTTTACCTCAAAGTTTTGGAGAAGTCTTCAGCATACTCTGGATACAGAGTTGAGTTTCACCACTGCTTATCATCCTCAGTCAGATGGTCAGTCTAATAGGACAATTCAAACTCTAGAAGATATGTTGAGAGCTTGATCTATAGATTTCAAAGGTGGTTGGGATAAAAACATACCTTTGGTGGAATTTTCATATAATAATAGCTTTCACTCCAGTATTCAGATGGATCCTTATGAAGCTCTTTATAGAAAGAAATACAGGACTCCAACATGCTGGGATGGAGTTGGGGAAAGAAAGCTATTAGGACATGATATTGTTGATGAGATGGCAGAAAAGGTCTGATCTATTCAACAACACATAAGAGCAGCTCAGAGTCGACAGAAAAGTTATGCCGAAAGCCGAAGAAAAGACCTAGAGTTTTGAAGTGGGTGATAAAGTGTTCTTACGAATATCTCCCTGGAAGAGGGTCATGAGATTTGGAAAGAAAGGGATGTTGAGCCCTAGATATATCAATTCTTTCGAAATACTGGATCGTGTTGGGAAGGTAGCTTACTGATTGGCGTTTCCACCAAATCTCTCTCAAGTTCACGATGTGTTCCATGTATCCCTCCTGAGAAAGTACATACCTGATCCTTCACATGTACTCAACTCAGAAGTTGTACCGCTGGAGGAAGATCTTTCTTATGAAGAATAGCCGATAAAGATTCTGGATCGTAGCGAAACAGTCCTACGAAACAAGTCCATTCGTTTGGTGCAAGTTTTATGGAGGAACCACCAATTAGAAAAAGCTACATGGGAGCTTGAGGATATGATGAGGGAGAGTTATCCTCATCTGTTTGTTATAAAGTGACGAATTTCGAGTGCGAAATTCATTTTAAGGAGGGTAGAATGTAACACCCAAGACTTTTATGTTATATAAATCATCAAATGAATCTTTTACTACACACAACACTTTCTCGGCTTGCTTTACACGCAATCGCGACCTTCCTCGATAGCTTGCATCATACGCAATACTGAGTTTCACTAAACAATGATATGCTATTAAAATATTATTAAAACTAGCCATTATGAATAGTAATAACTAGGTTTTGAAATTTTGTAAATTTTTATTTTTCAAAATTGAATTCATTTTTGGATTCGGAATATCGAAATTATCCTAGGGTGAAAACTTTGTATTTTTATGAAAACTTTCAATTTTTGATGAATAGTGAAACCACTAAGTGGTAGTTAAAAAAATTGAATTTTTCGTAAAACTTAATTTTACCGCTTCTGTGAGTGGAATTTCAAAAATCCAAGAGATACGGTTGATGTCAGTAAGTAAAATCTGGTTCAATGAGATGAAAATAATTTTGGGTGAATAGTAACTTTTTACTTTTATTTACCACGGATAAAAGTAAATAGGGTAATTAAGGGTAAAAATGATTTTATTATTACCCTAAGAGATGTCCTAATTCTATTGGATAAGTTTAATTCAACCAAAAAAACCTTAGGAATAAAATATGACCATTTAGGCCCACTTGGATTAGATTAGGACATTTATTATTAATTTATTTAAAGAAGGGTTAAAATAGATAAAATCAAAGTTTAATAAGTATATCATTTTTAATATATGGTTATACATAAGATAAATTCGACTATAAATATTCATTAGAAAGATACAAAGATTTACAACATAATGGTATTTTATTTGTAATTTTTAGACTTTAAATAAGTTAATTTATTTATGACATACATATGATGTAGCAATTATAATATTAATGAAATATTGACATAATTGATGTTATAAATACCCAAATAAATATAATATTAGACTTTTTATGAATTAAAATAATTTTATAGGTTAATATGACAAGTTAGTATTGATTTAATTATCTTTTTTCGAACTAATAATTCTGTTATGAGTTTCACAAAAATCAATTACTAAATAGTGTCAAAATTGACATAAAATAGTCTCTAAAACAAATATTAAATTATTAATTGTTATTTTATTTCTTAAAATCTAAGGTTTGGCAAAATGACTTAGATAAGGTTATATATATTAATAAAAAACATCTTGGGGTTCTTTTGGCAGCTTATAGTATGTTTATTAACCTTATAGTATAAGAACACAAGAAGACACGGTAAAAGTAAAAGTATTTAACTTAATGTTAAATCTAAATGATAAGGTTAAAATTGGAACCTAAACTTGTCTAAATTCTGTTGGATGAGATTATTTAGACCCATCCCCACCTTATCTTCGAATTAAATCAATTTGGAGCTATTTAAAACCGAATTTGGCTTTATAATAAAATAATATGTTTAGTTTTTCCAAAGTATCCCCTCTCCTCCCTTATAAAAGGGCACCTCCTCCCCCTCTTCCTCACACCACTTTGAGCCTTCATGCTCGACCAACCACTGCCACCTTCTCCTCTACACTTCCCTAGAGACATCCTCGAGGTCCTGGTCTTCTTTTAAAGACCAATTTTAGTTCGCTAAAAGGAGGTCTCAAAGAAGTGCTTCAAAGAAGAGGAGGTTCGGACACTTACGAAGCAAATCGGACCTAAGGTAAGGGAAATATCACAACCTCATTTTTATCGAGATTGATTATAATTTGGAATTTACTAGTGTGTATTTTATCATCCAATTCAATTTTTCCTCAATATATAATATTATTTCCATCCACCTACAATTTTTTAAATCCAATTTTACCCTTCGGTGAGTTTTTAGTAAAAGATATGAAAGGAATCTTTTGTCGTTTTTCGTACGAGGTACTTTTTTGAATTTTCTGACAAAAGTACGAGAAGAATGTTTTTTTAACTTATATGGAATGAATGGATTTTTTAAACATTATTTCCAAGAATCTTCCTTTACAAGTTTTCAATTTTATTTTTAATCAACTTCTTTTAGTTTAAAATTGTATGACATGTTAAGAAAGGAAAAATGTTTTTGAAGTAGAAAGGATATTTTCCTCAAGAATGGAGTTCAAGAGTTTCATCAAAATTATTTTCCATCTAAGATAATATAGGGTTCTGTTTCTATCCCTATTATTACATGGATTTGATTATGTTGTGATGTAAATATTTTTATGAATTCCTTTATCTTATATAAATTGTTTTTTGATGTCACGATGTTTTAGATTCCCATTTTTATTACATGGGTTATGCTATAATGTATGGTTTATGATTTTGTGGCACACATATGAATGGTATCATTATGAGATGGGTGGGACCTATATCTCCCTCCAATTCATTGGGTAAATATTATATATCTCATGAGATAGACATGGCTGGAACGGCAGGTTAAACCGGTTCAGTGAAACTGGACTGAAACGAGAATTGAACTCGGTTCAGAAATGGACTTTGTCCACTAAGATAGTCTTGGAAATGAGTCTTGACTAATAAGAAATGATTCTCTATGATTATGTGTGTAAGCCACAATGTTTCATGTTTTAAGTTATGATTGTTGGAATTACATTTCACTACTATGATTTATCCCATGTTATGAAATTTTGATTTCTTTTGCAGGTTAGGATTTCCAAAAGTTATATTCTTATGTATATGATGTGATTGATATTTCTTTTTTTTACCCTAAATGAGCATTTGAGCACACCAATTTGTATGTTTTATTTCCCCAGTTCAGGAAGAAGGTTATTAAGTAGGATATGCCAAAAAGGGACTATAGATATGATGAAATAAATGGGAGGCAAAGTAGATGCTTTATGAACTAGTTGTTTATGTTTCCCAGTTTCTAAAGACTCTATACCTATACGGTCCTTTCCTGGTTTTTTATATGTTTTAATAAGTGTGCTTCAATCCTGAATTAATAAAAATTTATTTAAAGTATGGTTCGTTATATGCCCGACCTATATGGTTTTGAATACCCCATTCCTATAATATGACTCTGAGCAGCTGCTCCCTCAACACTAGCCTACTGTTGCTTTCTGAAAACCTATTTAGATGTCCCATCTTGCCAAAAATATGACACTCCGCTGGTGTTCAAGTACAATGTGTATGATAGTGTCCCTGCCTAACACACTAGTGGCAAAGAACATAATAAAGATTCGGTGTAACTATTCCTCTTAACTTTCCACCTTTCCTTCCACTGTCCTGACAAAGATTCTCATAACGATGCTTTTTGCTATTGGTAGGCATACTCCATGATCGTCCTACTACATATCCTATACCAGAAGCTTATTTTAAGTTCCCCTATTAAATGAGAGCCTGATTAACCACGTCTGAAAATTTTTTCAGCCTAAAGATATTCACCTGGGACTTAATTTCACACTTAATTCCATCCTGAAATCGTTTTTCCGAAGAATCCTCATCGTTCGCCAAAGCTGTAGAAAAATGCTATAAATATGTGAAACATTCAGCGTACTCTATTATAGACATGGTACCTTGTGTCATATGTATAAACTCTGAAGCCTTCTTTTGCCTTAGCGTGTCTGGGTAGAAGTTCTCTAAGAACTTATCTAGAAAGTACTTCCATAACATCTTGTCAGTCTATCCAGATCATACCTGAATGTACCACCAGCTTTCCGTGGAACACCTCAACATATAACCATCCAAATTGACCCTCCTCTCAGCTGGAGTCTCAAAATGTACATGTATCATCTCTTTGGATTCAATACAGAATTCATATCCCTCAGGTCCCCCCTCTCTAGTAAAAGTAGGACGGTGCTGCATCTGAAACACCATTGTCAACTTAGACATGCTTTTCTGAACCCACCTAGGGTCTCTCGTCATAAACATCATGAAATTAATGAATCTCTTTTGTGACTATTCCCATTCTTCCTCATCTTTCACAAATGTTGCCTCAAGTTCCCTTTCTGGAAGATCGTTCTGGGCCATACCCCTCGGTCTCTCCCTCAACAAGCGTCGTGGAGGCATATCTATACAAATCCAGACACACATATTAGGCCCGATAACAGAACCTTATAACATTTATGTGAGGGAAGAAACTAACACGAAAAGTTTCAACATATCCTTTCCCACTTTTTCTCCCCACATCGTCAACACTGAGGCCGTTACACTACCCTTAACCACCCTACTCCTAAGTCTTGGTTAATAAGGGTATATTCAATCTAATTAATTTATTCATCCATTAATTAAACAAATTATTTTAAATTAATTAATTCAACAATTAATTAATTTATTATTACCATTTCATCAAAAATGGTTCTCATTAGACACCCATTTATTCACATTTTGAATCATTGTTTCAATCCCACATCAAAGAAAATTGTTTAAGTTCTGCAACTTACCGGAAAGGTTCGGATCAGGAAGAAATTGATCCCCAAAATTGTTAATAGAAAAAAGCAGTACATCAACACAAACAGAACATAAAAGCATACATCATCTCAATGCCAAAGCCATTCCCAACTCCATAATCTGACAGCTCATCATCTGGTTCAGCTGAATCCCATTCCCATGACTCAGCTTTCATGAATAATTCCAGGTATCTTTTTTTACGCTGCAACATATCCTTATATAACTTCACCATACGTGGACGTGTTTCATCAAGAACTTGAGCAACCATCTCCCTGCACATACTGGATACAGAACTGGTTGACATTGGTTTTGGAAAATTAGTATAATCTTTTCTTGGTCTTCTTCTGATTGGGTTAGAACCACTCATCTCTTTATCAGATATCCTCTTACCCTCACCCTGAACAATGGAACTATAACTAGGAGTCACATTCTCCTTGTCACTTCCCACGAAATCCCCCCATTTCATAGGAAGGTGCACTACATAGTCTTCATAGTCAGCCTTCATACCCAGTGGTCAATTGCTCTCTGACAGCTTACCATTTATTCCACAGGGAATCTGCTCTATCTCAGCACCCATATTCATGACACAATTCTTGATTTTAACAGATTCCTCCACCTTATTGGCCCTTGTAGCGCCATCATAGAAAATTATGTTCTGTAACTTACCCATAACCCATTTTCCCATGAGTTCCTAGAATTATAGAATGTCACAATAACCCTGAGTGCCTAGATTGATGCATGTAGACTAAAAAATCGTGCCTCTTTAGGCCATGAATCTAAATTTAACAACTTTGAAAACAAATATCACATCACACCACAAGTGCTTCACCAAGGTGAAATAATATTCAACTATAAAAAAATATCAATCAGAAAAATACCTCCCTAAGTACACAAAGTTTCCCCCGTACATAGGTTTACAAATCCCATGAACGAGATCATTACCAAGCCTCGACTCTTCCTTGTCTCCTGTCTTCCTTTTCCCAAACTAGTAAGACAAAAAAAGAATAACAAAAAGAAAACTATTCAGATTCCACTTTTAACATCCCGACCCGGAAGCGATGGAATGGTGCCCCGAGCCGGTTTGCCACATGACCTCAAGCGCGTGTCCCCATACGATAAAGGGTACTGTCTAGCGTCATGGGTCTGGTAATTCAATATTAGGGAGACTATAATATATATTTTTTAAAATAAAAACAACATGAAGAAGAAAATAACAATTAACTAAGTAAAAAATCATATAAATAACAAGAGAAATACCATGAAATTTGATATTCAGAACTAGAGAATAAAATACTCAACTAAAAGGTAAATCATTCTATGAAAATTCAAGATCCAAGTGTATACAATGAAACTAAATGTAAAGACACAACGACTCCAAATGGGTCCCGAACCACGTCTAGTTTCCTCTCCCATGATCCAATCCCAAACTAAAACCTATCACAAGTCCTTCCCTTATCGATTCCTGCATCAACAAAGTCTTCTCAGGTGACGATCAGCCGGCATGAATATGGTGTGAGTAGAAATCAGTAGGCCACCACCAACAGTGTTTAAAACGAGTCCAGTCAAAAGGTAGTACATAAAGATTTATGAAGTAATAAATACAATTAATAAATTAAATAGATGTCACATTTTCATTTAATCTTTAATCATAACATTTGGCCAAGTTCAATTCATGTTTCCCATTTGAATCATCATTCATTATCATTAATCATTTGGTGTAGGTCATCATTCCTCGCACCCCAAATCTCATTTGAATCATAATTCATTATTATCATTAATCATTCTGTGTAGGACATCTTGTCTAACACCACAAATATCTTTGAGTGTATCTCGCTATTCCTAGCACTCCAAAATATCAAGATTGGATAACTATTGAAAAGGAATGTCATGTCCAAGTCCCATCTTCTAATCGGTCTAGGACACCATGCCTAGCACCAAAAAATCTTATCCATTTAATCATTCTTTAATTCTCAATAATTTTCCACATTATTCAATTACTAATCCAATTACCAGTTAAACATTTCAAAATCCATTATTCAATTCAACAATTAACTAAGAATATAACCCATTCATTAATTCATAAATTAATTAATCAATCAAAACTATTTTCATTCCATAGTTAATTATTCACAATTATTTATCCATTTCAATACCATCCAGTCATAATTAATTCTCAAAATTAATTATCTTTAATCACATCATGACACATAATCAATTATCCCAATAATTTATCATGGGTCAACTTCATGGCACATAATTAATTCTAAAAATTAATTATCTTACATTGGAAAACATAATTACTTAATAAATATCCCCCAATTAATAATATTTCGATATTCAAATTAATATCTCAATTAAAGTATCAAATCTATAAAAGATCAATTTTGGAAACCCCCGTCGTTTGTTCCTTGATTCAATTATCAATTAAATCACTTAGGCAATTCAAAAGTCAAATCCATATTCCTAATTACTCCAATTTAAGAAATAAATTATTAAGGTAAAACTACCAAAGTCATAAACTCATACACATATCATAAATCATGAATATGGGAGTTTTAATTAGACCACCTACCATGGTTTATTGAAAAACATTATCCCAATAGAAATCCAAAAAATCCAAGCGGCACAACTTCGTCAATCAATATTCGGATCAATGTCCATAAAAACCAAAATTAAGATAAAAGAAATCAAGATCTTGAAAATATTGATCTAGATTCAAAATCCTAGATGTAGATCTTAACTCATAGGTTAATATCCATGAAAATTGGTGGAAATATTCCATGATAAGACCAAGGAATGATAAGATAAAGAATGGAAGAAGCATCGCGATGAAATCCACATACTGTCAAGAGAGAGGATATACAATCCGGGATTTAGATCTCAATGAAAGGTGTTCAGATCACCTCAGAATCCGTCTGTAAGGCTTTGGGAACACCTAGAATTTTTCAAGCCTAATCCAAGGTCGAAATATTAGAGTCATGGGGGTTTTAGGTAGTTTTTATAGAGATTTTTGGATTCTAAAAACCATGTGCATGGTTTACTAGGAAGAGGTGCACTGTTATGGAAAATGTGCACAAAAAATGTGGACTCCATTGTCTAGTTTTGCACAGTTGGCACGGTTAGGTCGCACGGTTTTTCAACCCCTACGAAAACCATGAGGACTCCTCTATCCAGTTTTACACGCTCGGCACAGTTTTGTAACATGGTTTGTCAAATAGTGTGACAACTATGCAAAACACACTATCATTTAGTTTTCCTTAAAAGTTAACCCAAATGCACGCCAAGCCACTAATTCAAGTTAAAAGAACATAAAAACATCAAAAAGTTCCTGAAAACATGACTGATATGACACAAGCAAAACCAGGATCTTACAGGTGCTGGAAATATATTCTACTTCTATTGTACTAAATGTTACAAAACCACTTTGTTACTATTTCATCTCACACAATATTTCTCCAAGAAAAATGATCATCTGGATGTTGGTTTTCTATCATTTCAATATATATCCCAATTAGTATTCATGTATCTCGGGAAATTTGTATCACTACTTATATTTTTACAAAATCTCATCAAAATATATTTCTTTCACATGTATTAAGATTATTTTTATGGATAGAATATGTGACTCTTTTGGATCACTCTTATACCAAAAACTCATAGTAACTACTTCAAAAATACCGTGGCTTGTTGATTTAAGATAGAGTATAATTCATGTCAAATTCTATAAATCCTTCCAAATTACACTTTTCATGACATTATCATTACTCATCATCATGCCAACTAAAATTGGAGTTGAAACATCATTATAAGCTTTCATGCTAAACGTTTTTAATAACTCACTGTTGTGATTTTATTACGTTTGGAAAATGTATCCCTCCTTTTTTCAAAATTTTAATCCCTGGAAGAATGTTAATTCCCAAAGAATTGGTATTCCAAAATACTTCTTCATTTCATCACTATACTCTTTTCAATAATTTTATCTTTCCCCTGCCAAAAATACATCATTAATATAAAGAATAAATGTTAACATATATGATTTGATCTCATTCACATATAAATTTCTATCAACTTTACCTTTACATACATTCCATTTTTTCACACAACTATCATGTTTGGAATACGAGGTTCATGGAGATTTTTTCATCAGAAATAAGGATTTATTCAACATAGACACTTTGATTTCATCTTTTTCAAGTTTAAATCCACATGGTTTATTTATATATACATATTTATCAATATACCCATTGAAGATAGAAAATTTTTCAACCTTAGAATAAAATTTTAGAATGATATGTAAAACTAATGCCTAGAAAATTATGATAGTTTCTAATCTCAAAATTATCGAAACAATTCTTAAAAAATATGCACTTTTAACCTAATAATGATATTTAAAAACAATTCATTATTTTTTTCTTAAAACTTCCCCAAGTTCATTCATCTTTTTTATGAACACTTAATTTTTTCAAATAATATTGTTCCTTGCTAGTCATGGAATAATCTCACAGGTGTCATTTTTCTCAAGCTAATCCAACTCCTCATCCATAGCATTAGCCCATTCTATATGTTCAAATGTAACTAAAACTAATTTGGGTTTGACCTATGAGATGAGAGATGTTTTATTTTCTAATATCATATTTCTTCTAGTTTAACCAATTATTTCTCATTTTGGTAATAATTTCATTTTCAAACAGTTTCTATAAAGTATGAAATTTTAATGATTTTATTCCCACTTTACATCACTCACCACATGATTAATTTGAATCGTTAATCAAATTTTTTTGGATCACCTTCAAGTTAAAAATTTTAATTCTCATAGTAGGAATTTAACTTATCTTCCACAACATTCTCAATTTTTTTAAAAGAATTATTATTTTCTAAAACATTCAAATCATAGGAATCCAACAATGTTTTTCAATTTTTATTCCAATATTAATAAATTCTTCCACTGGGTGAATATCCTATAAAAATTACATCCTCATGTTTTTTTATCAAATTATCCATGATATGGATTTTTTATCTTTTGTAATAAAGGACTTCCAAAAACCTAGAAATATTCATGTAATGTTTTTTTTGTTATAAAACATTTCATAGGAATTATTGTTAGATTCAGGCCAAATAAAACATCTGTTTTGAATATGTATAAAATAACTGATAGCTTCTCTCAAGAAAAACTTAAAAGTTCATACTCAACTATTATACCTCTTTCCATTTCCACCAAACCTCTATTTTTTCCTTTATACAAATCCATTTTGATGAGGGTTGTAAGGAGAAATATGCTAATTTTCAATTCCATGTTTCTTGAGATTTGATTAAAATTAACTACATGAATACCTATTTCTATTATGTTTTGTCAATTTCATTATAAAAACGTTGAATGCTATTTGTACATATCTTCTAAAAATATGTACATTTTCACAGATTCTGATTTATGATTCATAAAAATAATATGAGTCATCTAAGTGAAATAAGAAATAAATGTTTAAAAGTAAAAATATAGTTTTTTGGATTAATGTCTCATAATCTCATATTATTCATTGTGAATAATCACAAATGGTTTTAAAGACTAAATTTCTTCTTTTATTATGGATTTTACAGACCATATTCCCTTTTTGACATGTTGTAAAAATGCCATCTTATTTTATTTTCATTGGGATGATGTTTCATAGAACTTATAATTTGGATGCTTTGTTTATAATTATTTATCCCATTTTACTCTGACTATGTTTCCATTTTTTTAATCTTAATCACTCAAATAACATGAGACACCAAGTTCTCTAATTTAAAAGAGAATTCTGTTGATTATTTATCGCATGGTAAGACATTACCATATTCTACACTTATAATGATGCATGAATATTTTCTAAAAATTACATTAATTATATAATCACAAATATTTCTCACACTAAGTTTCTTTTCTTTTATCCAATGAATATTTATTACTTATTTAGATTTCCATTCCTTAGGATTATTCTCAACTATTTTGATTTCTCTCATTATTAAGGAACTATCACTTCCAAAACTAAATACTCGTCCTTTACAATTATCAACATATTTCACAATTTTTATATTTCCTATCACGTGTGAGTAAAAAACACTTTCAATAATCCAAAGTTTCCTTCATTTACCTTCGTTTAGATCCATCTAAACAATAATGTCTATTTCTCTAACTTTATTCTTTCTAACCTCATTTTCTTTAATTGCATATAATCATTATCCCAAAAGAGTTGTAATAAATTCTTAAAAAAAGTTACATGGTTATTTAAATCTTCAAAAAGATATACTAGGTTGATAAACTAATCTTTCATTGGAAACTTTCTAACACCTTGTTATTTTCCCTCTATATATTCTTAGATATTAGAAGTATAATCTCTTTTCGTTTATTGTTGTTCCCCTAAATTCATACATACTTTTACAATGAGACATTTATTGTGAATAATTGGATTATTTGTGTCCCAAAATTAAGAAATATCCCAAATATCCACTAAATCTCTGTCTTTAGTAGAGATATGATCATTCCCAATAATTAGTTTGATGAATTTCATAGAATATTTCAGTTTGGATTTACTCCTTTAAAGGGGAAGCATTCATCTAAATGTTATTCTTCACTTTTGTTAATGTGATGATATTCTGAAATCCCTTCTCAATTTAATGCTTCCCCACAATTTTTTTAACAACTTCATTATTAGTGAATTCGTAGGAGACTTTACATTTGGTGGGTGAGGATTTCACCTAATTCTTAGAATTTGATTTATTTATAGATTGAGATGATTCAATTTTCACTTCGGATTCCTTGTTGAAATTTATATTCATATTTTATTAGTTACTTTCAACCTCAAAAAGTTTTTATTGGGTTTTACAAACATTATATTCCATGGATATATGGTTCTTAATGATATCTCAAGCTATCTTTCATCATTTAACAACATTAATTTTTTTGCTTATAATCACATAGATGTACTCATACTCTTGTTTAAAGATATATTTACTTAATTTAATTTCTTTATTTAGTTTTTTCTTCATCATTCAGAGTTATTTTTTGGGTTCATTTTTTATCAAGGATATAAAAAATTTTAGATATTAGTTGAGGTTCTCGATAATATTCTTTATCTTCTTTTTCTTCCTCACTATTTTAGGAATCTCCCTTTTTGTCATCATTTAAAATGAAAGATGTGATTTTTTCTGAACTATAATCTTCTAAATAATTGTTGTTAGAAATATAAAATTTAATATTCGTACTGCAAATGATTCTTTTTCCTCACGAACATTCTCTTACCACCAGACTACTTAATATCTTAAATATTTTTTTAAACTCTTCCATTGGGTTTTTTTTTCAAAATGATATTTATATTCAGCAACATTGTTCTTGGATAAATTCATAGGGAAATGAAAAATTCGTCGACACTCCAAAATTTTTAGTGGACATTTTACTTCATACTTTCCCATAAATCTCTGATTGTTTTTGGATATTAGAGACATTATTTTTTCATTATATTTATGATCTTAATTTTCTTCTGTATCATCGAGGTAAAAATTCTTAGTATCTTTGATTTTATGCTTTATCATATCTTGAAAATAATTATTATCCGTAATATTATTTTTAAATTTTTTTAGAATTCATAAATTAATAAGAAATAATAAAGTTATATACTTCATCAAGATATAAATTTTTATCATTTATAGGTAATAAATTTTAGATTCAAACCTACCAGTGATGTTTCTCAGGAGTTTATTTAAAAAATATAGAATTTTATAAGACATGTCCAAATCCTATGCTGTTGTAATCAACTTCATTAACCATATTTAAATACTCATCATTAGTTTCTTCATCTCTCATTATGATACCTTAAACATTGTTTACCTTATTTTTATCACTTCCATATTTACTTTGATGTTTCTCTCGAAGATACATTTGAACTTGTCCCAAATTTCCTTAGCTATTTTGAGACCCATCACATTCATAATGAATATTTCAAACAAAGTAATTTTAATAACATTTATACCTTTCCCATTAAACTGGATGTTTCTCTTATAAATAAAAATAATAGTATAATTGTTCTAAATGGGTGGAATCCCAAAATTTTCTTCACTACTTAAATCAAGGAAAATTAAGAAAAGATATAGTGTCATTATATTTTTCCAGCCATTATAATTTTTACAATGAATGTAAGTATATATATGCTTCAGATTGAATTGATATTGTCCATGATAAGTATATAATAAGGTCAACCTTAACTAATATACCAATTTATATTTAAATGTATTATTAAATGAGGGGGGTTACTGAATAAGTGGATTCTTTTTAAAAACATTCAACATTATGAATTTTTACCACTATAAGTTGATTGTTTCGGGCGTAGCGGAAGCGTAGTTGGGCTGACACCCTACTTTTATTTTTTACATGAACAATGATTATTCTAGGATCAATATTATGATTAATTCTAGTCTCCATCGAATAGCATCAAATATTTAGATAAAGAAGGTATAGGCCCAAGACCATTATAGAGGATCTAACACATCATGTTTCTAATTAATTTAATTAATTTCCTAACAAAAATAATACATGGATCTTCTATATTTTATTCTTTGATGATGTCGATCATACAGAATGGACCTTCTGGATTATATTGTTTCACATGAAAGGATCCAAACTAAAATCCCTCTGGGGGTGATCCACACATGCTATGATGGCCTCTGATCAACATCGCTTGTTCTCTGGGTGATAGCGTGGGAAAATGAGTGTCTTATGTCGATCATTCTTCATCTATAGTTCATAGAACCTGAAGAACATCTATCAATATTGAATGGTGTGGGAGGAGGCTTTGATAGAGAAATTGTTTAGCTCATCAATTCTCAATTCACCAGGTGTGCAGTTCGGTGCCCTGCACAATAGATGTGTGTGTCTATTTATTGACATGGGGCTTCTGTTACAATATTTAATTGTGTAACAGAAATTAAATACATTCATAACCCTAGAAAAAAACCATGATATTAATAATAATACCTTGTCACTATTTATATGTTTCCAAATTGCACAAAATGAAATTATAAATATAATACATCATCACAAAATAATAGTTGCATTATTTTAATTTGTGCCAACTTGTTAAATAATTATTTATCATATTAAAAATAATTATTTTACAACCAGACCTTCCATGGTCCTCTAAAACTCCGCTTCTATTTATTGAAGACCCAAATAAATAAATAATTTATTTATTCTTTTAAATAAGTATTTTATTTAAAAACTAGTAAATAAAGGTTTATTAGATGTTCAATAAAATAAATAAATATATTTTACCCACAATCTAGTTAATAAATATTTATTTATTTTATTTAATCATCATGAAATGAATAAAATTATTCCATTGTATTGATAATAATATTTATTAATTAAAATAAAATATAATTTAATAGAGACCACCAGAAACATATAGTGTGTGACCCTATAGGATTATTTCTCATTGTAATTAGGTGGGGTTGCCAAAAGTACAAGAGTAATGTCTAGTAACGGGTCAATGCGTCCAGGAGAAAGAACTTAAAGTCTCAAAAATGACATCCACATATGAACGCTCACTGTGTAATATAATCCCGATGTTGCAATATCTAATCAATCTGGTTTAGAGATAGTGTAATCAACTTTTATGCTTGATATGTCTTTCTTTGACTACCTCAAATAAACTCGTTGTTACACCATGGACATGGAATTTTTCATGATGATTCTATTTCAATCAAAGGTCCGAGATAAAAACTTCTATAAATATAAGGAAAAAATCCTTCATTGACCTATCAATTAATAACATACCACTCGTGATGCACCCAAAGTACCCTACTTCCCACCAGTTGTCTGCATGAGGGTCGTCATCAGTAAATCCAAGTGCGCAAGTCGTGACACATATTAATTATAATCATAAAGTCTAAGGATCATTAAACAAACTTGTAAATATAAATATCTAATGACACCAAAACACGCATAATTCCTACTGGCGGGACTTTTCCCATAATTTCCTGTCTTGGAGATTACAAAATGTGAACTTAATGATAGAATTCTCATCTACTTATGAGTAATCACACTTGAAGGTATTCATTATATGTGTCCCATCATATTATGTAATTCAACTATAGAACTATATTTAATAATATTGTTATATAATTTCAATGTTCACATCATAGCGGGAAACTTCGATGACCTTATCAATGCAACAAAAACTCTAGGACATTATTATATCATAGTCTTGTAGAAAAATGAACAATATATAAAAATATGTTTAATATTTAAATACATTAAATATCCATTTAATCAATGTGAAACCTGTGGGTTCTAGGAAACCTACTCTTACAAACTTCAACTTAGACTACAACAAACTAACTCAGACTTTTAGTCTGCCAAAGCTCACATGGTGATCATGTTATTGGAGAGTCAAGGCTTTAGTCAAGGGGTCTGCCTCATTTTACACCATTGAAATACTTCTCACTGCAACTTCACCTCTCTGAGAAAAATCCATCAAGAAATGATACATCCAAAGTATGTGCTTTGTCTGCTGATATAACCTTGGCTCTTTTGTGAGGGCCACCACTGTAGTATTATCACAGTACAGTGTCATGGGATCTTTACTGCTAGGTATCACATATATCTCCTAGATGAGGCTTCGCATCCAAAAATCTTCTTTAGTTGCCTTAGAATCTACGATATACTCAAACTCTATGGTAAAATCTACAACAACACTCTACTTTGAACTCTTCTTGCTCACTACACCACCATTCGAAGTGAATATGTATCCTTTTTTCAACTTCATGTCATCTTGATTAATCTGAAAACTAGCATCTGCATATCCTCTGATGAATAGTTCCTCATCTCCTCCATAAACTATGAACATATCCTTAGTACACCTCAGATACATTAGGACAGTCTTGACTCCCATCCAACGGTGGTCACCTAGGTGTTCTGTAAATCTTCCTACCGTACTCAAGTCGTATGCGACATCTAACCTATTACATATCATTTCATACATGAATGACCTAATTGCTGATACTTTTGGTGTCCTTTCCATTATTTTTATTTCCTCATGTGTCTGGGGACACATTTTCTTGGAAATATGAATGCCTTGTGATGCTGGAAATAATCCCCTCTTGGATTGTTTCATATTGTATATCTTAAGTGTCTTATGAATGTATACATTGACTTAGGCCAGACAATCTCTTAGATCTATCACGATGGATCTTGATCCAATGAATATATGCTACCTCACCCAATTCAATTATGGAGAAGAATTGATTAAACCACACCTCAATAGACTATAACACTGGTATCTCATTTCCAATATGTAATATGTCATCAACATATACTATTAGGAAAAGGAATACAATCCCACTAATCCTTTTGCAGACACAATGCTCATATTCTTTCTTGATAAACAAACTTCATTATGGATTCATTAAAATGAATTTTTCATGATATGGATTCATGATTTAATCCATAAATGGATTTATGCAACTTGGATACCTTATCGACATCCTTTAGAGTCATAAACCCTTCATGTTGATTCATGTAGGCATCTTCCTAATGGTTCCTGTTAAGGAATGCTGTTTTGACATCCATTTTCCAAATCTCATAGTCATGTTAAGCTGTGATGGACAATATAATTATAATGGATTTCAACATTTAAAATCATGAAAAGTTTCTATCGTAGTTAATTCCATGACTCTATTTGCACCCTTATTCAACCAGTTGTGTCTTATAGGTACTAAATTGTACTTCCATGTCCGGTTTCTTCTTGAATACCCATTTCCAACCAACATGATTTACATCAACTGGAGGATCTTCCAATATATGGGCTTGGTTTTGGTACTTGGAATCCATTTCTAATATTCATGGCTTCTTGCCACTTGGAAACATATGTGCCACTTACTTCTCCCTTGTAGATCATTATTATCAACTAATAATTTGTCACCATCCATGGTAACTAGAAAAATGTTCCGTTCAGATTATCTATCCTCTCTTGTACTCCAACGTAGCTCTTATGTCTTTGGAATAGTTCTTTCTTCCATGGGGCTTTTTGGAATCTGTTCCTATTCCAACTCTTGTATACCTTGATCCCCAACTTCATCGAAGTCTATCTCGATCCAACTATCTATTTTGGATATGTTCTCCCTCTCATGGAATATGGCATTTCATTCCACTATATCATTTTTTTCTAAGGGGTTGTATTGGTAATATCACCTAGTTTCCTTAGGGTATCCTATAAAGGTACACATTGTGCCTCGGGGTGTAAGTTTGTTACCTAAAGAGGCCTTAACAAATACATCACTTCCCAACATATGTAAATTCGATAATATGGATTTCTTCCCACTACAGAACTTGTATAGAATACCATTTATCGATTTAGTTGGTACTTGTTTTAGTATGTGCGCCACTATTTGTGATGCATATCCCAAAATGGATAATGGAAGACTTGCATGACTCATCATTGAACTCACCATGTCTAACAAGGTGTAGTTCCTTATTTCTCTCACACCGTTCCACTGGGGCGTGTGTGGAGGAGTGAGTTGGTGTAGGATTCCAAACTCCTATAAGTAATAAATGATATGTTGATTAAGATATTGTGCACCTCGTTCTGAGTGGAGTTTCTTAATCTTCTTACAAATATGGATCTCAACATCATTATTTTTTTACGTTGAACTTATCAAGAGAATCCGACTTATACCTCATTAAGTAGATATATCCATATCTAATAATATTATCAGTAAAAGATATGATGTATGAGTACGCTCCCTTTGCTTCAACTACAAACAGTCCACACACATATGTATGAACCAATTCAAGAATTTCTTTAGCCCTTTAACCTTTCCCACAAAATGGGGATTTTTCAATTTACCTTGTAAGCATGAATGACATACGCCAAGTAGTTTTAGTTTAAAAGAATCTAAATATCCATATTAATGTAACTTTGTCAAGCATTTTTTGTTTACATTACCTAACTGGTGATGTCAAAGATGGGTGTGGTATGAGTCATGCGCAGTATCTCTACTATCGATTTCCTTGACTTGGTTTGTGTAATCCAACATATAAAGACTGTTGTATAATTGTGCCATACCCAAAAAAATTCTATCTTTGTAAAAGAAGAACCATTAATTTCCAAAATTGAAAAAATACATCTGTATCTAATATGGATACATAAATAATGTTTTTAGTAATAAATGGAACATTATAAGAAACCCTTAATACCAAGATCATACCAGTTGGAAACATGAGGTGGTAGTCCCTGAAAGCTATAATAGCATGTCCGGCTCCATTGGATGATCATAGATCTACCTCCCCTTAATCAATATTCCTGAATCTAATTTATTCTTGTATTTGGATACATATGTGAGAACCAAAATCCATATCCATATTCAATTTGTAGAAACAGATAGATTTAATTTGTTAACAAATTCACCTGAAGCTTCCTGTGGCTTCTTAGTGTAGGTACAGTTCATCTTCCAGTGGCCCTTCTTGACACATGAGAAATAAACAACCTCTTGTTCCCTTTCCTCCCCTTTTATCTTCCTTTTCTTGTAAGGATGTTAAGATGATTTGGGATTAAATATCTTAAACTTCTCATCCCTCTTATTCACCATAAAGACAAAATGATTTTCTCACTTCATATCATTTTCTACATGGAGAATGAGGATAAATATATCATATAGAGACTTCTCAATGTAGTTCATATTTAAATTGACTAAAAAGTTATAGAAGATATGAAAGAGTGATACGAGAATGAGATCAGTGACCAGTTATTCGGGGAGTTTAAACCCTACTAACTCCAGGCACTGAATGTACCAAATGATCTTGACTACATGAGCCCAACAGGGGAACCACCTCTAAGCTTACTCTGAAAGAGTGCCTTAGATATATCATAACTTTCATGTCATGCTCTCTCCTGATAAAGAACATAGAGGTGCTCAAGCATTCTATTAGCATACTTGTTTTCAAGAGACTTCATGAGCTCACTAGACAACGATGATAGCATCAAACATTGAATGATGACTGCGTAGTTCATATGTTTCACATAGACCAATAAATCTTCATCACTCTCCTTTCTGGAAAGAGGATCAGGTAACGATGACTCCAGCCCATCAAACATCCATTCATAGTGTAGGATAACATGAAGTTGTCTAAACCATTCCTAGAAGTTACTACTGGTGAGGATATTGTCTTTATCCATAATTGATCGCAGGGGGAGTGTGGTTGATGAGATTTTCGTTTTTATTCTAAAATTAAAATAGCAGATCATTATTACTTTCTTGATTACATTTTATGATAAATAATAAATTTTATTTAAGAATCCCATTATTATATCAAGTCTTAATGACCCTATCCATTGAACTCAAAATGTCAAGTTTCCATGACATTCTAGTGGAAATGATCCATATTCCCATTTACATAAACCCAACAAGAGTTGTTCAGGCTATTAGAAGTTATTTAGGTAGACAAGTATTTTCCAACTATGGGAATGTAGCTCCTTGATCTGTTGAGTGGACTCCCCAATCCTAAAATCATGAATCTGGATTTCCTCTACTCTTGCCTCCATTATTACACTGAGTCTAGAAAGTTTTACTCGTTTTGATGTAATATGGTTAAGTCAACACGAAACCTCTCATAAGGGATTCTTGTATAAAAGTAAGTATCCCAACAGGGGTTGGTCAAACAAATTGTTTTATTGAGTTTTTCCAATTAGCACGTAATGGAAGGGTTGGTCTGACTTAATATTTTATTTGAGGGATTTTTATCTCTTATGCATGAATTGATTATTATTATTGTTATCACATGCATGTTAATATTAAGTGGAACTCACTTAAGTGATAAACCATGTCTTTATAATATTTACGCATATGTCTTGTTTATTTTAGTTTCATCTTGCATGATTTTTTAATTCATTAATTATGTGATCATGAAAACACATCAATAATGATAAACCGTGAAACTAATAGAAATAAAATTAAATAAAGGTAATGATCATGAGATTTTATAACTATTAGTTTATTTGGTGGTTGATAAAATAACACTAACCTAGGGCGAAACATCTTGAACCTTTTGGGATTGTGTTTATAACTTTCCATTTATCCACCTCTTTATCTCCTAGGATTGGATTCGTCTCAACTCCAGCATGAACCACCTCCACTAGCTTGGGAGTTCCATCCATTACATTAGCATTTTTTATCTCACATGCAGGGGATAGGTAAAATGGGGTTTACATAAAAGAATCCTTGGGCATAAAGGCCCTACATATTAATGAGGAGAAGGCTCACAGGCCAAAAAATTTAATTTAAATAAATTAATTAAAAGAAACCATCCATATACAATGTTCTTTGTATATCTCATGATCATCCATACATGAAACGATATTTATTTATAAATAAAACAAGAATTCTATTCATTAATCATTATTGTTTAAGATAAATAACACTCTAATCAATTAATTATCATCTTTAATTAATCAATCCTTTTATATTAAAACCTTATCTAAATTTCCTTGAGATTATCATCAATCATAATTTTAGAAAAATAAATTCATTTAAAATTATCTCTATACGCAACTTGTACATTGGAGGAAAACCTGTGAATTCTTATTCATAACTACCCAATGAGGTGAAATGAAAATTAAAAAAATGTCAAATTAAACATGTATGTATAAAACACCAATCAAGTGTCATGCCTCAGCTTTATGCCCACATGATGGTACATGTCTCAAGGGTTGGTATAATATAATAATAAATCTACTTAATTTGGATGAGTACATGATGTGTAGATCCAACTAAACAGCATATACTATTTGTCACCGTCCATCTGAGGTACACGCCTGGGAAACTTTCTCGTGAGTGTACTTCAGAAATCTTCAGAGTACGGGGCATGTCCAGTGTGTCACCCACCGTGTAGTTCCTCATTACACGATATCCAGCTAGTAAAGATATGCATGGGGTACATGGTCCAAACCTAACTCTATGGGAATACACGTCATGTATAGTGTCCCACACGATGGGTAATCTGGAAACTGCATGCCACCTATTGTTAGTCAACACATGGAGTCATTAAGACTTAGACAAATTCCAATGACACATCTTGGTTTGGCGGTGCAGACCTAGTGCATTGGACCTTCGCTACATGGTGTGTACTTCCGAATGCACATCATGTGTTCTGACGTTGTATGGTCAGTGGTCTTGCTTGTCGTTGATTGAAGTTATATGCATCCCAAATTAATTACCTATTCTTAGAACTTTAGTATAGCATATGTTCAGGGTCGATCCATAGGGAACCGTGGCGTGCATCAATTCAATTGAGTTAATACTTAATTTAGGTGAAGTATGCAAAATTTAGAAACGATTGGGTTGATTTAGGGTTTTGATTGAAACTAAATTGATTTACTATGAAAAATGGATACAGTTTAAAAGAAAACAACGGGTAAATTTAAAGAGTTCATAGAAATTGAATGAAAAGACGTGTCGGGACTATGGTGAATAAGGAGATCCTATGCAGATTGTTTAAATGGTTGTGTTGTTCATAATAATTCAATCATTCAGGATTTCATTTTGTTACAAGATTTCCTTGGTCTGGTTCCTCTTGTTCGGAATTAGAGCAGCTGTCTCCTTGGTCCGGTAGTCAATGTCCTTAATTCTTTATTACGTCCAGTCCATTTTTGAATCGTTGAAAACCTTCCAATGGTCATGGATGTTTTCACCGTTACTTTTCTTTTGTATCGCTTAGAATCCTTCCCTTGGTCTGGCTAAGAATTCTCAGTTATATTAGACAGTGGTTTAAGAAGAGTAAGATGAATTACAACGATTCAAACACAACTATATAAAACAATATAAAAATTTTGATCCCATCGTCCACATCCCCAACATGAGGGGTTTAGTTACACATAGCATTTAGGAGAGAAACGACACACATGATACCTGACGGATTCATCGTGTAGGCGTTGAGGTAGAGTATCAGAAGGGGGAACGGTGGAGTGATGATAGTAGCTTCAAGAATGGTGATAGCAGATCTTCTCTTTCCTCTCAATGGTTCTGAATTCCCTAAATCCGTAGCCCAAGGCCTCATTTTATAGAAAAATATTGTACATAGCATGTATAGAAAGTACATGCCGGGTAATTTTCGTCAACGCATTTTGGCGCCATTTTCTCCGCTAGTAGGTGGCCGAGCACGCCATTTTTGACTTTTGAACCCGGCACCGCCAGCAAGTTGAGTGTACACGGCATGTAGCACCGCCATACATGGTGTTTAGTATCCAAATTTTGGTCTCCAACACCTTCTAGAACAGCAGACACGGTGTGTAAAAGTTCAAACACGCCATGTCTTCATCAACGGCCACATGGGCGTGTGGACTTTTCTTCGGCAACCACCGCTTCTAGAAAGTAGTACATGGCGTGTCGTGCCACCACACACGGTGTGTATCTTCTGCCTGGGGACATGGGCGTGTACTCCCTCCTTCGTTCTGTGTCCCTGCCTGGATGTACACGGCGTGTATAAAAGTACACGCTGTGTAGTTTCAAAATTTTCACATGCATCCCTTGATTCGTGTATTGAGCCAGAAAGCTCCTGAAAGTAAACAGAATCACCAAAATCAAAGAATATGTTCATAAAACAACATGTATTTGATGAAAACATGTTTTTATCTTCAATTATATATACGGAAAATGTATACAAAAATTGGGTGCATCAAATTCTCCCACACTTAGTCTTTTGCTTGCCCTCAAGCAAAATCTCAACATCTAATTAAGAGAGACTATACTTTAAAAGGAAGGCATTTAAGTAATCAAATATAAAACTGATAAATTTATTGAGTAAAAATTCTAAAATGCACCAACAAATTCAATTCATAAGATATTAAAATCATGCCTCATATATAATGTAATTAACTACTCTCATCCTCTTTCAACACATGTTTCAACCTTTCAAAAATAAACTTCCCACTTGATGATTTACCTTACCAGTTAAAATCGCACTCCACACTCAAGATGTTTTTGATCAAAGTTATGCTCAATCCAAGGCATATACACTCTATCCATAGGTTTTCAAGATATCTTGTTCTCTAATTCCGAAAAATTGAATTACAAAAAATCATGAGGGATTTATCAATAAGGTTCAGATGTTTCTGTGGATAAGGGTTGGTAGGTTCAGATGTGAAAATAAATTCTGAGGCTTGAAAAAGGATGGATAATTCCTTTAAAAAACATTGCATGATATTCAATGTAAAGCTCACTAAAAATACATCCTTCAAAATCTCAGTCAAATGCTTTTGTAATCGTGACCAACTTCCTTAGGTAAGTAGGGATTATGGTCAAATAAGCATAAGGTCCCCTTATTGTTTGTTTGTTGTTGTTGTTTTTTTAAACAAAAAAACACAAGGGAATCCCTTATGAATACAATGAGTAGATGTTCAGAACCCATTCTGCCCCAAATAATCAAGAGGCACTCCCCCACACTTTATTTCGTGGCTGTACACAAAAATATGCCATGTATTTCCAACTCCCTCTTTAAAGCTTAAATGAATAATCATGCAATTTTTAAAAAGAAATAGGGTAGGAAGGGAAATAGGCTTCTAATGTGGCTTCCTATAAAGGCTGTTCATGGCTTATATGGGCTTAACGAAGATTAAATGTAGGGTAGGTCTCAAGATAAAGGGGTTGAAACAATCTAATTCCTAAATCATGTTAAAGTAATTCGAAAATTTCATCATTTTTCGAAAAGAAAAACTTACAAATTCTGGTAGTGATGTATATCCTAAGAATCTTTCAAGAAAGAGGGAATTATAAAAGAAAGACGAAAAATGGTTTAGAATACCTCTCAGGAGTGGAAAAATAATAAAGGGGCAATCAGGTCATGACATGCATATAAATGACTAGCCTAATTAATGTAATTTAAACAAGGATGAAAGGTTGCAATTGAAACTATATTAGCAATCATTTTAAAATACTTAAAAACTAAAAAGCATGTAACCTTTCCAAAATTTCCTACTGATAACTCTAGCATTTATATGACTGATTAACCAAAATTTCTTTACACTTTCAAATATAGAGTCTAAAAATGTTGTCTCCTAGGTTAGTTTATGGGAAAAGACTAAGGTGAATGATATAGATGCGCCCACACACTTAATACTGAACATGGTCCACCAAGTGCAACAACAAGGTAAAGGGTGGGAAATGGGGAGAAATGGGGGAAAATGAGGGATTGCAGTGGAAGAAGTAAATCCAAAAAGAAATAAAATAGAAATAAAAAAAATACTCCCCTCGTGAAAAGTGATGCTCAAGGTGCTCCATGTCCGTACCTGTGACTGGCGAGAGAAAAAAAACGACAAACATGCAAAACAGCACGGTGAAAAAAATGAAAGAAGAGATATATAAGATAAAGGAAAATGTCAATATCATGGGGTCGCCTCAGGGGAGGCATCATCCAGTACATAATCGACAGGTAGAGACGGCGCAGGAGGCGTGGAAGGGTGAGGCTCTGACACGGCATCAGGAAGGGTAGCTGAAGAAGTAGGAGCCGCATGTGCTAGACTCAGGATCGGAAGCTCAGCAGCAGGCCCTGGCCCAGCAGAAGTGGCAGTAGAAGAGATCACCGTAGTCATCGGAATGGAATCGGTGGCCGGCGCAGTAGACAGCGGTGGAGCAGCAGCAGAAGGGACAGGAACGGAGGTAGAGGCTGGTGGATGAGGTAGTGGAACACCATGAAGCTGAGCAATATGCACCAACATATGATCCATCCGGTCCTGGAGGCCTTCCAGATGAATCAAATGGCGTGCAATGGTGTCCTGGAGGCTGATGATATGGGCTAACTTCTACTCCATCGTGGCTAGGAGGAGGGAAAGGGTCAGATCGACTGAGGGTGCGGGGGTAGGTGGGATGGGGGATGAGACAGAAGAAGGAAGGTCAGAAGAAGTGGGGTCAGTAGGATGTGGGTGAGGTGGAGAAGCTGGAGGGGGTGGGGAAGGAGGAGCGGGGTCAGCAGCTAGGGCAGGGTCAGCAGGTGGGGCAGGGTCAGCAGGTGGCGGGGCTCGAGCCTGAGCAAGGATGTAAGCTCCCCCTGCTTCCGGACCAATCCCATGTCAATGAGCATGAGGAAGTCCATCCATTGGGGTGAACCTATCATGTCATGAGGTAATGAGGGCTCGAATACCCCCAAGTGGTGGGCAAGACGGGTGGTGTAAAACACGTCGTTCAGGTTGCCCTGATGGCCGGTAAACATGGAGTGGAAATAGGAGGCGGCCAGATAGGGGAGGTCCGGGTAGGCGTGCCAGATGACACAGGTAAGAAGATCCACGTCACAGCCAGCCATGACCCCCATATCCCCATGGCGGGGAAAAACGATGGCGCTGAAGCACCGGTGGGTGAAGCAAAGGATAGGGTCGGCTATAAGAGTGCTCTTCTCGGAAGTGGGGGAGTACCTTTGGTCAGGCCCGACAATCTCCCGCCACATGGAAATAAGGTCAGAGCGCTCGGGCCAGGTCAAGTCAGAAGTGGGGGGGGGGGGGGTGTGATAGGATGGGGGTAGAAGTCGCACCCTCGGCCAAAATTTTTTGTTGTATGAGAAAAACGTCGGCCACCTATCCGAAATCGAACTACTGGCACCACATCGCCAGGTGTCTCCCGGTACTCTACTCCATCGAACTCAAAGGAGGCCGTAAACTCCAAAAATAAATCTCAGAACACAGGAGTGCTGACCTGGAAAATATCGAGGAGTGATGTGTGCCTGAGAAGTACCTCCAACTCCTCCCAAATACCGAGCCGCTGTGGAATGATGTTGTCATGGTACCGGCCGCTCAATGGTATCGGCCGACGAGAGAAGCGTCAGATCCTATCGTATGCAAGTTCAGTGACCGGGAATACCATGCAGGGATAGGGAGCACCTACAGGTCCCGGACCAGGGGCCGGTGCAGCAGCAACATCTAGCTCTGGAGGTGGATCCGCCGAAGAAGAAGGTGGCTCGGTGGAAGGTGTGCTCGAAGAGGGACCAGCTGCTGAGGATGAGGGTACATGGAAAGTGGAAGATGGTGCAGCAGAAGTAGGCCTAGGCTCATTTAAAGGAGTGAGTGGTGGCAGAATGGCCAACGGAGGGAGCTCAAAGACCGGAGCATCGGGGTCCGGCTGCGTAGGTGGTCGGAGTCGGATCCGACGATAGTTGGGCCCCTCGCCCTCGGTGGCGGAGGTTGACTGCTTCCTGCGGGAAGGATCACGATCTGCCATACCCTGGACTGAGGATCACAATGTGAGAAGAATCATAAGGAGAAACGCCCCAAATCGACAGATCTGGAAAAGGGGGGGTTTGGGTGGCGTTCGAGAGAAGAAACAGGAAGAGGGGAGGAAATTGGGATGGTCGTGTGACACAGCCTCAAGCCGGGTACCCTGCTACCTATATAGCTGCGGTACATGGTGTGAAGTTTTGGTACACGCCTTGTATCCCATTTTTTGTGGTTTATATAAATAAATATAATTATTATAGTAAACTATATAATAATTATTATTTATAATTAAAAATAGATATATCTACTAATTCTATTATACATAAACCTATACACTCCGTATATCGGGAAATACACGCCGTGTATTTTAAAATAAGAAAAAGAGTAGTACAACCATTGGTCTGATGCTTGGGGCGGGATTCGAACCGGCGATCGGCCGATTCGAACAGACACCCTCACCCACTAGAGAAAAGGTTGTTCTACTGTTCATATTTATTTTATATATATATTTATTCTATACAGCCTATACACATGGAAAGAAAGAAAAGCACGGTGTATGGTTTTTATTTAGGAAAGGATGGGGGTGAAGTAGGGAGATTAGCGCAATTCAAAACCGGGTCTTGTGAACATGGTGCCGAGACTTTGCCAATCCTCCAACTTCACCCGCATTTAATTTCTTTTTTTTAAATGGTTTTCATTTATATTTGAAAAATCATGGCGCACACGGCGTATATCGGAGTACACGTTGTGTGGTTTTATTAAAAGAACAAATGATGGAAATGGGATGGTTGTCTGGATTCGAACCCAGATCATTTGAAACCGGATTACGATTCTAGCCAACCGGTCCATCCCAACCATGGGTTTTAATAAACACATTTAAATATATATATAGATTGACAATACCACACACGTTGTGTAATTAAAAGGAGGAACCTCGTGCCAAAGTTAGGTCAGGAGGATTCGAACCGAGGACGACTCGAATAAACTCTAGTGACTTTTCCATCGGCACCGAAATCATCCCTTGTTAGTTATTTGTTATTCTATAGATTTATACTATTAAGTTTACAAATTAAAAAGATAAGTTCACTCCATGTATATAAGTGGGACACTGCGTGTAACCTCTGGGTTGCCTCCCAGGAAGCCCCTTTGTTTTAGGTCGTTGGCTCGACCTACTTACCTTGCTTACCTGATATTTACAGTGGATAATGGTCCCAATAGTGGCCTCCCTGGCCATCTAGGAGTTGCAAATTCTCGAGCTCTTCTTTAATAGGAATTTCTGGAATGTTAAAGTTATCAGAAATATAAGAATATACCAGATCATCCACCAGATGATCATCTATAGTAGTTATTGCCGAAAAATCCTCATGATTGGTCAATGATGCCTGCATAATGGATTTGAGAACATTGTAGGAGAATCTCTCATATCCTACCTGTAAAATAATCGCCCCTTGGTGCACATCAATGAGCGCCTTCCCAGTGGTGACCAATGGTCCTCCCAAAATAAGAGGCACCTCCGGATCCTCCCCCATGTTGAGGATGATGAAATCAGTAGGGAGAATCAGCCTACCCACATTGACAAGTATGTCCTCTAGTAGTCCCTTCGGGTGCTTGATGGATCGACCAACAAGTTGAAGGGTGAAACAGGAAGGCTTGATCTCGTTGAACCCCAGATTCTTGAAACCTTCGAGGGGCATGAGGTTCATGCTGGCCCCTAAGTCACAAAGGGACTTTCTGAACTCACAGGATCCAATAGTACAAGGAATGGTGAAACTACCTGGATCTTGGAGTTTGGGAGGAATGGAATGTTGAGCCACCGTGGAGCACACCTTATTTAGTGCAATAACGCCCCAATCCTCCATTTTCCTCTTATTTGAGAGGATTTACTTCATGAATTTGGTGTATGTTGGAATTTGTGTCCGGGCCTCCGAAAATGGTGTGTTGATATGTAGCTTCTTGAAAACATCCACGAATTTGCTGAATTGATGGTCCAGCTTCCTCTGCTTAAATCTTTCCAGAAAGGGTAAGGCAGGCTTGAATAGTTGGATTACTTCCTTTTTTTATTTTTTAAAGCCTACTTCTGAGGGATTTTGGATGAGGAGGGGTCAGTATTGGTACCATTTTCATCAATAGTGGGTGTGGATGCACCTTGATGTGCTGATTGGTTCTAGTGGAGCTCTTTTCCACTCCGGAGCATGATAGCATTGGCCTCCTCCCTTGGGTTCTTTTTGGTGTTCCCTGGTAATGTACTGGGCTGCCTCCCTGAGAGTTGATTTGTGAGCTGGCCAATCCGATTCTCCAAGCCTCTAATCGAAGCTTCCTGATTCTAAAAACGAGTCTCAGCAGTAGATATGAATTTAGTCATCAGATCCTCTAACCTTGAGGTGTTCTCCTGCTGAGGTGGCTGTTGAGCCGGTGGAGGAGGTAGCTATCGTGGCTGCTGTGGACGAGGGTTTCGATACCCTTGTTGCTGATGAGGACCCTGCTGGGGTTGTTTTGGCCTTTGGAATTGGTTCTGATATGGAGCCTGGTTGTAGTTGGGTGGTCACTAGGGCGGAGGATTCTGTTGTTCTTGGCCCCAGCCTGTGTTCTGTTGATCTCACCATGCTGGGTTTTGGTACTGCTGTTATTAGTTGGGCCCTCGATTTTGGGCAACATAACTCATCTCGCTCATTGAGGGGCCTCCAGCCGAACCCAGACATTCTCCCATGATGTGGTTATCACCACAGTCTCCACATACTAGATGGTTCGCCGCATGAACTTGAGATTCTCCTTTGAGGTTCAATGCATCGATTTTGTTGGACACAACGTCCAACTGAGTAGCTAACATAGTGGTAGTGTCATTGTTTTGCATACCTCGCTTTTGAGTCCCCTGCTCGGAGTGCCACTGGAAGCTATTGGATGACATGTCTTCTAGTAGTTCGAATAGTTCTTCGGGGGACTTCCGCATCACCGTACCTCCAGCAACAGCGTCCACCACAGACAAGGTATTCGTGGTAAGTCCTCCATAGAAGGTCTAGACTTGCATCAAGAGTGGGAGTCCATGATGGGGGAATTTTTGTAACATCTTTTTGAAGTGTTCCCAGGACTCATACAACGACTCGGAGTCGTGCTGCTGGAAGTTACGAATCTGATTCTGGAGTATCACCGTCTTGGATGGTGGCAAGTATTTGTACAGGAACGCCTAGGCTAGCTCCTCCCAGGTGAGGATAGATCATTGTGCAACCCTTTGATACAATCCTTTGCCTTATCCCATAGAGAAAAGGGGAATAGGCGAAGACGGATGGCGTCCTCAGACACGCCATGGTACCGAAAGGTATCGCAGATCTCCAGAAAGTTGGAGAGATGGGCGTTCGGGTCCTCACTGGCGAGGCCTCCAAAGTATACTATGTTCTGGATCAGCTACATGATAGCAGGCTTCATCTCGAAGTGCTGGGCCTGGACCAGAGGACGAACGATGCCCGTATCAGCACTGTGAATCGATGTAAGTCCATACTCTATAAGGGTACGCCTTGGAGGTTATTGTTGATGGGGTGGAGCTTGCATAAACTTCTCTTGAGGGGAAAAGTATGGCCGTGGGAAGAGTTATTGTGGCGCCTGTTGGTAATCCCTTTAGAGGAATTCCATGAAGGCTCCAGGAGGTTTCTCCGGTAGACCAGCAGCAGGAGGCTACTAATCCTGGTACTGATGCTCAGTCGCAGCATCTACGGCTGGTGCTCCTTCTTCCTTGTTCGCGATGGGTTGCGGTTGATGGTTGTGAGTTTCTGTCCGTGTACGCTGATGATGAAGCAATTTCCATTCGATTTTCGGGTCAATCGGAAATAATTCCGAATAATTGGCACTTCTAGATCGTGTAAAGCGTCGAAACATACACTTTAAGATCTTCACAACACAAAAACAGAAACCAGGCGTAAAAGGGAAAAAAAATTTGAAATGGGATTAGAAAAGAGATTTTTGATAATTTTTTATTTTTATTTTCCCTTAAATAAATTATTAACACAATTTAAATCTTAGCACTAAAACCAAAAGGGGTCCCCAGCAACATCACCAAAATTTGGTCTAGCTTGTCTTTGATTTAAGTTATATGCGTCCCAAATTAATTACCCGTTATTAGAACATTATTATAGCATAAGTTTGGGGTTGATTCACAGGGAACCGTGGAATGCATGAATTCAATTAATTTAATACTTAATTTAGGTTAAGTATGCAAAATTTAGAAATGATTGGGTTGATTTTGGGTTTTGATTGAAACAAAATTAATTTACTTTGAAGAATGGATACAGTTTGAAAGAAAACAACGCGTAAATTTAAATATTTCTTAGAAATGTAAAGAAAAGACGTGTCGGGGCTGTGGTGAATAACGAGTTCTAAAGAAGATTGTTTAACTGGTTGTGTTGTTCATAATAATTCAATCATTCATGATTTCATTTTGTTACAAGATTTACTTGGTCTGGTTCCTCTTGTTTGGAATTAGAGCAGCTGACTCCTTGGTCCGGTAGTCAATGTCCTTAATTATTTATTACGTCCAGTCCATTATTTCAATCACTGAAAACCTTCCAATGGTCATGGATGTTTTCACCATTACTTTTCTTTTGTATCGCTGAGAATCCTTCCCATGGTCTGGATAAGAATTCTCAGTTATATTAGACAGTGGTTTAAGAAGAGTAAGATGAATTACAAAGATTCAAACACAAATATATAAAAAAACATACAAATTATTATCCCATCATCCATAGCCCCAACATGAGGGGTTTAGTTACAAATAGAATTTAGGAGAGAAACGACACACGTGATACCTGACAGATTCATCGTGTAGGCGTTGAGGTAGAGTATCAGAAGGTGGAATGGCAGAGTGACGACAGTAGCTTCGGGAATGATGATAGCAGAGCATCTCCTTCCTCTCAATGGTTCTGAACACCCTAAATCCGTAGGCCAAGGCCTCATTTTGTAGAAAAATAAAGTACACGATGTGTATAGAATGTATACGCCGTGTACTTTTCGTCAACGCGTTTTGGCGACATTTTCTCTTCTGGAAGGTGGCTAAGTACGTCGTTTTTGACTTTTGAACATGGCGTCGCCTACAAGTTGAGTGTACACGGCGGGTAGCGCTGCCATACATGGTGTGTAGTATCAAAAGGTTGGCCTCCAACCCCTTCTAGAACAGCAGACATGACGTGTAAAACTTCAAACACGCCGTATCTTCAACAACGACCACATGGGCGTGTGGACTTTTCTTTGGCAACCACCTCTTTTAGAAAGTAGTACACGACATGTAGCGCCGCCACACACGACTTGTATCTTCTTCCTGGTGACATGGGCATTTGGTCCGTGTCCCTACCTGGATGTACACGGTGTGTATAAAAGTACATGCCGTGTAGTTTCAAAATTTTCACATGCATCCCTTGATTCATGTATTTAGCCAGAAAGCTCCTAAAAGTAAACAGAATCACCAAAATCAAATAATATGTTAATAAAATAACAGGTATTTGATGAAAACATGTTTTTATCTTCAATTATATATATGGAAAATGTATACACAAATTGGGTGCATCAATCAGGATCCATTGGCACCTTCAAATAAGATCCTATGTTTTATTTTAATCAAAATTAAATGAAAAGATAATTTCTGTAATGTGAAAAAGAAACAAATGAGGAGGAAAAAATATTGAGATTCAGATATGTAGAATGACTAACTCTAATTGAAACAACTAAATTATTAAATTCATAAATCATAAACGAAGTATTTATTTAATTATAAACTATGATGTAACCACTCTGATACCACTTGAAGGGTTCTGGCGTAGTGGAAGCGTGTTTAGGCCAGCACCCAACATTGATTTTTACCATGGTCAATGATTATTCTAGGATCAATACGATGATGAATTCCAGTCTCCACATAATAGAATTAAATATTTAGATAAATAAGTAAGAGGCTCGAAACCTTTATAGAGGATCTTTCAAATCATGCTTATAATTAATTTAATTAATTTCATAAGGAAAATAATACGTAGATCTTTGGTATTTTGTTCGTTGATGATGTTAATCATCCTAAATGACCCTTATATATTTTCTTGTTACACTTATAGGTATCCAAACTAGAATCCCTCTAGCGGTGATCCACACATGCTCCGATGGCCTCCGATCAACATTGCTTGTTCTCCGGGAGCTAGCCCAGTGAAGAGAGTGTATTGCTTCGGTCTTTCTCGATCACTTTTTCTTCATCCTTGATGAATATATCTCATTCTTGAGTGGGTTGGGAAGAGGATTCAAGAGATAAATTGTCTAGCTCAATAATTATCAATTCACTGGTTGTGTGGTTCGGTACATGGTACAATAGACGTATGTGTATATTTATTGACATGTTGCTTCAGTTACAATATTTAATTGAGTAAAAGAAATTAAATACATTCATAACATTAGATAAAACCCAGGCCATTAATAATAATTCCATGTCATTATTTATGGTGTGCCAACTTGGGAAAAACAGAAATATAAAAAAAATTATGCATCACAAAATAATAGCAGCATTATTTTAATTTGTACTAACTAGTTAAATAATTATTTATCATCTTGAAAATAATTTTTTTTCTACCGAACATGCCTTTTTCCTCTCAAACTTCACTTTTATTTATTTAACACCTGAATAAATAATTAAATAATTTATTCTCTTAAATAAATATTTTATTTACAAACTAGTAAATAGATTTTTATTAAATGTTTAATAAAATGAATTAATATATTTTACCCACAATCTGGTGAATAAATATTTATTTAATTTATGAAATCATTTTAACTTCAATGATATTATTCTATTGTATTGAGAATAATATTTAATAATTAAATTCAAAAACAATTTAACGGAGACCACAAAAAACACTTAGTTTGTGACCCTCTAGGATTCTTTCTCGTTGGCATAGGTGGGCTTGCCTAAAGACCAAGAGTACTATCTAGCAATGGGTCAAGGCACCCAAGAGATAGAACATAATGTCAAAAAACAAAATTCACATAAGAACGCTCACTATGTAACCTAATTCCTTTGTCATAATATCTCATTACGTTGGTTTCATGATAGTGTCATCAATGTTTATGCTTGGTATGATGTTCATTTACTACCTGAAATAAACTCATCATTACACCATTACCATGGAATTTTGACTGACGGTTCTATTTCAATCAAAGGGTCGAGATATCAAATTCCATAAATGGAAGGGAAAATCCTTCTTCGAATTATCCATTAATAACAAGCCACTCATAATGCTCCCAACAAACCTTACATCCGGCCAACAGTCTGTGTGACGGTTTTCGTTAGTAAATCAATGTGCGTGAGTCATGACATGTATTAATGATAATATTAATGTATAAATACCATTATAAATGCTTGTAGATATAAATATCGAATGACACCAAAACATGCAGAATTTCTACTGGAAGGTCTGTTCTCATAATCTCTTGTCTTAGAGATTACCATGTGAAAACTTCATGAGAGGAAGTCCCATCGGCTTACGAGTACCCACACCTGACGGTATTCATTATATGTGTCCCATAGTAGTATGTAATCTAATAGTAGAAATATATTTAATAATGTTATTATACAATTTCAAGGTTCTCATCACAGTAGAGAACTTCCATGACCTTATCAATGCAACAAATACTCTAGGACATTATTAAATCACAGTCATGAAGAACAATGAACAATACGTAATAAGATGTTTAATATTTAAATACATTAAATATCATTGTAATAAATGTTCATCCAGTTGGTTCTAGGACACTAAATCTTACATAAGTTTTTTCCTTATAATCTTTTATAAAAATATCTCAATAATTAATATATGAGAAATTTATGGTGGTTAATAACATTTATATGGTTCATCCTCAGCATGGGACCCAACATTATTTCCTTGGATAGTCCTGTGGGTCTATTAAAACTATATATTATAATGAAATGAATAAAATTTTATCCAACTCCCATTAGACTTTATATATCCCCGGATTGGTATGATTGTACTAAATCCCATCAGATTACATGGTTTTTATTACAAAACCTAAACGAAAATAAATGTATGAAACTTTGTAACTTCAACATATATGTTTCATATGAAATGTTTTTTTTTAGTTTCACCTTCCATTTTCATCTATCATGAAATGCTTATCTAGTCTTGAATTTTATAAATTTGGAATAGTCTATCCATTTAACATCACTAAAACTATATTTTATAACCTAAATTTTATACTTTTAGTAAAAACTCAATGCCTTACAATCCCTTCCATGAAGCATTTTCCACTCTGCTCTATCCAGAAATTATGAACTGAACTTTTTTTTATTCTCTGAACAAAAACTCTGTACAAAACACCACTTCAACCCAAACCAAATATTTAGTTGGAAACACACTTCTGTCATGAATTTTATAACATTTTATCTTTTTTATACATGTGTATTGTAAAAAGTGCATTAAAATTTTCACCCCTTTATATAAGATCTCCATAAGTAGAAATGGTGGGATGAAAAATTCACTTTCTCGCTCACTAAAATTATAATTTTGTATTTCCTAAAAATTTGAATTTCATTAGAATTCTTCTCAATACTTATAGAACATTAATTAATATTCATTAATTCTCTAAAAAAATTTACCCTTATTAAACAGATCTAAATCATTTACAATTTGAAAAAAATAATCCACTTAAAATCAATCATTCAAGATTACCATAGTTTTAGAACTTTACAAAGTTATTTAAGGTATCTCAAAAAAATATCTATCAAAAAAATGTGTGTTCAAAATAATGTTTATGATGAAAAAACATTACTTATCCATTTTTAGTCATCTAGTTTAATCCATCCAATCATCCAAACTTATCGTGTATTATTATACACTACTTTATCAAAAACAACATTTTTATGGACTTATATACAAATTTTATTTCTATGGAAATCCATATGATGAACCTCTGTCCGACGGACTTCCTTTGGTGACATATGTCATAAATATACAAATATTAACGTCATAAGTTAACAAAATATTTTTGAATAGAAACTTCATATATTTTATCAATCTGTAAACCTAACCATCCACTATCAATTTATATATATCCTATCTATAATGAATTATATCTAATTTTTTTATATTTCTCTGGATTCACTAAATATGGTTGACAATATTGTGGAGAATTATAAAAATATTAGACACATGAAACTTTTTATGTCTGATGGCCTACTTTGACTATTAGTAGCTTCATCATTGGTATTTCTCTATATATATGAACCTTTTCAAGATATTTTATTTTCCTCCATTTTGAACTAGAAAACTGGAAACTCATTTTTAGGACATTTCATAGCTTGAAAAAACTAATCTTTTGTGTGTTTTTATTCTTCCATAAATAAAAAAACTAACAATAAACAACTTCTTACTACTCAAAATCTAATAAACATTATCTTGTGATATATTTATAGTTTTATGGGTCTACTAAAAACTTTTTACAGTTATCCTCCTAGATATTTTAACTCTATATATCTATCCATTTTTTCTATGTAAAAAAGTGTGTCAAGTGATCTTCATATTGTACACCTAGTGATTTAAGGTAGATCTTCTTTTCCACAAACAAAGAAACTTTCAATATCGTGACTTATTATAGAAACTTAAAATGGTAGGTTTTTTTCTAGTAAATATAATCTAGTGAAGGAGTTGTTTCACTCTATCCTTTCATAAATTCATTGTTTGATCCCCTTATTTCACATCTTTCAAATTTAATAGAATTTTATCAAGAATATTTTGTCCAATGAAAAATATTTTCTTCATAATTTTTTTCATGAAAAATTTCACTTCTTACCTTTAAAAAAAATCAAAAAACTTTTACTTCCAGCTTATTCTTTCCAATTACCTTTATTTGGTATCATTAATTTTATATGTTTATATATTCTGTCAAGAAGGTGTTTCCAAAACACAAAAATCTCTCTTATTTTATTCCACAAATGTTATCTTGTTTCATGAGTTCTTCATGATTTTGAAATCTTTGATTGAATAATAGAGCATTGTCTGACACAGTTATAAAGTTATATTACAATTTCAATGAAACTTTACATATTTAATAATTAATTAATTTCTTTATCTCTATCACTTATGTAAAAACATTTCTCAACAAACATCTATAAACATTATCATCAAAGTTTCTTAAAAAAACATTCTATGAACTCTTCAAAAAAAACTATTCGTAAATCAATGTTTTTTTAAAAATTATTTTTTTTATCAAGACATAAAAAATGACTTTTAGAGTCTTCATATAGATGCTTTATAAGGAAAATTTAAAAAACAATTTCCCTTGTATGAATCAATTCATTTTTACTTATTTGATTTATTTTTTATTTCATTTATCTTTTTACTATTTTCAATGGTTGACTCACAATTCTATTGATACTTGTTGGGAATATTTTGATTTCTAGATTTCTTCTGCTTACATCATAACGATATTCATTCTTTTATCACCATTTTGGGTTGTTATTCTATTATATATTGAATTTGATACATATTTATATGAATATGAATCATCTTTGTGACCATAATCACTGTATTAAAAAAATAGTCACGCACAAGAAATCGATTCATATTTTATATATTTTTCTTATTCTTTACATGTTTAATTTTGTTAGATTTCCCAAGTAAAATGAGATTGATTTTCCATTTTATAATATATATTTTGTACCACAAAACCAATTCACTATCCAAAAACTTGTTATAGAACAAAAAATGACCCATAAACAAAAATGATGTTTCATAAACTAGTTTTTATGCATAAATGTTTGAGTTATAAACATGGTATTTATGGGGTTTTATTACTACTAGTTGGGATATTATTTATGAACCAACCTTCATACCCCTTTATCTATTTAACATGGAAATAGTGTTAGGATTATATTCACTTTTGGACATCAATATTTATATTTAAAACTATTCTATTTAGAGCAGAAAATTCATAATAAACATTAGAATTATAGTTGGCAGTTACCTTAGTCATTGGTGTTTTTGAAAATTGATCATCAGATGACGCCAATGTATCCATATAATAGAGTATATCCAAATGAAAATAACTCCACTAAACATAGTTTGGTACATAAGGTCTTATTTTATCTTCCTTTAAATAATTTTCTTGCGAAAATTCTAGATCTTATTTTTTGATATCTCACTCAATACATTTCAGATTTATGATGTTCTTCTCATCCTCTACAATTGTTATTTTTTTCTTCACACTCCTATCTGATCTCTTCAAAAAGTTCATAAAAATATTAATGAATTATAATATTCTATTTCAATAAATATTCACATCATTTTACCTTATTATATTAGATCACTAGTAGATAATTCTTAAAATAAATGATATTTTTTCGAGTTTTCTCTAATATTTTGAATTTTTCTTTAATAATATCAATAGATTTATATTTATTTGTATTTCTTAAAAATATTCTCTCCCAACTTTAGATAAAGTTTATTTAATAACCTTGATTATAATACTCCTGAAAATTCATTTTTCGGTGTGATCAATACTCTTCATCTAATTTTATTCACTTGTTTCCTCTCTTTTCCTTAATTCTTCTATAATGTGGGAAATATCATTCTAAAAACTTCTCAAATAGGTTCAAGAATAAGTGAAAATTTATTTTTTGGAATTAATAATGATATAACATGAAGATGATATGCACTCATCTTGTAAATCCTCAAATATGTGATCTTTCTGAAATGCTCTTGTTCCATGTGAAGGAATATTTATACAAGAAATTTTACAAACATCATTTTGATCCTTGATTTGATTTGATCCTTCTAAGGTAGAGTGATATAATAACTCCTTAGTAGTTGATGTAACTGCAAGATCTTCTCCTTCTATTTCATATTTTATTTTAGTAGAATCACATCATGATAAAACTATATCATCTTTATCTTTTAATAATAGGGATACATTACTTATCTTATTCAACTCATTATTTATTCTATTCTTTTGAGTCTTGGATGAAATGAATATATGGCCATTTGTGGTAACAACTCCATCAAGTTAGTATTATTTTATTTATGAGATAATCTCAAAAATTTGAATACTTATAATAAATGAATAATGTAAATCCAATATAAGGTGATACATGATTCTATATTACCAATTTTTAGGATCACATTAGTATAAGACCACACAAAATGGGGTTGAATCACTCATGAATTACTTTTACCAAATAAAAAATTATATATTTTTCACCTCTTCACTTATATATCTGATGTAAATCTTTTCTCCATTGTACTCTATTTATTCGTTGGTTGGTATGCATGAATTATAATTAGAAATTCACTCTACACCAATGTTTGTTAATGTGATTTGACTAAAGATTGGAGACTACACCCCTAGAATGTCATGGTTATTATTCCATCTACACGACATCCTATTTGTTACGATAAGATGGATAATAAGTTATATGATTTTTGGTATCATATAAACCTCTACACCAATCAGTTACACCGAAAGATATATCTTGTGTAATGACCTCGAACCTATTATCCCAGAGTGGGTTGAGACATTACTACTTTGGTATAGGATAAATGGAATCTCATCTCAGTGGAATGAATAATTTATTAGTTTCCAGGAAATACATAAATGCATTAATATCATATTAAACTTGAAAACATAAAATACTATATAGTATTTTCATTGAGAAGACCATTATTCTATTTTATATATCCTTACACATCAATCAAAATAAACATACTAAAATCATCGGGAGAGGAAACATAATTTTGACCGAAGAGAAAAATGAAGTTGGATTTTATTTAAAAAAATTCTCAATCATTGTAAGTACCAAAAAGAGGAATGGGGTACTGTTAAATTAAAAATTAATGAATAAATAGTGCATAAGAAAATTAAATTGGTTTATTATATAGTGATCAAATAATTTCTTTTAATGGAAATCCATGTATACACACTAATGATTAAAATGAAATTGAAACATAAATATTTACAACCTTAGAAAGTTTTTAATCACAATCCCCATGAATAGATTATCAAAAAAAGATAATTTAATACCATTAATATTAATATTTTCATTATATATCAAATCAAATGGGTCATATATACACCACACAAAGGAATAAGTGGTGAATACGACATATGTCTCAAGGAAGTTTAAGTGTGGAGAGAAACACTTACCTCAGGTTTTAATTCCATAGTATGTTTCAAAAACTCCTTTATAATAAATAAATTTTTATTATACATAAATTTTAGAAGAATAGACATATATTTAATACCATATATTATTTAATTATATTGTTTTATCTCATGATTATTAATAATTCTTTGTTATAATCATTGTTTGGGGGATAATTAGTTTGTTTTTCATGTATATTTTGGTTCGTTTATCTCAGTTATTTTAATTTTATCATGTTTATATAACCTATATAATTTAATACATGATATAAATATCATATATATTCATTATATATTTGTTTATATAAATCTATAAATGTTTTAATAGAAAATGGATTACATCATTCATGGGGATTGTAGGTCGTACGTACGTGTGAATTTTGTTACAATTTTTCTTGATGAACGGATATAAAATAAAATAAATATTCATTAATATTTTCATAATCATTATTATGTTATATTTAGTATTTATATTAGTCAAATCTATCCTTATAACCATACATGAAAAAATTAATTGAAAAAAATTTCCCATCGCTATGTGGAGGCGGTAGTCCACACATTCACATGAGAGACAAAATTTCTATCGAAAAAATTTTGAAGGTATGAATATATATGCAATATTATATTTATAGTATTTTTTGTCATAAATTTCACATATATTTATTAATTTTATCCTGACGGCCTCCCATGTAAAGAATAAGTGAAAAATGAATAGTATCGCTTCGGGGGTGGTAGTCCATCGTACACATGAGAGAGAATATCGTATCACCCATAAAATAGAATGTGAGCAGGTACATGTGATATAATAATTTAGAAAAGTATAATAATTTCTTAAATGTCATATAAATATGTTAAATATTTCGTTGAATGCTTTCATTAATGGTGATGATGGAAAGCGAGGAATATAGGTTCGTGAGGCGGTGGTTCACTGTACAGACGATCAACAGTTTTTTTTTACATTTGATGGAAGTGGTTATGTATATAGTTTATTATATTAACATTATAAAATATTAGTATATGGTAGCTACTGATTTTAATATATCCTTATTATTTATTTATATTATAATGAGGTGGAAGAAGAAAGAAAACAACATGTAAGTTTCAAAATGTCACCTCTTCTTCAGAGAACCTCTTTAGGTTTATAAATAAAGCCTTCTTAAGAGGGTTTGATAATTAACATAAGGACTCTAGTATTTTGGTATAAAATTGAGTAATATATTTGGGCGGTTATGTTTTTATCCAAAGGACATTGGAAGTGTGAATAATAGAGGATATAGAGTGTCTTTTTATAAGTGGGGGAGAGGACACACTTGGAATTTCTAGAAAGAAAAAGTGATACCCACGTTTTTCTAAGAAAAATTCCTAAAAATGGGTATTTATAAAAACCTATAGGCAATAAGGTCTAAATAATTCAATAAATTTGGGTTTGGAAAATTGGAAGGCCATTTTAACCCTTATCTTATTTGTTTAACCCCACTGTAAAGCAATTTTTTCCTTAACCATTGTAATTAAGTTTTACTATTGCCAACATTCATTATGGTAAAAATTGATTTTTACTTATTAGATAATATTAATTATTCTGATTCTAAATATAGAACCCCTTTTTAAAAATTTAATTTATATAACCAAAATAACTTAATTTAATATAAAACCCATAGATGCGATGAAAAGAGGTTTTTGAAAGAAAATATATCATTGGCATCGAACAATTTTTTATTAAAATTGAACATAAAATTGATACTAATGAAATAAATTAGTTAAATATTAATATAATTGATCTCATTTCTCTTTAAATCCAATTTTAAATACAATTAACTGGGTAAATAATTTAAACCAAAAAGATGTTTTCAATAATACCCAATATCATTCAGTATTCATAAAAAATATCTAACATTTCATAAAATTATCAAAACATAAAACCTAAGATAATATTGAGATATATATTTCATAACTTAATTTTATTATTTCTAAAAAAATTATAAAATTTGTTGAAATTAATTTTAAAATATTCTTATAAAGAACGATGAAACTACCATTTAGAAAAATATAATTTTTAGGAAAGCAATTCATTCTATTTCAAAAGATTTTTATTTTCATTTATAATCAATTGATAACTAATGTGTTTATTTCATATATTTGTAAAAATTATATATTTCAAAATTTAATTTTCACTATTCATACCCATGAATTTAATGACTAGGTTATAACGATATACTATATTATAGTTCATTTTTCCACATGGTTTCTTATTTTGCAGGCTATCAAAGAGATTGAATTTATTTAGAAGGTAATATATTTTAAGATGTAAGGGTGTTAGTTTATAATATAATGTATGTGTTGTGTTTCAAATATTATATCATATGTGATGGTCCTCTTTTAAAATCATGGGGTGTTACATTTTACCACCATAAATAAATTACATAATTGAAATTTAATATTGAACTCAATAATCAAGGGTTTGAAATATGAAAATACATTTGTTGAAATCAAACATTATAAAAAATTTTAAAAAACATTATCTTGATAAGAGATAAAGATAAGTATCAAGGTTCTACATATTGACAAGTTACTAGGTTTCCATGTATGAATCAATTGGTCTAAAGTGAGGATATGGACATGGAATGAAAGCATGATTAATTATTGAGAGTGATAGAGATAATTGATAATAAGAATGTGAATGATATATGAGAAGTATAAGATCTAAAATACTTAAATATAAAATTATTTAAAAGATCATTTGATTCAATATATATGAAGTTAATATGATAAATTTTTTTTTTCAAGATATATTTCCTATATTTGAGGAATTATTTTAATATATATGAATATAAGGAAAAATAGTTACTTAATGTATTTATATTTAAAATGCACAATTTAATAATTTTGTTATGCTTTGATTAGTTTTAAATTCATATCTTAATCCAAGAAATTAATGTCTGAAAATGATTTATTATTCTCGAATCACAAAAATAATCTTTTAACATATAGAAATATCTAGAGAGAAGTGATAAGTATTTCCCCATAAAACTAAATATTCTTGATAATCAATCTGGTTGGAACAAGTTATATAATAAATTAATCTCAAAAAATATATAGTAGTTCCAGTAGATTAAAATTAATAATTATACATCAAAACATTTAAGTAAAAATAATAATATATTAACTAGAAAATAATATTGGGTAGTGGGAGGTGAAACACCCTTGTCACCCTTTGGTTGTGGGTTTGTGCCACATACCCTTTCTAAATGTGATGGGTTTTCACCCAACATGCATGTTAGCCTTTTTCCAAAACATTATTAATATAATTCCTATATTTTTACCAATTTTTGATAACCCATAATTACATCATCATTAAAGGTAAGATAAAATTTATAGTTTACCAATATCTTTATGAAGAACTCTTTAACATTATTATCTAAACATAGGGAACATATTTAGGGTTATCCTTCTTCAATCATGTGTTTTCCAAGAAGTTTCACTTGCCACTGAATCACTTTTCTTTGTTATCAATGCCATTCAAAACATACTTTCAAATACTTAAAGAAATACCACTTCAATACAATCCTTATATGTTTCATGATTCATATAATGGGAATATAATTAATAAAATACTTCTACACCATACTTATTGATTATAAATACAAGCACATTATTCATCCCACATCAAGTATATCAATATCATATGTTTAAACATGGTCCCTTAGATTCATCTAGGATATATTATAACAAACCAATCTTGCCCAACCATACTTATCACTGGATGTTTCCCATTATGGGGTATGGTATAATAGAGATAACAATAATAGTGTCATATATAAGAAAAACAAGACATACAACTAGTGACTTTTTAGAAACAACTAAATGATACTACAAAGATAAACTGGATAAACCATAAAAACATAACATGTCATGACCACTAGTATCCATGTGACCAAGAATCACCTCCAAACTATCAAAAAACAATATGAAAACATAATGAGAATCCTAAATTCTATATAATGATCTTTATTTTAACAATATCCAATTAAACATACTTCATAACCACCCACATAAAGAGGTATGTTGTGAGAAATAGATCCCATTAGGATACAACCAAAATATCTACACAAGTAATAATATCAATAATGCAATAGTCCATGATTTAGAACAAAAATGTTTTACAAGAATTTTTATAAATAAGAAATGTTAAAATTATTTTTTCGAATAATATTGGAGTTTTCAAAAATTTCATTCCATTTTTTCCAGACCCAAATCAAAGTAAGTAAAGATACTAAATATAAGTAAACATGTGATCCAACATCCATGAAATAAACTATCCTGTAATACAAAACCAAAAACAAAAATTCAGCAACTAGAATGTCTCTAACCAATGGGAAAATATGTAATAGACACTCAAAATACAATTATAACATAATGTCAGATCCAAACTAACATTGAGGCCTTCCAAAGAATATCGAAATATAAATGTTTACCTCTTAATTGTGGAAAACTCACTAAGGCTATCTGCATCCCTATCTTAGTGTACCTAAGGTTTCCTCTATGAAATATTTTTAAATATTTGTTCCAAAATCCATGCTCAAATTTTTATTAAATAATTTTATTTCCAAGCGTATTTTCTTAAGGATTTGAGAGTCTACTTTTCATTAAAAATCAAGGAAATTGCATCATCAAAGAAAAATATCAATTCAAACATGAACCCACTCCCTTTTCAACTTCAACACATGAAATTCCATTTCAAATATCTAGAAATAAATATAAAAATTAAAAATTCAAGAAATCAAAACAATTGAGTAGATCAATCAACCTCAATAGTATAGAAATCATAACTAACTATGGCAATGGAGATTGGAAACTGCTAGATTTGCCTTCAGAAAACAAGGAACAACCAAATAATTATACGCATTGAAATAAAACACAATATAATCCTTAATACCTACAAATAATGGTGCTACCACCATAAATGAGATAGAAACTGAGAGGAATACTTACTTGGAGAGATGAAGTGCCTAACCCTACAATTTAAACCTTGAACGAATTGATCTAAATGGAAGGAAGGAAATAAAAATTTCACAATGAAATATATTTGGATGAGTGGAGGGGGATGAAAACAAAAATGAGGTCTTGAACACCTACAAAAAAATGATAAAAACATATGTTTGGGAAATTATAGGATGTACCATCTTTTATATGCCATAAATACCTTTAATTTTGAGTTATGCTGAAAAAGGTGATGCCTTTTCTTATAAAAACCATATTTCACATTACTGAATGTGTATCCCCTTACATGATGTGTAAAAATCACACTGTGAATTCAAATCATGGGATGAGTCCATCTGACATTAAACCTCATGAAACGCTAATAAACATCATTTAACTCCACTTTGAATAGTATAAAAAGTGAAAGGAAAGACTGAAAATCCATTAAATATGTAACTTCACCGTTACAGGTATCCTACCATTTTAGGGATGAAAATAACCACCAAATGAAAAATGGAAACCAAATAAAAAGATCAGAACATACATGAATGAAATTTAATGGTGCATCACAATCTACCAACCATAAAAATTTTCCCTAGAAAGTTATTATGAACCTGGATGTTAAAAAATAGTAGGAAACTAGTACAACATCAAAAAATCATGCTCCCAAATTTCATGGAGATCCATTCTGTAGTACCATAGTACCCAAACCAAGGTAATCATTCTATCATGCAATACCTTATCCTGACGATGAATAATATGAACTGGATACTCAACAAAAGTGGTATGAGCCTCAGGAATAGAATCTTCCCATCTAATCACATAGAAAAGAATTTTTAGTTACCTCCTAAAAATAGAAACATGAGAAAATCCATGTATTTAAGTCATGAAAGATGGTAAAAAATTGATAATACACCCTTCATAGTCTCTCAATGATCTTATAGGGTCACACACACCTCGGTGCCAACATATGCTGCTTACCCAACAGATTATGTCCCTAGTGATCTGAAACTCTTAAAAAATTCCTGATCCCTAACCTCAAACTCCATTGGTAGATGATGATGATACTAATAATTTTTTTGATGAATCATTACTTTGATAAAATTACTTTGGATCAACTACACTACCTTTGTCGTCTCCTGAAAAACACTCGAACCAACCAAGTACTACTCTCCCAACTTTTTCGAGCATAAGGTATATATACATGGATGCCCATAAAAATCCTCATAGGGTGCCATACTGATCAAATAATGATAAATATCATTATATTACAACTTTAACAAATTCTAATTCATATCCCATGATCAACAAAAATCTAGAACAAAATCTTGGAGCATATCCTCAAGAACCTAGATAGCCCTCCCTATCTGTCTATATATTTATGGATGATAATTCATGCTTAATTTCATCTGGGACCCCATTTAATCTTTTAATACATTATAGAATATCTATGTGAAACATTATTTAATACCAGAAACTACTGTAGAGGGAACCCCATGAATCATCGCAATCTCTCAGACATACAATTCCCTAATATGTTCCACTTTTATCATTTCTTTTATTGACAATAAATGTGATGATTTTGTTTGTCTATAAAAAATCACCCAAGTTGAATCCTTCCCACTCCTATTTTGTGGTAAAAGAAGGATGAAATCTATGGAAATTTCATCCCACTTCCAAACCGGAATGGGTAATGGATGAAAAAAATTGCAGGCCCACATTTACACTTTGACAAGGGAGACACCACGGTACACAATTTCAACTTACCACCTCATCCCCGTACCATAATACTGACTTCTCAAATTATGGAACATATTTGAATCCATAGGGTTCACAAACAATGAATACCAGTGGACACTATTTTATCTCTAGGAAAATCAAACAACCAATCTATCATGGAAGCACAAATCTGTACACGGAGACTAAGACAACTCCACTGAGGTCTCCCCACTATTTTGGTATTGTCCCATGCATCAGATCTTAGTGTCAATAATTTTCTTAAGTTGAACTCACTCATAAAAATAATACCCAACCTTTATCTAAACCAAGAACACATATCCACCAACCACCTCTTCTCTAAAAATCATATCACTAAGAAAAATAATAAGAGACCATTTCTTAACTGATTTCTTCATGACTTGTGTCGTTAATTTTCTATTCAATGTGTTATCCACCACATTACCTTTCATGGGGGTATACATGATATCAAAAATAATTTTTAGAGGATACTCAACCCATCATCCTTTTCAAAAGTTCAAATATCTCTGAGTCCAAATATAATTCTGGATTTTGTGATTAGAATATACCAAAAACTGCTCCCCAAATGGATTTTGATGCAATGTTTTGAGCAAAAACATAACATCCACCAACTCTTGATCATGTTTAGGGTAGTTATTCTTAGGAGGGTGTAACTAAAATGTGACGTAAACAAAAAACTATTTTCCCTGCATTTAGACCCATCCCAATCCTATACCAGAAGCATCACCAAAAACATCATAACAAGAACCTGGTTCTAGAAGAATCAAAACTAGTGCTAAAGTCAACATCATTTTCATATCCTTAGAAGATATCTGACAGTTTTCATTCCATTCAATATTTACACCCTTATAGGTTAATGTTTTCATCAATCATGGTATCTTTGAGAAGTATTAAACAAACTATTTATATTATCCTATAAAACCCAAGAAAATTTAGATTATAGACATATTTTTATGATTCTACCAAGTCATAACTTTTGTCACCTTTTTAGGATCCACTATGACTCCCCTATTAGTTTTCAAATTCCCAATAAACTTCACATTCTATAACCAAAACACACAAATGTAAATCTTAACATATAGATGATATTCACTCAATGTTCGAATAGTGATATCAAAATGGTCTATGTTATTCTCCTATGACTCATTGTTTAGAAAGATATCATCTATGATCCCAACAAAAAATGTTTCCAAGAACTGATGAAATATTTGATTCATCAAATCCATGAAGGAGTGTTAGTGAGTCTAAATGGCATAACCAGAAAATCAAAAAAACAATATCAACTCAAAAACACAGTCTTGGGTATATAATCTTCTCATAATATCAACTGGTGGTACCCCAACCTCAATTAAATATTAGAAAACCAATGATCACATCTTATTTGATCAAATAGATCATCAATTCTAGGTAACTGATACTTATTCTTAAGGATCACCCGATTCAACTTCGGATAGTAAATTCATATTACATCTTTGTAATATTCCTTCTTAGAAAAGAGTATTGGTGAAGCCCATGGTGATACACTGAGATGAATAAATCCTTTCACCACCATTTCCTCAAGATAGACATCAGGTTCCACTAACTCAACATGTGAAATTTGATACGATGGCATAGAAACGGGCATCAGTCCAGGAAACTAGTGAATAGTAAAATCGATGTCTCTCTATGGTGTTAAACAAAAAAAAACATATAGAAATACCTTAGGGTATTCACACACAACCCAAGGACGTTGACCAACTAATAATGGGTTAATGACATCAATAAACAATCCTAAAAACTAGCATGAGATTAAATTATCATAAGGAACAACCAACTGTGCCCTTACTTATCTAGAGTCCCACTCACCCTCGAAGACATGAGTAACCCCATCAGTGGATAATAACTATACCTGACCGTGATAACAGTTTATCTGGTATTTTACACTAATCATCAAGCCCTTGTCGATGATCAAGTCAAAGGTGTCAATATCAAGCACTAAGAATTCCCAAACCACCTCAATGTCCCCTATCACCACCTGAAACGTGGGACATCTAAAACATTTCTTAGAAATATTTCTAGAATTCATGGATAGATCCAACAATATTGGAATAATAAACGAATGAAATCCCAAAACATAATCTAGCATTGATGATATAAAATAATGAATAACAACTATATCAATCTAAAATAGCACCATAGAAGTATAAATAAACATCGTACCTCTAACAGAAGCCGACACTAATTCAGTTTTCTCTAGTACACACTCAATAGTATAGCATTGTCTGAAATTATCCACTTGTACATCCCCATTAGCCTAATAATGATACCCACCACCCTTGGAAGTATCAACATAAACCTACGACCCCTTTTAGAAAGTGGATCCCATCTTACATCCTTCAAACAACTTATAATATAAACATTTCAGATGGACCAATCTCCCATAATGATGATATGTTATTGGATCCTCTATACATTTAGGTTTTTTATTACCACCCCCCACACTTGTAGAAAATAACATATTGCTAATCAGTAGAAGCCGCAGAAACATGTCTTATAGAAAACTGACTACTCTTGATCTTTCTTTTTGAAAAATTAGAAGTACCCTGGATAAATCTTGCACCCACTATATCCCCACCCAATCCTATCATCCTAGATATCTATACCTATTCCAAATATTTATTATCCACAACCTCCAGAAGGGTTAGTGGTAATGAATGAACAAGCATGGACCAGACAATAGCCCTCATCCCCATCTAGAACCTTCAAAACATTAGGTAATTATTGGTGACAAGATCAAGTGCTAGATGCAATTTCACAACACCTCCATCCAATGATACCTCAATGAGGGGAGAGAGATAATAAAACCCCGAGTCCAACATACATTAGGCCTCAGGATGGTGACTAGCAAAAAAGGTGTAAAAATATCACAACATTGTAGGAAATACCCTTTTAAGAAAAAAAGTAGGAAACATAATAAATCATCCAAAAGAACTTTAAGATATAAAATGAAGGAAAAACTCAAACCATCCCACATTCATGTATAAATAAAACTGATATAGATAAAATTATTCAAATCAAATACCCAAAAGTAAATATAATGCAGAAAGACAATAACTATAAAGGATCTACGCAAGTAAGGTCCAACATGGTCTATAATATCCTCCTAGAAACCAGAAATTGGATTTATATACATAGGGTGAGTATACAAGTATACTCAGTAGGAAAACTAAAGTCTCCCATGAACATGTGAAATAATAATACTGATGAACCTATGATAAAATGGAAGAATAAAACAACAACTAAAAATGAATACAAACCATCCCAACCTCACTATGGCACGCTCACCAAATAATGCACATCAAGTAAAATAATATATAGTAAATAAGATCTATGATAGGGTAACCCTCCCCACTCTACTACTGGTTAGACGCTCTCACAGCCCAATGACAAACAGTCTGGTGATCCCACCTCTTCTATGTGTATGACATCACATCCTTCCCACACACACCTAGTTCACATACCACAACACATCTCTCCTGCACACAACACATCCCAACCACACACACCTAGGTCCCAAAACAAATCCCTCTCACACAAACCTGGGATTCACATCACATCAGATATAATTAAAAATGAAAAAAAAGATACCTATGATAGAACATCACAACTCATCATGAAGACACCCGAGAGACCACATCACAAATCATCCTGATGACATCTGGGACAAAACATCACATCTCACCCAAAGAATCTTGGGACATCATCACCTTGAAGAGGGAGCAGGGAAGAGCAGATGGGAATCCATCCATCCTCCCACCAGGATTTTGGAAAATAAACCCCCCGTGTAACTATATAGGTGTTTTTCACAAAGTGTTCAATCTGGGTGGGGTCCATATAGAAATCAAAAGGGAAATACAAGTATATATATAATGTGAAACACTCAAGGAAAACCTATGTGTTCGTCAAAAAACAACCAAATCACAACACTGTCACCTTTTATTCCACCTATAAATACATAAAACCACCCATTTATATATGAAACCCATTTCAATTTTTCATCCAATCTTAGTTAATCATACCATTTATTTTGTTATCTAGAATCAACCATGATTAATCACACAACCCATCATTAAATGTTCCATCGGAAACTTCTATCCCATTATTCAATCCATCCCAAGAAACTTAGAACATTATTAAACATTAAATTATTCCATAACTACTTGGGAATATTGTAGAAGTCAATCATATATCACAAGAAACCAGTAATTCCCAACAATTTCACCTCACCTCCCCACAAGAATTTCCAAAAAACCACCACCTCACCACCCCAAAAAAGCCTAGACCACAAAAAATCATCCCCACAAGCCCCAACTACACATCATCACTCCATACGAACAACCACACATATCACAACACATCAAGAAAATATTATGTATTTATAATGTGTATTTTATCACATTCCTCTTTATTTATTTGGGTCATTATCATACATGTAAAAATATTATGGAAACCGTTTTCTTAGCCAAATATAAGTAATTAACAAATTTCTATTTAGGTTAATATCAAAACAATCACAATCGTTAGAATAGTAATAATACATATATCCAACATAAACAATTCCCCTAAAGACAATAATTTTCTATGGGGGTTTTAAGAATGAGCAATCCACAATATCATAGTATAATATCAAATATGGAAAAGCATGAGAATCAAACCCCAGTCACCCATTTTCAAATCAACTATCTAATTATTTATTCAAAATTAATCCAAAAAAAACTATAATTCCTAGATAAAAAAGATGAAAACCCCACCCAAAAGATAAAAAGGAAAGAGAAATCAGTGAATATCTACCTTAGAAAAGCTTTCCCACTCTATGTGCACATTATAGTGAAGAAGAATTCCTATGGACAACAACAGAACCATGAGAAACACAAATCAACTTATAATTAAGCAAGGATTGATCAAAACAAAACTCAAATGCACCCCCAAACAAATAAAACACCACCGCAATGGAACTCTGAAGAAGAATAGATAGAAATATGTGATAATGAGAGGAGAACTCATGATAGATCGAAGATGAGATCCCAATGATTTATCATTATTGAAAGGAATCTCAAAACTCCTGAAAGGGAGCACATGGACACCTAGAATGAGAGACGAGCCTCTAGACCGAGTTTTTGGTAGAAACCCTAGTGGATGAAACCATTAAAATTCTACATAATTGGGGAATTATGTGAGGTGTCATCCACTTTCACATTGTGTAGTCTTAGGATTCATTGTTCCACTACAAAACACATCACCTTTTTCTTATTTAACCCCAAAAAATTAAACATCATGAATAAGCCGTGCAAAAATCTACAAAACCAACATTCACATTATGTAATACACTTACACCGTGTGTATTTCTTAAAGTAGTTCTTTGGAACCTCCATATTCCACAAAAAATCTCATAACCTCCACTGAACACCTCGAACACTCAAGATTGGTAATGTAATTGACTGAGATGGAACATAACATTAAATTAGACACCTATAAAATGATTCTCACTATTGAGAATCTAAAACCAAGCCTAGTTGAAAAGGGTGTCTAAAAAACATCATGAGATACCACTCAAGGATCTCATCATACCTCAAACTCTAACACCATCCAAACACACCAAACCAACTAACCACAAACATCCCAAATAAGATCATCACTATAAAACCAAAACTACAAACCATATCCTCACAAAAAACACACATCCACACAAACTCTTCACAAATTTCAGAAAATGTTATCCCAAATACAAGAATCCTAGAATTATGTCCTCCATGTCAAGATACCATCTACTCTGGGGGAACTTACTCGCCCACATAAGATTAATCACATCATAGTAAATGAAACTCAATTTGGAATTGGTTCCTCCCAATTTCATATGTTAGGAATTTAAAAACCATCATTCCACACAAATCACAATCCAAGGAAAATAGCTCAACTCACCAATTAAAAGAGATCCAAACATTACAAAAAATAAAAATAATGAAACGAAATACTCAAAATAACTATGTGTACTAGGAACACATATGCATATATCACTCCAATGTACTATCCTATAGGCCACCATGCCTCCCCAACACACAATCCAAGGGAATGGTATATCCTCAAAAGACCTTATCTTGATGGTCTTGGATCTCCACTAGATCATCCATGAATGTCGCATCATCCTCGACATCCATCTCTCCCCAGTCATGGACATTAGAGTAATCATGAAGATATCGATGAAGCTAAGAGACATGTAAGATTTCATGGATCCTCTCAAAGTATGATGGAAATACCATTTGGTATGCCACTTCGATAACTCACAGCCACACATCAAATGACCCAAAAAAACCTCAGAGAAATCTTACTTCATCCTATAAACCTTCGCTGCCCATGTCTAGGGGAAACCTTCAAGAAAACGTGTTATCCAAATTCAAACTCAAGGGGACTCCTATTGTGATTGGAATAAGACTTATTCTGGTATTTTGTTGCTTCCAACCTCTCATAGACAAGATGTAACTTCATTATTGTGATCAGCACCACATCAGGATCAAGAATAGCTATCTCTTTAACATCTATCTAGCACAATAGAGAATGTCATGATCTACCATAAATAGTCTCAAATGGGGACATTCTAATGGAAGAGTTATAGCTATTATTATAAGAAAACGTTACCAATGTAAAATTTCATACCCAAGACCCACCAATGTCTAAGACACATGCTTTTAGCATATCCTCTTACATCTATATAGTCTTTTCTATTTGCATATATATTTGTTGGTGGAAAGAATAGAAAAGGTGTAACTGAGTTCCCAAAGCATGTTACAATCCCCTCTTGATTCATGATGTAAACCATGTGTCATAATCCAAGATACTAGAACTAATAAATCTATAAAAATACACCACATCATCCACATACTTCTTATCCAAAGAATCCTTCCAGTCCAACTCTTTGATCGCTATGAAGTGGGCCGATTTCATGAATTAATCCATTATCACCTAGATAACATCACAACCTCCCTGAGTAATTGGTATCCTTATGATGAAACCGATAAAGATGTCACCTCATATCCACTTATGAACTTTAAAGGGATGTAATAAACCACTCAGAACAAAATTATTGGCCTTTACTTGCTAGAAAACCAAGCACTTTTCCATAAACTCCTCAACTAGACACTTCATCTCGGGCAACCAAAACTGATGATTCAAGCCACAATACATATTTGAAATTCCCAAGTGTACTTACAATGGTGATATATTGAAATTATGATTAACTACCTTTCATAGTACTACCAGAACAAAACACCTCCAATGAAACAACACTGGATTCCATCCATCCTTAGACCATTCTTCTAGAGCATCACCATGGCCAACACAATCATGCAACACCTTTTCCTATGAGTCTCCCCACTAAGAATTATCCAAATTCTACATTAGAGAATAATGAACCATCATATTAAACAAAAAACCTCCACCACCATTCACCATTGTGTTTATGGTCATGGCAACCAACCCCACCATCACTCTCCAAGCATCCAGAGACTCGTGAACAAAACCCTTTCACAAATTTCTTATCAAAGCATCAGCAATAAAATTTCCTTTTTTATGAGGTATTTGAGATGTAAAAATCATATTCATAAAGAAATTTAATTCAAATCCATTTACATAACGCCACATATCACTAGAAAATGATATAAAACCAACTCTTATGATCTGTGAAGACCACAAAGAACTCCCCAATGAGGTAATTCTGCCACAACATCAGCGCAAACACATCAATTTATAGATCTAGATCATGGGTGGAATATTTTTTCTCATGTGGATGTAAATACCTAGTCCAATAAGAGATCACTATAGGATATTGTATCAACACTCAACCTACGACCAGATAGGAAGCCTCACGAAACACCTCAAACATCACCCCTTCCCCATAAAACCAAAGCACTGGAGCACTAACAAACACCCCATTTAGGTAACATAATGTTATTTAGAAATTATTTATCCACAAAATATCTTGGTCCTTACTAGTAAAATATTCCAATGGGTTTGTGACTGAACATAAATTGGGTACAAACCTCCGATAATAGCCTATAAGACCAAGAAAACTGTAAAAATACACCACATTAAAATGTACTAGCCAAGAAAAAACTACATCAACCTTATACGGGTCTACATACACACCCAGCTGAGACACGATATGCCCAAAAAAATTTACATCTAATTTTTATAAAATGCACTTGGAAAACATTCCATAAAGCTGATGGTGCCGAGGAACATGCATGAATGTTCTGAGATACACAATAAGATTCCCCTCTGACTTCATGTAGATTAAGATATCAGGGATGAAAATAAGTATGAATTATTCATAGAACTCATGAAACACATATTTAATAAACCCTATGAATATGGCTAGTGCGTTTTTAATATCAAATAGCATGATTAAAAACTCAATGTTTCCATACTAGCATCTGAAGGCAGTTTTCAGGATATCACCCTTCTTTACCCTAAACTGATGATATCTAGACTGTATGTTAATCTTAGAAAACCAAATCACCACTATTAACTTTTATAAGAAATTTTATACACTTGGAAGATGGTAAAGGTTCATGGCCTTCATCTAATTCAACCTCTAGTAGTCTATAAAAAACCTCAGACCATCATCCCCCTTCTTGAAAAACAACACTGGAGCACCCCATAGTGACACAATAGGCCTGTTAAAAAATTTCACCATCAAATCATCTTTCGAAATCCTCAACTATAAAAAAACTCATAAGGTTCCATCCAATAAATATCCATCAAAATCAGACAATCATTATGTTACAAGTCTATGCCATACTCAACATCACGTTAATGGGGTAGGATAACAACCTCCTTGGAAAAAACATCACGGAGCTCCCCAATGCCCTAGGAACATCTACCATCCCAACATCCACTTATTCCACTGAAAACATATCCACCAAAGAAAGAAGTTGTTCACATTATAAATTCCCATATAACAGCTCCCCTCACCAAATAAAAGTACACTATAACCATCGACATCCTAAAACATGACTCTCCTCTATATGTACCAGATTCAAAACTTATAGAATACAGTCATTCGATGCCAACGATAACATCATATGGGTGAAAATTTGGTAAGAAAACATCCCCAAAAAACTTATATGGCACCATCATCAGTCTACATCCCTAACACACATCAAAATAGATGGTCTGGCCTTCGAATAACATAGTCAACACCAGGGGCATGAGAAAACTATATATATATAGTCTTAGAGAATGGGATAGAGAGGGTGAAAGAAAGGGGTGTGAATATCTTGAATCAAATAAGGCATAGAAAGGGAACTAAACATACTCATTGTACCTCTAAATAATTTTGGACCCTTTGGAACTACTGACTCCACAATGTCAAACTAACCATTACCAACTCTTTTACCTATCTTCTGATGACCAACATCATGAAAATGCTCAGTCCATAGTCGGAAAGTATAAGGAACATCCTGGGGTCGTTTTCTACCTGATTAATTCCCCATGGTAGAGAATATGTATGTTTCCCCTACTGGTGAAATGGCATAATTTGAGACTACTGATGTGACTAGCACTGATCTTATCTTCATTGGCCAAACTAAGCTTGAGATTTTACAAGGAACTCATCCTAAAGATCCCTGTGAATGCCACACAATATAATCATCTAACCCAATCCCACAAAAAGGAAAAAACAAGAAGATGGAAAGGGAAGCATTCAAGGTAGACTCTAGGATGGTCAAAACCATGAAGGTCATGGAACCGAAGACTTACCACTGACAACTCTACCCCCTGAGGAGCCCTTCTGGTTCCCTTCCCATGGAAATCCTCCTTGTGAGTGCATTCTCTCAATATTTTATTCCTTCTTTTGAACCACAATATACATTTCCAATGTAAGAGGAGTAACTACATATAGGATAGAAAGATGGAGAACCTCCTCAAGACATATCACTTGAGGCTACTCATCTAGAGAAATATTTGGTGCCAAACGATGAATATCCTTGAACATTATTCTTAGATCCCATAGTTACTTGCTCCCCTATTGAAGAGAAAAAATATCATGCCACTTCACTACCTTTATTGAGAAGAAACGAACTACACCCTGAACTCTTTCTGAAAGTGGGCCCACAAAACATATTCCTCCTAATTTCGTATATACATTATCCACTAATAATTCATAGATCCTCAAATATGAATGACTACCAAGGGGACCCAACACCCTATCTAGGCCTAGATCAAACTGAAAGTAATCTCGAGAACCTCCATCCAACTCCCTATTTCCACAACTGAAACACTACCCTCATACATACGCAAAGCCTACTCCTAGAAGGATCGCCTCATCCTCTTCCATTGATTATACTTCATTACTGGATCAAACCTATAATGATCAACCAGATCAACCTTCCGAACCATTAATGAATAATCTAGACACGAACGATGAACAAGATCCAAAGCTAAAATGGAAAAAATATTTTATATGCCTGGTAGTGTGTACTTTTATTAAGATCCATTTTAATGTATATTATTTATTTCATCTATTTTACCATTCCAAAAGAACCAAATTCAAATATGAACTCAATTCATTGTGATGCATGTACCTCTACTTGGTCTCTACCTTGCAAGTAAGTGCATCCGTCTTGGATGTTTTATATACTCAGTACCCGTGTACGAGATCACATGGCCACCTAAAATCCCATGTCCTAGTCAGTATCCCTATCCTATGTTTCCCACTAAGTTCAAATCATATTATTTCCATACCAAACCATGAAAACTATAGAAGTTCCTAACTCCAAACTCCATCCTATATCTCAACCTCCATCTAATACTACTCTGTGATGACCCCCCTCCCTGCAGTGATACTGCAATGAGGGGAGAGAGATAAGGACCCCTTAGTCCTGCCTCCAATAGGACCTAGAGTGGTTACTTAAACCAAGGTGCTCAAATATTAAAATAAGTGAGGCATTACCCTTTTTAAGAAAACAAGTTCGGGAGAGAGAATGAATCATCCACAAAAACACCTATATATAATATAAAAGAGAACCCCAAAACACCCCACATGAATGTTGAAATAGAAATTATATAGATAAATGTCTCCAAATTAAATACCCAAAATTGAAACTAAAGTAGTTACACAACAACTATCTATGATCCACTATATTAATGTCTAGAACGATCCAGAAAATCATCCTGGAAAACATAAAACTATTTTGTATATATAGGATGAGCATAAAAGTAGACTTAGTATGAAAGAAAATGTATCTATTGAACATGTGAAAGAATCATACTAATGCACCTACGAGAAAACAACAGCACCAAACAACACCCAAACAAGAATAGTGACCATCCCAACCTCACTATGGAACACTCAACAAATAAATCACTTTATGTAATATAATATAAATCAAATAACATCGATGATATAGTACGCCACATTTACCATGGATTAGCTACTCTCATACCCCATTGAAAAACGTCATGGCACTCCCACCTCTTCCGAATATACCCCATCTCATGCCGTCCAAAAATACCTAGGCCACATACCTTCACAAATCCCGCCCACACACACTTGGGAAAAACATCACAACGCATCTCATCGCATCTCATCCCAAAGAAACCTAGGAAAGAACATCATAACATAACCCGAAGTCATCTGGTACACCACATCCCAACTCATCCCAAGGACACCTAGAAAACCACATCACAACTCACCCAAAGAATATTTGGACATCATCATCATGAATAGGGGTCATGGAAGAGTGGGTGTCAATCCACTCATGCTCCCATGGGGATATTAGTAAAGACACCAGAACATGACTATGAAGTTGTTCACCACATAGAGCTCAATAAGGGTGAGGAGCATATAAAATCTCAAAGGCAATACAAGTATATATAAAGTGTCAAACACTCATGTCAAACCTATGAGTTCTCAAAAAAACTCCCAAAATCACTACACCAACACCTTTCTGTCACCTATAAATAAATTATACAACACATCAAGCCACAATCCCCATGTTACACTTTCAACCAATTTCATTTAATCACCATATCCATTTAATTATTTATCATCAACCACATTGAATAACACAACCCATCATTAAATTTTCCATTGGAAAAATCAATCCCATTAACCAATTCGACCCATTACAATTCAAACATTATTAAACATCAATTTATTCCATCACTACTCAAGCATCTAGTAGAAAGTAACCATATAACACAAGCAACCATTCATCCCCAAAAGTATCTCGTAGCAACCCCACAAGCACGACCAAGCTACCACCACCTTACCACCCCAAAGGAATGGACCACAATCCATCATCCCCACAAGCCCCAACAACGCATCTCCATCCCACAAGCACGAACACACACATCGCAACACAACAATATAATTTTTCAAAATTTCAAAGGGGATTTTATCAAATTACACTTTATTTATTTGAGGATTTATCACACAGGTCAGATTCCTAGGGAAACCATTTTATTAGTGAAGTATAAGTATTAAAAAATATATTTAGGGTGATAGGGAAACAATAACAACAATCACAGTAGTCACAATACATATATCTAGTGTAACCAACTCCCACAATGGAAACCATTTTTAGTGGTGTGTCAGGCCAATAGAATCCAAAAATATCATAATATAATATCAAAGTTGTATAACCTAATGAATCAAACCGCATTCACCCCTTATCAATTAAATTATCCAATTAATTATCATAAATTAAGTCGTAAAAACTTTAATCCATCGATAAAAAAGAATCCCCCCGTATGATACACAATAAGAAGAAATGAGGGAATATGTACCTCAAAGATGATTTTTAACTCGCTGTGCAGCGCAGGGCGTAGAATAATTCCCAATATTCCATTGAGATTTCATGGCGTGAAATGGTTTTTCTCATTGGGATACCATTGTCACTTTTCCAAAAAACTCCTAATGGTTACCCCATATGTAGTTGGGACAGACTTGATTTCCAAAGGCCGACAGTCATCTGGGTTTTCAGGCCAGTGACTCTTGTGGATTCGCATTGCTCGAGAGTATTGGAGGTCTTGATCATAACACCCTTTTGGAGAAATTATTTCATATTGTAGTAATATCATATAGATTTAAGATATGTTCATGGATATCTACCTAATATTGATACGGGACTGGTTACCCTAAAAAAATCTCTATCGGTTAATTATCATAGTTGAAGAGGAAATAAAGTCTCATTAATGGACCCATATGTATGTATCTGAGATTCGTCATCCATTTACCAGGTGAATAATAGCTGATTTATGTGCTATTAGTATATAATCAAGTGTTTCATATTTTTATTCCATGTAAGGAGGTAGTTAATATTCTATGGAGTGGATTTATCAATTATAAGGTATCGTACATATTGTAACAACCATAAATTTTATCAATGAAAATTCCTATTGATCAAATTAAATTTATTATTTTTTAAAATTATTATATAAAACATATTTAATTCCTCGATTTTTTTTGGATTTTAAAGTGCCACTAATAATTTCTTCCATTTCTAATTTAGTTGTTGAATAGTTATCACATTATTAGTATAAACATAAGGCTTTAACCAATCTAATTTACTCAGAAAAATTGAAGGCCTTTTCTGGTAGAGTTAATCCATACAAATCCCATTTGTCAGAGCTTAGAAAGGAGGTAGCTTCACTGGGCTTCGCTCTTGACCAAGACAAAATGAGGTAGTTAATAGAGATTATCACCCAAGTGATTTTATCTAAGCCACTGCAAGAGTCTTTCACCATCGCACACCATACACTTAGGTCTTATGTGGGTGTTTTAATGGGTTATATAAGATTACCCAATCACTATGATTATGTGCATTATTTTTGTATAAATAATATACATTCATTTTATTATTCTAACTTTTTAAATGGATTTTAAAGAACAAATAATATTTTTAGTTAATATTTAAATTCAATTAAGAAATATATTTTGATGAGTTAGTGTATTTTTTAATTAAATAATATATTAATAAAATTTTATTACTAAATTTCTTTTTATTAAATATAAATTATCCTATTATTTTTATGAATACAATTTTAATTTTTATTACGATTTTAAAGTTGATTCGGTCAAAACTGATAAATTTCCTATAAAAGTTGGTTTTTATTTTAAAATTTAAAATTCACATATTTAAAAAATAAATTAATAAAAAGAATATTATTTTTGGATTCAAGACATTGAAATAATTTTATAGTGAATGTTTTATAATTTTCTGAGATAGTTGAATTTTTGGGTAAAAATTAAATATTGTTCACATATATAATGTGTTTTATAACATCATAATGACCCAATAGTGATGTAATAAAATACTATTAAAGGATTATTAGGCCAATATATGTTTTTAAATTAACATAATGTTATTTTATATTTGTTTGACTAATTTTATGGTGCCTTAGTGGACCCTCCAAGACATATAAAATATTTTAACCTTTTAAAATGATTTCCTTATGAGTGTGATTGACATCCACATAAACATGACGAATATTTTAACAAGAAAGCCCATTAGACTTCTATAATAATTTTTACAACTCAAATTTTTTAAAAAAAAACCATGAGAAAAAAACAAGGGATGGTTTGTGGTTTTGATTAGTTTAATGATTAGTGTCCAAAACCTAAGTAAAAAATAATTTCACCCCCTTTCTTATATAGACCCACTAAATCTTCCATTCCGATTCACTCATAACTTTTTTTTCTCAACCAACCTCTGACCTACTCTCTATAAAATCCTCCAAAGTCACCCCATACTCCCAAAAATCTTCTATCAAGCCTCTCCCTATCCTTTGGGATCACACTTCCAAGTAAAGGATCCTCACATCCCTTCCTTCCTTATTTATGTCTACGTTTCCTCTTATTGTTATGCAATTTGTTTTTTAATTAAAAATAATATGTTATGATTATTAACCTCCCCTATACTTCCCTACTTATTTTTTTAATGATGATATACCCCTTTATCTCTCATTAATGCCTCCATGTACACCCATTACCATGCCGAAATTTCGTAAGGGGTTTCTCTCTCTTCATTTATATTCACGCAGTTATTTTATATTATACATATAAATTCCATTACATATTTTTGGATATTATGTTCCATGCCCCCCTTACTATAAAAATAATGATACAACCATTTCTTTCTCATCATCCAATTTTACGATTTATGTTTTACGTCCTTATGCTGTCGAAGTTACACAAAACTTTTAATGCCAAAATCATCATCTAAGTGAATACTATACCGATTTCTCTATTGAGGGTAATAATATTTATCCACATTTACTTGTCTATTGGGGACTTACATTTATTTATTCCACATCACTTATTCATTTAATAAATTATAATTTCTAATGAATCCATGTTGTAAGATCTATATGGAACACTTATGCATGAAATGAAATGAAAAAGAAGGTTGCGCCCTAATAGCACTCCAATGCATTGGGTAAAGAATGGTATCATGATATACCATGTTAATTAAGGGTTTACTCATGTAAATTCAATTTCAATGATGGTTTACTCATGATAATACAAGTGAAATTAGGGTTTAATCATTCTCCATGTGCAATGATCCTTGGCTTATGCTAATATCATGTTAAATGTTGTTTCCACATTTCCATGTTATGATAATCATGATATATCATGCCTTTATGTTCATGTTTCTCTTATTATCCATTTATATGCCTATTTCCTCACATGTATTTTATTATTCATTTTATGCCTTTTTTACTTCCATACTTGGCTTTATCGCTCACCCTTTTTTATGTATGTCCTCAAGTTATCCAATTCAACGCTAAGTTTGAAGGAATATTGTGGTCATGTAGAAGATGTTTTCAATAAAAAATTTGTATTTTATGTCTTATATTGTCATTTAATGTTTCTAATTTCCCAATACAGTTAAAATATCTTTCTTTAGTGTTGTCTTAAGTGAATGTGTATGTAATGAATCATGTTTATGTGTGTAATAAATATTAGGGATGTTATAGTTGGTACCAGTGGATGGGTTTAGTTTTTTTTGGGATTAGGGTTAGAAAACCCTTATGAAATTATTTGGGATAAGACTAAGTATAATAAAAATGTCCCTAAATTTTGGTGATTATATAGTACGCGGTTTATCAAAAAAATACATTCCTTTCTGGATATGAACAAGTAGAGGTTGTTCTTTCATAGATATATCTAGGGGTAAAACCTGAAAAACTCATTTTGAGCTAGAGTTGAATGGGAACTGGTGCATGACAATGGGTCTTTATTCACTCTTGGTTATGACACGCCTCGGGGATATTATTTGTTAAATTCATAAACTTAGTATGAACCATTTCTAAGGGAAAAAAAATTCCCCAAAGAATATATGTAGGGAAGTAAATCATGGATAACATAGATTGAAGCCTATAAATTCATAAGTTAAGGAAATAAATGTAATTTATAACTTATCATTTTTTGTATTTGAATTCCCCCTTATGTTTTATCCCTATATTTCATTTTATTCCAAACAATGGCTGGTAATATGTGGATTCATGCTAAAAACTGATGTGAAGATCAATGTGATTACTGTTCTAATGAGATTCCCAATCCGATGAGAGAAGGAATTGAAAACATTGTCATTCTACTCTCTAATTTAAATCATGTTTTGAATAGAAACATTTGTGAAGAGGAACCTTCAACCCACTTAAGAAATAAAAATCTACAATCATGAGATTCATGAGACAAAGGCCTCTTACTTTTAATGGATCATGTAATCTCCTAATCATCGAATAATGGATCAAATCCATTAAGAAGATATTATCTATACATTAATGCTATAAACAAGATAATGGTATTCTGGATGCTTATCGTATGGAGGTTGAAGAAGATCAATGGTGGAAATTGATAAAAATATGAAGCATGAGTAAGAGATTAAGGCATTGGAATGGACGGATTTCCAGAAAATGTATTTTGATAAATATTTTCCACGCACCCTCTGACTTTAGATGAAAAGGGAATTCCTTTCCCTCAAGAAAAAAGATGACAAATCCATTGGAGGGTATAAGGAAAAGATCACAAGGATAGGACGATATTCCTTCAGCATTGTTTTTACCCCTGAATGAAAGGTTTAACAGTTCTTTGGTGGGATAAAACCTAGCCTACGGAAATCCCTAGTGATTCGTGACTTCGATAGCTATGAGGAAATTGCTCGATGTACCCTTAAAGTCAAATTGGAGACCAGTGAATCTCAGGGGTATCATGGGGGAATGAAGCGGAAATTAGACATTTAATTTGGTGGTCCGATAGATAATCCAATGGTGGTAAGAAATTATAGCACCTCGCTTGCAAAAGGTGTAGAAAGAAGCACCCTGAAAATTTCTTGAAGGGGATGAGACTTTAGGTGTGGAAGAGAAGGGCACCTGGCCATTAATTGCCGATAAGAAAAACCCAATTTTTCAATAGAGGAAAGGGACACTCTATTCGATCCTCAAAACATGGTTTATTGATTCAAATAATATTAAACAAGTCACCTTTCAAACCAGTTCCCTAATCGAAGGGTTTTTAGAGGCAAACAAAAACCTCTATGGTAGAAAGGGTGAGATTTTTTCCTCACTTCAATTGAAGAATACCCAGAAAATTATGTGCTGACAGGTATGCAAGTCATTCATTCATGAATATCAAATTTACTTTTTTATTATATTTCTATGCATTCTTTAATATTCTTAATGTTTAGTAGAATAATCACAACAACACAAAAATCATGAAAGTAGAGGTGCCAATGATAATGGAAAATTGGGAAATAATTGAATCACATGAATATAACTCCTCCCATATCAAAATATATGGATTTTAATTCCTGAAGAACCTCATAATACTCCCTATGGTAGAATTTGATGTAATTATTGGCATGTATTGGCTTTCCCTATATATATCCAACATAAATTTTCTAGAGAGGTAAATCACTCTCCATGTGGAAAATCAACCCTCGATTCTGTACAATTGCAAGAAGGGGGATTAATCTTATTTAGAATAATTATCTCAAGCATTGATATTACTTCCCTATGATAAAATGTATCTTTCTCAGATGATTGGGTGTATAGTAGCAACCATCCTTGAAGACATTCCTATTGTGAAAGAATTTGCTGATGTGCTTCCTGAGGAATTTTCTGGTCTTCTTCTTAGAATAGATGTTTAATTATTGATTGATATTATTCCTATGGTGCATCTAATATCCAAGACACCATACATAATGGATGTTTTGAAGCTTGAGGAGATACAGAAAAAACTACTGGAGAATCTGGAAAAAGGGTTTATACACCCAAGTGCTTCACCATGGGGTGCACCAGTCTTTTTCATCAAGAATTCGTATGGGACAATGTGTCTTTTCATTGATTATCATGATAAAAAAATAACGATAAATAACATGTATCCACTTCCATGAATTGATTACTTGTTCAATCAGCTAGGAGGATCATAATAATTCTCCAATGTGGATCTATAGTCGGCATATTACCATGTAAGGGTGAAGAATGAGTATATCACCAAGACTACTTTTCGTACAAGGTACATGCATTATGAATTCATATTAATTCATTTTTGACTCACTAATTCTCCAACAATATTCATGGAATTGATTAATAGATTCTTTAGAGATTACCTCGACAAATATTTGGTAGTGCTTATAGATGATATTCTAATATAATCCAAAACCAAGGAGGGGCATGAGGATCATCTAAGAACTGTACTAGAGACCTTATAAAAAGATAAGCTCTATGAAAAGTATAGAAAGTGTTAGTTCTTGTTGAAGAAGGTCTCACTATTGGGTCATAACATCACAAGAAATGTATTATATTTGTACCCCTGCAAGGAAAATTCAATTGAGGGATGGTTGAGGCCAATATCTATGACAGATATCCATAACTTCCTTGGGTTAGCTAGATATTATTTCCGATTTGTGAGAAACTTATCATGATTTCCAAACCCTTTTACCAAACTAACTTGGAAGGGAGTCAAGTTTTCTTGGAGTGATGAATGTGAAGAGAGCATGAAGGAGTTGAAAATGAGGCTTATCACTGTGCCTGTTCTCACAATACCCACAAGTGGATAACTTTTTATGGTATTTAGTGGTTCTTCGAAGAAGGGATTGGGTTGTGTGTTGATTCAAAATTACAAAGTCATTGCGTATGATTTAATTAAATTTAATGTTCATGAGAAAAAATATCCCACACATGATCTGGAGTTGGGTATAGTAATATTCACATTACAAATCTAGCATCATTAATGCTTTGGGGGGAAGGGTGAAATATATATAGAGTACAAAATACTTAAGTATATATTCACACATAAAGAACTAAATATGGACCAATGAAGATGGTTAGAGCTAATCAAAGTCGATAACTACTGAATCCATTACCACACTGGGAAAGGGAACAAGGTGGTGTATGCTCTAAGTAGAAAGGACCCATTGATTCTATCATTGATGAAAATTGAAAAGGATACAATCATCAACGATTTGAGGAAGATGGTAATGGGAATAATAAAGAAGGGAACATCATCAATCCTTTCACAAATGATTTCTCAACCATTTATTTTGGATATGTTAAAGGATTCTCAAAAGGATGATATGGGAATTCAGAAGAAAGTAGAAACTATCAGAAAAAGAAAAATCATTAGAGTTTAATATTAATGAAGAATGAATTCTATGATTTGTGTCAAGACTATTTTTTCCATAAAATCTGGAGTTAAAGAATAATATTTTGGATGATTCACATAGTTAAAATTTCTCCATTCATCTAGGAAACAAAAGGATGTAATGAGATCTCCAAGATAATTATTAGTTGGATAACATGAAGAGGGAGATCACTGAGTATACATCAAAGTTCCTGGATATTTAGCATGTGATGGCTAAGAGAAAAAATTATAAGGGGATGATGAAACCATTACCCAAACCAATGTGGAAATGGTAGAACAACACCTTGTAATTTTTCACTAGACTTCCATAGAAATCCAAAGGAAAACATTCTATCTGGTTTATGGTGGATTTTCTTACAAAGAATGCACATTTCATTGCACATTGAGAGGATTTATAATTATATCAATTATCATAGATATACATCAAAGAAGTAGTAAGGATACCTAGATTACCACTACCTATTGTATCTGATTGAGATCTAAGATTTACCTCTAGCTTCTGGAAGAGTCTCCAATATTCGTGGAATACTGAGATGAACATCAATATGACTTATCATCCTCAAACTGGAGGCCAATATGAGAAGAATATACAAACACATGTGGACATGTTGATATCATGCTCAATAGACTTCAAAATAGGATGGGATCAACATCTTCCTCTAGTTGTGTTCTCTTATAATAACAGTTTCCACTCAAGCATCCAAATAGCTCATTAAGAATCCCATATGGGAAGAGGTGAAAAACACCAGCATGTTTAGATGATGTTGGGGTGAGAAAACTTCTAGGTCTATAAATTTCCAATGAAATGGTGGAGAAGTTTAATGCCAACCAGTTAAACATTAATGCTTCTCAGAGTCAATAAAAGTGCTTTTTTGGAAACCTTCCACCACTACTGGAAATTCGGGCAATAGCCACAGTTCTAAACCGTGGCTATAGGCCCTCAACCCGTTGCTATAGATTATAGCCACGGTTCCTCGAACCGTGGCTATGTTTGGAATGGCTATAGGCCTAGAACTATAGCCACAGTTCCAAACCGTGGCTTTAAATCTATAGCCACGGTTCAAACCGTGGCAGTATACCTATAGCCACGGTTCAAACCGTGGCAGTATACCTATAGCCACGGTTGAAACCGTGGCTATACTAAAGGCCTGACAGAATATATTTCCATGGTTTAAAACCGTGGTATTATGTCTATAGCCACGGTTAAAAACTGTGGAAATAAAGCAATAGCCACGGTTTAGAACTGTGGCTATAGGGTGTCCAAATCCATAAAAATATACCCCCTGGACACCCCCTAGACACCCCCCTAGACACCCCCAGGACACCCCCAGGACACGTCCCTAGACTCCCCCCTAGACACCCCCTGGACACCCCCTAGACACCCCCTGGACACACCTGGGACACCCCCTGGACACACCCTGGACATACCCTGGAAACCCCCTGGACACCTCCTAGACACACCCTGGATACCCCCTAGACACCCCCTAGACACCTCTTGCATACCCCCCCAATGAGTGCTACATGAGATGAGGGAATTATGGAAGGAATTTCATCTAAAACAGCCAAAAGCAGACATTTAATTTCAATCACAACAGGCTGATCCGGTTCAGACGACATGTGCAGAGGATGAGGATGATCTGGTTCGGACAACATGTGAAGAGGATGAGGAAAAAAAGAATTACAGAACAAATATTATGTGATACATGTACAATAAAATATGTCAGACAATTCCAAACCAATGTTTTCAGTTGAATTGAGCCTTTGTACCACCTGCTATGCATGTTTTGTGGAAAGATGGATGAGAGGCAGCACTGAGAGGAGATGTAGTTTAGGAATGAGGAAATACGAAAAATTATAGATCTAACCATTCAATGTTTCTCTAAGGAGGAGTAACCACCGTAGGGTGTCATCCTGGAGCAGGGCCAAATCGTGGCGTGACCGCAGCGTGACCGCCGCAGGGTGTCGTCATGGAGGAGTAACCGCCGCAGGGTGTCGTCCTGGATCAGGGCCAAATCGCGGCGTGACCGTGGCATGAATGCGGCGTGACCGTGGCGTGACCGCAGCGTGACCGCCGCAGGGTGTCTTTCTGGAGGCGTAACCGCCACAGGGTGTCATCCTGGAGTAGGGCCAAATCACGGCGTGACCGTGGCGTGACCGCGATGTGACCGCGGCGTGACCGAGGTGTGACCGCGGCGTGACCGCCGCGTGACCGCCACATGGTATCGTCCTGGAGGAGTAACTGCCACAATGTGTTATCCTGGAGCAGGGCCAAATCACGGCGTGACAGCGGAGTGACCCCTGTAGGGTGTCGTCCTGGAAGAGTAACTGCCACAGGGTGTTGTCTTGGAGCAGAGCAAAATCATGGCGTGACCGCGGTGTGACCGCAGCGTGACCGCGGCGTGACCGCGATGTGACCGCCGCAGGGTGTCGTCCTGGAGGAGTAACCACCATAGGGTGTCATCCTGGAGCAGGGCCAAATCACGGCGTGACCGCGGCGTGGCCTCGGCGTGACTACGGCGTGACCGCGACGTGACCGCGGCGTGACTGCGGCGTGACCGCGGCGTGACCACGGCGTGACCGCGGCGGGACCGTAGCATGACCACAATGTGTTGGCCTGGTCCATCAACATCCGCGGGGCAACATCTTCCACTTAGTTTCAAATATGATGATATGGATGGCATGAGAGGATGTTTGCTCAGAATATTTAAAGAAATTAATTCTAATCTGTGATGAGTAGAGGATTGGCTGACCCCTGATATACCTAATTCGGTGAGGTTTGGAGATTTAGAAATGTGTAGGAATACCTAGATGAATACCCCATGGGATCAGGAAAATCACAGGTTACATAACATGTAATCTGACATTACTGGTACTGTGGTCCCCTGGGCTATGGAACTGGGCTTTTGGTTGGATATAAATATCACATGCCATGTGACATGGTCACACAACATGGGACCCATCTTAAAAGTCTAACGGCACTTAAAGATTGTCTTGGTTTAAACAACTGTTTTAATAAAAAGAGGGAAACACCCTACAGGGATATAAGAAGGGTCAAGTACGATGTGTGTTTTATGACTAAAAATGACATCAAGTATAAGGAAAACATCAATGGAATAATGTTAATCAAGGTATACCACTGTGAGTTTTCACAGACAGCGCACCTCCGTTGGAGGGGTTTTATTACAAAACCAGGACTTATTTATCAAACGAAACAATTATCTGAACTAACAATTATCCAAGAATTTCAATTTAACATAAACATGAAAAATTAAGAGGGAAACTAAATGCAATTAAAAACATTCTCGAATTAAATGGGCTAGGAGAGGGACCCTACCTCAACCTCAAGGCACGTTTTCTGTTGACGACGACAACTAGAATCTTCCTTTTTTCTGCTTGCACGCATATGAAACTAAACATACATGTAAGGACACCTATCCCCTATGTACATATTTTCATGGCCATATATGCATAAGGGGGGCCTTAGATATATGTTTATACTTAAATGTACCCCTTTATAATTACACGTGTATGCATTTTTCATATCTATATATAAGCACACCTAGACCAAATATATATATTCATACTTCCATGAGTGAATATATATAAAGGGGGAACTTATATATGCATATTCCTACCTATTCATACACATTCAATCCTTCATCAACGGCGATTCGAATCCACCTCAATGAAATCCAAAACACATAACAAAAATATAAAGAACCCAAGCCCTGGACACCCATTCCAGTCCCCCCCAGACCCTGGACACCCCTCCCCCCTGGCTAGACAGCCCCTCCCCCTGTTGGACACCCCTCCCCCTGCTGGACACCCTTGCCCCTGCCCCCTGCCCCCTGCCCCGTGCCCCCTACCCCCTTCCCCGTGCCCCGTGCCCCGTGCCCCGTGCCCCGTGCCCCCTACCCCTACCCCATTCCCCCTACACCCCACTAGACACCCCCCAATCCCCAACTGGATTGCCCCACTAGACACCCCCTGCACCCCCTGGACACCCCTCCCCCCTGCTGGAAACCCCCTGCCGGACACCCCTCCCCCTGCTGGAACCCCCCCCCCCATGCCACTGATAAGTGCAGAATTGTACAGAAATTCTGCAAGCCATCCTCTATTAATACTTCGTTGAAAGATGCTCTAAAAGGGAAAAATATTAATACCAAACACTATGTTAGAAAAAAAATACAAAGAAGGTTAAAAAGAGGCCACCTGGGGTACTAAAAACCAACATACATGAATCAAGAAATAGAAAATTGATTGTTCCCAACATTTTTACACAACCAGAACATGTCTAGGACAATCATTACAGACCTCACCCTATAGGTTACACATGAAATATACTAATTGGGCTGCCACATTTTACTCTAACTACTGTTACACCTATTCATGATCCTTCTCAGCTAGACATTCCTCAAGGACAGCCCCTCCCCCTACTGGACAGCCCCTCCCCCTACCTGGGCACCCCTCCCCCTGCTGGACAGCCCTCCCCGCAACTGGACAACACTACCCCCTGTTGGACACCCCTCCCCCCTGCGGGACAGCCCCTCCCCCTGCTGGACAGCCCCGCCCCCTGCCTGGACAGCCCCTCCCCTTGCCTGGACAGCCCCTCCCCCCTGCTGGACAGCCCCGCCCCCTGCCTGGACAGCCCCTCCCCCCTGCCTAGACAGCCCCTCCCCCTACTGGACAGCCCTCCCCCCCTGCTGGACAGCCCTCCCCCCTGCTGGACACCCCTCCCCCCTGCTGGATAGCCCTTCCCTGCTGGACAGCCCTCCCCCCTTGCTGGACAGCCCTCCCCCTACTGAACAGCCCTCCCCCTACTGGACAGCCCTCCCCCTGCCGGACAGCCCCTCCCCCTGCTGGACACCCCCTCCCCCCTACTGGACACCCCTCCCCCTGCCGGATAGCCCGCCCCCTACCTGACAGCCTGACCCCCTACCAGACATCCCTCCCCCTGCCGGACAGCCCGCCCCACCCTCTGCCTGGACACCCCTCCCCACTACTGGACACCCCTCCCCCTGCTGGACACCCCTCCCCCCTGCCGGACACCCCTCCCCCCTGCCGGACACCCCTCCCCCTGCTGGACACCCCTCCCCCCTGCTGGACAGCCCCTACCCCTTCCTGGACACCCCTCCCCCTGCTAGACAGCCCCTCCCCCTACTTGGACACCCCTCCCCCCAGCTGGACACCCCTCCCCCAGCTCGACACCCCTCCCCCTGCTGGACACCCCTCCCCCTACCTGGACATCCCATCCCCCTGCCGGAAACCCCTCCCCCTACTGTACAGCCCTCCCCCCTGTTGGACAACCCTCCCCCTGGTGGAAAACCCCTCCCCCTGCCTGGACACCCCTCCCCCCTGCGAGACACCCCTCCCCCTGCTGGACACCCCTCCCCCTGCCTGGACAGCCCATCCCCCCTGCCGGACACCCCTCCCCCCTGCCGGACACCCCCTACCGGACACCCCTCCCCCTGCAGGGATAGCTCTATTGGTACTCACCCAATTTTTGGGAAATTTTCTCAGTCGTGGGGGACTCAATTTGGTTGGATATACATACCGATAACCCATGGTTTGGACACTATGTGATAACCCATGTGAATGTGGACATGTATATAATGATTCTAGAAGAAGTAGTCTTAAATAACTAGATGAATGTATATAAATTCTGATCCAATACGAAAGGAAACCACAGTTCAACATGAATTATATGTTTTTTCCATCATTCTCCACAATGTAATAGGGACAAAGAGTGTTCATTTTACAATATGAAGTGGAATGATGTCTCTAACTATGAAAGATGGAATGGTAAGATGAATATTCCAATCTATGACTTGGAGAGGAAATACACTACTGTCCCTTATAATGTGGATATGATAGGGGTTATATCAGTGTTGAAGGATACTGGTAAAACTACAGACTTAATCACTTCAACATCACCTTAGGATGGTCCTTCTAATGAAAAAACATGGATTATTCTCAGTGTGTTGTATTTACTCTAGAGGGCCCAACCCTGGGAAAATCCTTGAATGAGGACAATGTACCCCTTCCTGATAGAGAGATAAACATTGGATAGAACATCTAGTTTGAGGGGCATGTATTTTGGGGGCACCCTTCCCTGATGTTTTGTACAGATCCAATGGACTGTAGGTATTTTCAACTTTGTAGGAAAGCCTAATGTAAATACTCACGAACGGGAAAAATAGGCAGAAAGTCAATGTGGACCTCTATACAAATGTAGCTGGTCTTGAAGAGAGTACTTCAAATGAGGCAACATTTGATGGAATGCCTACATAGAGGTGTTTCTTTTAGGATGCTTTACCTAACCTGATTGCATCTCATGATTCTCAAGTGGTGAAAAATAGGAAAAAATTCTTGTAGGTTCATACCTATCATTAATTGACGATGACACATTCTGAGGGACCCCTCATGCATGTTTCATACATAGCTATCTAGGAACAATCCAGGAAGGAATCCTCACCGGGTTTGCTGAATATGAGTACACCCAAGGATCATCAAAATAAGTTGCAGCTGAATCCCTTACCTACTAAAAATAATGATCAGTATGGGGTTTCATGAAAGTACCTGCTGCAATGATTACTAAGAATAAGGCCTCCATAGAGTCACAATCTTATCCTAGATAGTATATGGATAAATTTACACACTTAAGTCGTGTATTATGGTATGATGATGATGAGGAAATTTCAATCAGTTAGAAGGTTATCATCACCTCCAAAATGGTAAATGAAGATGAATATCCAAAATCTAAATACATGTATGATAAAGGCATGGGTAGTGACCCAAAATTAAAGAACATGAAAAATAATTGGAGTAATGGTATGGAGAAACTGCCCCCTGCCCCCTGCCCCCTCCCCCCAGCCCCTACCCCCTCCATCCTGCACCCTACCCCCTGCCCCCTGCCCCCTCCACCCAGCCCCTTAGCCTACACAACACCCCATGCACCCTCCCTACCCCTGCCACCCTCCACCCACCCCCCTGCCCCTGCCCCCTTCCCCCCTTCCCCCTACCCCCCTCCACCCTACCCCCCCTGCAGCCCCCCACCCTGCCCCCCTGCCCCCCTCCACCTAGCCCCCTATCATACTTCAATACATCCCCAAGATATTATCAAAAACACTTCAAGACATAAAATGACTATTTTCAACAAAGATAACAAAAGACCAGAATATATGATGCAAGAACCACAAATCAAAGACCCCTCTCAACATACATGATGTTGTATGGTAAAAAGAAATAAATGAACTTACCAAAATGTTACCATCATACAAAATGGTGCCTTATGAGTAATTTGGGTGCATATTTCTTTTTCACCCTAGGCCTATATTTTACCTACAAGAAATATAGAAAAAAGATCAAAATAAATCAGAAGTAATTGTGTAGAGAATAAATAATTGATATGAAATATATTTGTGTTTATGTGCCTGAATACAAACATGTATCCTGCAAAAATAGTAGATGCAAGAACAAAAAATCAAAGCTTACTTGAGAGGAAAATGTTTTGTTTTGAAAATTTAAACTATTAGAAATTAGAGCTTCAAAAATTTCATCACCAGTTGCACCCTATCTTCATCAAACTGTAAAAGGTTTATGGAAGAAAGAAGGTGATACAATCATATCGAGCACAACAATTGAGTACCGTAGAATTCAGCTCATTAAAATGATTTTAGAATTGGAACCATAAAACTATGATTAAATTTTTATTTTATGTTTGTAAAACTACACGGGAACAAAATAATATGTTAATATCACTCTAATCAAAACCAATAACTGAGAAGTGAAGTTCACATAGATGCCCATTACTAAGAATGGATGTTCCCCCTTGCTTGTCGGTTGCATGCCAACGTGTCCTCATTTGAACCAACACTAACCACACAGTCCTATGGTAGAAATGATTAATTAGATATATGCATCAATTTGTAACAATAAAGAATTTTTTTATCTAATTACAAAAAAATCATATAACTAATATATTAAAAAAAGAAATGAAGAACATGGAGTTCAAAAAATCACACAAAATGCATGAATGATACCCACTAGTTACTATATTAACAACTTCAACACATATTCATGGATTTTAATGTAGATGCATGTTAAAAATTGAAGTTCAAAAATGATTTTTAGTAAAAAATTAAAATAAGCATACACACCAAAATTTCAATACAAAAAGGTAGTAAAAAAGGAAGCAACAACCAAGAGATTTAGAAAGATGATTTCAGCATACAAAATTTTTTAAAAGGAAACTTCCAAACATTTATTTCAACTAAAAAAAGAAGTGAATTTTCAAGTTTAAGTAGAAAAATCCTATAATTTAAACTATTACTCACATGGTGTAGATGCTCTATTCTTTTGAGATCATTGGAAAAAAATTCCCTTCTTTTCTTGTTGAATAAATACCTTTGTTTTCCAATATTTCATCTCCTACAAGTGTAAACATATACATTAATTTATAAAATTTAATGTTCAAAACTAGAGTAAAAACTAAGGTAGATTGGTTCAAAGATACTATGAAATATAACTTCTCTAGATCTATAAAAATCGTTGAATCTATACTTCAATAGGATGTGAAATTATGCTCACCAAAGTACTAAAAAAATTGAAATTATAACGTACATTCACTTATTCTCTATGAATAACATAATTTTTTAATAAAAATCAATAAAAAGGAATGTTTAAACACTGATTTAGAATTATAAAATTTAGGATTAGAAAAAAATTGTGTACCCTTACCTCACACTTAATTTGAAGTATATAATACGAATTTAAACTCTCAAAAATTTAAGGGTGGAAGGAAACAACCTTAAAATTTTCTTCGAGTGGAAGAAGTTACTCAAAATGGGCTGCCATGTGAAGTGACCCACCTAACTTCCTACAAAAAAAGACCTCAATCAAAAAAACTTTATCAAAGAAGGTCAAATAAAAAAACTAAAAAAAGTAACAAGATAATCTTGGGTTTATCCACCAAGGGGTTCTATATTTAGATTGCTCACAGTTGAAAATCATTGATTCAACCCCAATTAGATGGAGGATGTGTCTTCTTACTTAAGAACTAGCATAAAATCTTCTTTCTAGCAATAGTAATCAACTCAAATAGTTTTTTGACACCCCATTTTCATATACTTTTAATTTCACCACTTTGAAATTATAACTTCCTAGTAGTAGTGGAAAGGGGGGAAAAGGGGGTATATTCCCTCTTCTTCAACTTGAGGAGTGATGTTCATGAATAGTAAAAATTCAATTCTTGGATGCGATTTTTAATCTGATTCAATATCCTATATAAATTCACCATTAAAACCCACATATGTATTAATATCCACTTTTTCATTAGTGCGCAACTTCAAAATATCCTCTTGCTCTTCGACCACTCCCAAACATTGAATTACAATTATATTTTTTGAGTTTCAAAAGTTTCTCATTAGGTGTATTAATAACCTTCTCATGTACCTCTAGTAAATCCTGAAGTTCACTTGAATCTACACAACATACATAGGGAAAAGAGAAATCAAAATCATACAAAAAAATCACAATAATATAAAAGAAAATCTTGTTCAGTTAAATAAAAAACATCATTAATTTGGTCATCTTGCTCTTTTTAAAGAAAAAACGGTGATCCTAGGAGTGTTTCTAAGTTAGAAGTGATTTATTCAACCTCCTCCAACCTCTTATCAAAACAATAATCCTAAATTTTATAATTTTTCAAAGTAAAGGAAAGGGTATCTTTAATTGGTTCATCATCTTATGATTTTACAATAATTTTGAAAGGATTATCAGGAATATCCCACTACTAAAAGACCACCTTATAGAGGTGGGTTACATTCATTCTATTTGTCCTTTGACATATTCATAGACCTAGTCCCCATTGGTAGTGAAAAATATGAGTAATCCCTTTTATCGTTCTAGTTGACCCTCCCTATCTTACTCTCATACATAGATACATTTAATCCTAAACCTATTCCTCTAAATCACATAAAAAGTGGAAAGAAAATTCATCACATGACCAATTATCAGGGACCTGCTCCTCTCCAACGATTTTGACAAGGTATTGTTCAAAATTCTGGACTAGTTCATCATATGACAAAAGATCAAAATGGTTATCCATCACAATACCTCCCACTTCTGTATAACTCTTCATGAATGTGGACTCACTCCCTTAAACCTATTCTGATACATTGCCTCTTGTTGAAAATGAGAAAATAGAGGGATTATTGGGACCACCCTCATCCATATTCTTCAGTTCCATAACCGAGTAATGCTCACTGACACCATTGAGAGGAGGGCGCGTCGCGGAGGGCGCGACGAGGAGGGGGCAGCGTGGAGGAGGTGTCGGCGAGGAGGCGTCGGGGAGGAGGGGGCGGTGAGGAGGCGTCGGGGAGGAGGGTGCGGCGAGGAGGAGGGCGCGGCGAGGAGGGTGCGGCAAGGAGGGCGCGGCGAGGAGGGTGCGGCGAGGAGGGCGCAGCGCGGAGGAGGCGTCGGCGTGGAGGCATCGGGGAAGGGGAGGGCGCAGTGAGGAGGAGGAATCGCGAGGGGGAGGAGAAGGAGTCCGATGGGTTTGGAAAACAAAAACGGGGCTGCTGGATATAGCCACGGATTAAATAATTAATTGTGGTAGTATAAAAGATATAGCCACAGACCTATAAAACTGTGGCTATAGGTCCGTGGCTATAGCTCAGATTTTTAGTAGTGCACAGGAACTGGTGTTTGATGTTAGAGACATGGTATTCCTTTGTATATAACCATGGAAGAGAGTTATGATATTTGAGAAGAAGTGAAAGCCTATTCTAAGGTATATCAGCCCTTTTGAGATCCTTGATCGCATTAGAGAATTGGCTTATGACTAGAACTCCTGCCAAACCTATCTCATGTACATGATGTATTCTAAGCATCACTCTTGAGGATGTACATACCTGACCTATCACATATACGCAATCCAAACGTGGTACCCCTATAGAATGACCTCTCCCATGAAGAGAAGCTGATGAGGACCTTATATTGTAAGGAAAAAGTTCTACAAAATAAAATAATGACCCACATTAAGGTGTTGTAGAAAAACCAAATGTTTGAAGAGGAAATATGTGAATTAGAGTAAGTGATGATGCAGAGTAACACTCATCTGATTTAGTGTGGGAAAAGGAAATTTTGATGATGGAATTTCTTTAGGGGGAATGATTGTAACAACCAAAATGTTTATTAATGAAAATTACCATTGATCTAATTAAATGTCTTATTATGTAAAATGTTTATATAAAACATATGAACATACTTGGTTTTATGTTTTTGGATTTTAAAATACCATTATGAATTGTTACCATTTCTAATATAGTCATTGAACAGTGATCACATGATAAGTATAAATATAGGGCTTTAACAAATCCAATTTACTCAAACAAAGGAATCGATGACCTCATTTAATAGAATTGATCCATAAGAATCCCATTGATTTGATCTCGGAAAGGAGGTAGTTTAATTGGGCTTCAGTCTGGACCCAGACCAAGAATATCTTGAACACGTTAATCTAGAACAGAATCACATATAGGAGAAGTGGGAGTTAATAGAGATTAACACATGAGTGAGGTTATCTGAACTGCCGAAAGACTTGGTCTCCATCGCACACCATAACCGTGGGTCCTATGTGGGTGTTATAAGTGGTTACGTAATAAGGCCCTAGTACAATGATTATGTGAACTATTTTTGTATAAATAATACACACTCATTTTATTATTTCTACTTTGAATATGGTTTTTAAAGCACAGATAATATTTTTAGTTAACATTTAAATTAAAATAAGAAATCTATTTTGTTGAATTAATGGATTTTTTAATTAAATAATATTTTAATAAAATATTATTACTAAATTAATTTTTATTATATATAAATGATCGTATTAGTTTTATGAATAAAATTTTACGTTTTAATATAGTTTGAAAGCTTTTTTTGTCAAAACCCATGAATTTTTTAGAAATGTAGGATTTTATTTTAAAAGTAAAAAGTCACATATTTAGAAAATTATTTAGATAAAATGAATATTATTTTTGGATTCAGGTCATTGAAATTTTCTATTGGTGAATGTTTAATAATTTTATGAGGCTGTTGAATTTTTGGGTAAATATTAAATACTGTTTAAATATATAATATGTTTTATGACATCATAATGACACAATAGTTTTATAATAAAGTACCATAAAAGGTTTATTCATACAATATAAGATTTACCTTTAAAATGACGTGATTTTATATTTGTTTGATTAATTTTATGGTGCCTTAGTGGACCCTCCAACATATATAAAATATTTAAACTTTTTAAATTGATTTCCTTGAGAGTGTGACTCACCTAAACCTAAGAAATACTTATATTTTAATAAGTTCGTCCATTTTCCATATAAAATAATGTTTTCCAATCCAATTTTTCAAAAACCATGGGCATAAACCATGATATGGTTTTTGGTTTTAATTAGTTTAATGTGTAGTGTCCAAAACCTAAATAATAAAGAATTCCCTCTCCTTTCATATATAAACCCACTCAGTATCCCATTCCTCTTCAATAAAACCATTTTTAGCTCTGACAAATTCTTCCCTCCTCTCTATATAATCCTTCCAAGGCACCCCAATCTCCCAAGAGGCCTCTCTAAAGCCTCTCCCACGCCTTTGGGATCACACTTATAAGTAAGGGATCCTCACTTCCCTTCCTTCCTTATTTATGTCCATGTTTATTTTTATTTTTATGACCTATTATTTTGAATTTAAAATATTTAGGTATAATTTTTCAACTCCCCTATTATTTCCTCCTCTTGTTTTAATGATGAGAGACCCCTTTTTCTCTCAATAATGCATCCAATGTACACTCGTTTCCATGCTGAAATTCTATAAGGTATTTCTCTCTCCTTATTTAAATTCAAGAAATTATTTTATATTATGCATCAAAATTCCATAAAATATGTATGTATATTATTTTTAATGACCCATTACTATCCAAATTATGATAGATCACTTTCACTATCATCAATCCATTTTACAATTTCTTTTTGATGTTGTTTTGCTGCTGAAATTACACCAAAATTTCCATGCTAAAATCATTATGTATGTGAATACCATACCCATTTCTCTATCAAGGGTATTCACCTTTATGCACATTATAGAGACCCTAGACTTTTAAACATAACATTACATGATTTTAAGCATAATTATACATCATAGTACATGCCAAGGATCTTGAAGTCATGTGTATTTGAGGACTAGGTATAAAAAAACATGGGACTAAGATAAAACTTCTCTATTTAATAAAACACTTGAGCTCCTAACTTACATTGTGCTCAAACATATTCATAGGGTACCTTGGGGAACACATGAACAAAGTGATGAGCCAAATATCCGAGTATGGGAATAACTATAGGAACAAAGCATTAACACAAGGGATAGAAGGCATGACATGAAAATATAAAAAGGAATGTAACATATGGAATAATAACATATAAACATGGGATCATTTAAACATGGAATCCTAGAAATGTGATAGAAACATAAAACATTACTTTATTACGAGTCGAGGCTAACTTCCATGATCATTTCACATAATAGAATAGGCCAAGGATAACCGCCAAGACCGTCGCACATTACATATCATGGGACTTAACTATACCCAATGCCTTAAAGAGCTATCAAGTTGCCCCCATCTTACTTTTCATGAATATGGTTTCCACATAAAGAATCATATGTAATCAATCATGCCTAAACATAAGGGTTGCCCATGGTAATAATTGGGTAGCATAATCATGTCATGAAGTATTATAGAAGGGGTGTATCATAAAAGTTTCCCTAAAAGAAAAGAATTAGAAAATAAATGGACTTTAATAAGGTAAAATAGGAATATATAAAGGTAAGTGATGCCAGAAAAAAGTGAAAACATGTAAGAAATGTTTCTGAGAAATTTTAGCATTAAAACATTTTTGTGTGGTTTTAAGGAAAGTCCCTTAGATATTTTAAAATAGAAAAGGGAAAAATTATATATATAAAATGAGAAGTGAACCAACAATATTTTGATAATAAAAATACTAATTTTATTAAGATAATGGTGGATTAAAATAGAGGATAGAGTGCACTTTAAATTGGGTATAAATTTGGGATGTCCCCTTTAAACAAGTTTTCTTATTGGGAAGTATCATGGAGGGAATCACTTAAAATCATATATATCCCCAAAAGATAATGAGGGATGGATCTTGAAAATTGATATTGGAGTATATAAATAGAATGTATAAGTTGTAATTAAAAAAGAAAATACATCATTATTTGGGTAAAAATAGATATAGAGAAACCAAAAGGAATAAAGGCGGTTCAGGTAGAATTCCTTACAAATTATTTGCATGGTATCAGGTGTACTTAAGAGGTATTAATGAGATAGAAAGGGATTTATCATCATTTATACATCATGAAGGTATTATTAGTATGTTGTGTAATAATACCAAAACAATAGGAATTATATGTAAAATGGCATAACATAGAGGACATTCTTGAGTAAAAGTGAAATTGAGGGGATCCCTTACATTAAGAATGATGGTATTATCTAGTTGATATTAAGGACCTGAATAATAAAATTAGGCTCATTAAGTAATAATTTTAGAACATATTTTATATGTAAATTATTTATTAAAACATTTTTGAGTTCATTGATAACAGTTTTTATTGGTTATGAGGTTAAATTTCATTGTTCTGGTCCGTTTTTTCCTTAGATCCCATGACTAGTTCACTTATATTCATGTTTGGAGAATCATGTAAACTAGGGATGGTTTTCCAGAATTGGAGTTATATTTTATTAGGGAAAATCCAGGTAGTTACATGACTTTAAATTCCTTTTGGTTACCTGGACATAATATTATTCATTATGTAAAACATTAGTGATAACCTTTTGGGTTAATTGGCGGTTTTTGACCACAAGGAACATGTTTTGTTTAATAAATAAAAACATTGTATGAAAAAGGATTAAAAAACCTAGTATGAGACATAATACATAAATTATGGTCTGGTTCATCCATGAAAATGGTTTCATGGCAAAAATTTAAAATGGTAACTGAAATTGAAAACCCATCATCCCTGAATGTGGTAAATTAGCACATCTCAGATGGTGTTTTCATTTTTAGTATAAAAGTATAGGGAAATAAGAGATGATGAAGAATTATTCCTTTATCATTAAAAAATTCCAGTACATGTATGGTATTAGAGTCATCACATTATTCAGATTAAATTAGGTGAGGAACGAAAAGCGATGAACTTAAAAATAAAAGAAAAGTTGAGATATTTCTTATGAAAATTCAGCAGCCTAACGGTGTTGCTTAAAATATCATAAAAATATTTTGCTGAGAGAAAAAGGGTTACTCATAATTATTACATAATATGGACAGTAAGAGGGAAATTAATTGATATATCACAAAATAATTCAAATGTAATTAAAAATAATGACCTAAAATGAAAGCTTGAAAAAGAGAAGAGAGGTAGATTCCCTTACCTTGTAGAATAACTCCTCAAACATGAAGGTTGGGACATTGGGTTACTAAGGACACCTTTTATGGACTCCTGGGGAGTTAAATATTATATATCATTGAATATTATGGATATGGAATGAATGAAAATGAAGGAAAGAGTGGGTATTTATAGTAAAAGTGGGAGAGTTTTTTTATTAATTTCAAAGGACACCTAAATAGTTGTTTCTGAAAAACCATGGGCTTGGCCAAGGTATTTTCCCATATTATTGGCCAATTGGGACACATTATAACATATATTACTGTAAAAAATTATACCAGCATTAATTATTAATTATTTCATCATTATGATGTCTTTAAATATACTAAAAACTCAAAAGTATTTTTACTATTCAAGAATAATTCATGTATTTAGAAAAATAAAAAAGAATCACCCTAACTATTTTTCAATGTGTAGAATTGAAAAATGAACTCCTTTTTTTGAAAGTAATTTTATAAATAATTTTAATTTAATATTTAAATAAAATCATATTTTATTCAACAAAATCAACTTTAATACTATAAGTCATTTTATAACACCTTGAAAAATTAATCAATGTCCCATAAAATTATCTTAAACCCACAATAAAATAAAGTAATAATTTATGATTACATTTTATGAAAATAAATTTCCATTTTAAAATATTAAATTAATCATAAAATTTTAAATAAAACATATTTGACATACCAAAATACCACTTCTTTTATTATAATTTGTTTTTTCACTTTTAGGATGTCTAAATTATATTTATACATTTGTGGGCTAAGCTTGTATTTTTGGCTGATTTTCTATTCATTAATTTTCATTAAAGAATGTTGCTATTCATAAGGGTATGTTACTATTTATCAAAAATTATGTTTGTCTTATCAGACTCCAAATAACATACCGATCACAATTGTAGATGACTGTTTTTCGAAATTCAAAACCAATAATTGGAAAAATTATGATTAATGATCAAATAGACTTTAATAATTTTTTGGGTCATGACTTAAATTTATTATATGACATATGTATAAGAAGGGAATTTATATTGGTAAAACATTGTGTCATTAAATTATTCCCCCCTTAAGAAATTTATGCCTTGAAATTTAATTTTACATTCTAGGCCATAAACAGGTGTGGTTACTTTTCTATCATTACTTCCTGCAGTTCCCATGTTGCCTCTCTGTACTCATGGTTCCTCCATAGTACCATGAACAGGTGAGTATTCTTGCTACGTAGAACATTTTTTCAAAGATCAATAATTTTCTTTGGCAGCTTCTCATATGAAATATCATTCTCCAACTATACCACTTCCGAAGAGACTATATGTGAAGATTCTGGTATGTACCTGCTTAAGAGGAATACATGAAAGACATCATGTACTTTGGACATGGTTGGTGGAAGTGCTAGTCAATAGGATGTAGATCCGACTCGATCAAGGATAGCCAGTGTACCTATGACATAACTTTCCTTACTTTCCAAACCTCATGACCTTCTTATGCGGATATATGCGTAGAAATGTCATATCTCTAACATTGAACTCAAGGTCTCATCGACAATTGTCTGCATAACTCTTTTTTCAACTTTGGGATGCCTTGATATTCCATAGAATAGTTTTCACCTTATCCACCATTTCTTCAACCATTTCAGGTACAATAATTTTATGCTCACCAACATCACACCAACATGTCAGTGTTCTTCATCTTTTCCCAAGAAGGGCTTCGTATGGTGCAATTTGGATGCTCGAGTGGAAACTATTGTTGTTTTAGAATTCAATCAGTGGAAGATGTTGGTCCCATCCTCCTGTGAAGCCTATAAAACTTGATCAGAACATATATTACAGTTTCTGAAAAGTCCACTCAGATAGGCTATCAGTTTGAGGATGATAGGTCATACTGAAGTTCAGTTCAATGCTTAGAGCATGTTGGAGACTTTTCCAGAACTTTGAGGTGAATCTCAGATCATGGTTGGATAAAATAGAGTGTGGTACTCCTTTTATCTTTACCACTTATTTGATATATATACATGAAAGTTGATCCAATGAGAAGTCCTCTCAAATTGTGATAAAGTGAGCTATCATTATAAGACGATCCACAATGACCCATATAGAATTGTTTCCTCTGTATGTCCTTGGATGTCTAGTGATAATTTCTATGGTGATGTTTTCCCACTTTTATGTTGGTATGGGTAGTGGTTGCAACATCCCCTTAGACATATGTCTTTCAACATTTACATGTGGACATACCAGGCCCTTTGATGTATACTCAGCAATCTCCTTCTTCATATTGTTCCACCAAAAGTTCCCTTTGAGATCTCGATACAACTTTGTTCTCCCTAGGTGGATATAGAAGGTTGATCTATGTTCATCATTCAGAAGCTCCTTCTTTATCTCTAGAATAGATGGTGGACATAATCGTCACCCAAATCATACAACTCCTTGCTCTTCAATCCTGAACTCAGAGGATTTCCCATTTTTAACCGCTTCCACCCTTTTTAGAATTTCCACATCTTTTCATTGAGCATCCTTTATTTTCTCCATGAGGGATGGATGAGAAATTATTTGAGAAGGGATTGATGATATTGTTCCCTTAATTATTACTATGTCCATCCTCTGGAAATCAAAGTAGATATGATCCTTTTCAATTCCCATCATTGATAATGATGTAAGATCTTTTATACAAAGTGCATCTGCCACCTTTTTTGCCCTTCCGGGATGGTAGTGGATTGAGAATCCATAGTCCTTGATGAGATCTATCCATATTCTCTTGTTCATATTAAGATCTTTTGTGTGAGTATATATTTTATACTCTTTAGATCAGTATATATCTCACACTTCTCCCCATAGAGATAATGCTGCCATATTTTCAATGCAAAGTTCATAGATGCCAACTCTAGATCATGCATGGGATAGTTTTTCTCATGGATTTTCATCTGCCTTGTGGCATAGGATATCACTTTATCATTGTGCATTAGCACACAGCCTAATCCATTCTGAAAAATTATAACTATATAGCACAAAGAGTTCTACACTTGCTGGGAGTGTGAGTACTGGCATAGTGATTAGCTTCTTTTTTCAACTCCTTAAAACAGTCTTCACATTCCATAGTCTAGAAAAACATTACTACCTACCAGGTCAGCTTGGTCATTGGGGTTGAAAATCGTGAAACGTTTTTCGCAAATCATCAATAATACCAACCTAGACCCAGAATGATGCAGATCTCCATTACAGGTCTTGTCCTAGGCCATTCTTCAATTGCATGTTTCATGGAAGGGTCTATAGATATACCTTTAGCACAGATAACATGCCCAAATAATGATACTTTCTCCATCCAAAACACACATTTACTTTAATTTTCATACTCCTTCTCCCTTCACAATTTTTTTAACAAAATATTCAAATGATCCTCATGTTCCTCCTTGTCATGGAGTATATCAGTATATCATCAATAAAACTATAAATTTTTTTCAAGGTAATCTCTAAAGACTTTATTCATTAAATCCATGAACATTTCTGGAGCATTAGTGAGTCCAAAGGGAATCAATATGAACTCATAGTGTCCAAAACTCATTCGAAAGACAGTCTTGGGAATATCTACCTAACTCACCTTTAATTTGTGATATCCCAACCAAAGGTCCAACATAGGGAAATAGATGGCCCCACAAAGATGATCGAACTATTCATCTATCTATGGTAGGGGATAATTGTTTTTTATTTTGATTTTATTGAGGTTACAACAATCAATGTGGAGGAGATATGAACCTTCATTCTTCTAGACGAAGAGGACCGGTGCACCCTATGGTGAAGAACTCGGGGTTATAAAACCCTTCTCTAGATTCTCCTGTAACTACTTCTTTAGATCTTTCATCTCAACAGTGGCTATTCTTGTAGGTGTATTTGATATAGGCCGAGATCCATAAATAATTTCAATTTAGAACTCAAACTCTCAATCAAGAAGAAGAAATGTAAACTTTTTAGGGAATACATCATTGTAATCCATCACTATGGGTATGTATTGAAGCATGATTATCTTTTTTGTCTCAATAAGTTAGGCCAGATATGGTTTCTCCTAAGGGAGTAATATCCATAGCTGAGATGATAATTCTAAAGGATATTATTCTTCCTCATCACACTTATAAATTATTGGAGGATTCTTAGGTATGTGAAGAGTCATCTCCCTTCCCCAACAGTTGATATTTTACTTGTATAAATATAAACAATACAAGCCCAAGATAGCGTCAAACTCCACCAAAGGAAGTATGAAGAGATTTTATAGGAGGTACTATTCCCAAACATTAACCAAGTAGGAGTTATAAACTAAGGATGCAATAATTTCCCAATTCGATGTTCTCACAGATAACCAGTTCTCCAAATTTTGAGGTAGTGTTTGAAAAGTTCGACTAAACATGCAACAAATTAATGAATTCATAGAACTAGAATCAAATATTACGTTCACTATTCTTGAAGGAATAACTCTCATACATGTCACCACATCATTTCCCATAACCATCTCAGAAGTAGTGACAGCCTATGCCCTTCCTTGTTTCCTTAGAGGTTATTGTTGATTTCCTCAGACAACCCTTCTCTTAGAAAAATTGATTGCGTAATTCTCATGCTCCATGCAGTTGTAACACTACACCACTGGCTATGAATTGATCTAAACCTTCCTATATTCTTCCATATAAGTAGGATTTTCCATATACCTTCGGCAGTTCTGGGCCAGATGTCTCTGATTTCCACATTTGAAGAAATTCCTAGTTCCCTTTAGATAGTTACCAGGATGCTTCTTATCACAACTTTTACAAGTGGGATATTTAGGGTTCTTTCCATCAAGGAATTTGTTTATTGAACCACCCATGTTTTTATCCATTTTTTTCTTCTTGTCACCGGGCCTACGTGACCACTGAGATTCTCTAATCTCCATTTCATCTTTGAGGGCACAATGGACAATCCCATCATAATTGTCAAAGACTTGAATCACCAATACTCTTCATAGACTCAGCTTTAGTTTCTTAAAGAAGGGATGCACCTTACTTTCAGTGTTTTTGACAAAGCTAGAGGTATACCTTTCAAGACTAGTAATGTTTTCCTTATACGACCTGATGGACTCATCTTCCTTCTTCTTGAGTCCAAGATACTCTCTTTCTATATTGAGATAGAGGGGTTGAGGAAATTATTTATTTAAAAACATCCTATTGAATTCATCCCAATCAATGGAATCAATTTCCTCTTGGGGATTTTTATTCCTGATCTATGTGCACCCTTGGCCAACATTCTCATCTAAATGATAGCGCGCTGGTACAACTTTCTCTTCATCTGAGCACTGAAGGAAAGAGAATATCTTTTCAATGGAGTTAATCCATTGTTCCATGAGGAGGGGATCAGAAGATTCACTAAAATTGGGAGGCATTTTCCGTATGAAGGATTCTACAACAACATTCTCTTTTCTTGGAGGTGGAGGGAATTCCACACGATTCAAGTTATTATTCATAACATGATCCAATTAAGAAAGTAATTCCTTGATTTTTTGAGCACCAGTTCCCATCATACCATGCATATCATTTGGCCATTCTTCACATTCCCTTTCTCATTGATTTTTGGAATGTGTTCTTCTATTTATGACCATTATCTAAGAAAAATAATGTACAAATAGAGGGATTTAATACTTATCTATTGATCCTAAAAAGAAACATTTAACATAAGGGGAAAAACTTTTAATGGAGAAGTATATCCTAACTTGTGATTCCCTATGTTTTAATCTTGTTTATCCTTGATCTATTTCATAGCTTATATTCTTATGTGTTTTTTATATTCCCTTAATAATGGTTTGTACCAAACTCATGAATTTACCAAGGCTTATCCCCTAAGAGTGTCAATCCAAGAGTGTACCAAGGACTATTGTCGTGTACCCAGATACCACAGTTTAAGCCCAAAACTCCTTGTCCGGGTTTTCACACCTAGGTACATCTGTGCCAGATCCATCTCTACCTGTTTGTAACCAGGAAGGGACATATTCTCTTGATAAACCACTTACTCTTTACTTACCAATATTTAGGGATGTTTTATTATGCTTAGTATCACCAATAAGGTTCTTACTAAAGTGATCTATTCCTATTCTCCAAAAATAACTATACTATCCGCTGATACCAACTATAGAGACCCTGGCCTTTTACACATAACATTAAATGATTTTAAATATAATTATACATCGACTACAAGCCAAGGATAGTGAAGTATAGTGTCTTTGAGGGAAAGGTACATAAAACTAATAACATGAGACTAATAAAACACTTCTTTATTTAATATTCATATTGAGCTCCTAACTTATATTGTCCTCAAACATCTGCATAGGGTACCCTGGGTGACACATGAACAAAGGGATGAGCTAAATTACCCGGTAAAGGAATAACCATTGGAACAAAGCATTAGAACATGGGAAAAAAGACATAACATAATGATATAAAAAAGTCATGTAAAATATGGAATCATAACATATAAAACCATGATCATTTAAAAATGGAATCATAAGAATGTGGAAGAAACATAAAATATGACTTTATTACGAGTCAAGGCTAACCGCCAAGATTGTTTCTCATAGTAGCACAAGCCAAGGCTAACCGCCAAGACCGTTGCACATAACATATCATGAGACTTAACTTTACCCAATTAATTGGAGTGCTATCTAGGAACACCCATATTACTTTTCGTGAATATGTTTTCCACATAAAGAATCATATGTAATCAATCTTCTATAAACATAAGGTTTACCCATGGAAATAATAGGGTAGTATAATAATGTCATGGAGCATAACAAATGGGGAATATCATAAAAGATTCCATGAAAGAATGGAATTAGAACATACATCGATATTCATAATGTAAAATAGTAATATATCAAGGTATGTGATATCAGACAGAATTGACAACATTTATGAAATATATTTGAAAAATTTTAGCATTAAAATTTTTTTGTGCAGTTTTAAAGAAAATACCATTGAGATTTTAATATAGAAAAGGGAAAAATATTCTATATAAAACCAGAAGTGAACCAAAAAGGTTCTAATAATAAAAAGACTAATTTTAGTAAGTCAATTGATTGTTAAATCATAGTATAGAGTGAACTTGATATTGGGTAGAAATTTGGGAAGTTCACTCAAAACAAGTTTTCTTATTGGGAAGTATCGAGGAGGGAATTACTTAAAAGCATGTATATCCAGAAAGAGAATGAGGGACGGATCTATAAAAATGATTTTTGGAGAATATAAATTTCATGTAGAATTATTACATAAAAATAAATTACAAATTAATCTGGGTAAAAATAAACATTGAGAAACCCGAAATAATAAAGGCGGTTCAGGTAGAATTCCTTACAGATTTTCATCATGGTATCATGTGTACATTAGTGGTATTAATTAGAGAGAAAGGTATTTATAATGTTTTATACATTATGAGGCTAGTATGGGTTCTAGGTGAAATCATACCCCAGTATTTGGAATTAGATGTAAAATGGAATAACATAGAGGACATGCTTGAGTAAAAGTGAAATAATGGGGATCCCTTACCATTGGTCCAATGGTATTATACAATTGATATTAAATACCTGAAAAATCCAATTAGTTTCATTAAGTAATTTTTTCAGAACCTATTTTACATGTAAATTATTGAATAAAATCATTTTGAGTTCATTCATAACCTTTTTGATTTGTAATGAGGTAAAATTTCATTGTTCGGGTTTGTTTGTTTCCTTGGTTCTAATGATCGGTTCACTTATATTCATGTTTGGAGAATCATGTAAAATGGGAATGGTTGTATAGAATTAGAGTTATATTTTATTAGTAAAAATAAAATAGGTCACATGATTATAAATTTTATTTGGTTTATTTGAGTGAATATTAATCATTATGTAAAACATTACTGATAACGTTTTGGGTTAGTTGGTGGTTTTTGACCACAAGGAACATATTTTATTTTATAAATCAACACATTGTGTACGAAATGATTCCAGAAAAAAAAATATAAGAAATAATACATATATTATGGTATGTTTCAACCATAAAAATGGTTTCATTACCAGAATTGAATATGGTAACGGAAATTGAAAACTCATCATCCTTTAATGTGGTAAATTAGTACATCTCGGGTGGTGTTTTCATTTTTAGTATAAAAGAAAAGTGAAAGGAGTGATGATGAAGAATTATTACTTTATCATGAAAAAATTACATTACATGTAGGGTATGAGATTCATCACAAAATTTGGATGAAATGATGTGATGAAAGAAAAAATATGTACATAAAAATAAAAGAAATGTTGAGAGATTCCTTAATAAAATTCAGCATCCTAATGACATCTCTTAAAATTTCATAAAAATATTTTTATGAGAGAAAATGGGGTCTATCATAATTATTAAATCATATGGATAGTAAGGGGATATTAATTTATATATCCCAACATAATTCAAATTAAATTAAAAAGAATAACATAAAATGAAAACTTGAAAAGGAAAAGAGAGGTAGATTCCCTTATATTGTAGAATAACTCCTAGAACATGAAGGTTTGGGACCTTTGGGGATTAATGACGCCATGGGAAGAATCATATGGAGGTAAAAATTATATATAATAGATTATTATGGTTATGGAATGAATGAAAATGAATGAAAGAGTGGGTATTTAGTGTAAAAGATGGAGAGTTTTTTTATTAATTTCAATGAACACCTCATTTGTGGTTTTTGAAAAACCCTGGGCTTGACCATGGTATTTTCTCATGGTAGTATCGACTTGGGACACCTAATAACATATATTACAGTATAAAATTCTACCAGAAATCTTTATAAATAATTACCTCTATATGATGTAATTAGACATATCGAAAACCCCAACTTGTATTTTTACTATTCATGAAAAATTTAACTATTTTAGAAAAATATCAAAGATTCACCCTAATAATTTTTCAATGTACAAAATTTAAAAATGAACTACATTATTTGAAAATAATTTTCTAAATATTTTTAATTTAATTTTTAAATAAAATAATAATTTATTCAACAAAATCAACATTAAAAATATATCTTGTTTTATAACACATTGAAAAATTAATCGAGGTCCCATAAAATTATCTTATAACCATAAGACAATAAATTAGAAATTTATGATATAATTTTATGAAAATAAATTTCCATTTTAAATTATTAAATTAATCATAAAATTGTAAATAAAATATTTTTGACATACAAAAATACCAATTCTTATACTAGGATTGTTTTTTCACTTTTAAGATGTATAAATTATATTTATACATTCATGGGTGAAGTTTCTATTTTTTTGGCTGATTTTCTATTCATTACTATTCATAAAGGTATGTTACTATTCATAAAGGTATCTTACTATTCATCAAAAATTATGTTTGTCTTATCAGACTCCAAATAACTTACCGATCACAATTTTAGATGACCGTTTTTCGATTTTCATAACACATAAGGGACAAAACTATGATTAAAGGTCACATTTAACTTAGTAGTTCATTTTATTTTGACCTCATGTTATAATATGAAAAAATTATAAGAAAGTATTATCCATTGGTAAAACATTGGGTTGTTACAATATTCCCCACTTAAGAAATTTCACCCTCAAAATTGTGTTTTACATTCTAGGCCATAAACAGGTGCAGGTACTTCTCCATCATTGCTTCTTCCAGTTCCCATGTTTCTTCTTTGTACTTATAGTTCCACCATCGTACCTTGACTATGTGGGTAGTATTGTTAAGTAGAACTTTTTCTCTTTGATCCAAGATTTTCACTAGCTACTCCGTATATGAAATATCATCCACCAACAGTAGCACCTCTAAAGATAGTACATGTGAAGAGCCTGGTATGTACTTCTTTAAGAGGGATCCATGAAATACATCATGTTCTTTGGACATGGTAGGTTCAAGTGTTAGTGTATAGGATACATCTCAAACTAAATAAAGGATATCATAGGGGACAATGTTCCTGGGACTTTTCTTCCCTTACATTTCAAACTTCATGAATTTCTTCCATGATGATATGCGTAGAAATATCATGTCTCCAACTTTGAACTCAAGGTATCATCGATGATTTTATGCATAAATATTTTGTAGAATTTGGACTGCCTTGATGTGCTGTTAAATGGTTTTTACCTTATCTACCATTCCATCGACCATTTCAGGTCCTAGCAGCTTACGCTCACCAACTTACATCCCAATACGCCAGTGTTCTGCACCTTTTTCCCATAGAGGGCTTCGTATGGTTCCATTTTGATGTTTGAGTGGAAACTATTTTTGTTTGAGAATTAAAAAATGGGGATATGTTGATCCCATCATACTTTGATGTCGATAGAACATGCTGTCAACATATGATCTAGTTTCTAAATAGTCTGCTCAGATTAGCCATCAGTTTGAGGATGATAGACTGTACTGAATTACCTTACAGTGCTTAGAGCATGTTAGATACTTTTCCAAAACATCAAGGTGAATATCAGATTTTGATTGGATACAATAGATAGTGGTACTCTATGAAGCTTTACCACTTCTTACATATATATCCATGCAAGTGGATCTAATAATAATTCCTCTCGAATCACGATAAATTGATATTTCTTTATAAGATGATCCACAATGACCCATATAGCATATTTTCCTCTGGATGTCCATGAAAGTCCAGTGAAAAATTCCATAGTTATGTTCTCCTAATTCCATGTTGGTATGGTAAGTGGTTGCATAATCCCCTTAGACTTCTGTCTTTCATCCTTAACTTGTTGAAAAACCAGGCAATTTTATGTATATTCAACAATATCCTTATTCATATTGTTCCACCAAAAGTTATCTCTAACATCTCGATACATCTTTGTGCTCCCTCAATGGATAGAGATGGATAGCTATGTGCATCATTCATATGCTCCTTCTTTATCTCTGGATCATATGGTAAACATAATCTTGACCCAAATCTTACAACTCCTTCCTCATCAATCATAAAATCATAGGATTCCCCATTTTTAACAGCTTCCACCCTTTTTAGAATTTCCACACCTTTTCTTTGAGCATCTATTATTCTCTCTGTGAGGGATGATAGAGAAATCAATTGAGAAAGGATTGATGATGTTCCTCCATTAATGATTCCCATGTCCATCCCTTGAAAATCTAAGAAGATCATACCCTTTTAAATTCTCATCATGGATAAAGATGCATAATCGTTTCTACTTAGAGCATCTGCCACCTTGTTTGCCTTACCGGGATAGTAGTGGATTGAGAAGTTATAATCCTTGATGAGCTCTATCCATCATCAGTGTTGAATATTATGATCTTTTTTGTGAATATGTATTTGAGACTCTTGTGATTATTATATATCTCACACTTCTCCCCATAGAGATAATGCTGTAAGATTTTCATCGAATGATCATAACTGCCAACTCCAAACCATGCATGGGATAGTTTTTCCAATTGATTTTCAGATTCCTTGAGGCATAGGCTATCACTTTATCATTTTGAATTAGAACATAGCATAATCCCTTATTAGAAGCATAACTATACACAACAAAGATTTCTCCACTTGCTGGGAGTGTGAGTACTAGTGTAGTGATTAGCATTTTCAACTATTTAAAACATTTTTCACATTCCTATGTCTGGAAAAACTTTACTCCCTTCTATTTCAGCTTGTTCATTGGGTTTGACAATAAAGAAAAGTTTTTCACAAATCGTCGATAATACCTAGCTAGAACCAGAATGCAACAGATCTATATTACAGATGTTGGCCTAGGCCATTCTTCAACATCCTTTGTCTTGGAAGGGTCCACAAATATCCCTTTTCTGGTGATAAAATTCACCAATAATGATACTTCGTCCATCCCAAAATCACATTTATTGTATATTTCTTACATCTTATCACTTCACAATTTTTTTAACACATTATTCAAAGGCTCCTCAGGTTCCTCCAAGCTCTTGGAGTGTATTAGAATATCATCAATAAAGACAACAACAATTTTTTTGGTAATCTCTAAGGAATCTATTCATTAAATCCATGAAAATTGATTGTTCATTAGTGATTAAAAAAGGAATCACTATGAACTCATAGTGTCCGTACCTCGTTCGAAAGGATGTCTTGGTAATATCTTCCTTACTCAACTTTAATTGGGGATATCCCGTCCGAAGGTCCACTTTAGAGAAATAGATGGCCCCACAAAGCTGATCAAACAAGTAATCTATCTGTGATAGAGGATACTTGTTCTTTATTGTGATTTAATTGAGGTAACGATAATCAATGCAGAGGTGCATTGGACCATCCTTCTTCCTGATGAATAGGATTGTCACACCCCATGGTGAAGCACTCAGGCGTATAAAAACCTTCTCCAGATTATCCTGTAACTCCTTCTTCAACTCTTATAGCTCAACGATGGAAATTTTGTAATATGTCTTTCATATATGAAGAGATCCAAGAATAAGTTCAATTGATAACTCTACCTCTTTATTTGGGGTAAGAATAGGAAACTTTTTAGGGAATACATTTGTGTAATCCCTCACAATGGTCATGTATTCAAGAATTATTCTATATTTTATCACAATAATTTGGGCTAGATATGATTCCTCATAAGGAAGAAATATACACACCTGGGACAATTATTCTAAAAGAGATTCATCTTCCTCCTCACACTTGTAAAGAATTAGAGGATGCTTCGGGACATGAAGAGTGAACTCCCTTTCCCAACAGTTGATGTCGGCCTTGTATAAAGCTAGCCAATCCATGCCCAAGATAGCGTTGAACTCCACTCAAAGAAGTATGCTGATATTTTCAAGGAGGTTCAGTCTACAAACATTAACCAGCGAGGAGTTATAAACCAAGGATTCAATAATTTCCCCACTCACTGTTCTCCCAGATAACTTTTCCTCCAAATTTTGATGTGGTGTTTTAAAAGTTCTATTGAACTTCTAAGATATGAAAGAATTCGTAGAACTAGAATAAAATAGTACGTTTAATATTCATGAATGAATAACTAGTGTACTTGTCACCACATCGTTTTCATGCTCCACCTTAGTAGCAGTGATAGCATAAGCCCTTCCTTATTTCCATGGAAGTGATTTTTGACTTCCTCTCACAACCCTCACCTTAGGGAAATGTTTTGCATAATGACCATGCTCCTTGTAGTTGTAACACTACACCAATGGCTAATAATTGATCTAAAAATTGATTTCATCGTCCACATTAGTGGGATTGTTCATATCCCTTCGATAATTCTTGGACAAATGTATCATTTTTTCCCATTTGAAGCAATTCCTTATTCCCTTTAGAAGGTTACCAGGGTTCTTCTTCCCACAACTTTTACAAGTGGGATATTCATTCTTCTTTCAATCATGGGATTTGTTTGTTGAACCACCAATGTTGATCTTGATTTTTTTCTTCTTGTCACCAAGCCCATGAGACCACCGAGAGTCTTTAATCTCCAGTTCATCTTTGAGGGCATAACAAACAATATCCTCATAACTATCAAAGTATAAAATCACCAACTGTTTTCGTAGACTCATCTTTAGTCCGCTAAATAAGCGATCCACCTTAATTTTGGTGCTCATGAAAAATCCATAGGAGTACCTTTAAATCATTGAAATGTTTTTTGTATACGACCGAATGGAATCATATTCCTTATTCATGAGTCTGAGGAACTCTCTATTTATCTTGAGACAGAGGGTTTGGGGAAAATATTTGTTGAAAAACATCCTCTTTAATTCATCCCAATGCATGAAATCGATTTCCTCCTAGGGATTTTTATTCTTGATCAGTGTCTACCACTGATCAGCTTCCCATCAAAATGATAGACCGCCATTACAACTTTCTCTTCTTCGGAGCACTGGATGATAGAGAATATATTTTCAATGGAGTTAATCCATTTTTTTGTGAGGAGGGGCTAAAAAGATTCGATAAACATGGTAGGCCTTCTCTACATGAAATATTATACAAAACATTATATTTTATTGGAGGAGGAGGGTGTTCCACATGATTCATGTTATTATTCATCACTTGAGACAACTGAGAAAGTAATGTCATGATGTTTTGAGCACTCGTTCCCATCATATCAGGCATATAATTTGGGAATTCTTCATATTCCATTTCACATTGATTTTTGTAACACTTTATTCTATTTCCTTCCATTAGCTAAAAAAAGAAATTACAATTAGAGTGATTTAATACTTACCTATTGAGAATAAGTAGAAACATTGAACGTAAGGGGATAAACTTTTTAATGAGAAGTATATCCTAACTTTTGACTCCCTATGTTTCAATCTATGTTATCCTTGATCTATTTATTAGCATATATTCTTATGGGTTTCCTTTCATTCACTTAATAATGGTTTATACCAAACTCAAGAATTTTCCAAGTTATATCCCCCATGGAGTATCAAATCAAGAGTGCAACAAGGCTCATTGTCGTGTACCAGGATACGCTGTGTCAAGCACAAAACTCCCTGTCGGAGTTTTCACTCCAAGTGAAATTGTGGTAGCGCCACCTCTACTTGTTTTTATCAAGATATTGAGATATTTTCTTGATAAACCACTTACTATATAGTTACAAAAATTTATGGATGTTTTCTTATACTTCATCTCACCCTTATGGTTATTACTAAAGATCTATATTCCTATTCTCCAAAAATAATTAGACCATCCTCTGATACCAACTACAACAACCCTATCCATTTACACATAACATTACATGATTTTAAGCATAATTATACATCAAAGTACAAGACAAGGATCATGAAGTCTATTTTATTTGAGAACAAGGTACATAAAATAAAAACATGAGGCTAAGAAAACACTTATATATTTAATTATCAAATTGAGGTCCTAACATTCATTGTGCTCAAACATCTGTATAGGATACCCAGGGGAACACCTGAACAAAGGGAGGAGCTAAATAGCTGAGTAAGAGAATAAGTATAGGAACAATGAATTAGCACCGGGGATAGAAGCCAGGACCTGATGACATAAAAAGGCATGTAATATATGCAATCATAAAATATAAACATGGGAAAATTTAAACATGGAATTATAGAAATGTGTCAAAAACATAAAACATTACTTTAGTATGAGTCAAGGCTAACCTCCATGATTGTTTCACATAGTAGCACAAGCCATGGATAACTTCCAAGACCGTCGCACATAACATCTCATGAGAATTAACTTTACCCAATGCATTTGAGCACTATCTAGGTGCATCCATTTTACATTTCATGAATATGGTTTCCATATAAATAATAATATGTAATCAATCATACATAAACATAAGGGTTACCCATGGAAAGAATTATGTAGCATAATCATGTCATGAAGCATAACCAAATGGGTGTATCATAAATTGTCCCTGAAAGAAATGAATTAGAATATACATGGAAGTTCGTAAGGTAAAATAGGAATATATCAAGGTAAGTGATGTTCGGGTGAAGTGATGACATGTATGAAATGTATTCTATAAATTTTACCTTTAAAACATTTTTTGTGTAGTTTTATAGAAAATTCCATAGAACGTTTAAAATAGAAAAGGGAAAAATATTCTATATAAAACCAGAAGTGAACCATGAAGGTTTTCATAATAAAAAGAGTGATTTTAAGAAGACAATGGTGTATTAAAACTAGTGATAGAGTGCAATTGAAATTGGGTAGAAATTTGGGAAGTTCCCATAAAACATGTTTTCTTATTAAGAAGTATCAAAGAGGGAACCAATTAAAATAATTTATACTCCCAAAAGATAATGAGGGGTGGATATTGAAACATGATTTTTGAGAATAAAACATCATGTATAAGTTTTACATAAAATGAAAATAAAACTTCGTTTGGGTAAAAATAATGATAGAGGAACCTGAAGGAATAAAGGTGGTTCAGGTAGAATTCCTTACTGATTATCAGCATGGTATTAGGTGTACTTAAGAGATATTAATGATAGAGAAAGGGATTTATCATATTTTATACATCATGAGGGTAGTATGAGTATGGTTTGAAATCATACCCCAACATTAGGAATTATATTTAAAATTGAATAACATAGAGGACATTCTTGAGTAAAAGTGAAATAGAGGGGATACCTTACCTTAAGTCCAATGGTATTGTCCACTTGATATTAAAGACCTGAATAATAAAATTAGGTTCATTAACTAATAATTCTAGAACCTATACTATATGTAAAGGATTTTGTAAAACCTTTTTTAGTTCATTCATAACCTTTTCGAGTTCATTCATAACCTTTTTCCCATAATTTGAGTTATATGTTATTAGTGAAACTTCTGGAGGTTACATGATTTTAAATTCCATTTGTTTACTTGGATTGAATATTAATCATTATGGAAAACATTAGTGATACTATTTTGTGTTAATTAGCGGTTTTGGACTACAAGGAACATGTTTTAGTTTATAAATCATAACATTGCATTAAAAAGTATTCTAGAACCAAATATGAGACATAATACATATATTATGGTCTTTTGTGACCAATAAAATGGTTTCATGACTATAATTGAATATAGTAATGAAAATCAAAAACCCATTGTCCTTGAATCTGGTAAATTTTCACATCTCAGATGGTGTTTTAATTTTTAATAGAAAAGAAAGGGGAAATGAGAGATGATGAAGAATTATTCATTTACCATGAAAACATTACATTACATGTAAGGTAATAGATTCATCACAAAATTTGGATGAAATGAGGTGAGGAAATAAAAGAGATGAACTTGAAAATAAAAGGAAAGTTTAGTGATTCCTTACAAAAATTCAACAGCCTAACGACATCGCTTAAAATTTCATAAAAATATTTTCATGAGTGAAAATGGGATCTCTTATAATTATCACATAATGTGGAATATTGGGGGGGTATTAATCGATATATCCCAATATAATTAATATTAAATTAAAAAGAATAACATAAAATGAATGTTTGAAAAAGAGAGGAGAGGTAGATTCCCTTACCTTATAGAATAACTCCTAGAACATGAAGAATGGGACCTTGGGGGATTACGAACACCTTGGGGGGATTCCTAGGGAGATAGAAATTCCTGATATTTGAGGAAAAGTTTTATTCAATGAAATAAAATTAAGTAATAAGTGTTTATTTATAGTAAAATATGGATGGTTTTTTATATATTTCAAAGGACAACTCATTATTGGTTTTTACAAAACCATGGGATTTCTCAGGGTATTTTCTAATGGTATTATACCACTTGGGACACCTCATAACATATATAACTATAAAAAAGTCTACCATAATTCTTTATTAATTATTACATCATTATGATGTCATTGAACATACAGAAAACTCAAAACTGTATTTTCACTATTGACGAAAAATTCAAGTAATTTTGGAAAATCCTAAAGATTCAGCCAAACCATTTTTGAAAATGTAGAATTCAAAAATGAACTCCATATTTTGAAAATAATTTTATAATTATTTTTAATTTAATTTTTAAATAAAATCATAATTTATTCAACAAAATCAACATTAAAACTATCAATTATTTTATAACACCTTGAAGAATTAATCAAGGTCCTATAAAATTATATTATAAACATAATAAAATAAAGTAAAATTTATTATTACTTTTTTATGAAAATACATAACTATTTTAAATTATTAAATTATTAATAAAAATGTAGACAAAATATATTTGAAATATAAAAATACCAATTCTTATACTATGATTATTTTTTTGACTATTAATATGTCTAAACACTATTTATACATTAATGGGTGAAGTTTATATTTTTTGGCCGATTTTCTAATAATTACAATTCATTACTATTCACAAAGGTATGTTACAAATCATAAGGGTATGTTACTCTTCATCAAAAATTATATTTGTCTTATTAGACTCCGAATAACTTACTGATCACAATTGTAGATAATAATTTTTTGAAATTTATAACACATATGTGAAAAAATTATGTTTAAAGGTCACGTAGTACTTAGTAGTTCATTGTGTTTTGACTTCATGTTATTATATAACATAAATATAAGAAGGGTTTTTCCATTGTTAAAACACTTGGTCGTTACACACATGTACTTGTTAATTAAGGAAATACATTTATGTATTCCACATCTCATATTCATTGAATAAATTATGATGTTTAATGAATCCATTAGTATGATCTATGTGGCACACTTATGCACAAAATTAAATGATTAAGAAGGGTGTGCCCGGATAGTGATCCAAAGAATTGGGTAAACAATAGTATCATGATATGCCATGTGCAATGAGGGTTTACTCATGATAATTCATGTAAAATGAGGGTTTAATCATGCTAATTCAAGTGAAATGAGGTTTTACCCATGCTCCATGTGCAATAAGCCTTGTCACATTATAATATCCTGTTAAATGTAGTTTCCGCATTTCCATGTTATGATATTAATGCTATATCATGTCTTTATGTTCATGTTTCTCTTATTATCCATTGGTATACCTATTGCCTAACATGTATTTTATTCTTTACGTAATGCCATGTTTACTCCCTTACTAGGCATTATAGATCACCCTTTTCTTATGTATGTCCCCAGGTTATCCCATGCAATGTTATGTATGAGGAAATATTGTAGTCAGGTAAAATAATTTTTCAACAAATTATTTTTATTTTATATCTTATGTTTTTATCTAATGGTTCTAATTTCCCAATACACTAGGCATCTCAATCCTCAAAGTTGTCTTAAGTGAAAGTTTATGTCATGAATCATGTTTATGTGTGTAATAATGAACAAGGTTTTTATAGATGGTATCAGAGGATAGGTTTAGTTATTTTAGGGATTAGGATTATAAAACCCTAGTGAAATCCTTATGGATATGACTAAGTATAACAGAAACATCCCTAAATTTTGGTTAGGATAGAGTAAGTGTTTTATCATGAAAATGAATCCATGTCTGGATATGAACCAATAGAGGTGGTTCTAGAACAGATGTATCTGGGGGTAAAACCCAAAAACACCGCTTCGAGCTAGACTCAATCAGGAACTGGTGAACAAAAATGGACCTTGCTTCACTCTTGGTTATGAAAATCTTGAGGGATATGCTTTATTAAATTTGTAAGCTTAGTATGAACTATTGTTAAGTGAATAAAAATAAGCCCCTAAGAATATATGTTGGGAAGTATATCATGGATAACATATATTGAAGCCTATAAATTCACATGATAATGAAATAAGTGTAATTTAAAGGTTTCCCTTTTTGTATTTGGATTACCCTTTATGTTTTACCCCTAAATTTCTTTTTATTCCAGCCAATGGAAAATAATAGGAGGAGTCCGGCTAACAATAGATTTGAAGATAAATGTGATGACTATTCTAATGAGATGCCCAATATGATGGGAGTAGTAATAGAAAACTTGTTCATGATACTCTCTGAGTTAAATAAAGTTTTTAAAAGATACATGGATCAAGAGGAGCGTTCAACCCCCCCTAAGAATGAACAAGCAACATTCGAGAGCTTGATGATACAAAGGCCTCCTACTTTTAATGGATCATCGGATCCCTCAATCTTCAAACAATGGATAAACTCCATTGAGAAGCTCTTCTCTATCCTTCAATGTTACAAACAAGTGAAGGTTCTTTTGGATGAATGTTGTATGGATGGTGAAGCTGATCAATGGTGGACATTGAAAAAAAAATATGAAGCCTGAGGAAGAGATCGTGGCGTTGGAATGGGAATATTTCTGGAAAATGTTTTTCGATAAATATTTTTCACACACCCTCCAAATTATGACAGAAAGGGACTTGCTTTTGCCTCAAGAAAAAATAATACGAATCCATAAAAGCGTACGAGGTAAACTTCACAAGGATTGCACAGTACACCCCTAGGATTGTTGTTACCCCCAAATACAAGGTTAACTGCTTCTTTAGTGGGCCAAAACCTAGCATACATGACTGAAAATTTATTTTTTTATTAAAGCAACACTTTTAAGTAAAAACAGAGAAACCATGATACATGACTTCAATGACTAAAGACATCAAAACTTACCCCAATGATCCAAAATTCAAAAAATCAGATCAAACAACAATGAAATACTCATCCCCAGCATACATGAATCCCTAGAGATCTGTGACTATGATAGGTATGTGGAAATTATCTGATATGACCATAAAGTTGAATTGGATATCAGTGAATATTAGGGGTATCATGGGGATAAGAAAATGAAATCTGACTATAATTCTAGTGGTCTAATGGATAAGTCCAATGTTTCTAAGAAATTCTATCACCCCACATTCCAAAGGTGCAGAAAGACTCACCCCAAAAATTTCATGAAGGGGACAAGGCTTTAGGTGTGGAAGAGAAGGGCACTTGGCCATTAATTTCCAATAAGAAAATTACATTTTAGTGACCAAGGAGAGGAATAAATTGTTTGACCCTCAAAAATTTTTTAATTGATTCAACTACAATGAACCGGGGAACTCTGTAAACCAGTTCCCTCTGCCAGGGGTTTTTGGAGGCAAGAAACATCCTCCAAGGTAGCAAGGGGGAGATTTGTCCATCACTAACACCAAAGAGAACCCCAACAATGAAGTGGTGACAAGTACGATAGTTATTAATTCATGAATAGTGAACATACCTTTTTAATGTTGTTCTAAGAATTCTTTTATATCCTAAAAGTTTAGTAGAACAATCCCAACACCACCACAAATCATGAAATTTGAGATGTCGATGAGAATGGAAAATGGATAAATCATTTCATCTAATGAATATAACTCCACCCCTATCACAATATATGGATTTAAATTCCTGATGAATCTCACCATACAGCCTCTGGTGGAATTTGATAAAATTTGTGGAATGTATTGGTTTTCCCAATAAAGAGCCAATATAAATTTCTGTGAGAGGGAAATCACTCTCCATAAGGAGATTCGACCCATGATTCTTTACCAATGCAAGGAGTTAGATGAATAGTCTTTAGCACCATCAACTCAAGTGTGGATATTACTACCCTATGGTCATGTACATATTTCTCAGATGATTGATTCTAAGGAAGAAACCATCTTTGAATACATTCCTATTGTGAGAGAATTCGCTGAAGTGTTTCGCATGGAATTTCCCAGTCTTCCGCCTAGAAGATATATTGAATTTTTGATGGATCTTACAACTGGTGGATTACCAATATCCAGTACTCCATACAGAATGGCTGTTGTAGATCTTGAGGAGATAAAGAAAAAACTACATGACAATCTTGATAAATTTTTTATATGACCAAGTGATTCACCATGAGATGCAATAGTACTCTTTGTCCAGAAGAAGGATGGGTCAATGTGCATTTGAATTGATTATCATGAGAAAAACAAAATCATGATAAATAGGATGTACCATCTTCTACTAATTGATGCCTTATTCGATCAGCTACATGGAGCACAATACTTATACAAAGTTTACCTGTGGTTGGGATATTGAGAAGTAAGTTTGAAGAAGGATGGTATCCCCTAGAGTGCATTTCATACAAGGTAAGTGAAATATGAATTCATATTAATTCCATTAAGACTCACTAATTCTCTAGAAATATTCAAGGACTTTATGAATAGAGTCTTTAGATATTACCTTGATAAATTTATGGTAGTATTTATAGAAAATATTCTAATATACACAAAAACCAAGGAGGATCATGAGGATCATCAAAGAAATATACTCTCCATAAGGAGATTCGACCCATGATTCTTTACCAATGCAAGGAGTTAGATGAATAGTCTTTAGCACCATCAACTCAAGTGTGGATATTACTACCATATGATCATGTATATATTTCTCAGATGATTGATTCTAAGGAAGAAACCATCTTTGAATACATTCCTATTGTGAGATAATTCGCTGAAGTGTTTCGCAAGGAATTTCCCAGTCTTCCGCCTAGAAGATATATTGAATTTTTGATGGATCTTACAACTGGAACATTACCAATATCCAGTACTCCATACAGAATGGCTGTTGTAGATCTTGAGGAGATAAAGAAAAAACTACATGAAAATCTTGATAAAGTTTTTATATGACCAAGTGATTCACCATGAGATGCAATAGTACTCTTTGTCCAGAAGAAGGATGGGTCAATGTGCATTTGAATTGATTATCATGAGAAAAACAAAATCATGATAAATAGGATGTACCCTCTTCTACTAATTGATGCCTTATTCGATCAGCTACATGGAGCAAAATACTTATACAAAGTTTACCTGTGGTTGGGATATTGAGAAGTACGTTTGAAGAAGGATGGTATCCCCTAGAGTGCTTTTCACACAAGGTACGAGAAATATGAATTCATTTTAATTCCATTAAGACTCACTAATTCTATAGAAATCTTCAAGGACTTTATGAATAGAGTCTTTAGATATTACCTTGATAAATTTATGGTAGTATTTATAGAAAATATTCTAATATACTGAAAAACCAAGGAGGATCACGAGGATCATCAAAGAACTATACTTGAGACCTTGTGAAAGGATAATCTCCACACAAAGTATAGAATGTGTGAGTCCAAGTTGAAGAAGGTATCATTCTTGGGTCATATCATCACAGTAATTGGGACATCTATGGATCCATCCAAGAAAAAAACATTTGGGGGAAGGATAAGCTGAACATCTGTGACAGATATCCGTATCTTCCTTGGGTTACCTGGATATTATCTTTGATTTGTTAGAAAATTATCATGATTGAAAAACCCTCAAACCAAACTAACTCGAAAGGATGTCATGTTTTCTGGGAGTGATGAATGTGAAGAGAGCCTCATGGAGTTGAAAAGGAGGCTTATCACTATGACCATACTCACACTACCCACAAGTGGGGAAAATTTTATCATATTTTGTGATACTTCAAAAAAGGTCATCGGTTGTGTGTTGATGAAAAATGACAATGTCATTCCCTATACTTCAAGGTAATTGAATGTTGATGACAAAAAAATATCCAACAAATGATCTAGATTTGGATATAGTAATATTTTTCTTTAAAAAATTTTTGACATTACCTATTTGGGGATAAGTTCAAAAAATATACAGATCACAAAAGACTCGAGTATATATTCACATAGAAAGAGATGAATATTCAGCAATGAAGATGGTTAGAGCTGATAAAAGTCTATGACTTCTCAATCCATTACCACCCTGGGAAGGAGAATAATGTGGAAGATGATCTAAGTAGAAAGGATCTTTAAATTCTATAATTTATGGGAATTGAAATGGATATACTCTTCTTAGATTTGATGAAAATGGACATAGGACTCATAAATAAGGGGACATCAATGATTCTTTTCACAAATGATTTTTCAACTGTCTATTTTGGAGATGTTAAAGGATGCTCAAAAGTATGGCGTGGGAATTCAGAAGAAAGTGGAAATTATCAAAAAATTAAAATCCCTAGAGTTCAATATTAATGAATAAGGACTGGTGAGATTTGGGACAAGACTATGTGTTCCATCAAATCCAGTGTTAAAGAATAAAATTTTCGATGATTCGTATAGTTCAAATTTTCCCATTCTCCTAGGAAAAAAATATATATCATGATCTCTAAGAGAATTATTTGTGGGATAACATGAAGAGGGAGATTTCCGAGTATACATCAAAGTGTATGGTATATTAGCATGTGAAGGATGAGAGGAAGAAGTCTTATGGGATGATGAGACCATTACCCATACTAATGTAGAAATGGGAGAACATCTCCATGGAATTTATAACTAGACATCCTAAGACATCCAAAGGAAACAATTTTATCTAAGTTTTGGTGGATTGTCTTACAAAGAATTCCCACTTCATTGCAATTAAATCAGATTTCTCATTGGATCAAACTTCATGAATATAAATCAGAGAAGCAATAAGGCTGAATGGATTACCATTATATTTTGTATCTGATCGAGATCTAATATTCACCTCTATGTTCTGGAAGAGTCTCTAATATGATCTGAATACTGAGATGCTATTCAGTACAACTTATCAACCTCAAACTGATGGCCAATATGAGCATACTATCCAATACTTGAAGGCATGTTGAGAGCATGCTCAATGGAAATCAAAGGAGGGTGGGATCTACATCTTTCTCTCATTGAGTTATCTTAAAATAACAGTTTCCACTCAAGAATCCAAATGGATCATTATGAATTTCTTTTGGGGAAGTGGTTTAGAACACCCACATGTTTGGATGATGTTGGGGAGTGAAATCTTCTAGGTCCAGATATGGTCCAAGAAATGGTAGAGAATGTTAAGACATCCAAATGCAAACTAAATATTCTCTGAGTCGATAAAAGAGCTATGCTGATATCCATAAAAGATACCTAGAGTTTTATGTTTGAGACATGGTATTCCTCCACATATCACCCTTTAAGATAGTTATTGGATTTGGGAAAAATGGAATACTTAGCCCCACGTACATCAGACCTTTTGAGATCCTTGGTCACATAGGAGCAGTGGCCTATCGACTAGTAATCCCACCGAATCTATCTCCAGTACATGATGTATTTCATGTATCACTCTTGAGGATTTACATACTTTACCCATCACATTTACACAATCAATAGGTTGTACCATTGGATAATTAACTCTCTTATGAAGATAATTTGTTGAAGTTATTAGAACATATGGAAAATGTTCTATGAAATAAGACAACGAACCTCATCAATGTGTTGTGGAGAAACCATAAGTTTGAAGAGGCAACATGGGAATTAGATAAAGTGATAAAGTAGGGTTACCCTCATAAATATTTGTGTACGAAAAAGAAATTTTGATGGAAAATCCCTTAAGGGGAGAAGATTATAATAACCCATACTTTTATTAATGAAAATTACTCTTAATCGAAGTAAATGACTTATTTTGTAATATGGTTATATAAAACATATGCACTTCCATGGTTTTCTATTTTTGGATTTTAAAATACCATTATGAATAGTTACTGTTTCTAGTATAGTTGTTGAATAGTGATCACATGATTAGTGTAAATATAGGGATTTAACAAATCCAATTTACCCAGACAAAGGAAGAGATGGCCTCACAAAGTAGAATTGATCCATATGAAGCCCATTTGTAAGATCTCGGAAATGAGGCAGCATCCCTGGGATTTCATATTGAACTAGCCCAAGATGAGTTTCAACATGGTAATCTTGAACAGAATCACCTACGAGAGAAGTGGGATTTAATAGAGATTATCACCCGAGCGATGTTATCTGAGCCACCCCAAGAGTCTGTCACAATCAAACACCCTACCCTTAGTTATTATGAGGGTGTTATAATGGGTTATGTAATAAGACCCAAACACTATGATTTTGTGCATTATTTTTTTGTATAAATAATATAAATTCATTTTATTGTTGATACTTTGTAAATGGGTTTTAAATCCTAGATAATTTTTTGGTTTATATTTAAATTAAATTATGATATCTATTTTGATGAATTGATGGATTTTTTAATTAGAAAATATCTTAATGAAATGTCATTACTAAAATAATTTTTATTAAATATAAAATATCTTATTATTTTTATGAATACAATAGTAATTTTTATTAAAGATCAAAAACTCTTTTTTTCGAAACCAATGAATTTTCAATAAATGTTAGTTTTTATTTTAATTGTAAAAATTTACATATTTATAAAATTATTTAAATAAAATTAATATTATTTTTGTATTCAGGACATCTAAATTATCTAATGGGGAATTCTTCATAATTTTCTGAGGCAATCGGATTTTTGGGTTAAAATGAAATATCGTTTAAATATATAATGTGTTTTATGACAACGTATTGACCCAATAGTTATATAATAAAGTACTATAAAAGGTATATTAATAAAATATATGTTTTACCTTTAAAATAATTTGATTTTATATTTATTTGATTAATTTTATGGGGCCTTACTGAATCCTCCAAGACTTATTAAATATTTTAACTTTTTAAAATGATTTCATTGAGAATGTGACTCACTTACACATAAGAAATCATAATATTTTAATATATTCAGCCATTGGCCATATAAAATAATGTTTTCCACTCCAATTTGGAATAAATCATGGGAAAAACGTGGTATGGTTTGTGGTTTTGATTAGTTTAATGTATAGTGTTTAAAACAAAAATAATAAAGAATTCCCTCTCATTTCCTATAAAAACCCACCCAGTCTCCCATTACACTTCACTGAAAACATTTTTAGCTCAACCAACCTCTTCCCTCATCTACCTAGAATCATCCCAAGGTTCCCCAAGATCTCAATATGCCACTCTCAAGCCTCTTCCATGACTTTGGGACCAAACTTCCAAGTAAGGGAACCTCACTTCCCTTCCTCGTTATTTATGACTAAGATTAATTTTATTGTTATGCCCTTTTATTTTCAATTACAAATGTTGGTGTATTATTTAACACCCCTTATACTTCCCTTATTATGTTTTAATTATGAGAGACCCATTTATCTTTCATTAATGCCTCCCATGTACATCAGTTACCATGCCTATATTCCGTAACAGATTTCTTTCACCTCATTTACATTCAAGAAATTATTTTATATTATGAATCTAAATTTCATTAAATATGTTGGGATATTATATTTTCTGACCCCCTTACATTCCAAATGATAATATACCCCTTTCTATCTTATCAACCAATTAGATTATTTCTATTTCACGTCATTTTTCTTCTAAAGTTACACCAAATTTTCTTTAAAAAATCATCGTGTATGTGAGTACTATACTAGTTGATATTGTAATTAACATTATGTATTCCACATATATTATTCATGTAATACTTTATGATGTATAATTAATCAATGTTTTATGATCTATGTGGATCAATTATGCATAAAATGAAATTATTAAGAAGGGTGCACCCTGATAATGCTCAAATGTATTTGGTAAATAATAGTATCATGATACAACATGTTCCATGAGGGTTTAATCCTAATAATTCAAGTAGAATGAGGGTTTAATAATTATAATTCAAGTTCAATTAAAGTTTACTTATGCTATATGTTCAATGAGACTTGGCTCGTGCTAATATCATGTTAAATGTTGCTACCACATTTCCATGTTATGATAATCATGCTATATCATGCCTTTCCATTCATGTCTCTATTATGCTCCACTGATATGCATATTTCCTAAAAATTATTGTATTATTCACATTATGTCTTGTTTAATCCCTTACTGGGATTTATATCTCACCCTTTTATTATGTATATCCTTAGGTTGTCCCATGGAATGCTAAGTATAAAATAATTTTTTGGTCATGTAAAAGAAGTTCTCAATAATGATGTTGTATTTTATGTCTTATGTTGTCAGGTAATGTTCACAATTTCCCAATACACTAGACATATTGATCCTCAGAGTTGTTTTATGTGGGAGTTTATGTGATGAATCATGTTTATTTGTTTAATAAAGAGAAAAAATTTTATACATATCCAAGATATTATAGGAATAAAAACCCATGTAGTTCATTTCTTTTCTTAGAGTTTTTGGTATGAATCTCATGCATTAATAAAGTGTACTACATAGCCTGAGTAAGGAAAGAATCAGAGTCTTCATAGTTCAATTGATGTGGGGCTTACACACTGAGGCTATTATGTACCATTGCGGAGGTTTATAGGGAAAATGATACGATTACTACAACTACCTTAGCCTAAGTGAGCGATGATCATTTGTGGAAAAAAAAGACAACAAGTAATCAATTCCATTACATAAAATAAGGGACTCATTTGTTGTTCCCTCTATGGATGATCAATATAGAGTTTGAACTTTGGGGAGAGGTGGCTTACATATCGTGAATATTATAGGAATTAGAGTCATCGTAGTTCCCTTTATGTTGGGGATTACACACAGAGGCTTCCCTACTGAACGAGGCTTACATGTCGAGGATAGATGATGTTCTTTGGCACTGGGATACCCTACGGATATGGAATTATTCTTTGGTGGGGTTTTGAAGTCCTAGTTGGCATGTACAAGGAGCCACCACATAACCTAGCTTGAGACATTTGTAAGGTGCCACAAGATCCAATGTGACACAGTCCGAAAGATGTCACGTATCTTGGATGAAACTTTCGAGAGACATCACAGCACCAAGTTTTCATGTTTGGAGGGAATCGTGAGTCTCTGCTGACTTTCTAAGAGGGTGTCAATCGATCTTGGTCATTTTGTCTAGCTTCTTCCATGAGACTCATCTTACCCGAGAGACCGCCATTATATGAGTCTGGTGATGTGTCAGGAGGACATCAGAATTCATGTGTGATAGACTCAGATGGTTCACTAGATCAATGTTGCCTTTATAGGGGAACCATGTGATTTGTTCTAACATGTATGGAGTATTTCACATGTCCCAGATGATATGTCCAAGGAGTGTCATGAGATTTGGGTGATGTGTCTGGAAGATGTTGTGTGACTTTGAATGATATACATGAAGAACATGAGGGGTGATGAGAATGTCCTTTGCTTAATCCTTTTTTCCTTTGATCATGGTTCTAACCATTATATTGAGAATATCTTGGTTTTTTTAGTGTTAGTTTTTCTTAAGTTTCCCATGATCTACTAGGATTGTGGGTTGTTCTTTTCATAACCTAATATAGATCATTCACTTGATCTATGAATGGTCATGCAAAGTTCTCTTTTCCTAACACATGACTACTCCAGCTGCCTATCAGTGTATTACCGGATGGAATTCTGGCCAGTTTGATGATCAGTTGCTATGAGAAAGCATATTCAATGCTTGGGACTTTTATGCTCTAGAGTTCCCATCACATATTAGCTAGTGCATTTTTTATGATGGGGTGGTGGATTTATAGGCCTATCTACCTTGGATACTCACCAATTTTTGAAGTGTATCAGGTGAGAGTCCATGATGGAGTTGATGAAGGGGCCAAGTGCCATGTGGTTTCAAAAGTCTCTATTGTAGACCGGGATGATCATATTTCATGATCTTTAATGATTTTGAGTCTCTTCCTTTATAAGATAATTTCCAATTAATGAAGACTTTTAGATCAAGTGGACGTGTAAAAGGTCTTAAATGTTGTCATGTTGACATGCCAATGAACCTTCCCATGATCTAGGTGCATGTTGGGAGAAATATTCAAGATTCTTTGTGACTTTTCTTAGAGTCCCATGAGACAAGGATGGTCTATCGAGGAGTCTCGCAGGACAACATTTTGGGTTTCCTAGTTGTGTCTCATGACTTTTAGTGACCTCAAGTACCTCCCACATCCTACCTTCATACCTAATTTTTTTATGTGACAATGTTTAGGAGTCATGAATCATTGAAAGAGTGTTGTTGAGGAAATTTCATCTATTATTGGGTGATGTGTCACTCAGACAATATGGATTCCATGGGGGTTTGTGAGAATTTTATGGAAAAATATAACTGTTTATTTTTTAGAGTTCCGCAAAGTTTGCTGGGCATACCAAAGGGCTTCCATGAAATGAGTATTATAAGAAAAGTGGATTTTTAATGATGATGCATACATGTTTCCGAGGTATCATGGTTTCTCTTGGATTGCACGGGGTGCATCACATGTCATGTATTGACCACGAACCCTTCTTTCCTTTTTTATATAAAAAGGTTAGTAGGTCTTCTGAGTTTTCATGAGAAATGTCTTAGATTGTTACTTGATTTTGGGTTGATGCTTCTCTTGACCAATATTGGTCGTATGGAACTTGTGAAAGCATGTAGTGGGATGTTCTATCCGTCTATCGCTAGAGTGTTTAAGGGGATACCTAGAAATACCTGAGGACTTCAATGTGGTGGGGATGATGTTGAGGACTCGAGGTACATCGTGAGTCATCAAGGGAGTATAGAATTTCATTATGTGACCGAAAACCCCTCTTAACTCATCCTATTTATCACCTTCATTTCATTCCCCAATTTTTTGGGGTCATGCGAGTTTGGCGAGATATCACCAAGGGATTTTATTCTTCTTGATGATGATTTCACACATGAGCTTTGAGAAAACTGGGGATATCCATATTTGGAATGTAATTCTATTTATTATTTATGAAATTTATAGGGGTTTTTGGGAACTTTCCAATGAAAAACCATGCATCCTGGAGGATCACATTTGACTGTCATCATGTGGCCCTTGATTTTCTGGAGGGCCTTCGGAAGAGCGGGAAGGTTCATTGAAGGGGGATTTGTGGGACATGTCATGGGTCATGTTATATGTGTGGAGACTTTATATGACATTAAAATGGTTACACAATAATGATTCATTTTGATTCTTAGACAATCCATGAGGCTCATCCATCCTCTTATTCCATTTCTTTTTCATGGAAAATAATATCCGTATTCATGAATTACATTTTTTGTTATTCTTCTGATGCTTATTTGGTGGGTGTCAACACCTACGAAAAAAGGCCAGACCTTGAGAACCATAGATCATCCTATACCTCACCAAGTATCCATCGGAACAAAACCCAAATTCACCCCCAAACTAAAGAAACACCACTACTGCGGAACCCATCATAATAACAAAAGAAAATTAGTGAGAATGGGAGGATTACTCACCATGGATCGTTGACGAGAGCAAAATGTTGGATTATAATCAAAATGAACATAAAAATACCTAAAATGGGAGCCACTATCTACATAGAATTATGGAATATCCTATCATTGTAGGTTTTGGAAAAAACCGAAGTGACTAAAACCATTAAAATTGTAAAACATCATGGAATTAGACAATGTGTAATCACCTTTCACGTCATGTAATATCGAGATTGTAGTTTCTGCCAAAAAATGCATCACCTTTCTATTATTTAACCTAAAAAAACTACCCATCACAAACCAACCATGTACAATCTATGAAACCAACTTTAATGTTTCATAAAACAAGTACATTGTTTTTATTTCCTATAGAATATCTACTGCAACTCCAAATTCCATGAAAAACTCTCATAACCTGCCCTGAACACCTTCAATACTTTAGATTGGAAATATAAGGGACTAGGAGGGAAAAAAAGATTACATGATATACCACTCGAAAGATTCAATCCCTTTATAATACAAAACCGAGCCCAAAATATAAAGGGATCCGAACAACCACTCCACGAGATACCTCACAATGATCTATTAATACCTGAAATTCTACAACTAGCCAAACACACCAAACCAAATGACCAAAAAAATCTCGCACAATATCATCACCACGAAACCACTACAACAAACCATATCCTCTCAGACAACCACAATGACACACAACCACTGCACAACCAACAAACCACACTATCCTTAATACACAAATCATGGAATTCCATCCTCCATGTCAAGATACAATCTTTTATAGGTAGCACTGACTCACCTGCATGAGTTTAATCACATCACAGTTAATGAATCTTGATTAGTAATCAGATCCACAAATTTTAATTGGTTACTAATTTATCACCCATCATTCCACGCACATTAAAAACCATAGAAAATAACTCTTTCCCCAAAAAAAAAGAACCCAAACATCACATCATAAAAAAAATGACCAAAAAAATGTCAAAAAAATATGGGTACTGGGCACACATTTTTGTATCTTTATCCCAAGTACTCTCCTCTCTGCCATTATGCCTCAATAATACCTAAACAAATGCAATGAATCATTCTTGTATAACTTTCTATTGATAGTCTTGGATCTCTACTATATTCTTTAAGAACATCGCATCATCTTCAATATCTACCTCTTTATATTCAAGGGTATGAAAGTCATCCTAAAGATACCAATGAAGTTGAGAGATGTGGATGATGTCATGGATCCTCTCCAATAACTATGGAAATCCCAACCGGTTTTCCAATACACTAACTCGCCTCTACATCTCAATGGGCCCGAAAAACCTGGGAGAAATATTACTCCCTCTACCAAACCACTGATTCCCATATTGAGGGGAAACCTTCAACAACACATGGTCTACAAACTTGAAATCTAGGGGCCTCATCATATGATCTTCACAATAGTTCTACTAGTCCTACAATTCATTCATTCTCTCATGGATAATATGAAATTTCTCTATTATGATCTTCACTAAATGAGGGCCAAGAACAAATATCTCTCCAACCTTTGTCCTATACATTGGAGGATGACGACAGCTCTTATACAAGTCCTCAAATGCGGCCATGCCAATGGAAGATTGATAGATATTATTATAAGAAAACTCTACGTAAGTAAGGTGTCATAACTATGATCCACCAAAATCCAAAACACATTCTCACAACATAACCTTCAGTATTGGGATAGTCCTTTCTATCTTGCCATACGTATGTTGGTGTAATGTAGTGTTGAGGTGTAACTAAGTGAAAAAATCATGATAAAATCCCCTCCAAACTAGCGAGGTAAATCACGAATCCTGATCTATGGCAATAGACCTCATAACTCCATCCATCTACACAACCTTATCCACATACATCTTATCCAAGACATCGAATCTGCCCAACTCCATGATCACCAAGAATTGGGTGGATTTCATCAACAGATCTATTATCACCCAGATAAAATCGCAACCTCCCTGAGTTATTGAAACAAATGAGATGAAATCCATTAATATTTCATCCCATTTCCACTTGGGAACATCCAATGGATGCAAAAAACCACTAGGAAGATGATGGTTGACCATTACTTACTAGAAGACCAATCACTTTTCCAAAACTCTGCCACTTCCTGCATCATCCTAGGCCAGAAATATTGAAGCCTATATCCATGGAACATAGTATTAATTCCTAGGTGTATCTCCTAGGGAGAGATAAATAACTCATGAAGAAATCATGTTGGAATTACTACTCGAACAACAAACCTCCCATGAAACAACACCCAGTTCTGACCATCCTCCGACCATCCCTCAAGAGAATCGCTATGGAAAACATGATCATGCAACACCTCGGCCACCAAACCTCACCACTAAGACTCCTCCACCTTCAATATCTGATAATAGTGCATCATAATCTGAAAAAAAATCTACCACCATCTAACCTTGCTTCTATGAATAGAAATACAATCTCCTCCATCGCTCTACAAGCATTCATAGACTCCCAAACAACACAATTCAATGACTTACTTCTCAAAGAATTGGCCATAATATTTGATTTTACTAATGAGTAAGAAATATAAATATCATATACATGAATAAACTACATTCACCATCACTTATGCAATTTCATATCTCTATGGGAAATTATATACCTCAAAAAATTATGATCTGTGAAGACAATAAAACACTCCCCATGAGGTAATTCTACCACAATTTCAGTGTAAACACAACTGTTGTAGGATCTTGGTCATGTGTGGATAGTTACACTCATGGGGAAATAACAGGCGAGACCCATAAAATATCATTGACTGCTACTACCTCAACAAACACCACAATCCCAGATAGGAAGCACCACAAAACACCTCAAAGATCACCCCTTCCTCAGGAAACATGATCATAAGATCACTATCAAAATTACCCTCTAGGAAACCAAATTATATCTAAAACTGATCAGTCTACATAAAATATTGGGTCTTCCTGGTCAAATATATCAATGGGTCTGTGACTTGACATAAATCGGGTACAAACCTCCGATAATAGCATGTAAGGCTAAGAAAACAACGAACCCCCACCACATTCTTGGGTGATACCCAATAAAAATTTCTTTAACATTCGAAAAGTCTACCTACACACCTAGAAGAGACACCACATTCTTGAGGAAATGAAACTCTCAAATATAGAACATACATTAAGATAAATTTCCATAATTCTAGTGGAACTGAACAACATGCAAGATGGCTCTGAGATGCTCATCTTGATACTCCATTGTCATCAAGTTGAGTAAGATATCATCGATGAACATGATGATGAACCATTCCTTGAACATATGAAAAATAGAGTTCATATACCCCATGAACACAACTGGTTCATCCATAACACAGAATGGAAACATTAAAACCTGATTTTCCCATACATGAGTATGAAGGAAGTCTTTAGGATATTTACCTCTTTCACCCTCAACTGGTGATTTCCAGATCATATATTGATATTAAAAGTCCAACTGACCCTATTAACTGGTTGAAAAGATCATTTATCATTAGAATAGTTTAATGGTTCTTTTCCATCACCTTATTCAACTTTTGACTGTCTATAAGTAACCTTAAACCACCATCCACTTTCTTGGTGAACAACACTGGATCACCACATGATGAAACACTAGGCCAGATAAAGCACTTCAACATCAAATCATCTATTCAAATCCATAACTCCCACAACATAGAAGGTGACATCTGATAAGGATCCATCAAAATTAGAGAAGAACATAGATACAAGTCTATCCCAAAATAACTGTCACCTCGAAGGGGTAACATCACAAAATCATTAGTAAAAACATCCTAGAACCCCCAATGAACCTGGGAACCTCTACCATCCCCGTGTCCATTGATTCCTCTAAAAAAACTTCTGAAATGGAAAGAAGTTGATTAAGATGCCGATTGACCACCTAAATACTCCACACACCAAACAAAACCACATGCTGACCTTTGACATCCAAAGAAACAATTATCCCCAATAATAATTCGATAATAGAACCTTCTTAATATAACATGTCGATTGTAATTATGAAATCTTATAGATGCATCTGTATTTAGAAAAGATATCAATGGGACTTATGCATCCCCATCATCTATATACACCCCCGACATACATCAAACCAGATGGTGTGATCTCTAATAGGTGTAGTCAACACCAGGGTCACAAGAAACCTCTCTACATCTAGTACCATAACAAGGGTTAGAGTGGATGAATAAATGGTGTTTGATGCTTCTGGATCAAACAAAGAAAAATCAAGGGTACTAAACAAACTGATCGCACCTTTGATTATCTCTACCCCTTATAGAAATGCTGCTTCCACTGCATGTAACTGACCACTCCCAACTTCTCTACCTTTCTGCTGATGACCACCTCCACGACCATTCTCAGGTTGCAATATTTGAACATGAGAAAAATCCTAAGGTCATCCTCAACCTACTCTATCTCCCTTTAACAGAGCATAAGTATACTACCCTTTCTACTAAAACAGCTTCACTGGAAACATCTGTTGAGGCTGGCACTAAACCTATCCACCTCAAACAAACTGATCTTGATTAACCAGTGGGAACTATTCTGGAATATGGCTACGAACTTTATAGAATAAACACACCAACAAGAACCCCATCGTAAGGTAACAAAAAACCATAAGGTGGAAAGGGAAGATGCCAAGGTTTACTCCCAGTTAGTAAAAAAATGAATTTCTTGGCTCCAAAGACCTTCAACTAACAACTCTACCCCTCGAGGAACTCTCCTAGTTCCCTTCCCTTAGAAAACCTCCTTGTGAGTGCATTTTCTAGATCAACACTACCTTCTTCTAAACATCCAGAAACATTGGAAACATAAAATGAGTAAATGCATAGAGGATATAATGAGGGAGTTCCTTCTCAAGACATTTCGCATGAAGCTATTCATCTAGAAAAATACCTGTCATTAAACAATGATGATCCTTCAAACTGATTCCCAAATCCCACACTGACATGCTCCCCAACTGCAGAGAAAGAATCTCTTACCTCTTAACTTCCTTCATGGTGGATGAAAGGAACACTTATATGAAATCCTTCTGGAATTTTACCAACAAAACATATGTCTCATTCTGCTCTCTAAGATAAATTTTTCACTATTTAGGTGTAGCTCCCCACCTCTTACTGACTTCCACAGAAACCCAATACTCCATCGGGGCCTGGATCAAACTAAATGTGATCTAAATCTCTTCTATCTTGCTCTTTATCACCACATATGAAACACCTCTCTCATAATTCCCTAATGATTTCCGTTGGAAATCACTCAATGACCTCTACCACTTATCATCCTCCTCAACTAGATCAACCCTATGGCTATCAATTGGATCAGTTTGCTGAACCTCAGCTACCTGAGTGACATGAAAATGATTGAAAGGAGAAAACGCTAAAAGGTAAACAAATAATTTCTATGATCTGTAGTGTGGATATATATTATGAATCATTTTAATTCATTATATTTATTTCATCCATTTTTACATTCCAAAAAGAAATCAATTCAAATAGGAACATAAGTCATTATGATACATGTACCTCTTCTATGTCTCTACCCTTTAAGAAGGTCCATATCAATTCTCTATTCAAAAATCCCAGACCTCATTCCCTGGATCATGAGGGGCCCTAAAATCTCATGTCTTAGCTGGTCTCCCTAGTGTATGTAATGCACCAATGTCAATTTTAATTGTTTCAATACCAATCCATGAAAACCTGACAGTGTGTAACTCCAAATTACATCATATCTCTCAAAATCCTTATGGTATAACTATTTAATGACCCCTACCTCAAAAGATATAAAAATTATGGGAGAGATATAATGACCCCTAAGTCTCCCCTAAAGTAGGTCACAGGTTCCTGACAAGAACCAAGGGTGTTAAAATCTCACAATATGGGAGTCATTACCCATTTTATGTAAAAAAGATCATGAGCTAAAATGAATGATCCCAAAAAATCTGAGACACAATATAATAGGGAAATCTAAACTCATCCACATGCATTTATAAATAGATATGAAATAGATAAAAGTCTCCAAAGTGAATACCTAAAAGTAAATCTAAAGTAGAGACCAAATAACTATCAAGGATCTAAGATAGTAATTTCCATCAGAGTCCATGAAATATTCATAGAAAACTAAAAATAGTTTTATATATATTGGATGAACAATCAAGTATACTCCACAGTAAAACTAAACTCTCTCATTCACATTTGAAAGAAGCATATGATTGCACATGTGAGAAAATAGCAGAACCAAATAGCACCTGAACATGCATATTAACCATCCCAACCTCACCAAGGCACGCTCACTAAATAATGCATTTCACATAATATAATATAATGTAAAGAATGCCAATGATAGTGTACACTACACCACTTTCCCTCAGATTATCCGATCTCACACCCCCGATGGAAAAAATTATGGAACTCCCACCTATTTTGAGTATACCACATCACATCCCACCCACACATTACTAGGACACATACCATATCACATCCCACCCACACACACCTGGGCCTCACAACACATCCCACCCACACACACCTAGGACACACATCACATTACATCGCATCCTGAAGACACATAGGAAAGAACATAACAACTCATACCAAAGACACCTGGGACACCATATCACAACTCATCTCAAGGATACCACATCACAACTCACCCAAAGAAGCTTGGGACATCATCACCTGGGAGAGAGATCAGGTAAGAGCGGGTGGCCATATATGTTTCCTCCCATTGATACATTGGTAAAGACACGCCCCACATGACAATGCGGGTGTTTGGAACATAGTACTCAATGTGGGTATGGTGCACATATAAATAAAATGGGAAATAAATGTATATATATAGGGTCAGATACTCGATCTAAACCTATAGGTTTTGTAAAAAAACTAACTAAATCACAAAACTGTCACCTTTTTTGCCACCTCTAAATGCATAACACCACACATCTTGACACAAACCCCATTTTACACTTTCAAAAAATTTCATTTAATCACCCCATTCATTTTATTATTTATCATAAACCACATTTAATCACAGAACCCATAATTATATTTTCCATTGAATATTTCCGTTCCATTAACTAGTTTGATCCATTACATTTCAATCATTATTAAACCTTCATTTATTCCATCACTAATCAAACATCCAGCATTAAGAAACCATATATCACAAGTGACCAGTCATCCCCAACATCCCCACCTCACCACCCCACAAGCATGACCAAACAGCCACCACCTCATTTCCCAAAAAGAATATCACAAAATAAACATCCCCACAAGCCCCAAACACATATCACCATTCCACAAGAACAAACACACAAATAACATCACATCAAGATCATATTGAAGATTTAGAAAGGGGATTTTATCACATTGCACTTTTTTTAGCGTTATCACACTAGTAAAAATCCTCCGGAAACCATTTTAATATCCAAATAAAAGTAATATTTCTATTTCTATTTATGGTTATTTCAAAACAATCACAACAGTCACAATTTTCACAATAAATATATCCAGCACATAAAAATTCCCCAACAAAAATGATTTTCATCAGGGAATCAAGCGAATGTAGTACACAATATCACTATATAATATCAAAGCTATAAAAGCATGTGAATCAAACCACATTAACCCTTTTTAAATTCAATTAGCTAATCATTTATCTTTAATTAATCTAGAAAAACCATAATATATAGATAAAAAAATAAAAACCCTCTCGCATGATACAAAAAAAAAGGGAAAAATGGAATTACTACCTCAAAGATGTATTCCAACTTTCTATTCCCTATAGTGTGCACAAGAATGCCTATGATCCAAAATTGAACCATGAGAACCACATATCAACCTATACCACAATAAGGATCCATCAAAACAACACCCAAACACACCCCAAAACAATGAAAAACCACCACAATAGAACTCTAAAGAAGAATATAAGGAAACCTGTGAGAATGAGGGGTGAAGTCACCATGGATTGAATACAAGATCCCAAGGATCTATCCTTATCAAAAAGAATCTTAAAATGTCTAAAAGGGGAGCCACTGATCGTCTGGAATGAGAGAAGAGTTGTTGGCCATAGGGATTTGAAAAAACTCGGGTGGTTGAATCCTTTAAAATTGTATAGAATTCGGGAATCAAATGATGAGTAATCCCCCTTTCATGTCGTGTAATCCTGAGATTCCAAGTTCCTCTAAAAAACACATCACCTTTTTATTATTTTACCATATAAAATAAACGTTTTGAACTAACTTGGGGATGTCATGAAACCTACTTTCACATCCTGTAATACACATACATGGTGTGTATTTCCTGCAGCAGTTCTGTTTCCCCTCGATCTTCCAACAAACACCTAAAACCACTATTGAACAACTCCAACACTCAATAACAAAAAATATATGAACTATAAGGAAACAAAACATTACATGAAACAAATTATAAAATTTGGTTGATTTCTCCAAAATGCTATACTCTCCCTACACAATTTTTAGAAACTCCCTAATCATTTTTGGATGTAATGTATCAGGATAAAACTGTAAATTTGCGATATTCGTGAATAAGACCCAGGTTAGAACTTCATGTAACTTCACTTGAACTATATAACAACACTTTCTTATTCCTAATACCTTGATCATTTATGTATAAAAACCAACCTATGTAACCTTAGGTGTCTTCAAGAAGTTGAAGATCCTCTCAATTCATTCAAGATAATCCTCTAACTATTCATTCCCCCTATCACCATGGAAAACCAGTTGACATTTCTTAGTAAATTCCAATCCATAATCCACTTCCTTTCCCATTTTCACTAATCCCATTGAACCCGGAGTCTAGATGGTATGGATCACTACTTCAACCAAAGAAGGTTCCATAGGAAGGTTATCCTCTGGAATGTAACTTGCTGCTTCCCCTCTTGTATTTGGAAGATCTCTTCTAAGAGGCATTTTCTATTAAACATAAGATAATAACCCATCATCCATGAGAAAATTAAAAACCCATCAAACCAAAAGAAATAATATAAAACAATTATTTAAAACAATAAGAATTTAAACTAGTTACGAATCCTAAAATTCATTTTTAAATGATAAAGGTACATCCAATTAAATTTCCTACATAGTTTATTTGAACAACCTTATATACACCAAGTCCTAATAATTTTAATATACTATAATATAAATAAACATCCCATATAATTTATTAAAATTAACCTAAATACTCCGTCTTCGACTTTGAAATTATTTTCTAACCACACATGGAAATTGGCATTCAGTACCGAGATTGAGATGGTTGTGCCCCATTTCCGCACCTATTTTTCAAATTTCGAAGATCCTACATTGGTCTTCCCAAGACACATAACTAACTCATGCAGTTCCAAAATACTTTATAACCAAGTAACCCATTAAAACCAAATTATAACAGACCAACCTAGGCCAACCATACCAGTCACTCAAGTTAGCACATTACGAGGTGGGGTATAATAGAGATAACTAAACTAGTCTCATATATAAAAAACAACACATACAATGAGAGTAAATTTAAAAAAAAGAAAAGGATACAACTAATCCAAACCATATAAACTAGAAAAACAAAAAAATTATAGAAAACTAGTCTTTATTTTATTAAGAGTAACCTCAAAACAAATCTAAAATGAGATGACAACCCAAAGAGAAGTATACATGATGCGGAATGCTATTCCCATTTCTTATTTTATGAAAAATAAACTATGCATTTACCCATAAGAATAAGTATGTTGCGGGAAATAGAGCTGAAAAATATACCACCAATATATATACACATATTCGAAAATCAATAATTATTTTTTCCATGATTTAAAACAAAATAGTTTATAAGATTTTTTAAATATAAGATACTTTGAAAACACTTTTTAAAAAAATATTTCAGTTTTTAAAAATTCCATTCCTTGTTACCAATCCCAAAATCAAATTAGGTAAAAATACCAAAAAAAGTAATCATGTGAGCCAACATCCATGAAATTTACTATCATGTAGTAAATAATAAGAAACAAAAATTCCCCAACAAGCTATGCTCTAGCCTATAGAACAATACATAATTGATATTGACAAGAACAACTCTCATAAATTTGGATCTGAAATAGTGTAGATTCCTTCCACAGAACATTGAAAAAAAGAGGTTTCCTACTAGTGGTGTCACATACACTAAGGCTACCTATGTCTCAATCTAGAAGTACCTTAGGTTCCCTCTTTTAAAAGTTTTCAAATATATTTTTTAGAAACCATTCATACATTTCTATAAAACAATTTTGAATGCAAGATAATATTATTTAGTGTTTCAAATAAATTTTCCATTTGAAATAAATCCAATTCTTTTTTCAATGAAAATTTCTTTCCTAGCACGAACCAATTATATTTTAAAATTTTACACAGGAAATTCCACTTCCAATCTCCATAAAAAAATAATAACAAAAAAAATTCACGAAATAAGAACCATTGAATAGATACACCATCCACAATAGAATATAAAAGTTGACTTCCTTGGGACCTAGAAATTTTATACCACAAGATATGCCTTTAGAAGAAAAGGAATGTCCAAAGAATAAAATTGATTAATTGGAAACACAATCCAATAGACAATACCAACAAAAATGGTTATGCAACCACAAAAAAGGGAGAAATCAAGAGGAAGGAATACCCATAAAGACGAATCACCTAACCATAATGATCAATCATTGAATGAATCAATCAATATGGAAGGAATACACTAAAAACACTCAGGGAAATATCTCTGGTCAAGTGGAGGGTGATGTAAAAACAAATAATACCTCAAACACCCTCTAAAATACCTAAAAATGAGAAATTATTGAATTAAATTCCTTTTAATGATTTTCACATTATGTATCCCTTTAATTTTGAGTTACACTGAAAGAAGCATCATCTTTTAAATTAAAAACCATTTTTTACGTTGCATGATGTCTATCCCCTTGAATAATTTTTTTTAAAAACTTTATGTGAATTCAACTCATGGGATTAGTTCTACCACTATTACACGTTGTGAAACCCTACTACACATCATGTAACTATCCAAAAAACAATAAAAATTTACTAGGGAAAAGATAAATATTCAAACAATCTTTGACATCTCTATTATAATTATCCTCCCAATTCAGGGTCAAAAATAATTTCTTAATAAAAAGGAAAAACAAATAAAAAGATCAAAACATACCTGATATAAATGTAACATAGAGTTACATATATTTCCTTAATGATTGGGAAATTAATCTATGTGGTGCCACATATCTTTAGAGTTGAATAATTGAACACTGTAAACATTTTTCTTGATCTTGAAATTAAAATCATGCTGAAATTTCTATCCTCACTTGTGGAAAACTCAAATTCTCTTCATGTAATTACCATAATGTTTCCATCCATAAGAATCATATGGGGAAAATCAATTTTTCCCTTATTCCCTATATCCATATTTTAATAATCCATATTCTTATTATTTTTATTCCCTTAAAACCCATATGAATTAGAGATTTATTTCCCAATCTTTATACCACATGATATTATTCCCTCATGTGACGAAAAAAATTGGGAGAGTGGTTCCCTTCTAATAATTGGTAAGTCCACCAAATAAATGATCAATTTTTCTCTTTTGATTATGTACGTAGTTTTAATCATGCCTTTCTAACCTTGTAATTTTGGATTCATACAACGAAATGTTCTCATATTCCTTTTATCTTATATTACAGAATTATCTCTCCATGTTTTCTCAATTTTCACAAGGAAAATAGTTTTCAATGATGATTAACTTAAAATATTACCACTCCATGTAAGATATTTCTTCTTAATCCTTAGATGTTTTAATCAACAAACCCTATTGATCTCCATCCCCTGAGTGACAATAAACTACCATGAAAAATTTAATCCCTTCATTACTTCCCAAACTAATAGAAATCTTCAATAAGAAATGTATCCATTGATTATATATAAAATGGACTTGTATTCTTATTGAATGATGGAGTTTTTTTATTCATATAAAAGTTTAAAAATGATTCTCAACGTAGATGATTATCTCATTGCTCCATACATGAAAGGTTATAGATTATAAAAAGATTCTTTTTCCCCAATATGGTTATAATTCAATCAGATTTAGCTTTAGCTCTAGATCCAAATCCATTATCTTTCCCATAAGGGTAATCTCTATATGGGGTATGTTAATTGATATTGATTCTGTTAATTACTCTTCGAACCATTTATAAATAATTACACACATAGGATTAGATAATAAAATTATGTAACAAAATGATTAATCCCAAAAATATTTAATCATTTAATATAAATTGAATTTTTAATGGATTATATCAAAATAATAAACCTGGTATTTTGCGAATGTTTTCAAATCATAAAAATATTTTCAAATCTACATAATTGTTTTTTAAATGTGAATTATCTAAATAATTTTCAGTATTTTTATTAATTTAGGTGTGCAGTTAGGCTCATTACCATGGTTTAGGTAACACTTGAGTCACATATGACATGCATTTTTCAGATTTTTACCCCTAGGTACATCTAGTCTAGAACCAAGTTCACATGTAGTATCTAGACATAGATGTATTTTTAGGTAAACCATATAATCTATTAATCACCAAAACTATGGATGTTCTTGTAGACTTATACACAATTTCAAAAATAAGATTATGTTCTAAAATCTATGTTTTACTAAATCTAGTTCACAAGGGTTTTAAAAACATGTCTCTAATACGAAATATAATGACCCAGAACATAGTTTCCGAGATTCGATGATGATTAAAATGGAAAAGCTACAAGATATCACATAACAAAAGACCAAATAGTTTATTAGTTTTGTTAAAATAAATACATACTTAAATCACATTTTATAATTGAAAACATAAAATACAACATAGTATTATCTTTGAGTGAATATTTTTTCCTCAATCATAACTCTACATATCAATAATAATACTCATCCTTGCTTCCTAGGGAAACATGAACCAGAAAGGGGTGAACTAAAATATTTATTAAGGGCATGAATACAATGGAATATATCATGAATTATAAATAATAACCAATATTTCAAGGTAGATAATATAAAAAGATACCAGTTAATAAATTACTTGAGCATAATGCGGCACAAATAAAAGATGATAAAATAATTCTATATAAATTATTTCATGAGATTGAAACTTGACCATGGATACACTAACTAATTGAAGAAACATAAGTAACATCAATAAAATGTCTCATTACGGGGGAATTTATAATTTTGGCGATCATAAAAATTATATCAAGGATTCATAACAATACATCTTACATAAATGGGTAAGGCCATGACCAAAACCCATGCTAGAAAAACTAGCATACAAAATGTTATCACATTCCCCAATCAATTAACATAATATTAAACCATACAAAGTAAAATGGGGAATTGTGTCAAAATAGAACATCCCAATCGACTAATCATAAACCATATAGATAAATAATAAGGATGGTTCCATTAAAAAAATTATAATGGAACATAAGGTAAAATTATGGGTTTTTTCATTGATGAATAATAATATCATAAAAATTAAATTAAAAACATTCTTGAGGAAAATACCATTTCCATATTGAAAAACACCTTTTCAAAATAAAAGTTCACAATTTTTTTAAATTACTTTTCTTTGAACATAGCGTTGGAAACCTATAAGATATGATTTAAAACATTGAGTGGTCATCATGTTGTGAAATGTCATAGATGTAGTATAAGTTAGAAAAATGATTCCTTTCAGGCTTTTGGTAAAATCCAAACGGGCCTTAGTTTGAAGAAGGATTGACGAATCCTTTAATTTTTTTATAATGAGTCAAACATTGGTCAAAATGTTTTTAATAAAACATTATTATTATTTTAAAAACATATTTGTAAGAATATTTATAAATGATTGATTTGGAAGAAAATTGATTTTCAACTGAGGAGATAAATTAAGTTACATTCTATTAAAAAAACTTTTCTCATTAATTTTAAGTACCAAAGAGATAAATATGGCTATATTTATTAAAAATTAATGAAAAAAATATAGGAGAATAAAATAAATTGGTTTATTATGAAATGATCAAATACTATCGTTTAATTGAAATTCAAGTATAAATAGTCCCAATTAAAATGAAATTGAAGTAGAAATCTCATACCAGTTTAGAAAATTTTGAATCATAAGCCCCACAAAAGGAAAAACATCAAATAAAATTTAAATAAAATAAAGATAATTAGATTCATGATATAACATATCAAAGTGGATGTATATACACCAGAAAAATGAATATCTTGTCAATATGATGTTGTATTTGAATCTACAGATTATACACAAGAGGGGGCTGAATTGTGTCTTTTTCCATTTTTCAGTAACTCTTGGATTGAACGAGTTGTGTCCTCAATACTTTATCAGATGTGATCGTGCAGCGGAATAAGTAAAAACAATAACACAAATATGTATAGTGGTTCGGGGAACATAAGGCCCCTAGTCCACTACACCAATTCTCAACTCCACGAGATTTGTAATGTTCACTATCTGGTCCTCTTTTCCACAGACCGGTTCACAACTGAATACAGGCAGTTGACACCTTTACAATATTCAGGCTAACAAAGCCTTCGGGTTCAAACATGAACCTAAAAGGCTTAGTACAAGAAGCTGGTTACTCAAGATAAATAAAATTTTTAACAAAATGTTTTCCAGATGATCTTCACAATTGCAACAGAAAGAAATTGACAGCAGATGTATCACAGTCTCTAGAAATATTGATTTTCATGTCGAAGAAGTTATGAGTTGAATTGGTTGAAATAGATATAGATATATAGTTCACAACATCAGCAGTATTAGTTCCATAGTAGATATTCGATGTAGAACAAGTGAATCTTCTATCGAGTTCTTTTTTCTTAAAGAAACAGAGCTTTGATGCTCATATTGAATCAACAGAACTGGGTGCTTTCTACGGTCTCTATTTTCCACATTTTTTATAATAGATTTATTACCATACATGATTGTACCTGGTGTTTCATATAAAACATATATAATAAATCTGAGCATATCTCCTACACATTTAGATCCATAAAATTCACCTTTTCATTCACGATATTCAAAAATCTGAATTTACAGAGTAGTCGTAACATCCCATAAGACTCAGAATAAAAAGATCATTTTAATTTGATCTTAAATTCATTAATAAAACAGATTTGAATCAGTCAATGTCATATTTTAAAAACAACTTTATATCTGGCTTGAAATCCGCCCAATAATCAGCTTGCTGACCGCTGCATAAAATTATCGTCTATCAAAATTTCCGACGCCAAATGTAAGGTTGATGACGTGGCCTCAAAACGTAGGGTTGACAATATAAGGTTGAACATAAACGTAGGGTTGATGCTACTTTCTCTAAATGTAAGGTTGATCTTAAACGCAGGGTAGATCATCCATACTTTTTCTTCAACTTTCAAACGTACGACAAAAGTTCCATACTTTTACTTGATCCATAATTTTCCACGAACGTATGGTTGTTCACAAAAGTAAGGTTGATGAACCATACTTTTGAGAAAAAAAACATAACGTTTAGTAATTATGTACGGTTCTCTTTCCATACTTTTTTGATAATGTATGGTTGGTTAACCATACTTTTCTCTTATCTCAAAAATTATACACGCTTTTCATCCTAACGCTACATTTATCCACGTAAGGTATGAACCATGTTTCCAGAATGTGCTAAAGTAGATGCCGCACTACATTTATCCACATAAGGTATGAACAATGATTCTAGGACGTGCTTAAAGCAGATCCCGAACAAGTAATAAATTCTCTTCATTTCAAGAGTAAAATAAATTAATAAATTCATGCAAAATACTAAATAAAATAATTAGAAAATAACTAAGGGTATTTGTGAGCATGAAAATTATCATAAATAGATAGAGTATTATTTTCAATAATCTCCCCCTTTAAATAACAATATTAAATATAGGTGAAAATAATACTTTGCTCAACAATATCCCCCTTTTTGATGATCACAAAACCCATAAGATAATAAAATTATTTAAATGAAATTAACTTTCAAAATTAGTTACATAATGTTTTGAAATTTATGTTCCATAAATTTATCCATTTTTTACTTCTCTACAAAAAAAAGTCTCATGTAATTATCCCCCTAAATAAAAATATGATATATGTATCCATATTCTACCCATTTTTGTGATATCAAAAAAGAATAAAAAAATTGATTATATCACTTTTAATATTGCACTGAACTGTTAGTAAATGCTATAATGAACAATTTAATAGTAAATTTATTTGATATACTGGAATATGCTAACTTCAAATAGAAATAAACAAATAGAGAAAGAAAAAAATAAACAATGAAGAAAAGTTTCATTCAAAAATAGTAGTACATACATGACAATGATATACACAGGAATCATGGTTTGGGGAAGATAGGAAATAGGTTCTATCTCCTCTGGATTGCAGACTTGATTTCTGTAAACTGTTCTCGGAGTCTCTTCATCATCCCATATCCAAGTTTGATAATGAGATCTTTTTTCTCTTGAGTCATATGAATATCCTCGATTAAATTGACTCTGAAAAACTCATGCATCCTTTCCTTTTTTTTGACAAACACTGACAGCTTCTCTGATAATTGATTTAACAGGATTCTGATCGATGGCTTACTAGATGTCAGTTGATCCACTAAAAACATATGATTGTATAGCAACACTGATAAAGGAGAACTGTTACATTTAAGATCTTGTAACCTTTCATTCATTTTTCTCATCGTAGCTGTGATAGCTTGAAACCTTCTGATTAAATCAGGTGAAGTACCTGATCCACTAACAACATTATTTTCAACTGATGCAAATTGGTTCTCTATAAAAAACTACAGATCTGATAAATCTGACTTCATCACCATTTTAGATTTCAATTGAGCAACTACAATCAGCATATCCTCTTTAAAAATTTCAACTTCTTTCCTTGAGACTGTACTCTCTTTTAGCTTTTTAAATCTCAATTGATCAAAGGTTAAGGCATTTATCAGAGTGACATTCTCAGATTATAACCAAGACACCATTTTGTAAAGTTCTTCAACTTCTTTATTCCTTGTATCAGAGGCACCCTATTCTTGATTTTCATTCTCAGGCTCTGGATGATGAAGCATTACCAAAGGTAATGATCTAGCATCAGATTTCTCTTTTCCTTTTTCCTGAGAAGGTTGGTCCATAGATTTTTCCATAGAGTCCGCAGAATCCTCCACAGAAAAATCATCTTGAAGCACTTCTATGTGAGCATCAGAAGCATGCTTACCACAAACATCAGCATCTTGGCCTTCTAATAGAGTTTCGAGAAAAAAAATTTCAGGAGTTTCCTCAGGTCTGGCCACTTCCCCACTAGTCACTCCCTCCTTATCTTGGTTTAGTTGAAGTGTATCATCAACATTAGCTACAATCTGTTCCTGATTCTCTCTTTTAACTTTTTATTGAGCTCCTTATCCCTCTACCGGTGATGTTCGTTCAATAACAACTTCCATGGTCTTATCAATAACAGCTTCTCTTACAAAGGAATAAGTAAATAAAGCTTCTGTTGTTATTGAAAAAACAAGGGATGCAATTTCCTTATTAAAAGCTCTAGTTATTCGAGATTGAAGTCCATCCTGAATTCTTTCTTCTTCAACATATTCCACTTCAAATCGGATCCTTCTTGCTACATTGCTAACTCTTGATTCATCCTGTCCCTCCTTAGACTTAGTAGGTAGAGCCTGAGCACTCTCTGAGTCTTCCTCAGCTCCTACTGCAAAGTGTTTTCCATTAATGGTGCTCTAGAAATATTCGATCTTCCTTAAAGTTCCAGCATTAAACACATTAATTTGATGACAGTTTACTCGGGCATCCACTAATATCATCATGTCTTTCTTAACCAGTACTTTAGATATAAATCGATCAAATGGATAGAAGTTCATCCGAGCATCGCTTTGACAGCAGTAATTGAGATACCTTATCATGTACCTTGGGAAGTTCAACTTGATATCACTTAACAGAAGATACATTATGTACATATCAGGGTACAAAATCTTTTCTATATCTTCCATTCTTGGAGCTATTCCATTCTAAATATATTTGACCAAAAGTTTCTTATTAGGCTCCAAATACTTGATAAACACTTTCTTTATAGACATAGTACCAAAAAGAAAAGACATGATGTCCTCAGATTTATGAACATAATCTCCAATATTTTTCAAATTGAAATAAAAAACTACCTCATGAGGGTAGTTGGGAATCTGACCAATCTCTACTAATGATATTGAGAAATCCCTATCATCTATATTAGCCATTATACTGTCCACAGTATCTCCCAGACTAAACTGTACAGATTTGAAGAAGTATCTAAGTTCTACTTCATGCAGAAATTCCGTATTTTCACTATTGAACATCTGTTCAAGATTCTGAAACGACAGCGCTTGCTTCAATATCAGATTTGTCTGAAATAACCAGTCAAGATCGATTACCTTGCCCTGTAAGATTTTTCTTCCCTAGGATCATTGTCTCTTGGAATTTCTTTCTCGGATTCACTGGATCTATTAGTTATTACCATCTCTAGGAGAATCTCTGAAGGCTTGAATGTTAGGGTTTGAGAGGTTCGAATATTAGGGTTTAAAAGAAGAAGTGCGATTTTCATATTTCGAAAGGGTTTCGATAGAAGTGAAACGGTTTAGAAGTCGAAAAGGCTCTGATAGCCTTGATTCCCATGTAATCACTAATAATTACATATTTTTAAATAAACTTTGCATATGGAGAAAGAAAAAAAACTTAAACAGTATTCAAAAAACAAAACAAAATTTCCAAAAATAAATAAAAGTAAATAAAATTAAAAATTATTTAAAATTAAATAAACCTAGCTCCCCCTTAAAAAAATCAAACCTTGCAGTGGGAAGTGGTTTAGTAAAAATATTTTCTAATTGAATTTCAGTATTTATAAATTATAAAAATATATCTTTTTTAATAACATGATCTCTTAAAAATTGATTCCTTATATCAATGTGCTTAGTTCTAGAATGACTAATAGGATTTTTGAAATATTAATTACACGCGTATTATCACATAAAATAGGTGTATTATTAAAATTCAATCCAAAGTCCATAAGAGTGTTTTTCATCCACAAAATTTGTGCACAACAACTACCAGTAGAAACATATTCTGCCTCGGCTGTTGACAGGGCAACTGAATGTTGTTTCTCACTAGACCATGATACTAAAGACTCTCTTAAAAAGTGACAGGTTCCTGATGTACTTTTTCTATCTAATCTACAACCTCCAAAGTCAGCATCTGAATATGAAATCAAATTTAAATCAGAAGTTTTAGAATAAATAAGACATCAAAAACAGTTCCTTTTAAATATCTAAAAATTCTTTTAACAATAATTAGATGAGATTCATTAGAATTTGATTGAAATATAGCACAAAGACATATTGAATACATTATATCTGGCCTACTAGAAATAAGATATAACAAACTAACAATCATACCTCTATATAACTTGTTGTCAACTAATTTCCCAGTTTCATCCAAATCGAGTTTTATATTAGTACACATAGGAGTTGTAAATGGCTTGATGTTTTCAGGTCCAAATTTCTTAAGTAAATCAGTAATGTATTTTCTTTGATTTAAAACATTTCAAAAATATTTTTGAAATATTTGAAGACCCAAAAAGAAATTGAATTCTCCCATCATACTCATTTAAAATTCTTCTTGCATTAATTTTTAAAATTCATGACAAAATTTTTTATTAGTTGATCAAAATATTTCATCATCAACATAAATTTGAACCAATAAAAACTTATTTTTCACAGTTCTCTTAAAGAGTGTTGAGTCTACTAATCCAACAGTAAAGTCATTTTTCAAAAGAAAAGAACTTAATATTTTATACAAAGCTCTAGGTGATTGTTTGAGGCCATAAAGAGCTTTAGTAAGTCTTAAAACAGAATCAGGTTTTTGAGAGTTTTCAAAACTAGGAGGTTGCTCAACATAAACTTCCTCCATTAAATAACCATTAAAAAAGGTCGATTTAACATCCATCTAAAATAATTTAAAATTAATATAATATGCATAGGCTAAAATGATTCTAATGGCTTCTAACCTAGCTATAGGTGCAAAAGTCTCATCATAATCTATTCCTTCTTCTTGATTATATCCTTTAGCTACTAATCTTGATTTCTTTCTAGTTATTGTGCCTTGGTCATCTTGTTTATTTCTAAAAACCCATTTGGTTCCTATTATAGGATAATTCTTAGGTCTTTCCACTAATTCCATAACTTCATTTCTTTTAAACTGGTTTAATTCATCTTGCATTGATATTACCTAGATTTTATAATCTAAATATTATTTTATAGTCCTGGGTTTTTGTTGAGATAGGAAGGAAGATAGTTACACTAGGTTTCCTAAGTTTCTTCTATTTTGAACACCAGTTTCTAGGTCACTTATTACAGTTTCTAAAGGGTGATTCTTTACGGTTCTAGTCTGTCTAGGTAATATATTTAAAGTTTTTTCAGTATCATGTTCCTCTAAACTGGACTGAATTTCTTTTATATCATTTTCAAAATCATTCTTTATGTTCTCAAGTCTCATGTTATCATTAGAGTCAATTCCATCCATTTGATATTTCCTTTTCTCAAAGGGATCATATTCATCAAATTTCACATGAATTGATTCTTCAACAATCCTTGACTTCTTATTATAAAATCTATAAGCTTTGGAGGTAGCTGAATATCCTAAGAAAATACCTTCATCAGATATTGGACTGAACTTTCCAAGATTATCCTTGGTGTTTATGATGTAAACCTTGCATCCAAAAACTTTAATGTAATTAACTTTAGGTTTTCTGTTATTCCATAGTTCATAGGGTGTCTTTTTCAAAATAGGTCTAATTAAAACTCTATTAATTATATAGCAAGATGTATTCATAGATTCTGCCCAGAAATATATAGGTATGCTATATTAATTTAACATAGTCCTAGCCATTTCTTTATTTTTTCTATTTCTTCTTTCTACAATCCCATTCTGTTGAGTTGTTCTGGGTACAGAAAAGGTGTGTTTAATACCCATATTTGATCAGAAGGAATTAAATTACTGATTTTAAGATTCTCCACCATGATCACTTCTTAATGAAATTATTTTAAATCTTTTTTCATTTTTGAATAGATTTATAAAAACATTCAAATAAGGTAAAAGCTTCATTTTTAAATTTCAAAAAGAAAATCCATGTAAATCTATAATAGTCATCAACTAAAACATATACATATAATTTACCATCCAAGATTTATACTTTGGAAGGTCCAAAAAAATCCATATAAATAAGTTCTAGAGGTTTAGATGTAGCAATTTTGTTAATAGATTTGAAGGATGATTTGTGTTGCTTTCCATGTTGACATGCATCACAAAATCTCTCACATTCAAATTTGAAACTAGGTAAATTAGAAACTAAATGTTTCTTAGATAATTTATGTAAAACATATACATTGCAATTTCCAAGTCTCCTATGCCACATCCAGGATTCACTTACTTTAGCAGTTAAGTAGTTTACTTGCTGTTTACATAAAGAATTTAAATCCAATGTATAGACATTATCAGTTCTTAGTGCTTTAAATTTAAACAGTTTATCTTTAGAAACAATACAGTAATTTTCAGTAAAATCAACAACATATCCATCATCACAGAGTTGAGAGATACTTATCATGTTGTTTTTTAATCCTTGTACATAATGTACTTTTTTGATTGAGACTTTTTTTGGATCTCCAACAGTTCCAATGCCAATGATTTTTCCTTTGGCATTGTCACCAAACATGACAAGTCCTCCTTTCTTTTGAGTGAGTGAAGAAAAATTCAATGAGTTTCCACTCATATGTCTTGAGAAGCCACTGTCCATGTACCATATATATTTTCTCCTCTGATGGCCTGCTATCTGGAAATATATTCAAACAAATTGCTTTAGTACACATATTCTGTTGGGTCCAGGGGTGTTAGCAAGCAATGATCTGGGTATCCAGATTTTCTTTGTTCTTTTAAAATCAGGTGAATCATATAAGTATTTTGAAACATAGTCTTTCTTAATACCACAAATTTGAGGTTGTCTTATGAATCATTTTCAGCTATATGTCCCTTTGTCCCCAAAAAGTTACAATTATCCCTTTTAGAGCTAGGAAAAAATATTTTTTATATAATTTAGGTTTTTCTCTTTTACTCCCAATTCCAAATCTTTCCTTTTTAATGATAGTTTTTCCAAAATTTTATTTAAAGAATTCTCTCCTTTTTTAAAATCCAATGCAGCCTGTTTGTAAGATTCTACTTCATTCTGCAGTGTTTTTATTCTTGATTCAAAATTAATATAGTTATTGTTAATAGAATTGTATTTATCTGTTAATTCCTTATGTTTTTTCAGTAGTGTATCTCTTTCGTCTGAAACAACTTTATGTATGTCCTTTAGTGACTTATGTTTTTTAAATAGTAAGTCATATCTTTCTTCAAGCATATTGCAGTAGGTTGAAAATTTTTCATTTGTGTATCTTGATTCAGAATTTGATTCATTGTTTGAGTCAGAGGAGTAATATGAGTGTACCTCATTAGTTTCTTCCACGAAACACATGTTTGCCTTTAGATTGACTTCTTCTTTTTCTAATCTTGATTCAAGAGTGCTTCTGTAGTCTTCAGATACAATCCATGTGGCTTTCATAGCTTTCTTGACTTTCTGCTCAAAGTCATTTCATTTGAATAATTTCATCTTTTCTTATTTCAATTGTGGGCAATCTGGTCTGATATTCCCCATCTTCTTGCATTCATAACAACTTACTTCCTTATTGTTGGTCGGAGTGGATACTCAAGAGGGGGGCGAATTGAGTTCCAATTAAAATTTCTGTTAAAATATTGTCTATTTAAAATCCCCCAATTTATAAAACAAGTTAAACTGAAGTGAATTTATACAGATTATAGATTTTCACTTAACTACTCAAAGATTGATTAGGTCTCAGTTACTTTAACCACAAGATTAAACTAACTTTTAAAACTAACCTACTGATTTACAATAAGTATAAACACTTGATAATTTAACTATCAAAGTTTCTTTAAAATAGTTTTGTATTTCAAAGTAATAGCAGCGGAATATAAAAGATATATATAGTTTACTTTAAACTTAAACTAAAGATGCAAAACAGATATAACAAGAGGTGAAGTCTCAAGACAAGAATTAGTCCTCTCATATTTATATAAATTTGATCCACACCCTGGATCGTAGTTAATAACAGTTTAAAAAACTATCTAGGCCAGGCTGGGACCTCTACCACTATTCTTGGTGGGAAACAAATCAAAGACCAGGCCACACAAGGACCTCTTCCACAGTTGATGTGGGTAAACAAGTGTTAAATGTTTTGGCGTGAGGATTTTGATATCCTCCAGTTCAGTGAAGGAGAAAGTGTGTGTGTAAGATAAAAAGAGTAAAACACACTTCTCGAAAGTAAATAAACAAATCACGTAGAGAAGATAGATAAGAGTTTAGAAAGTTCTAGTGATTAGCAACGCAGATCTGGACTCGTTGGATTCAGCAAGAATTCTTCTGAGTCCTCTGGTTTTTCTGTTGAAAAAAAGAGGTCGTAGTTCATCTTGTGTTCTACAGGAGTGAAAATGATCTCTTGATTAATCGTCTGTTCTTCAGTATTGTTGTGTTGCACTCATGAGAGTTCTTTGAAAGTATTTCAATCTATTTCTTGCTCAGGATTGTTCTTCTTATTCCGCACAGTATTCTCAGGTGTATGTAAGTTCTTCTTGTTGTATCGTCACAATTTCACTTGCTACTCCGCACGTGTACTGCATCTCAATCATCCTTATATTCCACAAGTTCTAGAAGTAGTAATGATTCCCTTTTCATAGGTACGAGATACAGTTTCCTTACATGCCAACAATTATAATTAAATAACATTAATTTCATTAAAAACATCAAATATGACCGTTATCATTATTTCAATAATATTGAAAAAAAGATAAGAAATGGTGTCACAGTGATTATGTAAACGGTGTCTTCTTCATAGTATATTCTTCACGGTATGTGGTCACGGTATGTGCTTAATGGTATGTGCTTAACGATATTTGCTTCACGGTATGTACTTCACGGTATGTGCTTCACAGTATGTTCTTCAAAATATGTTCTTCGCGGTATGTGATTCACGGTATCTCCATGTCATGGTGTCTAGCTCATGGTGTCTCAGTCACGGTGAGTTCTTCACAGTGTCTAGGTCACGGTGAGTCCTTCACGGTGTCTGGGTGACTGTGTGTCCTTCACGGTGTCTGGATCATGGTGTGTCCTTCACGGTGTCTCCATACTTAGACAAATATCTGTATTTAGACATAGACAGTAATATGTAGAATATAGTTTATGTTTAACCATTAGAGAGTAAAATAACTTTAATCATAAATATAAAGGCTTGATAATATAAGGGAGATTTGTGATCATGCATAAGACTTGTAAATAATCAATAAGACTTCATATCATTAAAACATGATGTGTAGTTTTTATTGATATTGATTAACAGTAATAAGATTTGTGATCATTAAAACATGATTAATACATGAGGATTCCAATAATCTCCACCTTTTTTATGATCAAAAATCATATATAGTCAAAATATAAATGAAATGTAACATTAAAGAAACAATCATAGTAGAATAGAAAAAATTAGAGAATAATAGATTCGATAATAACATATCTCATTATAGTACTAACACATGTCGCTTTTCTCCCCCTTTTATACTTTTAGTTTTTCTCCCCCTTTTGGGATTATCAAAATGTAGAGAAAATGAAATGAAAAACTGCATTTTGCATTAAAAAGGGTTCAGAATAGAACATACAAGAGAAATACAAATAGTAAACAAGAAATGACATCCCATCAAAAAGAAAACAGTCCCTGGACGCTTCCGGAATCCACCTTTTCCTTGCCTTTATCAGCAGCAAAAGCTAGTGCTGAAGTAGAAGACGACATAGATGTGGTAGATTAGGAGGGTAAGGGTAGACCTTCAAAAAACATGGAGCCAAAGTAGGAACAGTATAAGATCCAGGCTGTGGTTGGTCAAGAATGACTGGTCGGATCTGAGAAAGAGCTTGGCTGACTGACATGGCAGTTGAGGCTAAGGCAGGTAGACCAGTTCTATGGGGTGCAGCATCTGGAGTAACTATAGCAGTACTCTGCACATGAAGATATGGAATCAAAAGATTTATGAAATCAGAAATGAATTCTCCACCATATTGCATAGAATTTTCAAAATCTCCCTTATTCTCCATGAATTTGTCCAACAATCTGGTGAACTCTGTAGGCTTCTAAACTTGAGATTTAAAATCTTGAGTTACCAAAGGGATTTTTAGGTTTTCCACAAGATATCTAAAGTGATATGTCATATCACTTTTGGAGAAAATCCAGGTGAGATAAAAATATATTTTCTTGGTGATCTCCTGTTGAGCATCATTGGCTATCTATGAATGAATCCTAACCAAGTCCAATGATCAATCACTGTTCTTAACCACTTATGACAAAGAAGACAGATCCAATCCACTGAAGGCATTCTGAAGTTCTTCCTGGATTATGGATCTCAGCAAATAATCATTGAAAGAAGGTGTGGAGGTCTGACTAGAAGCAGGAGAAGCCTTGACATCTTCGGTTAGAACTTTGAGCTATTTCAGAACTTTTTTGTAGACATCTAGTGTATTTATCTGTAAGCTTATTCAAATTTTCCCCAATCTCCCTCATGCGTTCCAGCATTTTTGTGTGCCTTTTTCCAATCTTCTCATCAAAAGACAGTAGATATAGATGAACTTGAGACACAATCTCCCTAGCAAGGATGGAATAAGATGGCTCAGTAGAAGCAGCAATAATGGCAGGGGTAGAAATAGAAGCATGCTCTGATCTCAATGACAACTCATTCTACAAGTTTTCTACCGTACTTTTTAGGTTTGCAACATCAGCACTCAAGAGCTCATTTTCTACTCTGACTTATTGAATTTCTCAAATCATCCTTGGTTAAATATGTAATATAATATTTTATAAGAGAATTGATGAATCTTCTTGACTTAACTAAGTCACTGGACGAGGTTGAGTGGATAATATTTTCTCAACTCCAGCTAACAGAGTTTCTCCTAAAACTTTCATGTAACACCCCGAGCTTCTATGATACGCTTCCTATTCAATAATGCAATAGCTTGCATTGTACGCAACTTCGAGTTCTAAAACACAGCGACTAATCAATGTAGCCGTTATGAATAGTAATGACCACTTTTTAAAATTATAGAAATTTTATATTTCAAAATGGACTTCATTTTTGGATTCGGAATATCGAAATTAGCCTATGTTGAATTTTTGGTATTTTTCTGAGAACTTCTAATTTTTTATGAATAGTGAAAAATACTTAAAAACAATTTTTTTAATCAAAATAATTTATAGTGATAAATTATACTATTTAGTGGTTTTAAAGTATAATTAGAATATATTTTTACCATTTTATCCAATGGTTGTCATTAGAATTAATTTAACATTGAAATTGGACATAAACAATTGTCAATCTTTTGATATAAATTGTTTCTTAAAAACACGCTATTTGTTGTGACAGTGGGAATTAATTATAAAATTAATTAATGAAACTTATATGTTTGGAATTTTTTAAAATAGACATCATTTTTGAATTCGGAATATCAATTATAGCTTAGGGTGAAATTTTGGCATTGTTCTGAAAAACTTCAATTTTTGATGAATAGTGAAACCACTCAGTGGTAGTTAAATAACTGATTTTTCGTTTAAATGAAATATTACCACTTCTGTGTTTTGATTTTAAAAAATCCGACATACATGGTTGTCATTAAGAAGTAAAATTTGGTTCAATTAGATTAAAATAATTTTTTGGTGAATAGTAACTTTTATGTTCTTAATCACGATTAGAGGTAATTAGTGTAGTTTAAGGTAGAAATAATGTTTTAATAATATGATATGAGCTTGACACATGTCCTACCATAATTGGATGTGCCATGGCCGACCAAGAACATCCATGTGTCAACTTGGAGACCCCATGAAGCCACTTTAGTTGGAAAATGACATAAATACATTTTATTTAATGTTAAAGTGAAAAAATGACACAAACATAAATATTTTTTACTAAAACAATTTTTACATGGGGTTATACAAGTCATACTTTTGACTATAAATAGTCATTGGAAAGATAAAAAGATTTCCTACATCATAGTATTTGTTTTATAATTTTTAGACATTAAAAAATTAAATTATTTATGACATCATGATGATGCAGCGATGACCTCATTATTTAACGATTTTAATAAAATGAAAATATAATGTAAACTACAAGGCTTACACTTGTCCAAAGACTATTGGATGGGTATATTTCAAACCCTTATCACCTTATCCTCAAATTGTATATGTGTGGGACCTTTAGAATTAGAAAATCATTGTATAATAATGTAACATTTCCTCACATTCCAAGAGTGCCCCTCCTCTCCACTTATAAAAGGCCCCCACCTCTACCACCTCATTCACACATTCAAACCATTTGGCTCGTCCAAAATCTTCCCAAATACTCTCCCAACTTTTTCCCCTTACTTCTAGAAGCCTCACTTTGGGCAGAACTCTTCCCAAGGAAGCCTTTGGCTCAAATCAAAAAGAGTTACCCGATTTTGAGGTAATGTCTTCTCTAATGTTGTTTTGTTTTATTTTGCTTCTCCAACCCCCTAAACTCTTTTTATTCATTTCTTTTGTAACAAAACCAGTATCCTCAATATACTAGGATGTTTTTATAAGAATTATTAGAGCTACAATTACACACACCAACATCTAATGGTTAAAGAACATACTATTTCTGTGGATGGTGAATTTCTGACTCACGAAACGATGATTGTTCAACACTTATATAACACCTTCAAAGGTGGCCATTAAGATGTCACTATATTTATATATGATATATAATATGTTTATGTTTTATTTAAGCTTCTTTATTATTCATTTATGGCATACCTTTATGATTTACATTATGGGTAAACGCGATAATTTCATTTTAGGAAGTGCGGACTACCGCCCCCTCAAAGTGATTTGAATCGTTAATTCCATATGTGGGATGTATAAAGGATGGAGTAAATGGTATTATACATTATATTATACTGCAATTATATTATACCTTTATATAATTATAACATCATTTCATTAAATACGAAATAGAAATGAAAGTAGCGTTCATGAGTACGTACGGCTTACCGTCTCCATGAACGGTGCATTTCATTTCTTACCTCTAAATGTCATGTAATATTATGTATATACTGGATACATATTATATATATGATATCTATATCATGAATATAATTCTGGGTATAATGGATATATCACCACAAGAACAACTTCTAATTATAAGAATTTTATTTTTGACTCATGTACCTAAGATTGACAAAATGACCGTTATAAACTTTAATAATTACATAATGTTCATAACATGGTAATAAGGGATATAAAAGGAATAATGAACATGAAAAAGGTTCTGAAGTAAATATAAATTAACTCTAGTTTATTATTCAGGAGGTTAAATAACGGTCGAGTCAGGACAAGATGCAATGTAAGGGAACTTCTTAACCCAATTTCCATTCTTTTGGTTAATCTCCTACTTTCAAATTATGTCATGATATTATTATGTCCTATTTTGTAGTTTTACATTCTTTATGTGTACCTATAGTGAATACACATAATAGATCTATTTTATTTTAAAAATGATCTTTTTATGGACTTCGTCTCAATCTCCTTTCATTGAGGCATATTTGGTTTTATACACAATTTTCTTTTATACGGTGTATAAAACCTTTGACTTTTATGTTTATTCAAAAGGAATCTTTTTTATACGAAGTGTTTTACGAAACGAAAAAAGGGAATGTTTTTCTTTCCATACTTATGCGGCGACAATGACTTCTCCACCGCCGTGACCATTATTTGAGTTTCGGCTTCCTCTACAAGCCATCACTTTTTTTAATGAAAAATAAATACAAAGTTTTAACTTTCTTTTATTTTGGTATTGAAAATGGTTTTGAAAGCGTTTTTATTATATCAATGTGTTGTATTGAAATCTTGTGATTAAAATGTGGAAATGTTATGTTTCCTTTATGCATGTTTTATGTGATACGATTATGTTATGGTTTATGATATGTTTAAACCCATTCATATGAGGAATGCATTGGACTTAGTAAGTGACGGGTGGAGCCCGCTATAGCTCCTCGATGCATCGGCAGGTCTCATGAGACAAACTAGTGTCTTGGCACGAGGCCTTGAAAAAATATTATTTGTGGTCTTGGCATGAGGCCTTGGCTACGTGGTTATGATAGTCTGGCATTATGCATTCCATCATTATGAAAGTGGTTATTGATATTGCATGTGATTATTCGACCAGTAGAATATCCATGTGAAGAAGTGAATGGCATTATCTCATTTTAATTTTGCCATTTTATGTTGAAGTTCATGTTTAAAAGGATTTTGTTTTAGTTATACATTACCTTAAATGTTTATGTTTATTGATTAAAGCTTCCGCTATATTGTTATCCTTACTGAGCATCTGAGATCACCCCTTTCAATGTTTTGATATTTTCTAGGATGTGAAGAAGTATTTTATGAATGACCTGCAGGGATAGTCAGAAGAGGATATGAGTGTGGACTATGAAGACTTTGTTATTAGTTTTTCACTTTTTGATGTAATGTAAGACTTATGAATGTATCTAGTGTTTCTAAGGCTACTAAACTAATCGGTCTTTTGAGACTTGATCTTTTGTGATCATGCCAATGTTACGAAGTAATGCACCGACTCTGGGTAGCTGGGGTCGGGGCATTACAGTTGGTATCAGAGGCAGTTTAGTACTAACCTTGGAAGCTAGATTTAGATAAACTCTGATTAGAGCACATAGCCCAAAGATATACTTTAAGGATTAGTATAGAAGAACTTCCTAGAATTTTGGTATTATAGAGATTTTGTGAGTTTTCGGAGCAACACATCCCTATCTGGATACGAGCAGGTAGAGGCGGCTCTGGCACAGATGTATCTAGGGGTGAAACCCGAAAACACCTCTTTGAGCTAGACTCGAACGGGAACTGGTGCACGACAACGAGCCTTGTTGCACTCTTGGTTATGACACTCCCGGGGGATATGCTTAGGATAATTCTCATTTTCTTTACAAATCACTATGAAGGGTTACGAGTATATACTTCCTAAACGAAAAAATTTCTTTTTATGATTATGGATTATATCCATAAATAGTTCAATTTATGTAAAGTGTTTTACAAATATGGAATTATGTATTTTATTTCATAAACTAATATAGTTTATGCCATTGTTTAGAAATGGTACCTAGTGGAAGGAATGGAAACTGTATCAATGCACGCACTCCGTGTAGGGATTGCCCTCCTGCTCAAGATAATTATTGTGGATCTGGAGATACAACTGGTGCTAATCAACTTATTACCATACTGGGACAACTCACTCAGGTTATGAATAATAACCTTACTCGTATGGAGCACCCTGATCCGCAACGTGGAGGATCAATGTTAGACCGCTTCATGAGGCAACAACCACCAACATTTAATGGGGGTACAAATCCATTAGTAGCCGAGAAATGGATAAACACATTAGAGGAAATATTCCAAGCCTTGGGGAGTAGCGAAAGGGAGAAGGTTATCATGGCAGTTTACAGCCTCACTGGAGATGTTGATCAATGGTGGTCATTGATTCAAAATACAAAGGAAGATGAAGAAGTTTCAAGTATGTAATGGAGGGAGTTCAAAGAGATTTTCTTAGAAAAATACTTTCCTCATAACCATCGAGCACATATGGAAAGGCAATTTCTGAGTCTGAGACAAAAGGAGGATGAGAATGTCGCAAAGTATGAGGCCAACTTTACAAGGTATGCGAGGTATGCTGCAGATTATATACGTAACCCAAGAGTTAAGATTGATCATTTCTTTGATGGGATAAAACCATTTCTCCATAGAGCTTTAGTATCACAATCTTTCTCAACATATGAAGATATTGTATCATGTGCTATCAAGACAGAAAAGGAATTCTCTAAGTCTTATGACAACAAAGTAAAGCAAGAAAAGAAGAGAATGGTGGAACAAGAGACAGATAAAGGGAAAAAGGGAAAGAATGATTTTCCACTATGTGATAATTGTGGGAAGAATCACCCTGGTACTTTCCTAAAAGGAATATGATTTTGTTATAAATGTGGAGAAAAAGGTCACCAGGCACATGATTGCAAGGGAAAGAAAGAGGCTATCAAGGTTGAATGCTACAATTTTAGGGAAATGGGGCATTATGAAAATGAATGTCCTAAGCGTCAGGGAAACTTACCTCAGAAAAGGCCAAGGGATCAAGGACAATCTTATGTTGTTACTACAGTTGAAGCAGAATAACTAATGTATTGGTGCTTTTGGACTCATTGATTATATTCTGGTTATTAGAATAATGTGATATATATATAAGGATTGTACTATATTACTTGTTGATTTTAGTAAGGTTTTAATATGATGAAGGTAATTATATTTTTAGTATGTGACAATAAGAGAAACTTTACTTTGTTTGGGGAATCTGATAAATTGATTTTGGAATTAAGAGACCTTTTAGAGAATGTCTGGACAGAGGTATTTTGGATAACTATAAAGGTTGGATTGGATTAAGTTGATCTTTGGATAGTATTGTTTAAGGTTAAAAAATCTATGAAGATTATTTTTGGAATATTATAATACTATAGTTTTAGGAAAAGGACAACCTGCAGGGTGGGGCATAACCCGTCGCGTCAGACAAAGCTGTGGGAATCGAACCCACAACCATAGTGAGATTGGGATTAATCGCCTACCACTGGACTACGTAAAGAACCTGGTTATTATAAAATAGTTTTTCTAATCTAAATGGTATGTGTTAATATTTGGAACCTTATAAAATTAGGATAAATAGAATATTTTTGAGTTCTATTACCTTTTAGAGTGAAAGATGGGTTTTTGGTAAAAATTTATTAAAGAATGAAAGTCTACATAACAAGTATGTAAATTCCCTTACATTCTTAGTAAATCTCCTAAATAAATTCTTTAACTTTATAAAAGGTAACTTAAAACAAAAACGTTGCCGGTTAACTTTTCCAACTGGGGATTCAATGACCGTTTAACCAATCACATGTTTGTAATTTTCTTATTGTTAACTTTCTCCTAATCCAGTTTTCTACAACTCTCCATCAGACCATGATGGTTTGTTTTTCTTCCATATCCATATTTTCATAGAATCCTAGTATGGCCTATCTCGGGTGACCTTTGTACTTATCTTTCTTTCTTTTAAAGTTATATTTTTATTAACTTTATTTCTGATGTGGGTTTTCTACAAAGGTATTTTCTATTTTCTACCTTTTATTTTCCAAGAAAAATTTCAAATTGATAGGATGCAATTTATTGAAGGAGGGGAGAATGTAACACCCCGATCTTCTATGATACGCTTCTCATTCAATAATGCAATAGCTTGCATTGTACGCAACTTCGAGTTCTAAAACACAGTGACTAATTAAAGTAGCCGTTATGAATAGTAATAACCACTTTTTAAATTTATTGAAATTTTATATTTCAAAATGGACTTCATTTTTGGATTCAGAATATCGAAATTATCCTATGTTGATTTTTTGGTATTTTTCTGAGAACTTCTAATTTTTTATGAATAGTGAAAAATACTTAAAAACAACTTTTTAAATCAAAATAATTTATAGTGATAAATTATACTATTTAGAGGTTTTAAAGAATAATTAGAGTATATTTTTACCATTTTATCCAATGGTTGTCATTAGAATTAATTTAACATTGAAATTGGACAGAAACAATTGCCAGTCTTTTGATATAAATTGTTTCTTAAAAACACGCTATTTGTTGTGACAGTGGTAATTAATTATAAAATTAATTAATGAAACTTATATGTTTGGAATTTTTAAAAATAGACATCATTTTTTAATTAGAAATATCAATTATAGCTTAGGGTGAAATTTTGGCATTGTTCTGAAAAACTTCAATTTTTGATGAATAGTGAAACCACTCAGTGGTAGTTAAATAACTGATTTTTCGTTTAAATGAAATATTACCACTTCTGTGTTTTAATTTTAAAAAATCCAACATACATGGTCGTCATTATGAAGTAAAATGTGGTTCAATGAGATTAAAATAATTTTTGGTGAATAGTAACTTTTAAGTTCTTAATCACGATTAGAGGTAACTAGTGTAGTTGAAGGGAAAAATAATGTTTTAATAATATGATATGACCTTGAAACATGTCCTAACCTCATTGGATGTGCCATTTCCGACCAGGAAAATCCATGGGTCAACTTGGGGACCCCATGGAGCCACTTTAGTGGGAAAATGACATAAATACCTTTTATTTAATGTTAAAGTGAAAAAATGACACAAACATGAAATGTTTTACTAAAACAATTTTTACATAGGGTTATACAAGTCATATATTTTACTATAAATAGTCATTAGAAAGATAAAAAGATTTCCTACATCATAGTATTTTTTTTATAATTTTTAGACCTTAAAAAATTAAATTATTTATGACATCATGATGATGTAGCGATGACCTCATTATTTAACGATTTTAATAAAATGAAAATATAATGTAACATCCAAGGCTTACACTTGTCCAAAAACTATTGGATGGGTAGCTTTATAACCCTTATCACCTTATCCTATAATTTTATAAGTATGGGACCTTTAGAATCCGAAAAGCATTGTATAATAATGTAAAATTTCCTTACTTTCCAAGAGTGCCCCTCCTCTCCACTTATAAAAGGCCCCCAACTCTACCACCTCATTCACAAGTTGAATCCATTTGGCTCGGCCAAACTCTACCCAAATACTCTCCCAACGTTCACTCCTTACGTCTAGAAGCCTAACATTGGGCAGAACTCTTCCCAAGGAAGCCTTTGGCTCAAATCAAAAAGAGTTACCCGATTTTGAGGTAATGTCTTCTCTAATCTTATTTTGTTTTATTTTGCTTCTCCAACCACCTAAAATCTTTTTATTCATTTATTTTGTAACAAAAACATTATCCTAAATATATTAGGATGTTTTTATAATAAGGATTCGAGCTACACTTACACACACCTACATCTAATGGTTAAAGAACATACTGTTTCTGTGGATGGCGAATTTCTGACTCACGAAACGATGATTGTTCAACACTCATATAACACCTTAAAAGGTGGCCATTAAGATGTCACTATATTTATATATGATATATAATATGTTTATGTTTTACTTAATCTTCTGTATTTTTCATTTATGTCATACCTTTATGATTTCCATTATGGGTAAACGCGATAATTTCATTTTAGGAAGTGCGGACTACCGCCCCCTCAAAGTGATTTGAATCGTTAATGCCATATGTGGGATGTATAAAGGATGGAGTAAATGGTATTATACATTATATTATACTGGAATTATATTATACCTTTATATAATTATAACATCATTTCATTAAATATGAAATAGAAATGTAAGTAGCGTTCATGCGTACGTACGGCTTACCGTCTCCATGAACGGTGAATTTCATTTCTTACCTCTAAATTTCATGTAATATTATGTATATACTGGATATATATTATATATATGATATCTATATCATGAATATAATTCTGGGTATAATGGATATATCACCACAAGAACAACTTGTAATTATAAGAATTTTATTTTTGACTCAAGTACCTAAGATCGACAAAATGACCGTTATAAACATTAATAATTACATAATGTTCATAACATGGTAATAAGGGATATAAAAGGAATAATGAACATGAAAAAGGTTCTTAAGTAAATATAAATTAACTCTAGTTTATTATTCAGGAGGTTAAAGAACGGTCGAGTCAGGACAAGATGCAAGGTAAGGGAACTTCTTAACCCAATTTCCATTCTTTTGGTTAATCTCATACTTTCAAATTATGTCATGATATTAGTATGTACTATTTTGTATATTTACGTTCTTTATGTGTACCTATAGTTAATACACATAATAGATCTATTTTATTTTAAAAATGATCTTTTTAAGGACTTCATCTCATTCTCCTTTCATTGAGGCATATTTGGTTTTATACACAATTTTCTTTTATACGGTGTATAAACCCCTTTGACTTTTACGTTTATTCAAAAGGAATATTTTTTATACGAAGTGTTTTACTAAATGAAAAAAAGGGAATGTTTTTCTTTTCGTACATATGCGACGACAATGACTTCTCCACCGTCGTGACCATTATTTGAGTTTCGGCTTCCTCTACAAGCCATCACTTTTTTTAATGAAAAATAAATACAAAGTTTTAACTTTATTTTATTTTGGTATTGAAAATGGTTTTGAAAGCGTTTTTATTATATCAATGAGTTGTATTGAAACCTTGTGATTGAAATGTGGAAATTTTATGTTTCCTTTATGCATGTTTTATGTGATATGATTATGTTATGGTTTATGATATGTTTAAACCCATTCATATGAGGAATGCATTGGACTTAGTAAGTGACGGGTGGAGCCCGCTATAACTCCTCGATGCATCGGCAGGTCTCATGAGACAAACTAGTGTCTTGGCACGAGGCCTTGACAAAATCTTATTTGCTCTCTTGGCACGAGGCCTTGGCTATGTGGTTATGATAGTCTGGCATTATGAATTCCATCATTATGAAAGTGGTTATTGATATTGAATGTGATTATTCGACTAGTAGAATATCCATGTGAAGAAGTGAATGGCATTATCTCATTTTACTTTTGCCATATTATGTTGAAGTTCATGTTTAAAAGGCTTTTGTTTTAGTTATACATTGCCTTAAATGTATATGTTTATTGATTAAAGCTTCCTCAATATTGTTATCCTTACTGAGCATCTGATCTCACCCCTTTTAATGTTTTAATATTTTCTAGGATGTGAAGAAGTATTTTATGAATGACCTGCAGGGATAGTCAGAAGAGGATATGAGTGTGGACTATGAATACTTTGTTATTAGTTTTTCACTTTATGATGTAATGTAAGACTTATGAATGTATCTAATGTTTCCAAGGCTACTAAACTAATCAGTCTTTCAAGACTTGATCTTTTGTGATCATGACAATGTTACGAAGTAATGCACTGACTCTGGGTAGCTGGGGTCGGGGCGTTACATTTCAGATCATCATTAGTCACAATGGAGTGTTTCTCGGGTAAGGGTACATTTAAAGGTAGAGGAGCAGGTTTTGGTTGCCGTTCAGAGTCATCTTTAGTCTCATATTCTGATTTAGATTGAGGTTGGGGCTCTGGTTCTAGTTCAGGATGAACTACAGACTTCATTTGAAACATAGAAGAGAGATCCATTCTAGTTGTAGTCAATTTTTCTAACTCATTCACATCATAAAAGCTTGGGAAAACATATTGGGTGTACACAGAGTATGATACAGATGGTTGAGAAGCTTCAACAGATCCAACTTCTATAATATCATGGTTTTGAGGTTCCTCCCCCTCAAATTGTGCTTCCAGATTGACTTCTTTCCCAATAGGGAGATCCTCTTCAACAGGATATGTCTCTAACCTTGCTTGCTATTCTAAATCAGGAAAAACCATTTTTCTTATAGCCATAGGTTGAGTTTCTGGATTGACATCCTCAGTAAAAGCAGGAGCTTCCTCTTCTCTCAAACCAACAACAACTTCCTCTCCTTGAAGTATTTCAGCATGGATAATAGTAGGGACAAAAATCCTTTCTTTTTCAACAGGATCTGTTTCCATTGGAGGTATTCCAGCTTCTTCTCTAGGTGACACTTTAGCTTCCACTTCCTCTTCTTCTTCTGAATACTCATCCACTTCATCTGGTTCCAAACTAGGATCAGATAGATTCTTACACCTTCTTGGATAATCAATAGGATTAAAATTTTTATACAATTGATCATTATCTTCAACCAACTGCTTCTTCCAGGGGTTCTTGCTAATCTTTATCCTTCTTATGATAGGCATGGATAAGAAGAAATCAATGTCCTCTAACTTTTCTTCATTCGGTCCAACCATTCCTTTGTCAACTAGAATGGCTCAAATCATCCTTGAGTAAAATAAAGAGGTGGATTTGGAAGTGACTTTAATCAGCTCACAAAGATGGTTAATGTCATACTTACAACGATTGATCTTATGGCCATTCTTCAAAAGGTGAATCGGGAACACATCCTGATACTTCATTCTAATAAAATCCCATTTTCTCGGAATGATCAAATTCTGAACAAATTTGAATACTAGTCTAGATTCTCCATCTAACTCTGCAGCAATAGCCCTTCACTTGGTTCCATTACCAGTTAGAATTTCGAAGGAATTTTCCAGATCGAAAATATCAGATGATGGAGGAGGGTCTCTCTATTAGTCCTCACACACTCCTTCATGAGGAATCCATAGGCATGTAGCCCACAGTCTCGAAGAGAAAGAACACTTCTATCCATTTATCCAACATGTCACCATAAAGCTTTCTCTAAACTCAAAGGAAAACTTCACATACTGATAGAATTGAGATACCAGCCTCGGGTAAATCTATCTATTTTGTCCATAGAACCATTCAAGCCATCCTTATTCTCTTAAAATTTTCAAAACTAACGACTTTGTAGATAGTATACACTCATGGAAAATCTCTTTTTCAGGTACAACAGTAAGACTTACCAAGTTTGTGTTTAGAGGTCCTTCAGGAGCTATCCTCAGTATATTCTTCTGTTTCTTAGAGCGGTGCTTCTCAGACGAGGGTGAAGATGGATGCTTCATCCTTGGAGTCCAATGAAGTTTCGGGTGAGAAAGGAGAAGGATTTCAAGAATGAGAAGGTTCATGAGAGAGTTTGGGTAAGGAATAAAATGAAACCCTTATGTTTTGTAATTTGGGAATGTCAAACATCATAAAAACAAAAACTCGGGAAATCAAATAGCGGTGAAATAAAAATTACCTCGATATGGGTTAAAATAAAAGTATAAATAATCTTCACAGAGAGACCATGATTAGGAATTATGGTGTGATGAAAACTAGTCATCAAGGTGAGACAGTTGGTGGTCGCCACGGTGAGACAGTGACCATTGTGTGCAGTCACGGTGAGACAGTGAGTTGACAGACCGTGCATATAAGGTCTTAACGGTGAGATCGTGAGCATAAAACAGTAACTGTAAAACTGTAAGTATGAAACCGTAAAGTAAAATACAGTAATGAATTAAACATTAAGATCAGCTAGACATCTATTTATTATTAATCATGCCAAGATCATGTATGATGTAGTCTAATATTTCAGAATTTAATGGTTTAGTGAATATATCAGCAAGTTGATATTCAGTACCAATGAATTCTAAAGTGATATCACCTTTTTTTATAATGATCCCTCAAAAAGTGATGTCTTACATCAATATGTTTTTTTCTAGAATGAGAAACAGGATTCTTAGAAATATTAATAGAACTTGTGTGGTCACAATTTATTGGGACATGTCTGAATTGATATCCATAGTCTAGTAATGTGTGTTTCATCACAAACATTGTGCACAAAAACTTCCAGCAGCTATGTATTCATCTTCTGTAGTAGATAATGAAACAAAATTTTGTTTCTTACTACACCATGATACTAGTGACTTGCCTAAAAGGTGACCTAATCCAGATGTGCTTTTTCAATCTGACTTACATCTAGAAAAATCAGCATCAGAATAACCAACTAATTCAAATGATTGTCCTTTGGGATAGAAAAGTCTTAAATTGGGAGTATGCTTGAGGTATGTGAAAATTCTCTTTACAGCATTTAAATGTGACTCTTTAGGGTTTTCTTGAGAATGAGCACACATACACACAATAAACATAATATCAGGATGACAAGTAGTTAGGTAGAGTATACTTCCAATCATTCCTCTATAAGTGGTTTGATCAACATATTTAGAATCTTTTTCAAGATCCAACTTACAGGTGGTACTCATGGGAGTGTTACTACTTTTTTTTCTATCCAATCCAAAAACATTTAAAAGATCTATAGTATATTTACTTTGAATTAAAATAATTCCATCATCATTTTGAAAGATTTGAAATCCAAGAAATAAATTTATTTCACCCATTAAACTCATTTCAAATTCATTTTGCATCATTTTACAAAAATCAGTACATAGGGAATTTGTTGAAGATCCAAAAATAATATCATCTACAAAAATTTGTACAACTAAAACATATTTAGAAATATGTTTTATAAAAAGAGTAGGATCAGCTATACCTTCTGTAAAACCTTTGGAAATTAGAAAAGTACTTAATCTATCATACCAAGCTCTTGGAGCTTGCTTTAAACCCTATAAATCTTTTGATAATTTGAAACTATGATTCAAAAAATGAGGGTTTTTAAATCCAGGTGGTTGTTCAACAAAAATATCCTCTGCAATATATCCATTTAAGAATTCACTCTTGATATCCATTTGATATAGTTTGAAATTTATATGTGGAGCATAAGCATGTAAAATCCTAATAGCTTCTAATCTGGCTACTGGAGAAAAAGTATCCTCATAGTCAATTCCTTCTTCTTGACTGTATCCTTTTGCAACTATCCTAGATTTGTTTCTTAATATGTTTCCAGATTCATCTACTTTATTTCTAAACACCCATTTAGTGCCTATGGTGAGAGTGTCCTTTGGTCTTTCAACAAGATTCCAAACATTATTTTTTCCAAACTGATTGAGTTCTTCTTGCATAGAAATTACCCAAAATTCATCATTAATAGCATCATCAATGTTTTTAGGTTCAAGCTATGACAAGAAGGCTTGATGTTCAACCTGATTTCCAAGAAAAGCTCTAGTCTGTGTCCCTCTATCAAGATTTTCTACAACAACATCTAAATGATGATTCTTTAGAATTCTAGTTGATCTAGTAAAGGTAGGGCTAGAATTTTCAGGTTCTTCTCTAGGTTCAGGTTTATTAGGAGAAGATTCTGGAATAAGTCCAGAAATGGTTGTCTTTATAGTAGGTTCTTTAGATTTTTCATTAAGGTCTAGAACAGATAAATCGTCTTCAAGACATTCAAGAGAGGTTTTAAGCTCATGTGGATCAGTTTCATCAAACTTGATGTGAAAATATTCTTCCACACACTCAGTTCTTTTATTTAAAACTCTATAATCTTTGTTGGTTAAATAATATCCTAAAAATATTCCATCATCACTCTTAGAAGAAAATTCATCAAGATTATCTTTTGTATTAAGAATAAAGGCTTTACAGCCAAAGACTCTAAAGTAATTAAGTTTGGGTTTTCTATTGTTCCAAATTTCATATGGGGTCTTCTTAAGAACTAGTCTAATTAAGACTCTTTTAATAATATAACAAGTTGTATACATAGCTTCAGCCCAAAAGTAAATAGGCATGACATATTCATTAAGCATGGTTCTAGCTATTTCTTGAAGGGTTATATTTCTTCTTTCTACTACATCATTTTTCTGAGGTGTCCTAGGAGCAGAAAAGTTTTGATTATAGCCATTGTGTGAGAAATAGGATTCAAATACATGATTTTAAAACTCACTACCATGATCACTTCTTATAGTTTTAATCTTAAGTCCACTAAGATTTTCTACAGACTTGGACTATTTAACAAAGTTTGAACAAGCTTCACTTTTGTGAGCTAAGAAGTAAACCCAAGAATATCTAGAAAAGTCATCTACTAGGACATAGACATAGTGATTACCATTTAAGAAAGAAACTCTAGATGGTCCAAACAAATCCATGTGAACCAACTCAAGAGGTTGAGAAGATGAGACTTATTTCTTTGATTTAAAAGAAACTTTATGTTTCTTTCTCTTTTGACAGGGATTACAAACTTTGTCATTTGAAAACTCAAGTTTGGATAGGTCTCTAACTAATTTTTTCTTAGTTAGTTTCCTAAGTTAGTGTATATTTTAGTGACCTAATCTTCTATGCCATAACCAGGAATCTTTATGAAAAGCATTTAAACGGGTAACATTTTGCTTAGCAAAGGAATTTAAATCCACAACATAAACATTTTCATTTCTTAAATCAGAAAATAATAAAACTTTTTTAGAATTAAAAACATTACAAGAATAATTTTCAAACAAGACATTAAAACCATCATCACACAATTTAGAAATACTTAACAAATTATATTTCAGTCTATCAACAAATAAAACATTGGAAATTAAAACTGAATTTGTGTTACCAATTTGGCCTAAGCCGATGATCTTTCCTCTAGAATTATCACCAAAGGTGGCATAGCCTCCATCAAACTTTATTAAACCCTTGAAGCATTAGTAATCCCCAGACATATGTCTTGAACATCCACTGTCCAAATACCATATCTTCTTGTGAGAACTCTTCAAGTAGGTTTCCTACAAAACAGTTTTAGATCAAAAATGACATTGGTACCCAGATCATCTTGGGTCCAAAAAGGATAGAAATCAAAGCTTTAGGTACCCATATTTGTCTTATGGGTCTCATATAATTTACATAATCAATATATTTTGAAAGAATGACTTTATTTAACCTATAACCATATGAATAACAAGTTGAAGCATAGGGATTTCCATAACTAGAATTAGAAGTATTCTGTCTAGATTTAGGAATAAATCTATTCTTAGTAATCTCTCTCTATCCAGGTTTCTAGCCTCTTCTAGTTGTGTATTTTGGTGCCACTTTCTTTCCTAGCATTTGAGTTAGTGTATCCTTTCCATTTGTGAACTTCTCTAAGTCTTTTCTATGTTTCTCATTAGACATTTTCAGTTCAGTATTCTCTTTTAATAGTTGAGAATTTTTCAATTTTTCAATAGTAAGTTTAGTTTTAATAGTTGTAGTGGGAGAATGATGTTTCTTCAATGATTTGTATTTATACTTAAGTTCATTGCATGTCTCTTCCAGCATATTACAATATTCAGATAATTCAGCATTAGTCATGTCGTCAGAATCAGAATCAGATTCTCAATCATCTCCAGAATAATAATAATTTAAAACAGGAGTATCTAAGGTTACCTCGGATGTGTTAGTCATAAAACACATGTTGGCACGATTTCTTTTAGAATCAGTAGCTTCTTATTTACTTGAGCTGTCTTCTGAAGCACTCCATGTTTCTTTCATTGCATTCTTGTATTTATTGTCCTTATAATCATGTTTCTTTTTGAACTTCATTTTTGGATAGTCTGCTTTTATATGTCCTTTTCTTTTGCACTCGTAGCAAACAACTTCATCACTTTTATCTATATTTTTCTAGTCCTTCTTCCAATGTCCCTTATTGTCATACATACCCTTGTAATTTGATTTTCTGAATGATTTCTTCTTCCTATAAAATTTCTTAAACCTTCTAGCTATCTGATCTATTTCTGCATCACTATCAGAGTCTGAGCTTTCACTTGTTGAACTGTCAGTTTGTATTTGAGCTTTTTCTTTGTCCTTACTATTTAAAGCAGTAGTCTTGAAAGAAGCTGATTTCCTTTTTGGTTCATCCTCTTCCTCTTTATTCACCTATAGTTCATCCTCATACATCATAAGCTTAACAATGAGTTCTTTGACAGGTAGAGCAGCAATGTCACATGAAACTCTGATTGAAACTGATGTGCCTCTCCATCGGTCTGGTAGACACCTCAATATCCTCATAATTTGTTCCTTTACTGGAACAACCTTTTTGAGTGAATTCATTGTATTGACTATCTCATTGACCCTGAGATACATATCAAAAATGGTTTCATCTGTCTTCATTTTAAAATTATCATATTTAATAGTATAAGTATTTAATCTCATTTCTTTAACATTAGTTGTTCCCTCATGAGAAACACCCAAAGTATCCCAAATTTCAAAAGCAGTTTTACAATTAGAAATTTTGTTAAATTACTCATCTCATAGAGCACAGTATAGGTCATTCATAGATTTACAATTATTATTGTAAGTAGTCTTAGTAGGATCATCCCAGGTTATTCTTTCAGTTTCTGGAATTTTATATTGTGCATCTATAGTATTCCAAATATCAAAACCCATGCTCTCTAAATGAATTTTCATTTTGAGTTCCCATGAGGAATAGTTTGTACCATTGAAGAAAGGTGGCCTGTTAGTAGCAACACACTCTAGTCTATTGTCCATAGCTAGATTTTAGAAAGTATAATTAAAGAGATCAAATTTAGAACTAACAGAAATTTAAGATCATTAAAGATGAAACTAAAATCACAGTTGAAAAATAGAGTATTTCAAAAATCCTTAATCAAATACAAAACCATCTGATACCAAATTTCGTTCGGAGTGGATACACAAGAGGGGGGGTCAATTGAGTCCCAATTAAAATTTCTGTTAAAATATTGTCTATTTAAAATCCCCCAATTTATAAAATAAGTAAATCTGTAATGAATTTATACATATTGTATATGTTCACTTAGCTTCTCAAGGATTTATTAGGTCTCAGTTAATTTAACCACAAGATTAAACTAACTTTTGGAACTAACCTGCTGATTTACAATAAGTATAAACACTTTCTAATTTAACTATCAAAGTAGCTTTAAAATTGTTTTGTATTTCAAAATAATAGCAGTGGAATATAATATATATATATATATATATATTACTTTAAACTTAAACTAAAGATGCACAACAGATATAACAAGAGTTTTAGTCTCAAGCGGAGACATAGACCTCTCAAATTTATATAAATTTGATCCACACCCTGGATCAGGGTTAACAACAATTTACAAAACTGTCCAGGCCATATAGGGATCTCTACCACTGTTCTTTGTGGGAAACAAAACAAATACCAGGCCACACAAGGACCTCCTCCATAGTTGACGTGGGTAAACAAGATTTAAGAGTTTTTGAGTGAGGATTTTGATATCCTCCTATTCAGTACAGGAGACAGTGTGTGTGTAAGTTATATAGAGTACACCACACTGCTCAAAAGTAAATAAAAAATCACTTAGAGAAGATAGATAAGAGTTTAGAAAGCTCTAGTGATAAGCAATGCAGCTCTAGAGTCATTGGATTCAGCAGGAATGCTTCTTGAGTCCTTATCTATTTTTTCTATAGAAATATAGAGTGTAGTAGTCCATCTTGTGTTCTACAAGAGTGAATATGATCTCTTGATTCGTCGTGTGTTCTTCAGTAGTGTTGGATTGCACTCATGAGAGTTCCTTGAAAGTCTTGCAATCTCTTTCTTGCTCGAGATTGTTCTTCTGGTTTAGCACAGTATTCTCGGGTTAATGTAAGTTCTTCTTGTTGTATCGTCACACTTGAACTTGCTTCTCCGCATAGGTACTGCATCTCAATCTTCCTTATATTCCACGAGTTCTGGTAGTAAGAATTATTCCCTTTTCATAGGTACGAGATACGGTTTCCTGACATGCCAACAACTATCATTAAATAAAATTAATTACATTAAAAACATCAAATATTACTGTTAGCATTATTTAAATAATACTGACAAAAAGTTAAGAAATGGTGTCACAGTGATTAGGTAAACGATCTCTTCGTCATGGTATAGTCTTCACGGTTTGTGGTCACGGTATGTGCATCATGGTATGTGCTTCACGGTATGTGCTTCACGGTATGTGCTTCACGGTATGTACTTCACGGTATCTCCATATCATGGTGTCTAGCTCACAGTGTCTCGGTCACGGTGAGTCCTTTATGGTGTCTGGGTCACAGTGATTGGATCATAGTGAGTCCTTCACGGTGTCTGGGTGACTGTGTGTCCTCACGGTGTCTGGGTCACGGTGTGTCCTTCACGGTGTCTCCATACTTAGAAAAATATCTGTATTTAGACTTAGACAAAAATATGCAGAATATAGATTATGTTTAACCAGTAGAGAGTAAAAGAACGTGAATCATAAATATAATGGCTTGATAATATAAGTGATATTTGTGATCATGCATAAGACATGTAAATAATCAATAAGACTTGCTATCATTAAAACATGATGGGTAGTTTTTATTGAGATTGATTAACAGTAATATGATTTGTGATCATTAAAACAAGATTAATACATGAGGAGTCCAACACTTATTATCTCCCTTAAATAATTTTTTGAAGCCTCTTTTCTTACTATAGAATCTTCTAAAATTTTTGGCTAGATGAGCCAGTTCTTTATCTGAGTTAGATGAGTCAAATCTTTCTGATTTAGCTTTGACTTCTCTGTTCTTTATCTTTCTATTCTTTTTTTGTGAAGTTACCTTCAAGGCAATGTATTATCTTTTGATGTGGACCTTATGTTCATTTTCCTCAACTTGCATTTCAGCTTCATACATCATCGGTGTACCAATCAACTCACTCATGGTTAGATCTTTGAAAAGTGTTGATAGTCTGATTGCAGCAGAGATACCATTCCTTCGAGTAGGAAGTACCCTTAGAACTTTTAATGTTTGATCATCCTTCTTGATAGGTTCTCCTAGAGATGTTTTATTATTGAAATTTTTTGTCAATCTCCCATTCATTTGGTTAAATATTTCACCTTCAAACATTCTAAAAGTATCAAATTTCAATTTGGTAGTTGCATGTCTCATTTGTCTCACATTATCTGTTCCTTCATATGCCACGACTATTGTTTGACACATCTCATATGTTGTGGGGCACTGAGATACTCTATTAAATTCATCTGGTCCTAGACCACAGATAATTGCATTCTTATCCTTCGAGTTCATATCATACTCTACATCTGTAGCAGCTATCCATGTATCAGGATTTTCAAGAATTTCATAAAGAGTCAGAATCTTTGAATAGACTTTATATCTGAGGTTTTTCAGATATATTATCATGCGCGATTTCCAGCAGCTATAGTTGTCTCCATTAAAATATCATGATCTGACCATTGACATCCCTTCTCTTGTATCAGTCATGATGTTGTGTTGTATAATCTTTAAATGCTTCTTGCTTGCTAAGGCTCTATCAGAAGCTTTGCCTCTGATACCAATAGTTTGATCTTAATCTATAGATTATACACAATAGTGGGGTGAATTGTGTCTTTTGAAATTTTTCGGTAACTCTTTGATTGAACGAGTTCTGTCCTCTATACTTTATCGGATTTGATCATGTAGCAGAATAAGTAAAAACTGGAACACAAATATGTATAGTGGTTCGGGGAACAGAAGGCCCCTAGTCCACTCCACCAACACTCAACTCCATGAGCTTGGTGATTTTCACTATCTGGTCCTCTTTTCCACAGACAGGTTCACAACTGAGTATAGGCAGTTGACACATTTACAATCTTCAGACTAACAAAGCCTTCTGGTTCAAATACGAACCTACACAGCTTAGTACAAGAAGCTGGTTAGTCAATCTAAATAGAATTTTTAATAAAAACCTTTCCAATTTCTCTTCACAATTGCAATAGAAAGCAATTGACAACAGATGGATCATAGTCTCTAGAAATATTAATTTTCAAGTCGAAGCAGTTCTGAGATGATCCAGTTGCAATAGATATAGAGATATAGTTCACAACATCACCAGTAGTAGATCCATAGTATATATTCAATTTACAACAGGTGAATCTTCTATCGAGCTCTTTCTTATTAAACAAACAGATCTTTGATGCCCCTATTAAATCCATAGAACTTGGTGGTTTTTGCAGTCTCTATTTTCCACCTTTTTATAATAGATTGATTATCATACGCACTTGTACCTGGTGTTTTAGAGAAAACATATATGATAAAGCTGAGCATATCTCATACACATTTAGACCCCTAAAAGTCTCCTTTTTATTCGCGACATTCAAAATTTTGAATTTACAGAGATGTCGTAACTTCCCTTAAGACTCGGCATAAAAAGATCCTTTTAATTCGACCTTAAATCCATTGATAAAACGGCTTTGAATCAGTCAAAGTCGTATTTTAAAAACGACTTTTAATCCTGCTTGAAATCCGCCCAATAATCAGCTTGCTGACCGCTGCATAAAAATATCGTCTTTCAAAATTTCCGACGCCAAATGTAAGGTTGATGATGAGGCCTCCAAACATAGGGTTGACAACCTAAGGTTGAACATAAACGTAGTGTTGATGATACTTTTTCCAAACGTAAGGTTGATCTTAAACGTAGGGTTGATCATTCATACTTTTTCTTTAACTCTCAAACGTACTGTAAAAGATCCATACTTTTACTTGATACATACTTTTCCAAGAATGTATGGTTGTTCACAAAAGTAAGATTGATGAACCATATTTTGAGAAACAAATGTAACGTTTAGTACTTACGTACGGTTCTCCTTCCATACTTTGTTGATAAAGTATGGTTGTTTAACCATACATTTCTCTTATCTCAAAAAGTATACACGCTTTTCATCCTTACGCTACGTTTATCCACGTAAGGTATGAACAATGATTCCAGAACACACTAAAGTAGATTCCGTGATACATTTATCCACGTAAGGTATTAATAGTGATTCCAAGACGTACTTAAATCATATTCTGAACATGTAATAAATTATCGTTATTTCAAGAGTAAAATAAATTAATAAATTCCTGCAAAATACTAAATAAAATCATTAGAAAATAACTAAGGGTACTTGTGATCTTCAAAATTATCATAAAGAGACAGATTATTATTTTCAATAATCTCCCCCTTTAAATAACATTATTAAATATTGTTGAAAACACTACTTTTCTCAACATATGACATATGTCTCATGAAAGTAATAGTGTAACGAGAAACCCTTACTCATGGTTCAACTTCTTTATATGTGTCTAAAACTCATTAATAATGAATATATATTCATCATACACATATTACCAAAATATATTAACATATTTCATATCAAATATAATTTAATTATAGCGTTTTATTTCAAATGTAGTTAAAATTATTTATCAAAATCCATTTTAAGTGTGCTAATCACTTCATTTATCATTTATGTTTTGGTTTGGTAATTTCATAAAATTTACATTGATAAAGGTTCCATAATATCTATAAAGTTAAACATGATATAAATATCATATACATTACTTATATTTCTATCTAGAGTAATCTATCGAAGTTAGAGATTGAAAATAGATTACTCTATTCATGGCGATAGTACGTCGTACGTACCCAAGAATGTTGCATCCATTTTTCTCGATGGATAATAAATGAAAATAAAAGTTAGTAAAAATATCTACAATCAAAATTATGTTATAAAATCCTTTTTGTTAATTTAATCCATCCTTATTTTCATTTATGTAAAAATAAAATGAAATACATTTCACATTGCTATGTGGAGGGGGTAGTCTACCCATACACATGAGAGACATTTTATTTCCAATGGATTAGGAAGGTGTGATGTTTGTTGTGATATTATATTTATAGGAGTAGGGTTAGTTAAAAAATATCACATATATTCATTAATTTAATCATTATTACATTCTATGTATTGTGTAATACAAAAATGAATCCCATTGCTTCGCATGATGATGTCCACCGTACACATGAGTTACATTATCTTATCCCCCCAAAAATAAAAAGTGAGAAGGTATATTGTATATCCTAATTATATATGTAAAATAATTTCATAAATCTCATAAATTCTTTTAAATATATCATTATATCTAGACTTGTAGTGTGGTGATTGAAAATGAGCTACATCACTTTGCAAGGTGGTAGACTACCATACACATGATCGATAGTCTCATTTCCAATTTAATTGGCTTGTAGATGTATATATGTTATTCCATTAATGTAATTTTGTCTTAGTAAACGGGATATACTGGTGTAATTATATTATTATAGTTTAATTATTTTTTATGGTGGTGGAAGAATCAATAAAAAAATGAAAGTTTAAGAATATTACATCTTCTTCTAGGGGACACTATAAGTTTTTACTTAAAACCTCATTAGAAGGTTTTCCTAATAAAAAATGGTGTATATGATGTTGGGATGTGTGTAAGGAAGAGATTTGGGAAAATATTTGTTGAACAAATGGTGTTCAGAAGAGCGAATAAGGGTGGAGAGGGGTGGCATTTTATAAGTGGGGGAGTGGACACTCTTGGAATTTTTTAGAATAAAAAGTGTCTCCTGTGGTTTTTTCATGAAAAAATAATCCATAATTTTCAATTCTAAAACCATTTAAGATCCATAGAAAATATGTTTTTACCTTAACAATGATAATTAATTTTATAATTTTCACTATTTTTTATGTTCTAAAATTATGTTGACCGTATAATATAATATTAATTATGATGATTTAAAATATGAAATCAATTTTCCTGAATTCAACTCACCAAATTGGCCGAATTTAATTGAAAATAAAACCCATAGACAAGATGATAAAATGGTTTTCCAAAGAAAAATCTCATAATTACGGAATGATATTATATTGAAATTGAACCTAAAATTGTTCCCAATGACCAAAATCAGTTTTTATAATTGAACTAATTCTACTTTAAAAAAACTTAATAAATAATTTTACATTTTAAATAATTTAAAAAAAATGGTAGAATTGAATAAAAATGAGTATTAACCATTATTCGTAAAAAAACATTAATATTTTTATAAAATATTCAAAAAAACACCCAATTTTTTTACATTTAAATTTTCATACTAAAGTCTATTCTAAAAAAAATAATTATAAAAAATTCATATAAATTAATTTTAAAATATTGGAATAAATCTCACTTAAACATCCTTTTATTAAAATAATGTTTTTTTGGAAAACACTTCTTTATTTCAAATGATTTTTATTTTCCTTTATAATCAGTCAATAAAAATTTGATTATTTTATATATATGTAACACATATACATTTCATAATTTTGATAGTACAATTTGTACTCAATAATTTAATGGCTAGGTTATAATGGTAAATTATATTATGGTTCATTTATATTTCTATAAATCTTTTCCAAAATATATTTATTCTTAATAAAATGTTGCCACAATAATCATAAAAGGTATTTTTAAGACCTTGAACATATGATCAACCTTAATCACATAAACCCGTGATGGTTTCCATAACCCTGAAGAAAATCTTACATGAATACATATATGATTCCAAAAATAACACAATACATAGATATTTCTTGATTCTTATAACCAAAATAAAAGAGGTAAAAATATTTTTAAAAGTGGTTCTTTAATCAATATACACAATCCCATTTATTATTCCACTTCGGCTATATTTATAGAATTTTCATAATTTTTATATTATGACATCCTCTAAGGTATATTAAATTGACACCTGGAGAATTAATTTTCATATTTATATATATTTTTATAGTTTAAAAACAAAATATTATAGGTTTATTTCTTACCCTTACATTTATACACCTATTTACCTTTCTCTCTACACTTGAAGAAAGTACCAAGGTTTTTCCTTCCCCAATTATCACATCTGTGAAAATCATTATTTCCCTTCCTTATTTTATCCTTTTTATCTTCTTTCCTCTTCCTTGATTACTTTAATTTTAGTCCATAAGACTTGTATAATAGTTTCTATGTCATGAGATATCATGATACTATATACTCATATATTGATAGTTTTTAGGAGACTACTACCCTTCGATGGATTGGATTAATACCAAAAAAGAAACTGCAAATATGTATCTTTAGATTACATATATAGTCTATATCATGCATTGTAATCCTTGTAAATTTAGATTGATAATTAGAAACATTTTCCTCTTAATTGTTTTTCTCAAGATCATGAATTTCCCCTCTATTTTTTCTCATTTTTCATGGGGAAAATAATTTTTCAAAAGGGTAACTTAAAATCATTCCACTTCATATTTTTATTTCCACATCATACTTAGTATTTCTAATCAACGACCACCATTGGTCTATATACCCTAAGAGACAATAAAATGACACAAAATACTTGTCCCTTTCTTTACTTCAAGGAGCAAGAAATATCTTCTCTAAGGAACATATCTATTTCTTATCAATAAATAGATTTTAGTCCCATTGAACGATGTAGATTGATAATGTGTGAAGTGGTAAAAACTTGTTACACCATTTGGTGGATCAATAATATACTCCACACAAGGAAGGTTATTAATCATAAAATATAAAATCTTCCCTAATATGGTTATAATTAATCTTGTTCTAGCTGTAGATCTTGAACTCTCTTCATTATCATGCCCATATGGTCAATCCCTACATGGAGTACATGAATAGACACAATATCTATTCATTCCATAAGAAACCATTTATAAATAATTGAATACACTATATTAGATCATATCATTATGAAAAATTATTTATTTTCCCAAAACTAGTTATATACTTAATGTAAATTGAAATATTTATGAATAGATAATCTCACAGTCATAAACATTATTTCTATGGGAATGTTTTCAAATCAAAAAAATATTTTCAAATACTTCATAATGGTTTTTCATGAGAAATTTATTTTCCAAATAATATTCCACATGTTTTATAAACCGTGTAAATTATAATACCCATTATTGTGCACTAGCTGTTGATCGAGTCAAATACCAGTGCATCGTTTTCATAATTATTACCCCTAGGTAAAACTATTATAAAAATACATCTACTTTTAGTCTCCATAGAGGGATGCATTGATATGAAAACCCATATAATCTCTTCCTCACTAGTACATTAGGATTTTATACTATATGTATCCTCAAAGTCTATTGTAGGGTTATTTTGTCTAATCTATTACTTTCTAAAACCAATTACAAGGGTTTTTACTATAGTTTATCTAATGTGAACTATAATCACCCTAACCCTAGTTGTCCAAATTCAGTGGAAACATTATTACATTTGAATAATATATAATTAATCATATACCGAAGGAGAAAATAGTTTACTAGTATTAGTAAACTAGATACATACTTGAATCTTCTGTTAATATTTAAAATAGAAATCTAAACAAGTTATTTTCGTTGAGAACATCGTTATTCTATATTTCATATCCTTACATGTTAGTTATTATATAATTCTTGTGAACTAGGGGAAGGGAAACATAAATAAGGGTTGAGTTTTAATATTAAATAAGGTTATATTTATAGGGAAATATATCATAAAAAATAATTTATAATCAATATTGAAATTCAAATAACGAAAAACATTACTTTTTATCAATAACTTGGACATAGATAATAATATGGCATGAATATATAATGATCAAATAATTAAAAAATAATAATTACATGAGCTTGAAATTTGTTAATGGATAATCTAAATAATGGAATAATCACATATATATCAAGAAATAATCTCATAATTTGGGGTTTCATAATTATAGAAACTATTAACATACTGTAAATTTGATGTGCCAATATGTCTTAAATAAATGGGTAAGGCCTCATCCAATTACCCAATCATGTTTTTCACATGAGATAAGCCAAGGAATATAGAGGCTATTGTGGGACCCACCCTTTACATTCTATGTCCAGTTCATTTCACATATAAAAGGGAATAAACATAATAAACATACACAATTATTTTGAATAACTAGAATATGAAATGTTAATAATTTATACAATCAGTAAATATAATCATAAACCATCCACTGTACTAGGGAAAATGGTATGAAATAGTAAATCCCAGTCAAACTAATCATAAAATATCCAGGGAAAAAATAATAATGGTATAATTACAACAAAGTCCCAATATATATTAATGAAAATGAGGGTTGGTTTCATTGATTAATATAAATACCATAAAAGTTCCTTTAAAACATTATTTAGGAAAATATCATTTTCACTTGGAAAATCACTTTCAAGAACTAAAATTATCCAAAAATATCAGGGAATTAATATTATTTGAAAAAATTATTAAATATTTATAAAGGAAGCTTCAAATAAATGGTTGGTATTTACAGTGGGTAATTACATTGGCACTTATTATTTTAACAAAAATATTACTTTCACATTTGTAGTAATATTCAAAAAGTACCTTATTTAGGAGAATAAAAAATGATTCCTTTAAAACTATTATGTATTAAGAGAAAAATGGGTAAAAATATTATTAATAAACCATTTTAATAGTTTATAAAAAAATTGATAATATTTTTAAAGGGTATTCATATAGAAGGAAAAGTATTTTTGACTGAAGAGAGAAATAAAGCCATCTTTTTGGAAAAATATTTTTTCAATAATTTAATGTAAAAAATATAGTAAAATGGTTATATTTTATGAATATAAATAGTAGAAAAAAATTAACTAGGTTTAATATATAAATATCAAACATTTATCACATGGGACACTTAAACATAAATAATACCAAATAATAATGAGATTGTGAAATAAACCCGTACCACTTTGGTAACATTTAAATCATAATACTTGTGAAATAAATAACTTTATATGGAACCCTAAATTCCATAAATATAAATATATTCATGATATAACATATCAAGATGGTTTTATATACACCAAAAAATGTAATAAGTGGTCAATATGTTATATGTATCACAGATGTAAAAGTGAGATGGGAAACCCTTACCTCAGGTCTGATTTCATTCATATATGTTCATAAATCATATATAATAGATATAGATTTGAATATATATATATAAATATATATAATAACCATAATAATATATTTAATAATATATATGATTTACCTATTTTCTTTTATGAGGTGGTTATTTACAATTCTTTGTCAAAATCATTTTTTCTGATGATAATTACTTCGTATTTCTTATATAATTTAGAATGGAAATTTCAGTTAATTTTCATCTAAAATGGAAAAATAATTTAAATTATGTCAAAAATTATATAAAAATTATATATAATCAATATATAATTATTTATATTATTCCATAATAGTTAGAGATGTGAAAATGAGTTACACTGCTAATAAAGACCATATGTCATAAAATTGCATGAAAGTGGTTTCTATTTTTCTAAGTGATGGAATGTAAGAAAGACAAATAATATTTAAAACATAAAGAAAAACTATTATCTCAAATATTTAAATTATATTCATTTAATATATCCATTTTTCATCCAATCCAAACTGTAATGAAAAACATATCAGAACATTATGTGGATGTGGTAGTCCAGATGTACGCACAAGCTACATTATTGTTTTTCAAAAGATTGGAAGGTAAGAAGGTATATTTTATATTATAAATCCATAAGCATATTAATTTAATTAATATCATATAAATATTTTAAATCCAACATAATATCCAAAAGTGAGAGGCAGTGATGGGAAATGAATTAAATCGGTTCACGAGGTGGTAGTCTACCGTACACACGATCAACATTTTTGTTTCCCATATGATGGAGTTGTAGATGGATATCTGTTAATTAAAATAACAACATATATATATTTATTATATAATGGTGTTATTATTTTATAGTAGTCTTAGAATATTTGAAGGAGTTATATAAATAAGTAAAATAAAAATTCATTATTAGATACGTTACTTCTTCTTTGGAAAACCTCTTTATCTTTATATGTAATCCTTACATATATTTTTTTATGAAAAAAAAATTACTATATGATGTTGGGAGTAATTTAAGGAAGATATTCGGGTAGGTCTTACCTGATCCAAGGGGTTTTGGGACTGTGAAAAGGAGAGAAGAGTTGGTGAGCCTTTTAAGTTGGGGAGAGGATACGCTTAGAATATTTGGGAAAAAAAGCCACACCGACATTTTTCTTATCAAATTATCAAAAAAATAAATTATTATTGATAAATATATGATATTATATGTAAATATGGTCATAATATATGAAATTGATTATTTTTAGGTCTGTTTAACCATAATTGTTTTAGTTTAACCCATGGTAAACTCTTTTTAACCACAACCATGGTAATTATTTTTTATTATTTTCCCTATTAATTATGTAAAAAATTAAGTTAAAATTATTATATATTATTAATTATTTTTATTAAAAACATTGAATAAATTTTAAAAATTAAAATGACCAAATTGGAAGAATTCAATTTAAAATCAACCCCATAAATGTGATGACAAAACAGTTTTCTTAAGAAAATGTGTTCATAAATATAGAAAGTTTGAATATCCAAATTTAAAATAAAATTTTTTATAGTGACCTAAAAATTATTTATTTTAATATAATTGAACAAATAATACTTTCAAAATAATTTATAATCAAAATTAAAATTTTAAATTCTTTAAATGGAAAGGCAGTTTTCAATAAAAACCAGCATGTTTCAATATTCATCAAAAAATTATTTTTTTCAGAAAATTCTACACAATTTACTATAAGTAAATTTTTGACAAGATAATTTCAAAAATAAAGTTATTTTTTATAAATAAATTATTTAAAATGAAAAAAATCCAATTAAGTGCATAAAGAACAACAAAATTACCATTTAAGAAAATACAGTTTTTTTGAAAAAAAATTCAAATGATTATTATTTAATTTTTAATAAATAGATAAACATTGATTTTATTTTTTAAATGTTCAAACTATTGAATTTTAATAATTTTTTTATAACAATTCATATACTTTAATTTAACTTCTAGGTTTTAATGGTATACTATTTTTCTATTCTTTTTGAATCGAAGTTGTTTGTATCACAAGATATTGAAAATATTAAATTTAAAAGAAATATATTTTTAGGTCATCTAATCTTTATTTTTCATGTAACGTATGAGAATAAAAAAATGATAATTTTTTGAAATCTATGGGAGTTACAACTTTCTTCTTAAGATTTCAGAATAAGATTATAACACCTTGAATTAGACCAATAATGAAACGTGTGTCCCTCTTAGATAATGTAAGTGTGATCATCATTGCCCACTTTGTATATTTAAGTGTACTACCTAAAAAACCTAACACTTTTATGTTAGTATGTTTTATTTATGATCTCCCAATTTTTTTTCAATATATGATCAAATGATGTATTCCACTCACTGTCTCTTGTCTCTCTTAATCGTCATCAATATTAAATATGTTCTCCTATAACAACATTGGGATATTTATTTTCTTATTATTCTTATTTTTTATATCTTCAGGTCAAATAAAAACTATTCTTATAAATTTACACTAGTTCACTTACTTCAATACATAATAACTAAAATAGATAATTGTATCAGAGTGTTCACTCTCTTAAATTTATAGAATATTCAATATCATGACGTATAACTCCATTAGATACTATGAGATTATAATATTTTTATATGTCCAAACATATTCACATTTTAATTTATTTGAAAGACATATATATATATACCATTTTAGGGTTCCCTTACACCTTTTTCTTTTTCAATTATCAGAACCGTGGGAATACTCATTTAAAATTACAATAGATTTGGTAAGTCGAAACTAATCAAATATCGACCTTTAAATTGATGGAGCTTCTATTTTAAATTAGTATAATGACATAATTTATTTCATACAGTTTATTCCTTATAATCCCCCGTATTTAATTTATATTCATATCTACTAATTTAATATATTAAAATTTCATTTTGGTTCCCTGGCTTCATGAATCAATGATTCTCCATTGATATTATATCCATTTTCATAAGCTTCAATCACATAACATAACTTTTAATATATTGAATTATAATGTCTATCATGGAATTATCTGTTTTAGATATCACAAGTATTTAAAATAAATAAAAAATTATGTCATATGTTTTGAGAAATAATGATCAACTCCATATTATCTTCTTCACTAAATCCATATGATCATCATACATCTATGATCTTCTTCGATGTCATGTTCTCATAAAATATGTATGATCCTCTTCTAAGTCATATTCTCATATCTTTCTCTATTATCACTATAAGATCCTATATGTTGTGGCGAAATATTTATCATTTCTCATAAGTAATTTTTAATCTTAGCATAATCATCACTATAGTTGAATCACCATTTAAAACTCATTTTTCATACACCATTCTCAACACAACATATACTATGTCATATCCTCCAATAATTTCCAATTCCTCAATCATCCAATTCATCTTCTAATTCACTAAAAAATAATTACATCTAGAATCATGAGTAATTGTATTGTGATGAATCCTTAATTAAACAACATTAGTACATCGTATGAATGTTTCTTTCCGCATATACAAGATTCTAATAATGTAATATTATCTAATAATTCTTCTTCTAGTTGATGAGCACTAATGAGGAATAAACTCCATGAACATGTTATAGGCTCAATCATGATCTCACATAGTAATATTCTCTATGTTGGAATTTTCTTTCTTGGATCTCATGGATATGAACCTGAAACCAGTGTAGAAAAGAGGAAGAAGAACTAAAATGATTTCATCATAATTAAAATGTATCAATATCCACATGTTTTAAAGGAATGGAAAATGATTGTTATATAGTGTACCACATAAAATCAAACCTTAGGAGCCTTATTTTTATCAATTTCATAATTATAGGGTTTTTAATAGAATTCTATTAGTTCTAGTGGTCTCCAATGGTCATATGTGTTAATCCATAGGGCTAAAGCTAACCACCACATCCTAATTGTGAACTAGACGACATGGTCAACACTCCTCTTGACTTCAACCTAACTCACTTATAAACTTCACGGAAACTCAAATATGGAAAAAAAATTATATTTTTTGGGATGTACATTATGGGGGTCTAGGTACTCTAGTATTGACTAGCCTTTTGTAGGGAATTTTTTTATTAACAATTTCAGTAATTTCATTGTAATGTAATTGAATGGATTCTGAACACAATGATCAATACCTCCAACCATGTCACCTATATTTCTCAACGTAATCTAACGTATTAAATACTTCTTAAAAATATGTCTGGAACTCCTCAAATTGTCAAACACTTATTTCATATATTAATATATATTAATATATTTAATGTAAATTGAACTCACACTTATTTTTAATATAAGAACCGAAAAGAAACATTTAATACCAATTTCAAAGATGTTCCTTACAATTTTATTTATATAATATAAATTTAATAATACTTATTAACTTCTATAGCAACAATAATAAGATAAAAAAATATCCAAGAACATATTAACTTGAATTATTCTTCAACATATATACATAAAACTCTATCTTCATTGATAATAATTGAAAAAAAATCACACACATGAAAAATTGGATCAACAATCACAATCAAGGAACAATGATAGTGAATTTGGTCACTAGAGCGGTGTGATAGTTGGATGTTCCATGACCCACCCATACTAGGAACCCCTCCTAGGCCAGTAATGAAAATGATGGTGATCCCCGAATGCCATCTATAAAAGGAATTGGTATAGATACTATCCCTAAGGGTATAATCATATAAATATTGGAGGCATTTCCCTTAAAATCTTGGTAACCTATGTAGAAGTACACCAACCAACTCCATAAAATAAAATAAAAAACAAATAACCCCAAATACATGTAAATTTCATAAAAAGGTATCCTATGAAAATAATAAATAATGATTATACCATAATGAATCCCTCAATAACTACAACTGATGTGATGGTAGTGTCAAATGTCATCTTTAAATTCCTAATTGAAACTTGTAAAATAGATTTATATACATAGGTAGTGAGTATACAAGTATACTTAGTTGGATCCTCTTTAGGATTCTCTTGAAAATGTTAGGGAATCATGAAAATGCCTTAGTGAGTAAATAGAATAATCCACACACACCTATTCTGGTTCAACTACCTCTTAAACATACCATGCCTCGCCACAAAATACCAAACAAATTGGTTCTCTCAAACCTTTCATTAATTTATTATTTGAAATTATCTTTCATATCGCAACCATATACAACATATAAAATCCATAACCACATATCCTCAAACACATGTGGCATGTCCACATCACAAATACATAACACATTATCATCACAATAGGGACTCATGAACATAAAGGGCATCACTTCATGAATTCCATTATCCATGAACAACCCACACTATGTATCACATCCTCTATCAAATCATTATCCCATCACCAATGCATTATCATCACATTAAGGTTATTATAACTGTAATCCATTATAACCCATGCTTCATGAATTCATTACATTATAGAACATATTTTTCCAATTAGAGGGAGTGAAGAAAAGTGTATATTCATACAACCATTACATTAGGGATCTAGATGTTAGGGAATACAATAATATATCAAAACATTTAGGCATCAATGAGTTTATCTGACTCATGTGGTGGTCTATATGATATCCAAAAAAATACTACATAAACCAAAATCACAGAAAATCCTATCCCAAGGGTTATTGTTAGGAAATCAGTACCTATATCCAAAATAGTTTACAGACTACCATTTCTATAAAATAACAACCACTTACATCACTATACAAATAACCATCCCCACATCATCACACAAGAGATCCATATGAGTCCTAATTGACTTCCCATTTTATCAGACCATTAGTATTATTTCCTAATTTATTATTTACCCACCCAGTTACATTCAACATGTAATTATTTATCCATATTTAATTTCAAAACATTAATAAATCACTTTATATAAATAAACATTCATTATTTATTATTCAAATTTATTCCATCCATTATCGTTTATTAATTTTAACAATCAAAGTTACTACTATATTCATTTTTTCCCATAGTTTATCAATTTCATCTCATTAACAATTACATAATTCATTATATTAAAACCATATTCACTTCCATAGATAAAATATAACAGATCCTCAAAAAAACTATCCAACCATCGTATAAAACACAACATGAAAAAAGATAAAAATCCCTACAACACCCACAAAATCGTTTCCTTTCCACACAATAAGCCATGCCACCACTACCAAAATGCTGACATAAGCCCTCAATCACAACTGAAAATGAACCACATGTCATCATCCCCACCAACCACAAAAAAAAGCAAAACACCTTCAAACATAAAAAAGAGAGACTACACATATAATAGTAAATAAAGAAATTTATTATAAGTTCACTTCTAAGGGAATATTTTTAATATTCATTTCATATTAATTTATAATTTCATTCCTATACGTTATCACCATAAATTTTAGTTTTCCATATGGAAGGTTCATTACCAACATTAAATAATTAACCCTTTATGAAAGGTTATTCAAACAAATCCATAATACTAATCAATATATATAACACAATAGAAAAAAACATTCAACAATAACATCAAATATGTTACCTCAACGAAATCCTAAAAATACCTACATTGAATAATAATGAAACCCATATCAAAGACCCTTCATCACATGATGTTTAACCATAAGGATAATTATTGACCATTACCCACTGAATTCAAAACAAAATACCACTAAAACTGAGTCATCACTACTAACATAGACTCTCTACGAAAGAAATATTATGAATGGTTCAAGAAGAAGATAAAATATTAGTTTGGATAAAAATTGGATGATCACTTGGAACCAAGGGACAAAGCCAATCAAATGGAACTCGATCTCCTTCCAGGAAACACCTCTGGTCACCTATCATTTGATGGATATCACGAAATAATAAAGGATTTGAGAAAAGGGATAAATTTATAGAATAACTAGAAATTTAAGGAACCACGGTGTGATGGTTCATTGTCATGATACAATTTTCATAAATCAAACACAAATAAAATAGTGACACTACAATAGAAAGATGGTGAAACAATAATCAAAAAGGGAAAACCCAAAATTATACACCAAAGAATTCACACTATAATAGATCTAACCATGCCTCAATTACAACTCACTTGATATTAACCAAGATATCACATAATATTAATCCTCTAAACACCACGTTACATCCAAACTACATCTTATAACCATGAAATTTCGTAAAACCACCACATCATGACCTAAAAAAGTACATCAATATGAAGATCATGTAAGGTTAAACCAAAGGAACCACATCTGAATAACCTAGAGAGTCAACTAAAATAATAATGGATGGGAACTACCACACCATAAGAAAACCCTTCCATGACATAAATGGATTTTCACCTCAAAACAATATGAAACGAAACTCTCACAGATTATGACCTAAGATGAAAAAAACATCACACTATTCTCAAACCCTCTAAGAAACCCCTCATGGATCGGCACAAAAAATAACACCACAATTCATTTATCCAAATAAAATAACTTCTCTAACTCAAAATTCCTTCTTCTAAAAATATTATGATGGCTGTAACACCCAATATACTTAAATAAATGTCAAGGAAATGGAAAAATCCTTATATTATATACCAATAAAATGATTTAAATCATTCATAATTAAAACAAAACATATAAGAAAACAAAAACTACCAAACCCAAACATTACCAAGAGATACATATAAAAAGAAATGATTCTATCATCAAATTATAATGAAACATAATGATAAAAAATTACATTAAAAATCACAAAATCAAACATATTAATATAAAATTAAAATAATATTAAAAAATATATCAAGATACTAATAATGCATCAATGACTCAAATTCCCATGTACATTCCTATACGCCACCATGTCTCCAAAAGATGTGGAACAAAGGAAAAATATGCATGTGAAAAACATTCTATTGATGATCCTAGATCTCAATCAACTACTCCAAAAATTTCAACTCATCCTCCACATACAAATCATCGTAATAAATGATAAGGGAGTCCTTAAAATGATATTGATAATCCTATAAGACATAGAAAACATCATGGACCTTCTGCAGTTGTGGAGGGAGAACTAACTGATACATCACCTAAACAACATGCCCAATAAGCATTAAGGGACCCAAAAATTGAGGGGAAATCATACCACCTTGACCAAACCTACACAACCCATGATGATTGAAAACTCATAGGAAAATGATATCACAAATCTTGAACTATAAGGGTATCCTCTCCAATCTATATTTAGCTTTTTATTATACTCTGCCTCCTTTATCTTCCCTCAAATTATCTAAAACATCTCAGTTGTTCTCTACACTATATTTTCCCCACAGACCACTGACTTTGAAAATTTAATCTCATATAATAGAGATACATAATTCCTTATTTAAAAACCCTCAAACAGAGATATGCTGATAGAATTTTTATATTTATTATTATATAAAATTGATCCATAGTTTTTTGATTCACCCATCATCCACTATAATCCAAAATAGATGAACACAATATTTCTTTAAGTGTCTATATGGTATTATACATATAAGAATATTTATGAGGTTGGTGGTATATGATAAGTTGTAGCTGAAATAAAAAATCAAAATGAAGTATTCGCCAGGAATATGATGTAAAATGAAGATCCCAATAAAAAAATGATGTCCCTTAGAAGACCATGAAGTTTCACTAGATTATCCTCATATTTTCTCATCAGAACATCAACAAAACCAGACTCCTTCATTTCTATGGGATGAAATGACATTTTCAACCAATTGAAAATCATCAAAATAGTTTTCATAACCTCTTTGATCATAAAGAAAACTAATAATGAATTCTATAATAATTTCCTCCCACATCCACTTGGGTGCATCTAATGGATGAAAAAAACGTCACTGAACATGAAGCTCTAACATTACCTTCCTATAGACCAACCACCATGATTTGGAATCTAGTAAAAAATTACTAATTCTCAAACGCTAGAGATAACAACTTAGTGAATGATATATCTTATTTATATATATATATCAGGATACAATACTAAGTATGATATATGGACCTCATAAAAAGACACTAATCATATAACTAATCGAAGAAATAGTCTCTCTTAAAATAACCCAAATTTATAATCAATATTTAAACATCCATCAGAAGAGATTTCAGGAAAAGTGTAATCTCGAAACACATCCACCTCAGAGTCTCTCAACTAATAGTTCTCCAAATGATATAATATGTTTTATTTAACTATCATATGGTGTAATAAAACTATTATAATTACCTAATCCATATCAACACACAACATTTCATTCTCTATAATCACTCTCCATTATTGTTCATAAATTAAAAAAACATCTTCCTCTGACTTTTTACTCAACAAATAAGTAACTATATTCAATATTCTAGGGTATTAAGAGATATTGAACTCATATTCATATATGAACTCTATATAAATCTACTAAAATTATGAAAACTTTATTTAAGAGAATATATAATTCAATATCTTGCAAGCTGTAGAGACAAAACAAACTTACTAATGAGGTAATTACACATAGATTCATAAAAAACACCATTTATTCCAACTTGAGATCATGAGTAGAAAATTTATACTTCTAATGTAGTGAATTATTAGAACTATATGAAATTATCTCCCACTAATGTATAAATACACAACCCAAAGGAAGATTTAAATCATTAAATAAAGCCTAAGATATGACTTTCTCTTATTTAAAGTAAAGATCATGAGAACTGATCAACTTTTATTATAGGTATTTGAAAGAATCATAACATTTATTAATACATATGAAGGTATGATCCTTCAATTTCAATTATATATAAGGGTATTTAATCAAAAAGATATCATAATATAACCTATAATAATATCTTTTAAGACTAGAGAAACTATGAAAGTCATTAATATTCTTAGTTGGTTCCCAAGAAACAACCACTTTGATCATCCAAGTATTGACTATCCCTATATACGTAGACAAAAAATGCCTAAGTAAATTCACTACACACATCCAAAGGTTAAAATTGGGTCACATCCCATTGAGCTGATATAATTGAAGGAATTGTGAAATAAACCGTTGATTCTCATAATGAACCTCTTTATACTTCATGTTCATGAAAATTTCATTGCTCCACACAACCGTGAAATGATCAAGGATCTCAAAAAATATTAATTTCATGAGTCCAATGAAAATAGATATGGTGTTTTTGGAACCAAACAGTATATCTATGAACACAATGTCCTTATAAAGACACCAGAAATTAGTCTTTCAGATATCCATTACCTTCACCCTCATTTGATGATACCCAGGCCATAGATTAAACACCAAAAACTAGCTAGATCCATTCAACTGATCTAAAATATCATCTATAATTTGGAGGGGATGTTTGTTCTTGAATGTAACCATGTTTAACTTCCAGCAGTCTATGTAAAACATTATACTACCATTCACCTAATTAATGAATAATGTTGGAGTACCCCATAAAGTCAAACTAGATTAAATGAAACCCCACTAGATAAAAATAATTTATCTAAATTTAAAATCCCAATAACTCAAATGGTACTATATAATTAATATCCATTGTAATTGGACAGGTACCAAGTTAAAAAAGTATCCCAAACTTCTTATCCTATTGAGGGGTAGTGTCACATCCTCTTCCAGGAAAACATTAGAAAAATATTTGAAAACTCTAAAGAAAACCACAATTTAACATTATACCATCCCCAATGAAATATATTCTATCTAATAAAAATAGGCTCTGTAACACCTCGATATTAAAAGATTACTATGTTTGATAGTGTATACAATAGACAACATTGATCCTAAGCGAACTATGAAAAATTATTATTTGAATATGACCGTTACAAACTATTATTTTTAATGGAGTGTATGAATAAGATTAATAGAATTATGAAATATTTTAATAAATGTACAACTTTAAAAAAAATTATTGATTAATGATTATGAAATAATAATTCAATATTGGTAAATTTATTTTATGTTTCAAAAACACTTTTCCTTTTAAATGATTTTTTTCTTTTTTATAGAGGATAATAAAATTGATTTATATGAATTTTGGAAATTAAATTTCCTGAAAAGGATATAAATTTTGAATCATAATATCAAAATTTATCTTGTCATGAAATTTTGATATTTTTCTGAAATGTTTGATTTTTCAACGAATACTGAAAATAGTGATTTTTATTTAAAAATTTATTTTCTTTTAGAGTTTTTTAATAGGAAACTAATCTTAATGATAATTTTTAAAATTTAATGATTTTATTTTGAATAAATACAATGTAATTATATTTCATTTATTGAATTTATAGTTAAATTTTATATAAAAATAATTTTATACTTAAAAGGTATTTTTCTGAAAAAAAAACTTCCATCTTATTTTATGAGATGAATTTTAAAAATGATTATACAACTTAAATGAATTTTATCATGAAAAATAAATTAAATATTTTAAAGTAAGAGGTAAAATCTTATTAAATATTCCCTTTAAGTATTTTCAATATGATTAGTAAAAATATTAAATAATTATTGGCATAGTAAGGGTTAATTGTGTAAATATGAATAAAAATAAAATTTACCTTTTTCTAAATTCACAACATGACCACGGGTTCTCATCATCTCCATTTAATTGTCACAAGGGAAATTCTCTAAAAGGATGCATTGTGGAGAGGTTGAATAGATATGTTGGGTTTGATGATTGGAAATTATTATTTCATGACCTCTCTATTGCCCATTTAACCCCCTTGACATCTGATCATGCTCCAATTTCCAACTCTACAATCCCAAAAAGGAAAAAATGAGAACATGGAATCCATTTTTCTTTTAAAGTATGTGGCTTTGGTATATGAGTTGTGAAGAACTGATTCACTCCATCTGGGAGGGGTGGAATCGATCTGTCATTTCTAATATCAACAATACAACGAACTGATTACAAAAGGGGAGTGTGACTCGATTTGGGAATGCTGATAAACGTATCAATTATGATGAAAACAACTGAAAACTCATATAATATTCCTTATAGTGAGAAGCTAATTAGTGATATCTTATTTTTAGAAGCAAACATGAATATTGTTCCTAAGGAATAATAATTTTTTTAGGTTCGAGATGGCTAGAGACTCCCACATATGGTATGGGGATCAAAACAGAAGATATTTTCACCATAGGGAATCTATGAGGAAAATTAAAAATAACATTTCTCAGCTCAAGGATCAGGAAGGCAGAGTGAAGAAGGATGCTGGAATCATTCAACCCACTATTTTGGGGTTTTTGGTAGCCTCTTCAAGGAATATTGTGTGGAAACACTTTCATGTGTTACTAGCGGAATAACAACAATTGTTATGGTAGACATGAATCTCATTCCAAATAGGGATATTTCTTATGAGGAGGTCCTCAAATAACTTCATCACATGCTCCCATAGAAAGCACCGGGGCCAAATGGGTTCCATGCATCCTTCTTTAATAGATTATAGTACATTATAGATCCCGACATGACCCAAATGACGAAGGAGTTGTGTGATGGTAAGGATTCCCTTAAGGCTATTAACAGGACTATTATAACTCATATTCCAAAAAATAGTTGTCCCAAATAAAATTACAAAATTTTAACCTATTAGCCTATGTAATTTCATCTGTAAAATCTTCTCTAAGATCATGGAGGAAAGGCTATTAAAGTTTCCCCAACTCTTGGTGTCAGAGAAATAGAGTGCCTTTGTCCCTTTTTGGCCCAACACTGAAAATGTTGACATTGCATATGAAACTTTTCACTCCATGAAGATTCAATACATAAAAAATAATAGGGTGATGGCTCTGAAACATGACATGATGAAATCCTATGATAGGGTATAATGAACCTTCCTGGAATTGGTTCTTACAAATTTGGGGTTTGGGGATAAATAGATCCTTAGTATTATGAATTGTGTATCTTCGGTGATTTAAAATAATCAATATCAATGGGATGCATTGGGAATGTTTCTCTCCCTCGAGAGGCTCATTCTAAGGAGACCTTATATCTTCTTTCCTCTTCATCCTAGTGCAGATGTTTTCTCTTATTTTTTAATGGACTCATTGAAGTGGGTGCTTATCATGGAGCGAAGGTATTTCAGAATCCCCCTTGTTTCTCACCCTTTCTTTGTAGAGTATTTCATGTAATTTTCATGGGCTGAACCACATGAGATTCATACATTATTGAAGACCATTAGTATTTACAAGAGGTGAATTTTGAAGAGACTTAATGATCTGGAATCCAATCTATCATTCAGTAAAGGTGTTCCCCAGTCAAGAAGAGAGGAGACCATGCAGTTGTGTGGATTTCCTCTGGTTGAGAAGCACCAAAAGTACCTGGGTCTCTTGTCCTTTATTATAATGTACATGAAATAGGTTTTTTCCACAATCATGTATAAGGTGGATATACTGATAAGGGTTTGGTCTATAAAAATTATTTCTAAGGATGGGAAATTAGTTTTCTTAAAATCTATTTCCCAAGATATTCTTTTGTATGTTATGTCACTGTTCATGTACCTGAACTCTCTTGTGGAACAGATCCAATCTCATCAGGTTAATTTTTGGTGGGTATATTCTAACGGTAAATATCATACCCATTAGTTAGAGTGTGATAAACTATGTATTTCCATGTTCATTGAAGTAAATCAATTTAAGAACCTGAAGTGGTTTGATGAATCTTTTCTGGCGAAGTAGGGGTGAAATATACTAGCATGTCCATCCATCATTTTTGTTAAGGTTTTCAAAGAAAGGTACTACCCCAATTCTGATCTCTTTCAGGCTCACCTAGGGCCGTGAACTAGCTACATGTAGAGGAGTATCTGAGGTGAAATTGTAACATCCAGGTAAATGAAGAATAATAGATTTTCATATTTATTAATATTTGTTAATTAAATATTAATTTTACTTTAAAAGTGTTTCTCTGTTTAATAGCGTACCCGATACGCAATAATGGGTTTCTTTAAAATCTTACATTGCACACTAATAATATAATATTATTATTTTAAATGGAAGTTATCTCCAAGACATTGTATTGGATAGAATGAATAAAAAACTAACTAAAATATGATTATACATGTTTTTTAAATGTATTTACATTTATCCATTAAAATTTAGAGGCTTAAAATATAAATGAATCTAACTTTAAGCGTAATATATATTAAATGGTAAATTTACTGCCTTTTAATGGAGAACCCTCTTTAAATATAGTTTTGGTCACATTAATACATTCTATTTGATCAAATAAAATTCTTCTTTAGAATGGGGACATCAAAATTTACTTTGTGTAAATTTCTGGAATTTTTCCGAAAAAGTTCATTTTTAATGAATAGTGAAAAATACTATATTTTAATTCAAATGTGCTTTTTAAACTAATTTATTTATATGGTTAGATTATCTTTTTAAATGGTATTAAATTTTAATTATAATATATTTTTACCATTTAATCCAATGTTGTTCATTGGAATTAATTTCACTTTGAATTTGGTCATGGAGAAGTGTCATTCTTTTGATAGTTATTGTTTCTTAAAAACGTGCTATTTGTTTTAACAAAGGGAATTAATTTTAAATTAATTAATGAAAATTATATGTTTAAAATTTTGTAAAATAGACTTCATTTTTTAATTTGTAATATCAAATATATATTAATCTGAATTTTTGGTATTTTTCTGAAAAACATCAATTTTTGATGAATAGTGAAACCGCTTAGTAGTATTTAAAAAAACTGACTCTTTCATTTAAATGAAATATTTCCACTTATGTGAATTGAATTTTGAAAATCCGAAATACTTTTTTGTTATTAGTAAGTAAAATGTGGTTCAATAAGATGAAAATAATTTTTTGTGAATAGTAACTTTAGACTTTTATTTACTGCGGTTAAAGGTAAATATGGAAACTCAAGGTAAAAAGAATATTATGATAATTAAAAATTACCATAACACTTGTCCTAACTTTATTGATGAGTAATTTATGAACATGGGAATCCTTGGGTAAATTTTGGGACCCCAAGGATCCACTTATGAATGATAATGACCCTTTAGATTAATTAATTTAAAGTAAAGGAAAAAATGATAGAAACAAATATCTTTATTAAATTAATTTTTATATGGTGTTATATAAGTAATATTTTTTACAATAAATTTTAATTTGAAATAAAATAATATTTCATAAATCATGGTATTTGTTTTATAATTTTTATACATATAATAAATTAAATTATTTATGACACAATAATGATGTAGTGTTTACCTCATTAATAAATAATTTAAATAAATAAGATTATAAATATTAAAATAACACACAAAACCTGTACAATTCTTATTTTATGATTTTATTTAGACCATGAGACTTCCTATCTTAGACTATAATGATTTTTGGACCTTTATAAACTGAACATCATTATATAATAAAATAATATTTTCACTCTTTCCTAAAGAGGCCGTCCTCCCCCTTATAAAAGGAGACCATATCAAACCAATTCCTCACACCTCTCAAGCCTTTTGGATCATCAAAAATCTACCCAATTAATATCCGTAAATCCCTCTCTTCCGTCTAGAAGCCTTACCTTAGGCATAAAAAACTTTAAAAAGTCCTTTGCGTTCAAAACAAAGGAAGTTACCCAAATTAAAGGTAACAGTGTCTCTTAACTTCTTTTCTTTTATTTTACTACTCCAACCCCTAAAATCTTTTTTTTCTTTTATTTTATAACAAAACCAGTATCCTAAATATATTTGGATGTTTTTATGAGAATGATTAAAAATAAAATTACACACACCTCCATCTAATGGGTGAAGAGCATACTATTTCTGTTGATGGAAAACTAATGCCTCCTGAAATGATGATTGTTCAATTACTTTATATTGCCTCTCATGGTGGCCATTATGATGGAACTATATTTATAAATGATATATTTATGTTTATGTTTTATTTATTCTCTTGTATTTTCAATTTATATTATATCTTTATGGTTTCCATTATGGGTAAACGCGATAATTTCATTTGAGAAAGTGCGGACTACCGGCCCCTCAAAGTGATATGACACGTTAATGCCTTATGTGGGACATATAAAGGACGGGGTTACTGATATTATATATTTTATTATACTGTAATTATTATATAACTATGTATCCTTATGTTTTAATTCTATAAAAATGCGAAATAGAAATGAAAGTAGCGTTCATGCGTACGTACGGCTTACCGTCTCCATGAACGGTGCGTTTAATTTCTTACCTACAAATGTTATGTACTATTATAAATAAAAATATATACAGAATATATATGATATATATGATATTCAAATCATTAATATCATTTTGGATATAATGAAATTTTTACCACATGAACAACATGTAATTATAAGAAGTTCATTTTTGACTCAAGTACCAAATAATGACAAAACGAACGTTATTAACATAAATGATTACATAATTTTTATAACCTGGTAATAAGTGATGTAAAAGGAATAATAAACTTGAAAAATTTTCTTAAGCAAGTTGGAATTAACTTTATTTTATTATTCAGGAGATTAAAGAAAGAACGGGTCAAGTGAGACACGAGGTAAGGGACTTCGTCTCAATCTCCATTCATTGAGGCATATTTCGTTTAAATTCATGACTTTATTTTATACACTATATAAACACCCTTGACTTTTCAAAGGGTATCATTTTCTAAAAATAGTTTTACTAAATGAGAAAAAAAAGAATGTTTCTTTTAGTGTAAGCGGTGACAATGACCTTTCCACCGCCGCGAGTATTATTTGTTCTTTGGCTTCATCAACAAGCCGTAATGTTTTTAAAAGAAAATAAATACCATATAATCTTTTATTATTTTGAAATTGAAAATGGTTTTGATAATGGATTTGTTATGTCAATATATTTAAGTGATATATTGTGATTAAAATGTAAAAATGTTTTCTTTTCTTTATATTTGTTTTATGTGTTATGATTTTATAATGGTACTTGGACTTTTGACGGGAGGTTATGTGATAAACCAAATGACGGGTGGTGTCTTGATAAACCAGGATGGGTGGTAACATTATAACCTCCAATGCAGTTAATTTCATCTTTCTTGAGAACTTTTTTCTAGTTTCTTATTCCTTTTACATCACTTATTACCATGTTATAAACATTATGTAATCATTTATGTTAATAACGTTCGTTTTGTCGATATTTGGTACTTGAGTCAAAAATGAACTTCTTATAATTACATGTTGTTCATGTGGTCAAACGTTCATTATATCCAGAATGATATTACTGATTTGGATATCACATATATAATATATATTCAGTATATATATGTATTTATAATAGTACATAACAATTTTTGGTAAGAAATGAAATACACCGTTCATGGAAATGGTAAGTCGTACGTACGCATGAACTCTACTTTCATTTATATTTCGCATTTTAATATAATTAAAACATAATTATACATAGTTATATAATAATTCCTGTATAATAATATATATAATATCATTAACCCCACCCTTTATACATCGCACAAAAGGCATTAACGAGTGATATCACTTTGAGGGGCCGGTAGTCCGCACTTCCCCATTATAAAGAAGGATTTTATTTGGTCAAATCGAATTTATTAAATTGACCAAAACTATATTTAAAGAGGGTTCTCCATTAAAAGCCATTAAGTGAACCATTTAACGTAAATTATGCTCAAAATTATATTCATTCACATTTTAAGACTCTAACTTTTATTGGATAAATGTAAAAATATTTAACAAACTTGTATAACCATATTGTAGTTTGTTTTGTTCATTCCTACCAATACAACGGCTAGTAGTTAACTTCCATTTAAAATAATAATATTATATTATTAGAGTGCAACGTAAGATTTTATAAAAACCTGTTGTTGCGTATCGAGTATGCTATCGAACATAGCAATCATTTTAAAGCAAAATTAATATTTAATTCACAAATATTAATAAATATGAAAACCACTTATTCTTCATTTACCTGGGATGTTGCATCCTTTCACCCTTTTGGAAATTTTATCCTCGTAATTTTAATTCACATATCAAAATATGTGGGGGTGTTTATCCCTCATAAAATTTTCATATTTCCACATTGCCTCTTCAACCATCTGATTTTTCCAAAAAAACTTTACCTGGTGAATTACCTTATTCCACAAAAATTTCTCTCTACTATCAAGAATCTGGACTAGTTGATATTCATAAGAGATATTATATTCCAACTGAACTACCACTGGGCTCAAAACATGCGATGGATCTGGAATATACTTTCTCAACATCGAATCATGAAAAACATTGTCTACCTGGCAAAAAATTAGAGGTAAATCCACTCTGTACACAAATGGTCCAACTTTCTCTATGATTTAATAAGGTCTAATGAACCTCAGACTGAAATTTCCCTTCATACCAAAATGCATCACACTTTTCCATGGATAAACATTGATAAATACATGACCACCTACCTCAAAATATATATCCTTCCTCTGGTTATCCACATAAATTTTCTGTCTGCTCTGAGATATTCTCATGTGCTTCTAAATCAACTGAACTTTCTCTACCATCTCTTCTACCAATTCTGGTCCCATCAGATTCCTTTCACCTAATTCATCCCAAAAAATAGGAGTTTGACAATTCTTTCCAAATAATGCCTCAAATGGAGCCATCTGTATACTCGAATGAAAACTATTATTATATGAAAATTCAACCAAAGAAAAATGTTGGTCCTAACTTCCCTAATAATCCATAGAGGAATCATATAACATATCCTCCTATGTTTGAATTGTTCATTCTGATTTTCCATATCATTGAGGTTGAAAACCTGTAAGAAAATTTAATTCAGTACACAACGACATTTGATGGCCTTTACAAAAGTACGAAGTAATCCTGTATCACGATCAGATACAATGGAGAGGGGAACTACATGAAACCTGACTATCTCTTTAACATACATCTAAGAAAGTTGATAAATAGAAAAAGTATCTCGAATATTAAGTAAATGAGCAGATTTAGTCAACCGATCAACAATAACCAAGATTGCATTATTACATTGAGATTTCTTCAATAATCCCACAACGAAGTCCATGGATATACTTTCCCATTTCCACTCTTTCACTTGTAATGACTGAAGAATCCCTTTTAGTAACTACCACTCTTCTTTAACCTAATGACAAGTCAAAAACCTCAGAGTAAAATCAACAATATATCTTTTCATTTCATCCCACCAGTAATACTCCCGAATATCTCTATACATCTTAGTACTACGCGGATGAACTGGAAACAGAGAAGTATGAGCTTCACATAACAACTAATTCTTTAACTGTAAATCAAAAGTCACACATAATATCTTCCCAAACCTCAAAACTTAATCATTATCAACGTTAAAATTAGGCAATGTACCCTTCTGAACCAACTCTGCCTTTTTCTGCAACTCACTGTCTTCTTTGTGCACTTTCTTTATTCTGTCTGATAGAGTTGATTTTACTAATACTTGAAACAAAATAGAAGAATTTCCAGCACCAACAACATCTATGCCAAAATTCTTGAAATTAAAAACCAAAGGATCTCATTCCAAACGTATCATGGTTAATGATGCATTACTTTTTCGACTCAAAGAAACAACCACTTTATTTGCTTTTCCTAGATGGTAATTGATCATGCAATCATAATCCTTGATTAATTCTAGCCATCTCCTCTGTCTCATGTTCAATTAATTTTGAGTGAATATATAGTTTAAACTTTTGGGGTTAGTATATATTTTACATTTTACTCCATAAAAATGATGCCTCCAAATTCTTAAAGCAAAAACAATAGAAGGTAATTCCAAATCATGTGTAGGGTAATTTAACTCATGAGGTTTCAACTAACGTGAAGCATAAGTAATTACCTGGTCATTCTGCATAATGACACATCCAAGTCCTTTCAATGAAGCATCAATATAAATAACAAACTCACCATTTATAAAAGGCAGTGCCAAAAATGGATCATTCACCAATCTTCTTTTCAATTCATGAAACAAATCATCACATTCTTTTGTCCAAATGAATTTAATACCTTTTCAAGTTAACTTAGTTATTGGTATAGATAACAGTGAAAAATATTAAACGAACGTTCAATAATAACCATCCAAACCAAGAAAAATATGGATCATGGTTATATTTGTGGGTCTTGACCATTGTTCAACAACTTTTGTTTTTTCAGGATCAACAGTTATGACATTTTTTGAAACAGTGTGACCAAGGAAAGAAATTTGTTGTAACCAACAGTCACACTGTTGGAATTTTCCATGAAGTTTCTTTTCTTTTAAGGTTTTAAAGATGAACATTAAATGACTGTCCTACTATTCTGTACTTTTTGAATAAACTAAAATATAATTAATGAACATAACCACAAACTTATCCAAGAAATCAGATAAAATTTTATTCATAAGATCTATGAATACAGCAGGTGCATTGGTTAACCTGAAAGGAATAACTACAAATTCATAATGGACATATCTAGTATGAAACATGGTCGTCAGAATGTCTTCTTCCTTTAATTTCAACTGATGGTAACCCAATCTCATGTCAATCATTGAAAAATACTGAGCTCCCTTGAGCTGATAAAATAAATCATCGATATGAGGCAAAGGATACATGTTCTTAATAGTGATGTTATTCAATGCTCTATAATCAATGAAAAGTCTCATTGAACCATCTTTCTTTTTAACAAACAAGATAGGAGAACCCCATGGTGATGTTCTAGGTTGAATGAAACCTTTATCTAATAACTTATGCAATTTCTTCTTTTACTCAAAAAGTTCAATTTGTGCCATTTGATAAGGGTGTTTTGAAATTGTCTTAGCACCAGGAACTCTGGCAATAGTAAATTCAATATCCCAATCAGGTATAATACCAGGAAACTCATCATGAAAAACATCAAGATACTCATTTAACACTGGCACATCATTAATCTGAATAGTTCATTTATTTTCAACAATATGTGCAATGTAAAATTCATTTCCATCTTTTACTAGTTTCATAGCTTCCTGATATGTAATCAAAAGCAAGGTTTCATTCATGGCCACAAAATATAAATATTTTTGAAAAGAAAAACTCTTTAGCTCTACAGTCAATTGTGGTCCCAGGATTACTTCTTCCATTTGGAAAGGCCTTCAGAAGTAATTGGGTACTGAATTAAATTTTAGTACATCATTTCATCCTCATTCAGATGGGCTATCAGAACAAACAATTCATACATTAGAGAATATGTTACATCCTTGCTCGATGGATTATCAGGGAAGTTGGGACCAACATCTTTCTTGGGTTTAATTTTCATATAATGACTGTTTTCATTCTAGTATACAATTGGCTCCATTTTAGCCATTATATGGGAAGTGTTTTAAAACTCTATATTTTTTGGATGAAGTAGGTGAAAGGAAGTTGATGGGACCATAATTGGTAAGAGATATGGTAGAGAAAGTTCAGTTGATTCAAAATCACATGAGAACAGCACAGAGAAGACATAAAAGTTATGATGATCACTGGAGGAAGGATATATCTTTTGAGGTAGGTGATCATGTGTTTCTCAAAGTTTCTCCATGGAAATGTGTAAATCATTTTGGTATGAAGGGAAAGTTGAGCCCGACATTCATTGGACCTTATGAAATCTTGGAGAAAGTTGGACCAGTTGTGCATAGAGTTGCTTTGCCTCCAAGTTTAACCTAGGTACACAATGTTTTTCATGCTTCGATGTTGAGAAAGTATATACCAGATCCATCGCATGTTTTGAGCCCAGAGGTAGTTCAGTTGGAAGAGAATCTCTTTTATGAACACTAACCTATCCATATTATTGATTGTAGAGAGAAATATTTGCGGAATAAGGTCATTCACCAGGAAAAGGTTTTGTGGAAAAACCATATGGTTGAAGATGCAATGTGGGAATCCAAAAATGCTATGAAGGATAAATACACCCACTTATTTTGATAAGTGAGTAAAAATTGTTAGGACGCAATTTCCAAAAGGGGTGAAGGATGTAACATCCAAGGTAAATAAAGAATAATAGATATTCATATTTATTAATATTTTTGAATTAAATATTAATTTTACTTTAAAATGGTTTCTATGTTCTATAGCGTACCCGATACGCAGCAATAGGTTTCTTTAGAATCTTACGTCGCACACCAAGAATATATTATTATTATTTTAAATGAAAGTTCATTCCTAGATGATGTATTGGTAGGCATGAACAAAACATAATAAAATATGATTATACATGTTTGGTAAATTTATTTACATTTATCCAATAAAATCTAGAGGCTTAAAATGTGAATGAATATAATTTTAAGCATAATTTACATTAAATGGTCGGTTTTCCACCTTTTAATAGAGAACTCTCTTTAAATATAGTTTTTATTACTTCAATACATTCTATTTGACCAAATAAAATCCTTCTTTAGAATGGTGACATCAAAATTTACATTGTGTAAATTTTTGGAATTTTTCCGATAAAGTTCATTTTTTAATGAATAGTGAAAAATGCTGTATTTTAATTCAAAAGTGCTTTTTAATATAATTTCGTTATATGGTTAGATTATCTTTCTAATTGGTTTTAAATTGTAATTAGAATATATTTTTACCAGTTAATCCAATGTTGATCATTGGAATTAATTTCACTTTGAATTTGGACTTGAACAAGTGTCAATCTTTTTATAGTTATTGTTTCCAAAAAACACGCTAATTTTAACAACGAAAATTAATTTTAAAATAATAAATGAATCTTATATGTTTAGAATTTGGTAAAATAGAAATATGTTTTTTAATTATTAATATGAAATATATATTAGGATGAATTTTTGGTATTTTTCTGAAAAACATCAAATTTTGATGAATCGTGAAACCACTTAAAAGAGGTTAAAAACTGACTTTTTCATTTAAATAAAATTTATCACTTCTGTGAATTGAATTTTTAATATCCTACATACATGTTTGTTACCAATAAGTAAAATTGGGTTCAATAAGACGAATATAATTTTCGTGAATAGTAACTTTTGACTTTTATTTACCGCGATTAAAGGTAAATAAGACAATTCAAAGAAAAAATAATATTATAATAATTCAAAATTACCTTAACACTTGTCCTAGCATTATTAGATGAGTAATTTCTGACCATGGGCATCCTTTGGTCGATTTTGGGACCCCATGGGACCACTTTTTAATGATAAAGACACTTTAGATTAATTAATTTAAAGGAAAAAATGACATAAACAATTATCTTTTAGTAAATTAATTTCTATATGGTGTTATATATGTAATATTTTTTACTATAAATATTATTTGGAAAGGTAAAACGATTTACAAAATTATTTTATTTTTTTATTTTTAGACATCGAATAAATTAAATTATTTATGACACAATAATGATGTAGTGTTTACCTCATTAATAAATCATTTAAACAAATAATATTATAAATATTAAAATAACATAAAAAACCGGTCGAATTCTAATTGGATGATTTTATTTCGACCACGAGTCATCTAATCTTAGACTCTAATAATTTTGGACCATTATAAACTGAATATCATTATATAATAAAATAATAGTTTCACACATTCCTAAAGAGCCCCTCCAACCCCTTATAAAAGGAGGCCATTTCTAACCAATTCCTCACACCACTAAAGAATATTGGCTTCTCCAACCTCTTCCCAATTAAGCTCCATACATACCTATCATTCACCTTGAATCCTTACCTTAGGATTAAGGCACTTCAAGATGTTCTTTTGGATCAAACCAAAGGATGTTACCCAAATTAAAGGTAACAGTTTCTCTTAACATCTTTTATTTTATTTTACTTCTCCAACCCCTAAACACCTTTTCTTTTTTTATTTTATAAAAACAAAAATATCTTCAATATACTAGGATGTTGTTATGAGATGTATTCGAACTAAAATTACTCACACCTTTATCTAATGGGTGAAGAACATAATGTTTCTGTGGATGGAAAACTAACACCTCACGAAATGATGATTGTTCAATTACTTCATACAGCCTCTCATGGTTTCCATTATGATGGAACTGTATTTATATATGATATATATTATGTTTATGTATTATTTATTCTTCTTTATTTTCCATTTATATTATACCTTTATGGTTTCCATTATGGGTAAACACTGTAATTTCATTTGAGGAAGTGTGGACTACCGCCCCCTCAAAGTTATATGACTCGTTAATGCCTTGTGTGGAACCTATAAAGGATATATTTAATGATATTATATATATGATATTATACTATAATTATAATATAACTATGTGTGATTATGTTTTAATTCTATTAAAATGAGAAATAGAAATGAAAGTGACGTTCATGCGTACGTACAACTTACCGTCTCCATGAATGGTGAATTTCATTTCTTACATACAAATGTTATGTACTATTCTAAATACATATATATACTGAATATATTTGATATATATGATATCCAAATAACGAATATTACTCTGGATATAATGAAATTTTGGCCACATGAAGAACATGTAATTATAAGAAGTTCATTTTTGACTCAAGTACCAAATATCATCAAAATGAACATTATTAACTTAAATGATTACATAATGTTTATAAAATGGTAATAAGAGATATAAATGAAATAATAAACTTGAAAATGGTTCTTAAGAATGTAGAAATTAACTTTAGTTTATTATTAATTAGATTAAAGAACGAATGGGTCAAGTCAGACATGAGGTAAGGGACTTCGTCTCAATCACCATTCATTAAGGAATATTTTGTTTTAATACATGAATTTATTTTATACTATATATAAACTCCCTTGAATTTTCAAATGGAATCTTTTTCTACAAATAATTTTACTAAACGAAAAAAATGAATGTTTCTTTTAACGTATGCGGTGATAATAACCTTTCTTCCCCCGCGAGTATTATTTGTTCTTTGGCTTCCTTAACAAGTCGTAATGTTTTTTAAGGAAAATAAATACCATATACTCTTTTATGTATTTTGGTATTGAAAATGGTTTTGATAATGGATTTGTAATGTCAATATATTTAAGTGATATATTGTGATTGAAATGTGGAAATGTTTTCTTTCATTTATATTTGTTTTATGTGTCATGATTTTATAATGGTACATGGACATTTGATGGATGGTTACATGATAAACCAAATGACCGGTGGTGCCGTGATAAACTAGGATTGGTGGTTACATTATAACCTCCAACGCATTGGGTGTGAAAGTCGGACGTATGGCTATTCCATTTAGTGATATGTGTAGAAGTCGGCCGTATGGTTATTCCATTTAAGTATGTTTATGACCCAAGTTACCTTTATATGTTATGTGTACTTTATATGGGTTTTATGGTAATACTTTGGTTACAAAAGGGTAAGTAGTGATATTTTATTTAGTAAAGATTATTTAGTACTCCATAAAGGTGAAAATTATTACTTATGTTAAAGTATTCATAGTTTACTTGTTGTTTTGAAAAAATTGTAGTTTTCCATATTTGTGTGTCCCTTACTGAACTTTTTATGATCATCCCATGTTTTTGAAATGTTTTTGAGAGGACATAATGTGGAATAGGGTCAAGGATGGGATCATGGAAACGTCATGTTGTCTTAAACATGGAACTAGACATGACCCTTTTTTTCAAGTGTCTTTATTTTGTGAATAAAATGTAAACTGATTATAAGTTTCTACTTTGTAATTTTTTGAAAAGAAATGTAATAGTTATGAATTAATTCTCTAAAACTCTAAACCTGAAAAGATCCTCAATGTGATTTATTAACCTATTTATATATTATGTATGCTTTAAGTCCGGGTCCTTGTAGTTGGTATCAAATTTCAGTTTTGAAAACTTTAGGGGTTAAGGTGTTGTTAAATAAATGTCTATAAATTAATTTATGGTAATATTGAAATGATATAGCATTTACAGATTACCATGTTTCTTCTCCAAAAATATTTTTGTGTACAGAATGGTTTTCCATAGAGGAAACATGGCATCTATATTGGGACGACATCATGAGGAAGAAAAACATCCAAATTAGAAACCTGAGATGGTCGGAATCGGAACAGAACAGTTTGTTGTAGGGATGACACAGTTGACTTAGGCTATAAATGTTGGTGGTATCCATGCACAAGATCAACCAGATCAACCGTAGAGGAACATGTCAGAAGTGGATCATTTCATGAGGCAACATCCCCCATCATTCAGATGATAATATGACCATGTGCTAGCTTAAGGGTTGATTAATGCACTGGAGAAGATTTTTGATGTTATGGGGTCTTCATAACATCAAATGTTTAGTCTTGCAATTTACCGTTTTAAAGGTGAATTTGATCAGTGGTGGTCGATGGTGATAAATAATAGGGATAGTGAGGAGATTGATGCTCTTGATTGGGATGAATTCAAAGGTATGTTTCTTGGGAAATATTTTCCTAAGGTGCTTTGTCTTAGGATGGAAAATAAATTCCTAGAATTGAAGCTGGAGAATGACTCAGTGGCTGCTTATGAAACAAATTTCACTTGATTTGAAAGGTATGCACCAAATTTCATCCGAGATCTTGATAGTAAGATAAATCAATTTTACTCAGGACTGAAGCCACATTATCGAAGAGAGTTAGCCTCTCATGACTTAAAAAGTTATGAAAAACATGTTCCATGTGTAGATAAGGTGGAAATGGAGTTTTCAGATGATCATGTGTTCTTTGAAAAACACAGAACAAGAGCTCCAGTTGGAAGAAAAAGGGAATGAATTCATCAAAGAATCCTAGAGGTAAGAAAATTAAATATCCACCTTGTGATAAGTGTGGTAAAAAACATCCTAGAGAATGTTTATCAATGTATGGAAAGTGATTCTGGTGGGGTAAGTCTGGTCATATTGCTCGTAAATATAAGGAAGATGATCAAGAAGGCAATGAAAATCCATCGATAAGATGTTTTAAGTGTAATGAAATGGTTCAATATGAAAAGTCATGTCCAATGAAGAACTCAACTGAGGGAAAGCATCCAGACAACAAGCTGAAGGGGGTGGTGAAATCCTTTTCAACTACTTCAGTAGATGTTGGGCCATCGAATGAAGTAGTATTAGGTACACTGTTTGTTTGTTCAGATTATGCTAATGTGTTGTTTGATTCAGGGTCTACACACTCTTTCATTTCTGAGAATATTTCTAATAAATTGGGAATTCCATATCAAGATATAAATCCAAGACTTATGGTAAAAAAAATGGAGGAAATTTTGAGACAAAAATAAAACATAAGAACATTCCTTCTCTTTTGTGAGGAAAGAATCTACCGAAAAAACTTTTTTTTCCCTCACGTAGAGTTTGTTGTTATTTTGGGAATGGATTGGCTTTATTTTTATCATGCTAAGATTGACAGCATAGATAAAGAGGTTTATTTTCAGAAATATTTAGAGTTTGTGTACAAGAATTAACCCTTGATTTTGATAACATTTCTAGAATCTGAGAAACTAGTAAAATATGGAAATGAATGTTACCTTGCATATATTGTTGAAAAAAAAGGAACTGTTTAGATTAATTATGTGCCAGTGGTAAATGATTATCTTGATGTTTTTCCTGATGAGTTTCTTGGTATTATACCTGATCGGGATGTTGAATTTACTGTTGACTTAGTTCCTGATGGTAATCCAATTTCAAAACCCCCTTATCGAATGGCACAAATTGAACTTTTAGAGTTAAAGAGGCAATTGTAATAGTTATTAGATACAGGTTTAATTTGACCTAGCACATCACCATGGGGTTATCCTGTCTTGTTTGTTAGAAATAATGATGGTTCAATGAGTCTTTTCATTGATTATAGAGCATTGAATAACATAACTATTAAGAACAAGTAACATTTTCCTCATATCGATGATTTGAATAATTAGCTCTAGGGAGCTCAGTATTTTTCAAAGATCGACTTGAGATTGGGGTACCATCAGTTGAAAGTAAAGGAAGAAGACATTCCAAATACCACATTGTGTACTAGATATGGCCATTATTAATTTGTAGTTATAGCTTTTGGGTTAACCAATACACCTACTGTGTTCATGGATCTTATGAATAGAATTTTCCAGGAGTTCTTGGATAAGTTTATTGATGATTTAATTGATGATATTTTGGATTATTCAAAAAGTAAAGATGAGTATGAAAGTCATTTAAGGGTCCTCTTGAAAACCTTAAGAGAAAATAAACTTTATGGAAAATTCAGAAAGTGTGAGTTTTGGTTACAACAAATTTCGTTCCTTGGTCACATTGTTTCAAAAAATTGCATAACTATTGATCTTGCAAAAACCAGAGTTGTCAAAGAATTGAAAAGAAGCAAAAATATAACCGAGATCCATAGTATTCTTGGTTTGTATGGTTATTACCGAAGTGTTGTTGAACATTTTTCATGGCTATCTAGCCCAATGACTAATTAAACTCGAAAAGGTTTTCAGTTCATTGGGAAAAAATAATGTTATGATTGTTATTAGGGATTGAAAAGAAGATTGGTGAATTCTCCAGTTTCGGCACTGCCTTCCAGAAATGGTGAGTTTTTTATCTATAGTGATGCTTCATTGAAAGGACTTGGATGTGTCTTTATGAAGAATTATCAGGTAATTTCTTATGATTCACGTAAGTTGAAACATCATGAGTTAAATTACGCTACACATGATTTGGAATTAGCTGCTATTTTTTTGCTTTAATATTTTGGAGGTATCATTGGTATGGAGTAAAATGTGAAATACATACTGACCACAAAATTTCAAAGTACATATTAACTCAGAAAGAATTGAACATGAGACTGAGGATATGACTAGAATTAATCAAGGATTATGATTGCACGATCCATTACCATCTGGGAAAAGCAAATACAGTGGCTGATGCTTTGAGTGGAAAAAGTAATGATTCATTAACCATGATATGTTTGGAACGAGATCATTTGGTTTTTGATTTGATGAATTTTGGCATAGAAGTTGTTGGTGCAAGAAATTATTCTGTTTTGTTTCAGGTATCAGTGAAATCATCTCTATCAGACATAATAAAGCCAGCACAGAAAGAAGACAGTGAGTTGCAGAAAAAGGTAGAGTTTGTTCAGAAGGGTAAGTTGCCTTATTTTAATGATGATAATGATAGTGTTTTGAGGTTTGGGAAGAGATTATGTGTGCCTTTTTATTCACAGTTGATGAATGAGTTTTTATCTGAAGCTCATACTTCTCCGTTTTCAGTTCATTCTGGTAGTACAAATATTTATAGAGATATTCGGGAGTATTACTTGTTGGATGGAATGAAAAGAAATATTGCTGATTTTACTATGAAGTGTTTGACTTGTCAGAAGGTTTAAGTAGAGTGGTAGTTACTGAAAGTGGTTCTTTAGTCTTTACCAGTGCCAGAGTGGAAATGGGAAAATATATCCATGGTCTTCATTGTGGGATTACCGAAGACATCTTGAGGTAATAATACAATCTAGGTTATTTTTTATCGGTTGACTAAATATTCTCATTTCCTTCCGATTCAAGATACTTTTTCTCAAGATCAACTTGCTCCGTTGTATGTTAAAGAGATAGTCAGGTTTCATGGAGTTCCCATCTCCATTGTATCTAATCGTGATCCCAAGTTTACTTCTAACTTTTGAAAATGCCTTCAGAAGTTGTTGGGTACTGAATTAAATTTCTGTACAACTTTTCACCCATAATTTTATGGGAAATCAGACTGAACAATTCATACATTAGAGGATACGTTTCATCCTTGCCTGATAAATTATCAGGGAAGTTGGGACCAACATCTTTCTTTGGTTAAATTTTTATATAATAATAGTATTCATTCCAGTATACAGATGGCTCCATTAGAGTCATTATATGGAAAGAATTGTGGAACTCAATCTTTTGGGATGAAGTAGGTGAAAGGAAGCTGATGGGACCAGAATTGGTATAAGATATGGTAGAGAAAGTTCAGTTGATTCAGAAGCACATGAGAATATCTCAGATCAGAAAGAAAAGTTATGTAAATAATCAGAGGAAGGATATTTCTTTTGAGGTAGGTGATCATGTTTTTCCCAATGTTTTTCCATGGAAAAGTGTAATGCGTTTTGGTATGAAGGGAAAGTTGAGTCCGAGGTTTATTGTACCTTATGAAATTTTGTAGAAAGTTGGATTAGTTGCTTACATTGTGTTTTTACCTCCATGTTTATCCCAGGTACACAATGTTTTTCATGTTTCGATGTTGACAAAGTATATGCCAGATCTATCGCATGTTTAGATCTCATGGGTAGTTCAGTTGGAAGGGAATCTATCATATAAAGAACAACCAGTCCTGATTCTTGACCATAGAGAGAATGTTTTGCGGAATAAAGTAATTCACCAGGTAATGGTTTTTTGAAAAAACCATATTGTTGAAGAAGCAACATGGGAATCTGAAAATGACATGAGGGATAAATACCCCCACTTATTTTGATAATTGAATAAAAATTGCGAGGAAGAAAATTTCAAAAGGGGGGAAGGATTTAACATCCCAGGTAAATGACGAATAATATATTTTCATATTTATTAATATTTGTGAATGAAATATTAATTTTACTTTAAAAAGATTTTTATGTTTGATAGCATACCCAATACGCAACAATGGGTTTCTTTAAAATCTTACGTTGCACACTAATACTATAATATTATTATTTTAGATGGAAGTTAACTCCTAGCCATTGTATTGGTGGGAATGAACAAAAATAAATACAATATGATTATACATTTTTGTTAAATTTATTTACATTTATCCAATAAAAGTTAGTGGCTTCAAATATTAATGAATCTAATTTTAAGAATAATTTACATTAAATGGTCGATTTACAGCCTTTTAATGGATAACCCTCTTTAAATATAGTTTTGGTCACTTAAAAACATTTTATTTTACCAAATAAAATCCTTATTTAGAATAGAGACATCAAAATCTACTTTGTGCAAATTTTTGGAATTATTCTGATAAATTCATTTTTTAATGAATAGTGAAAAATACTGTATTTTAATTCAAAAGTGATTTTCATATAATTTATTTGTATGGTTAGATTATTTTTTTTAATTGGTTTTAACGTATAATTAGAATATATTTTTACCATTTCATCCAATTTTGATCATTGGAATTAATATCACTTTGAATTTGGACACGAACAAGTGTCAATCTTTTGATAATTATTGTTTCTTAAAAACACGATATTTGTTTTAACAATGAGAATTAATTTTAAATTAATTAATTAAACTTATATGTTTATAATATGGTAAAATAGACATCATTTTTGAATTCGAAATAACAAATATATCTTAGGCTGAATCTTTGGTATTTTTCAGAAAAACATCAATTTTGATGAATAGTGAAACCACTTAGTAGCAGTTAAAAAACTGAATTTTTCATTTAAATGAAATTTTACCACTTATTTGAATTCATTTTTGCACCTTTAGAAACTGAATATAATTATATAATAAAATAATACTTTCACACTTTCCTAAAGAGCCCCTCCCCCCTTATAAAACGAGACCATTTATAACCAATTCCTCACACCTCTCAAGCCCTTTCTCTCATCCATCCTCTGCCCAATTAAGCTCCCTAAATCCCTATATTCCACATAGAATCCTTACCTTAAGCATAAGGCACTTTAGGAAGTCCTTTTGGTTAAAACCAAAGGAAGTTACCCAAATTAAAGGTAACAGTTTCTCTTAACTTATTTTCTTTTATTTTACTTCTCCAACCCCTAATCTCTTTTATTATTTTATTTTATAACAACACCATTATCCTCAATATACTAGAATGTTGTTATATGATGTATTCTAACTACCCTTACACACACCTCCATCTAATGGGTGAAGAACATAATGTTTCTGTGGATGGAAAACTAACGCCTCTCAAAACGTTGATTGTTCAATTAACTCCACCGCCTCTCAGGGTGGCCATTATGATGGCAATGTATTTATATATGATATATATTATGATTATTTTTTATTTATGCTTCTGTATTTTCCATTTATATTTTACCTTTATGGTTTCTATTATGTGTAAACACGATAATTTCATTTGAGGTAGTGCGGACTACCGCCCCCTCAAAGTAATATGACTCGTTAATGCCTTATGTGGGATGTATAAAGGATGGAGTTAATGATATTATATATGATATTATACAGTAATTATAATATAACTATGTATCATTATGTTTTAATTCTATTAAAATGAGAAATATAAATGAAAGTAGCATTCATTCGTACATACGGCTTACCGTCTCCATGAACGGTGCATTTCATTTCTACCCTAAAAATGTTATGTACTATTATAAATACATATATATACTATTTATATATGATATATATGATATCCAAATAATGAATATCATTCTATATATAAATAACTATTTACCACATGAACAACACGTAATTATAAGAAGTTCATTTTTGACTCAAGTACCAAATATCGACAAAACGAATGTTATTAACGTAAATGATTACATAATGATTATAACATGGTAATAAGTGATGTAAAAGGAATAATAAAATTGAATTTTTTTAAGCAAGTATAAATTAACTTTAGTTTCTTATTCAGTATATTAATAAAAAAACAGGTCAAGTCAGACATGAGGTAAGGGACTTCATCTCAATCTCCTTTCATTAAGGCATATTTTTCATTAATACACAACTTTATTTTATAAGCTGTAAAAACACCCTTGACTTTTCAAAGGGAATCTTTTTCTATGAAGAGTTTTACTAAATGAAAAAAAGGAATGTTTCTTTTAATGTATGTGATGACAATGACCTGTCCGCCACTGCGAGTATTATTTTTTCATTGGCTTCCTTAACAAGCCATAATGTTTAAAAAAAAAATAAATACCATTTACTTATTTATGTATTTTGGTATTGAAAATGGTTTTTATAATGGATTTTTTATGTCAATATATTTAATTGATATATTTTTATTGAAATTTGGAAATGTTTTCTTTTCCTTATATTTGTTTTATCATGCTAAGATTTATAGTTTGTGTACAAGAATAAACCCTTACTTTTGATAAGTGAATAAAAATTGTGAGGACGCAATTGCCAAAAGGGGGGAAGGATGTAACATAGTAAGTAAATGAATAATAATATATTTTTATATTTATTAATATTTGTGAATTATATATTTATTTTACTTTAAAAGGGTTAATATGATTGATAGTTTACCCGATACGCAACAATGGGTTTCTTTAAAATCTTACCCTGGACACTAATAATATAATATTATTATTTTAAATGGAAGTTAACTCATAGATTTTGTATTTGAGGGAATGAAAAAAATTAATAAAATATGATTATACATGTTTGTTAAATGTATTTACATTTATCCAATAAAATTTAGAGTTTTAAAATATGAATGAATCTAATTTTAAGCATAATTTACATTAAATGGTTGATTTACCGCCTTTTAATGGAGAACCGTAATTAAATATAGTTTTTGTCAATTTAATACATTATATTCGACAAAATAAAATCCTTATATATAATGGGGACATCAAAATTTACTTTGTGTATTTTTTTTGATTTTTTCCGATAAAGTTAATTTTTTTAACGAATAGTGAAAAACACTGTATTTAAATTCAAAAGTTATTTTTTAATCTATTTGATTTATATGGTTATATTATATTTTGAATTGGTTTTAAAGTGTAATTAGAATATATGTTTACCATTTAATCCAATTTTGATCATTGAAATTAATTTCATTTTGAATTTGGACATGAACTAGTGTCAATCTTTTGATAGTTATTGTTTCTTAAAAACACGCTATTTGTTTTAACAAAAAGAATTAATTTTAAATTAAATAATTAAACTTCTATGTTTAGAATTTGGTAACATAGAAATCATTTTTTAATTCTGAATATCAAATATATATTAGTCTGAATATTTGGTATTTTTATGAAAAACTTCAATTTTTGATGAATAGTGAAACCACATAGTAGGAGTTAAAAAAACCGACTTTTTCATTTAACTGAAATTTTACCACTTCTGTGAATTGGATTTCTAAAATTTGATATACATGGTTGTTATTAATAATTAATATTCGGTTCAATAAGATGAAAATGATTTTTGGTGAATAGTAACTTGTGACTTTTATTTACCGCAGTTAAAGGTAATTTGGGTAATTCAAGGTAAATTGAATATTATAATAATTAATAATTACCTTAAAACTTGTCCAAACCTTATTGGATGAGTAATTTCAGACCATGGTCATCCTTGGGTTGATTTTGGGATCCCATGTAGCTACTTATGAATGATAATGACACATTAGATTATTTAATTTAAAGTAAACGCAAAAATGACATTAAAAAATATCTTTAAGTAAATTAATTTTTATACGGTGTTATATAAATAATAATTTTGACTATAAATATTCATTTAAAATATAAAAATATTTCCTACATCATGGTATTTTTTTATAATTTTTAGACATCGAATGAATTAAATTATTTATGACACAATAATGATGCTTTGTTTTCCTCATTAATAAATCATTTAAATAAATAAGATTATAAATATCAAAATAACATCCAAAACCTATACAATTATTATTGGATGATTTTATTTAGACCATGATATATATTATCTTCCACTATAATGATTTTTGGACATTTATAAACTGAATATCATTATATAATAAAATAATATTTTCGCACTTTCCTAAAGAGCCCCCCTATAAAAGGAGACCATTTCTAACCAATTCCTCACAACTCTCAATACTTTTGGCTCATAAAAACTTCTCCAAATTAGGCTCTATACATACCTATCTTCCAATTAGAAGCCTCACCTTAGGCATAATGCACTTCATGAACTCCTTTTGGTTCAAACCAAAGGAAGTTACCCAAATTAAAGGTAACGGTTTCTCTTAACTTCTTTTCCTTAATTTTACTTCTCCAACCCCTAAACTCTTTTTATTCTTTTATTTTATAATAAAAAACGTATCTTCAATATACTATGATTTTTTTATGAGATGGATTCTAACAACACTTACACACACCTCCATCTAATGGGTGAAGAACATAATGTTTCTGTGGATGGAAAACAAACGCCTCACGAAACGATGATTGTTCAATTACCTCCTACCACCTCTAATGGTGGCGATTATGAGGGAAATGTATTTATATATTATATATATTATGTTAATGTTTTATTTATGCTTCTATATTTTCTATTTATATTATAGCTTTATGGTTTCCATTATGGGTAAACACGATAATTTCATTTGAGGAAGTGCAGACTACCGCCCCCTTAAAGTGATATGACTCATTAATGACTTATGGGGGATGTATAAAGGATGGAGTTAATGATATTATATATGATATTAAACAGGAATTATAATATAACTATTTATAATTATGTTTTAATTCTATTAAAATGCGAAATAGAAATCAAAGTAGCGTTCATGCGTATGTACGGCTTACCTTCTCCATGAACGGTGCATTTCATTTCTTACCTACAAATGTTATGTAATATTATAAATAAATATATATAATGAATATATATGATATATATGATATCCAAATCATGAATATCATTCAGGATATAATGAACTTTTGACCACAGGAACAACATGTAATTATAATAAGTCCATTTTTGAATCAAGTACCAAATATCGACAAAACGACCATTGTTATCTTAAATTATTACATAATGTTTATAATATGGTAATAATTAATATAAAAGGACTAATAAACTTGAAAAAGGTTCTTAAAAAAGTTGAAATTAACTTTAGTTTATTATGTAGGAAAATTAATGAACGATCGAGTCAAGTCGGACACGAGGTTAGGGACTTCGACTCAATCTCCTTTCATTGAGGCATATTTTGTTTTAATAAATGACTTACTTTTATACTCAGTATAAACACCCTTGACATTTCAAATGGAATATTTTTCTACAAAGTGTTTTACTAAATGAAAAAAGGAATGTTTCTTTTAATGTAAACAGTGACAACGACATTTCCGCTGCTGTGAGTATTATATGTTCTTTTTCTTCCTTAACATGCCTTAATGTTTTTATTAAGTAAAATAAATACCATATTCTCTTTATTGTATTTTGTTATTGAAGATGGTTTTGATAATGTATTTTTTATGTAAGTGATATATTTTGATTGGAATGTGGAAATATTTTCTTTCCTTAATATTTTTTTAGGTGTTATGATTTTATAATGGTACTTGGACATTTGATAGGTGGTTACATGATAAACCAAATGAGGGGTGGTTCCATGATAAACCATAATGGGTGGTTACGTTAAAAACTCCAATGCATTGGGTTTGGAAGTCGGCCGTATGGCTATTCCATTTTGTGATATGTGTGGAAGTCGACCATATCGTTATTCCATTTAAGTATGTTTATGTCCCAAGTAATATTTATATGTTATGTGGTATTTATATGGGTTTTATGGTAATATTTTGGTTAAAAAAGGGTATGTAGTGATCTTTTATTCAGTGAAGAGTATTTTCTAAAAATATTCCCACAGTTCAATCACAATATATCACTTAAAGATATTGACATAACAAATCCATTATCAAAACCATTTTCAATACCAAAATACATAAAAGAGTATATGGTATTTATTTTCCTTAAAAAACATTACGGCTTGTTAAGGAAGCCAATGAACAAATAATACCTACGGCAGTGGAAATGTATTTGTCACCTCTTACTTTAAAAGAGACATTTCTTTTTTCGTTTAGTAAAATGATTCGTTGAAAAATATTCCCTTTGAAAAGTAAAGGGTGTTTATACACCTTATAAAATAATGTAATGTATTAAAACAATATATGCCTCAATTAAACAAGATTAAAGAATGAACTGATCCAGTAAGACATATGGTAAGGGATGGTACATGGATATTTGATAGGTGGTTACATGATAAATGAAATGATGGGTGGTGCCGTGATAAACCAGGATGGGTTGTTAAGTTATAACCTCCAATTAATTGGCTATGGAATTCGTCCATATGGCTATTACATTTAGTTATATGTGTGAAATTGGACCGTATGGTTATTCAATTTAAGTATGTTTATGTTCCAAGTTACCTTTATATGTTATGTGTTCTTTATGTGGGTTTTATGGTGATCTTTTGGTTTCAAAAGTGTCAGTAGTGATCTTTTATTCAGTGAAGAGTATTTACTACTCCATAAAGGTGAAAAGTATTACTTTTGTTAAATTATTCATGGTTTACTTGTTTTTTTGAAAAACTAATAGCTTTCCTTCTTTGTGTATCCCTTACCGGTCTTTTTATGCTCATTACATGTTTTTGAAATGCTTTACACAGGACATAATGTGAAATATGGTCAAGGATGGGATCAAGGAAAATTCATGTTTTCTTAAACATGGAACTAGACATGACTCTTTTTTTCAAGAGTTTTTGTTTTGTGAAAAAAATGGAAACCGACTAGAAATTTATACTTTGTAATTTTTTGAAAAGAAATGTAATAGTTATGACCTAATTCTCTAAAACTCTAATCCTAAAATTATCCTCAATGTGAATTATTAACCTAACTCATGATTATTAGATTTTTAAGGCCGAGCCATTATAGTTGGTATCAAAGTTCAGTTTAGACCACTTTAAGAGTTAGGGTATTGTTAAATAAATGTCCATAAATTAATTTTGGATAATATTTAAATGATATAACATTTATAGATTACCATGTTGCTTAGCCTAAGATATTTATGTGTTCATAATGGTTTTCTGCAGAGGAAATAGTGCAGCTATTTTGGGACGACATTGGGAGGAAGACAACCTTCCAAATCAGCAACCTAAGATGGTCAGAATCAGAACTGAACAATTTGATATAGTGATGGAATAGTTGAATTAGGATATAAATGGTGGTAGAATCCATGAATGTGATCAGCCAGGTCAACCACAGAGGAACATGTCAGTAGTGGAGCATTTCATGAGACAACATCCCACATCATTCAGAGGATCATCTGACCCTATGCCTACAAAAGGGTGGATTAAATCACTGGGTAATATTTTAGATGTTATGGGGTGTTTATAAAATCAAAATTTTCATATGGATGTTTACAGTTTTGAAGGTGAAGCTAATTAGTGTTGGTCGATGATGAAAAATATCATGGATAGTGAGGATATTTATTCTCATGATTGGGATGATTTCAAAGGTATGTTTCTTGAGAAAAATTTTCCTACGGTGGTTCGTCTTAGGATGGAAAAAAATTCATGTAATTAAGGCAGGAGGATGAATCAGTGGCTGCTTATAAAGAAAAGTTCACTCGACTGGAAATGAATGCACCCAATTTCATCCGAGATCTTGATAATAAGATATATCAATTATAATCAGTAATGAATCCACGATATCGAAGAGAATTATACTCTCGTGACTTTAAAATTTATGAAAAACTTGTTTGATGTGCGGAGAATGTGGAAATGGAGTTTGTAGATGATTAGGTGTTCTTTGACATACAACCAAATGAGACGTCCAGTTTGCAGGAAAAGGGAAATAATTCATCATAGAATCCTGGAGGTAATAAAATTAAATATCCAACTTGTGAGAGGTGTGGTAAAAAGCATCCTGGAGAATGTTTATAAAATTATGTAAAGTGATTCTAGTGTTGTAAGTCTAGTCATATTGCTCATAACTATAAAGAAGATGATCAAGCATGCAATGAAAAGTCATCGGTATGATGTTTTAAGTATAATGAAATGGTTCATTATGAAAATGAGTGTCCAACGAAGAACCCAACTGAGGGAAAGCATATAGACTACAAGAAGAAAGGGGTAGTGAAATCTTTTGCAACTACTTCAGCAGATGTTGGGCCATTGAATGAAGTAGTATCAGGTGCACTGTTTGTTTGTTCAAATTATTCCAATGTGTTATTTTATTCAGGGTCTATACACTAAGTAATTTCTAAGAAGTTTTCTAGTAAATTGGGAATTCCATATCAAGATATGAATCTTAAAATTATGGTAAAAAAACAAAGAGGAAATGTTGAGACAAAAAGAAAACATAAGAACATTCATGTCCTTTTGTGCGGAAAAAAACTACCTGTAGACCTTTTTATTTTTTCCCTAGTAGTGTTTGATGTTATTTTGGGCATGGATTGGCTTTATTTTTATCATTCTAAGATTGAATGCAGAGCTAAAGAGGTTTTTTTCATAATGTTTTACAGTTTGTGTACAATAATGAACCCTTGATTTTGATAATATATCAGGAAGCGGTGAAACTAGTAAAAGATGGAAATAAATGTTACCTTTCATATATTGTTGAAAATAAAGGAACTGTTTAGATTAATGATGTGATAGTGGTAAATGAGTATCTTTATGTTTTTCCTGATGAGTATCCTGGTATTATACCTCATCGGGAAGTTGAATTTACTATTGACTTAGTTCCTGATGTTAAGCCAATTTCAAAAACCCTTATCGAATGGATCAAATTGAACTTTTTGTGTTAAAGAAGCAATTGCAGTAGTTATTAGATAAATGTTTCATTCAAACTAGCACATCACCATGGGGTGCTCCTGTATTTTTGTTAAAAATAAATATGGTTCAATGAGAATTTGAATTGATTATAGGGAATTGAATAACATCACAGTTAAGAACAATTATCCTCTGCCTCATATTGATGATTTGTTTGATCAGCTCTAGGGAGCTTAGTATTTTTTGAAGATTGACTTGAGATCGGGGTGCCATCAGTTGAAATTACAGGAAGTAGACATTCCAAAGACCATGTCTCGTACTAGATATGGACATTATGAATTTTTAGTTATGCCTTTTGGGTTAACCAATGCACCTTCTATATTCATGGATCTTATGAATAGAATTTTACTTGAGTTCTTGGATAAGTTTGCGGTTGTGTTCATTATTGATATTTTAGTTTATTCTAAAAGTAAAGAGGAGCATGGAAGTCATTTAAGGATCATCTTGAAAACCTTAAAAGAAAAGAAACTCTATGGGAAATTCAGTAAGTGTGAGTTTTGGTTACAAAAAGTTTCTTTCATTGGTCACATTGTTTCAAAAAATGGCATAACTGTTAATCATGCAAAAAGAAAAGTTGTTGATGAATGGACAAGACCCACAAATATATACGAGATCCGTAGTTTTCATTGTTTGGTAGGTTATTACAAAATTTTCATTGAGAATTTTGAATGGTTATCTTGTCCAATGACTAAGTTAACTCGAAAAGGTGTTATGTTAATCTGGAGAAAAGAATGTGATGATTGTTTTTAGGAATTGAAAAGAAGATTGGTGAATGCTCTAGAATTGGAACTGCCTTCCTGAAATTGTGAGTTTGTTATTTACAGTGATGCTTCATTTAAAGGACATGGATGTTTCCTTATGCCAAATGATTAGGTAATTGCTTATGCTACACGTCAGTTGAAACCCCATGAGTTAAATTACCCTACACATGATTTAGAATTAGCTGATGTTGTTTTTTCATTAAAAATTTGGGGGAATCAGTTGTATTGAGTAAAATGTGAAATATATACTAACCAAAAAATTTTAAAGTATATATTCACGTAAAAAGATTTGAACATGAGACAAAGGAGATGGCTAGAATTAATCAAGTATTGTGATTTCACAATCTATTCGATAAAAGAAAATAAAGTGGTTGATGCTTTGAGTCAGAAAAGTAATGATTCATTAACCATGATACGTTTGCAATGAAATCCATTGGTTTTTGATTTGATGAATTTTGGAATAGAAGTTTTTGATGTAGGAAATTATTCTATTTTGTTTCGGGTATTAGTGAAATCGTCTGTATCAGATAGAATAAAGAAAGCACAGAAATAAGACAGTGAGTTGTAGAAAACGGTAGAGTTGGTTCCAAAGGGTAAGTTTCCAGATTTTAACATTGATAATGAATGGGTTTTGTGGTTTTAAAAGAGGTTATGTGTGCCTTGTGATTCATAGTTGAAGAATGGGTTTTTATGTAAAGCTCATAATTCTCCGTTTTCAGTTCATCCTAGTAGTACTAAGATGTACAGAGATCTTCGAAAGTATTACTGGTGGGATGGAATGAAAAGAGATATTTCTGATTTTACTATGAAGTGATTGACTTTTCAGTAGGTTAAAGCAGAGTGGTAGTTACTGAAAGGGATTCTTTAGTCTTTACAAGTTCCACAGTGGAAATGGGAAAATATATCCATGTACTACATTGTTGGATTATTGAAGACATCTCAAGGTAATATTGCAATGTTTATCATTGGAATTAATTTCACATTGAATTTGGACATGAACAAGTGTAAATCTTTTGATAGTTATTGTTTCTTAAAAACATGCTATTTGTTTTAACAATGGGAATTAATTTTAAATTAATTAATTTAATTTCTATGTTTATAATTTTGAATTATAGACATCATTTTTGATTTTGGAATATCAAATATAGCTTTGGCTGAATATTTGTTATTTTTTTGAGAATATTTAGTTTTTGATCAGTAGTGAAACCTCTTAGTAGTAGTTAAAAAACTGACTATTTCATATAAATGAAATTTTACCACTTCTGTTAATTGAATTTTAAAAATTTGACATACATATTTTATATTAGTAAGTAAAATGTGGTTCAATAAGATGAAAATAATTTCTGGTGAATAGTAACTTTTGACTTTTATTTGCTGTTGTTATAGGTAAATAGGGTAATTCAAGGTAAAAAGAATATTATAATAATTCCAAATTACCTTAACACTTGTCCTAACCTTATTGGATAAGTAATGGCCGACCATGGGCATCCTTGGGTTGATTTTGGGATCCCATAGAGCCACTTATGAATGATAACGACACTTTAGATTGATTAATTTAAAGTAAAGGAAAAAATGACATAAAATAATATCTTTTAAAAATTTAATTTTTATATGGTTTTATATATGTAATATTTTTGACTATAAATATTCGTTGGAAATATAAAAATATTTCTTACATCATGGTATTTTTTTTATAATTTTGAGACATCAAATATATTAAATTATTTATGACACAATAACGATGTATTGTTTACCTCATTAATAAATCATTTAAATAAATAAGATTATAAATATTAAAATAACATCCAAAACATCAACAAATCTTATTGGATGATTTTACTTCGACCATGGGTCATCTTATCTTCGACTATAATGATTTTGGGACCTTTAGAAACCGAATATCATTATATAATAAAATAATATTTTCACACTTAACTAAAGAGCCCCTTCTACCCCTTATAAAAGGAAACCATTTCTAACTAATTCCTCACATCTCTAAAGACTTTTGCCTCATACAAACTCTTTCCAATTAACTTCTATAAATCCCTCTCTTCCACCTAGAAGCCTTACCTTAGGCATAAGGCACATCAAGAATTCCTTTTGGTTTAAACCAATGAAAGTTACCCAAATTAATGGTAACAGTTTCTCTTAACTTCTTTTATTTTATTTTACTTCTCCAAACCCTAAAATATTTTTATTATTTTATTATATAACAAAACAAGTATCCTCAATATACTAGGATTTTGTTATGAGAGGGTTTCAAACTACACTTACACTCACCTCCATCTAATTGGTGAAGAACATAATGTTTCTGTGGAAGGAAAACTAATGCCTCACGAATCGATGATTGTTCAATTACCTCCTACCGCCTCTCATGGTAATCATTATGATGGCACTGTATTTATATATGATATATATTATGTTTATATTTTGTTTATCCTTCTGTATTTTACATTTATATTATACCTTTATAGTTTCTATTATGGGTAAACATGATAATTACATTTGAGGAAGTACGGACTACCACCCCCTCAAAGTGATATGACTCGTTAATTCCTTATGTGGGATGTATAAAAAATGGAGTTAATGATATTATATATGATATTATACTTGAATTATAATATAACTATGTCTCATTATGTTTTAATTCTATTAAAATTTGAAATAGAAATGAAATTAGCGTTCAGGCGTACGTACGACTTACCGTCTCCGTGAACGGTGCATTTCATTTCATACCTAAAAATGTTATGTAATATTATAAATACATATATATACTAAATATATATGATATATATGATATAAAAATCATGAATATAATTCTGGATGTAATGAAATTTTGACCACATGAACAACATGTAATTATAAGAAGTTCATTTTTGAATCTAGTACCAAATATCGACAAAACGAATTCTATTTAATTATATGATTACATAATGTTTATAACATGGTAATAAGTGATGAAAAATAATTAAAAACTTGAAAATGGTTCTTAAGAAATTATAAATTAACTTTAGTTTATTATTCAAGAGATTAAAGAATGAACGGGTCAAGTCAGACATGAGGTAAGGTCCTTCGTCTTAATATCCTTTCACCGAGGCATATTTCGATAATATATACCTTATTCTTTTACACGGTGTATAATAAAAACCTTTTAATTTTACATTCATTCAAAGGGAATATTTTTTCTACGAAGCGTTTTACTAAATGAAAAATGGAATGTTTTAAACATTTTCGGCGACAATGACCTCTCAGTCGCCATAATCATTATTTGGCTTCCTCTATAAGCCTTAATGTTTTCTAAAATTAAAAGGAAATCCCTTATTTTGTTTTTGGGTGATTTGGTATTGAAAATGGGTTTTTGAAGTGGATTGATTATTTCAATATCGTGAAATTATTTCTTGTGATTGCAAATAAAATATTATTTGTGAAATATTTATATTTTCAATATTTTATGTGTTATGATTTTATAATGGTACTTGGACATTTGACAGGTGGATACGTGATAAACCAAATGACGGGTGGTGTCGTGATACACCATGACTGGTTGTTACATTATAACCTCCAAATCATTGGGTATGGAAGTTAGTCGTATGTCTAATCCATTTAGTGATATGTGTGGAAGTCGACCGTATGGTTATTCCATTTATGTATATTTATGTCCCAATTACCTTTAAATGTTATGTGTTCTTTATATGGGTTTTATGGTAATATTTTGTTTATAAAAGGGTATGTAGTTATCTTTTATTTAGTGAAGGGTATTTACTACTCCATAAAGGAGAAAAGTATTACTTATGTAAAAGTATTCATGGTTCACTTGTTGTTTTGAAAAACTAACAGTTTTATTTCTTTTTGTATCCCTTATTCAGTTTCCATTTTTTTCACAAAACAAAAACTCTTAAAAAAAGATTCATGTCTAGTTCCATGTTTAAGATAGCATGAATTTTACTTGATCCCATACTTGGCCCTATTATTCTTTAACTCGTGTGAAAAACATTTCAAAACTTGGGATGAGCATGAAAATCTCAGTAAGGGAAACACAAAGAAGCAAAACTGTTAGTATTTCAAAACAACACATAAACCATGAATACATTATCATTAGTACACATTTTTACCTTTATGAAGTAGTAAATAATATTCACTAAATAAAAGATCAATTCTTACTCTTTTGTAACCAAAATATTACAATAAAACACATATAAAGAACACATAACATATAAAAGGTAACTTTAGACATTAACATACTTAAATGAAATAACTATATGGTCTACTTCCACACATATCACTAAATAGAATAGCCATAAGGCCGACTTCCATACCCAATGCATTGGAGGTTATAACATAACCACCCATCCTGGTTTATCACAGCACCACCTGTCATTTGGTTTATCAGGTAACCACCCATCAAATGTTCAAGTACCATTATAAAATCATAACACATAAAAACAATATAAAGGAAAGAAAATATTTCCACATTTCAATCAAAATATATCACCTAAATATATTAATATAAAAAATCCATTATCAAAACAATTTTCAATACCAAAATACATAAAAGGGTATATGGTATTTATTTCCATTAAAAAACATTACAGCTTGTTATGGAAAGAAAAGAAAAAATAATACTCACGGCAGCGGAAAGGTCGTTGTCACCGCTTACGTTAAAAGAAACATTCCTTTTTTTCATTTATTAAAATTCTTCGTCGAAAAATGTTACCTTTGAAAATTCATGGGTGTTTATATAGTGTATAAAAGAAATTCATTTATTAAAAGAAAATATGCCTCAATGAAAGGAGATTGAGACGAAGTCCCTTACCTCGTGTCTGACTTGACTCGTTCGTTCTTTAATCTTCTGAATAATAAACTAAAGTTAATTTCTACATGATTAAGAAACTTTTTCAAGTTTATTATTTCTTTTACATCACTTATTACCTTGTTATAAACATTATTTAATCATTTATGTTAATAACCTTCGTTTTTTCGATATTTCGTACCTGAGTCAAAAATAAACTTATTATAATTACATATTGTTCATGTGGTCAAAATTCCATTATATCCAAAATGATATTCATGATTTGGATATCGTATATATCATATATATTCAGTATATATATGTATTTATAATAGTTCATAACATTTTTAGGTAAGAAATGAAATGCACCGTTCATGGAGACGGTAAGCCGTACATACGCATGAACGCTACTTTCATTTCTATTTCGCATTTTAAAAGAATTTAAACATAATTATACATATTTATGTTGTAATTAGAGTATAATATCATATCTAATATAAATAAATCCATCCTTTATACATCCCACTTATGGCATTAACAAGTCATATCACTTTGAGGGGCCAGTAGTCCACATTTCCTCAACTGATATTAACGTTTTTACACATAATTGAAACCATAAAGGTATGATATAAAAAAAAAATTACGAATCATAATGAAAACATAAAATAATATATACCATATATATATATATAGTTCCATATTAATGGACACCCTGATAGGCGGTAGGATATAATCGAACAATCATTGTTTTGTGGGGTGTTAGTTTTCCATCCAAAGAAACAGTATGTTCTTCACCACTTAGATGGAGGTGCGTGTAATTATAGTTTAAATCCTTCTCATAACAACATCCTAATATATTGAGGATTCTGGTGTTGTTATAAAATAAAATAAAAATAGAGTTTATGGGTTAGATAAGAAAAATAAAATAAAAGAAGTTAAGAGAAACTGTTACCTTTAATTTGGGTAACTTCCCTTGGTTTGAACAAAAAGGACTTCTTGAAGTGCCTTATATCTAAGGTAAGGCTTCTTAGTAGAAGAGAGGTACTTAGGGAGATTAATTGGGAAGAGTTTAGATGGGCCAAAAGGTTTGAGAGGTGTGATGAATTTGTTAGAAATGGTCTCCTTTTATAAGGGGGAGGAGGGGCTCTTTAGGAAAGTGTGAAGATATTATTTTATTTTATAATGATATTCGGTTTCTAAAGGACTAAAAATCATTAGAGTCAAATATAAGATGACTAATGTTCGAAATAAAATCATCCAATAAGAATTGTACAGGTTTTGGATGTTATTTTAATATATATAATCTTCTTTATTTAAATTATTTATTACACAATAATACCAAATATAAGGACCCGGGCTTAAAACATACATAATCTTTAATTAGGTTAATAATTCACATTTTAGGGTCTTTTCAGGTTTAGAGTTTTAGAGAATTAGGTTATAACTATTACATTTCTTTTCAAAAAATTACCAAGTAGAAACTTCTACTCAGTTTCTGTTTTCTTCACCAAACAAAAACTTTTGAAAAAAAGAGTCCTGTCTAGTTCCATGTTTAAGAAATAATCACTTTTCCTTGATAAAATCCTTGACCCTATTCCACATTATGTCCTATGGAAAACATTTCAAAAACATGGGATGAACATAAAAAGCACAGTAAGGGATACACAAAAAAGTAAAACAATTAGTTTTTCAAAACAATATGTAAACCATGAATACTTTAACATAAGTAATAATTTTTACCTTTATGGAGTAGTAAATACTCTTCACTAGATAAAAGATCACAAATTACCCTTTTTTAACCAAAATATTACCATAAAACCCATATAAAGAACACATAACATATAAAGGTAACTTGGGACATAAACATACTTAATTAGAATAACCATAGGGTCCACTTTCACACATATCACTAAATTGAATAGCCATACAGCCAACTTACATACCCAATGAATTGGTGGTTATAACATAACCATCTTTCCCAGTTTATCACGGCACCACCTGTAAAATGTCCAAGTACCATTATAAAATAATAACACATAAAACAAATATAAAGGAAATAAAACATTTACACATTTCAATCACAATATATCACTTAAATATATTGACATAAGAAATATATTATCAAAACCATTTTCAATACCAAAATATGTAAATGAGTATATGGTATTTATTTTCCTTGCAAAAAACATTACGTCTTGTTAAGGAAGCCAAAGAACAAATAATACTCGTGGCAGCAGAAAGGTGGTTGTCACTACTTACGTTAAAAGAAAGATTTTTTTTTCGTTTAGTAAAATTCTTTGTAGAAAATTATTCCATTTGAAAATTCATGGGTGTTTATACAGCGTATAAAAGAAATTCATGTATTAAAAGAAAATATACATCAATGAAAGGATATTAAGACAAAGGCCCTTACCTCGTGTCTGACTTGACCTGTTCGTTCTTTAATATCCTGAATAATAAACTAAACTTAATTTATAATTTCTTAAGAACCCTTTTTATGTTTATTATTTCTTTTACATCACTTATTACCATGTTATAAACATTATGTAATCATTTAATTAAATAAAGTTTGTTTTGTCGATATTTGGTACTTGATTCAAAAATCAACTTCTTATAATTACATGTTGTTCATGTGGTAAAAAGTTCATTATATCCAGAATGATATTCAGTATTTGGATATCATATATATCATATATATTCAGTATATATATGTATTTATAATAGTACAAAACTTTTGTAGGTAAGAAATGAAATGCACCGTTCATGGAGACGGTAAGTCGTACATACGCATGGACGCTACTTTCATTCCTATTTCACATTTTAATAGAATTAAAACATAATGATACAATATTATATCATATATAATATCATTAACCCCATCCTTTATACATCCCACATAAGGTATTAACGAGTCATATCACTTCGAGGGGGCGGTGGTCCACACTTCCTCAAATGAAATTATTGCATTTACCCATAATAGACACCATAAAGGTATAATATAAATGGAAAATACAGAAGCATAAATAAAACATAAAAATAATATATATCATATATAAATAAATTGCCATCATATTGTCCACCATGAGAGGTGGTAGGAGGTAACTGAACAATCATGGTTTCGTGAGGCGTTATTTTTCCATCCACAAAAACATTATGTTCTTCACCCATTAGATGGAGGTGTGTGTAAGTGTAGTTAGAATCCTTATCATAAATACATCCTAGTATATTTAGGATACTGGTTTTGTTATAAAATAAAATATTAGAAATATTTTATTGGTTGTAGAAGTAAAATAAAAGAAAAGAATTTATGAGAAACAGTTACCTTTAATTTGGGTAACTTCCTTTGGTTTGAACCAAAAGGACTACTTGAAGTGCCTTCTACCTAAGGTAAGGATTCTTGGTGGAAGAGAGGGATGTAAGGAGATTAATTGGTCTTGGGGTGGATGATACAAAAGGCATGATATGTGTGAGGAATTGGTTAGAAATGGTCTCCATTTATAAGGGGAGGAGGGGATCTATATGAAAGTGTGAAAATATTATTTTATTATATATTGATATTCAATTTATAAAGGTCCAAAAATCATTAGAGACAAATGCAAGATGGATAATGGTAGAAAAAAATCACCCAATAAGAATTGGACACGTTTTGGATGTTATTTTAATATTTATAATTTTATTTATTTAAATGATTTATTAATGAGGTAAACACTGCATCGTTATTGTGTCCAAAATAATTTAATGTATTCGATGTCTAAAAATTATAAAAAAACTACCATGATGTAGGAAATTTTTTTATCTTTTTAATTAATATTTATAGTTAAAAATATTAATTATATAAAACCATATAAAAAGTAAATTACTAAAAGATATTTGTTTATGTCATTTTTTCCTTTACTTTAAATTAATTAATCTAAAGTGTCATTATCATTCATAAGTGGCTCCAGGGGGTTCCAAAATCGACCCAAGGATGCCCATGGTCCTCCATTACTCATAAAATAAGGTTAAGAAAAGTGTTAAGGTAATTTTGTATTATTATAATATTCGTTTTACCTTGATTTACCCTATTTACCTTCAACCGCGGTAAATAGAAGTCAAAAGTTACTATTCACCAAAAATAATTTTCATCTTATTGAACCACAGATTACTTACTAATAACAACCATGTATGTTGGATTTTCTAAATTCAAGTCACAGTCGTGGTAAAAGTTCATTTAAATGAAAAAGGCAGTTTTTTTAACCACTACTAAGTGGTTTCACTATTCATCAAAAATTGAGGCTTTTCAGAAAAATACCAAACATTCTGCCTAAGCTATATTTCATATTCCAAATTCAAAAATGATGTCTACTTTACCAAATTATTAACAAATAAATTGCATTAATTAATTTAAAATTAATTCCCATTGTTAAAATTAATTCTCATTGTTAAAACAAACAGCATGTTTTTAAGAAACAATAACTATAAAAAGATTGACACTTGTTCATGTCAAAATTCAATGTGAAATTAATTCCAATGGTCAAAATTGGAAAAAATGATAAAAATATATTTTAATTACACTTTAAAACCAATTAAAAATATAATCTAATCATATAAATAAATTAGATTAAAAAGAACTTTTAAATTAAAATACAGTATTTTTCACTAATCAATAAAAAATGAACTTTTTTGGAAAAATTCCAAAACTTTACACAAAGTAAATTTCGATGCCCCATTCCAAAAAATGATTTTATTTGGTCAAATAAGATGTATTAAAGTGACCAAAACTTGATTTAAATAGTGTTCTCCATTAAAAGGCAATAAATCGACCATTTAATGTAAATTATGCTTAAAATTAGATTCATTCACATTTTAAGCCTCTAACATTTATTAGATAAATGAAAATAAATTTAACAAACATGTATAATCATATTTGAGTTAGTTTTGTTTGTTCCCACCCATACAACAACTAGGAGTTAACTTCCATTTAAAATAATATTGTTATATTATTAGTGTACAATGTAACATTTTAAAGAATCCCGTTGTTGCGTATCGGGTATGCTATTGAACATAGAAACCCATTTAATGTAAAATTAATATTTAATTAACAAATACTAATAAATAAAAAAATCTATTATTCTTCATTTACCTTGGATGTTACATCCTTCCCCCCTTTTGGGAATTGCGTCCTCGCAATTTTTATTCACTTATCAAAATAAGTGGAAGTATTTATACCCCATAGCAATTTCATATTCCCACGTTGCCTCTTCAACCATATGGTTTTTCCACAAAACCATTACCTAGTGAATTACCTTATTCCAAAAAACATGCTCTCTATAGTCAAGAATCTGGACTTGTTGTTCTTCATAAGAGAGATTCTCTTCTAACAGAACTACCTCTGGACTCAAAACATGTGATGGATCCGGTATGTACTTTCTCAACATCGAAACATGAAAAAAATTGTGTACCTGGGATAAACATGGAGGTTAAAGACACTCTGTATGCAACTGAACCAAATTTCTCCAAGATTTCATACGGTCTAATGAACCTCAGACTCAACTATCCCTTCATACCAAAATGCATTACACTTTTCCATGGAGAAACTTTGAGAAAGACATGATCACCTACAACAAAAGAAATATCCTTCATCTAGTTATCCGCATAACTTTTCTATCCGCTCTGAGCTGTTCTCATGTGCTTTTGAATCAACTGAACATTATCTACCATCTCTTCTACCAATTCTGGTCCCATCATCTTCCTTTCACCTACTCCATCCCCAAAAGCTGGAGTTCGAAAACGATTTCCATATAATTCGTCAAATGGAGCCATCTGTATATTGGAATGAAAATTGTTATTATATGAAAATTCAACCAAAGAAAGATGGTGGTCCAAACATCCCTAATAATCCATTGAGAAAGCACGTAACATATCCCCCAATGCCTAAATTGTTCGTTCTGATTGCCAATCTGATTGAGGATGAAATGTTGTACTAAAATATAATTCAATACCCTATGACATCTGAAGGCCATTCCAAATGTTATAATTAAACCTGGGATCATGATCAGATACGATGGAGAGGGGAACTCCATGAAACCTGACTATCTCTTTAAAATACAACCGAGCAAGTTGATCTAGTGGTAAAGTATCTCGAATCGGATGGAAATGATCATATTTAGTCAATCGATCCACAATAAACCAGATTGAATTATTACCTCGAGATGTCTTTGGTAATCCCACAAAGAAGTCCATCGATATATTTTACCATTTCCACTCTGGCACTGGTAAATACAGAAGAATCCCTTTCGATAATTTCTGCACTACTTTAACATACTGACAAGTCGAACACTTCTTAGTAAAATCTGCAATATCTCTTTTCATTCCATCGCACCAGTAATACTCCTAAAGATCATTGTACATCTTAGTACAACCAGGATGAACTAAAAATGGAGAATTATGATCTTCACATAAAAAATCGTTCTTCAACTATAAATCTCAAGGCACACATAATCTCTTCCAAAACCTCAAAACACAATCATTATCAATATTAAAATTAGGCAACTTACCCTTCCAAACCAACTCTATATTTTTCTGCAACTCACTGCCTTCTTTATTCGCTTGCTTTATTCTATCTGATAGAGATGATTTCACTGATACCTAAATCAATACAAAAAAATTTCATGCACCAATAACTTCTATTCAAAAATTCAACAAATCAAAAATCAAAGGATCTCATTCCAAACGTATCATGGTTAATGAAGCATTACTTTTTCGACTCAAAGAATCAGCCACTTTATTTGCTTTTCCCAGATGGTAATGGATCGTGGAATCATAATCCTTTATTAATTCCAGCCATCTCCTCTGTCTCATGCTCAATTCTTTCTGAGTGAATATATACTTTAAACTTTTCTAGTCAGTATATATTTCAAATTTTACCACATAAAAATGATGCCTCCAAATTTTAAAATAAAAAACAATTGTAGATAATTCCAAATCATGTGTAAGGTAATTTAACTCCTGAGGTTTCAACTAACGTGAAGCATAAGCGATTACCTGATCATTCTGCAAAAGGACACACCCAAGTCCTTTCAACGAAACATCACCGTAAATAACAAAGTCACCATCTCTAGAAGGCAGTTCCAAAACTAGATCATTCATCAATCTTCTTTTCAATTCCTAAAAACAATCATCACATTATTTTATCCAAATTAAATTAACACCTTTTCGAGTTAACATAGTCATTAAAATAGATAACTGGGAAACATTCTACATGAACCTTTGGTAATAACCATCCAAACCAATAAATCTACGGATCTCGGTTATATTTGTGGGTATTACCCATTCTTCAATAAATTTTTTTTGGAAGGATCAACAGTTATGCAATTTTTTTAGACAATGTGACCAAGGGAAGAAATTTGTTGTAACCAAAACTCACACATGTTGAATTTCTCATAAAGTTTATTTTCTTTTAAGGTTTTCAAGATGACCCTAAAATGACATTCATGCTACTCTTTAATTTTTGAATAAACCAAAATATCATCAACGAACCCAACCACGAACTAATCCAAGAACTCATCGAAAATTCTATTCAAAAGATATATGAATACGACAGGTGAATTTGTTAACCCAAAAGGTACAACTACAAATTCATCATGGCCATATTTTGTATGAAACACGGTCTTCGGAATATCATCTTCCTTTACTTTCAACGGATGGTACCCCGATCCCAAGTCAATATTCAAAAAATACTAAGCTCCATGGATCTGATCAAACAAATCATCGATATAAGGAAAATGATACTTTTTCTTAACAGTGATGTTATTCAATGCTCTATAATCAATGGGAAGTCTCATTGAACCATCTTTCTTTTCAACAAACAAGATAAGAGCACCCAATGGTGATGTGTTAGGTCGAACGAAACCTTTATCTAATCACTCCTGTAATTGCTTCTTTAACTCTAAAAGTTCAATTTGAGCCATTCGATATGGGGTTCTGAAATTGGGTTAGCATCCGGAACGAAGTCAACAATAAATTCAACCTCCTGATCAGGTATAATACCAAGAAACTCATCAGGAAAAAGATCAAGATACTCATTTACCACTGGCACATCATTAATCTGAACAGTTCCTTTATTTTCAACAATATGTGCAAGGTAAAATTCATTTACATATTTTACCAGTTTCTCAGCTTCCTGGTATATTATCAGAATCAAGGGTTCATTTTTGTACAAAAACTGTAAATATTTCTGAAAAGAAACCTCTTTAGCTCTGTAGTCAATCTTAGCATGATAAAAATAAATCCAATCCACGCCCAAAATAGAATCAAACTCTACTAGAGGAAAAACAATAAGGATTGTAGGTAGATTCTTTCCGCACAAAAGGACATGAATGATCTTATGTTTTCTTTTTGTCTCAACATTTTCTCTAGGTTTTTTTACAATAAATTTATGATTCATATCTTATTATGGAATTCCCAATTTACAAGAAAACTTCTCAGAAATGAATGATTGTGTAGACCCTGAATCAAAGAACACATTGGCATAATATGAACAAACAAAGAGTGTACCTGATACTACTTCATTCGATGGCCCAAACTGAAGTAGTTGTAAAGGATTTCACCACCCTTTTTATCTTGTATTCTGGATGCTTTCCCTCAGTTGAGTTCTTCGCTAGACACTCATTTTTATAATTACCCATTTCATTACACATAAAACATCTTACCGATGGCTTTTAATTTCATGATTGATCATCTTCGTTACAGTTATGAGCAATATGACCAGACTTACCGCATCGGAATCAACATCTAGACATTAATAAATATTTTCCAGGATGCTTTTTACCTCACTTCTCACAAGTTGGATATTTAATTTTCTTACCTCCAGGATTCTTTGATGAATTCTTTCTCTTTTCCTACCAACTTAACCTCTTATTTTGTTGTTTTTCAAAGAACACCTGATCATCTATAAACTAAATTTCCACCTTCTCCGCACATTGATAAAGTTTTTCATAACTTTTGAACTCACGGGAGGCCAAAACTATTCAATATTGTGGATTCATTCCTATGTAAAATTGATTTATCTTACTATCAATATCTCAGATAATATTTGGTGCATACCATGCCAGTCGAGTGAAATCTACTTCATAAGCATACACTAAGTCATCCACCTTCCTCAAATCCAGGAATTGTTTTTCCATCCTAAGATGAACAACCTTAGGAAAGTATTTCTCAAGAAACATACCTTTGAATTCATCCCAATCAAGATAATCAATCTCCTCACTATCCCAAATATTTTTCACCATCGACCACTAATAATCACCTTCACCTTCAAAATGGTAAACAAAAAAACTAACCTTTTGATGTTCTGAACAACCCATAACATCGAGAAACTTTTCCGGTGCTTTAATCCTCCCATCAGCTAGCATAGGGTCAGATGACCCTTGAATGATGGGGGATGTTACCTCATGAAATTCTCCTCTGCTGACATGTTCCTTTGAGATTGATCTATCTGATCTCGTGCATGGATACCGCCCCCATTTATAGCCTGAGTCAACAATTACATCACTGTAACAAACTATTTAGTTCTGATTCTGACCATCTCAGGTTGCTGATTTGGAAGGTTGTCTTCCTCTTGATGTCGTCCCAACATAGTTGTCCTGTTTACTCTATGGAAAACCATTATGAACACAGATGTAATAGTTACCCAGAGTCGGTGTATTATTACCTAACATTGGCATGATATGAGGAAATCATGTCCCGAAAGACCGATCATTTTATTAGCAATGGAAATACTTGATAAATTCATAATTATTACATTACATTATAAAATGAAAAACAAAAACAACATTGTTTCCATAGACCACACTCATATCCCCTCAGACTATCCCTGGAGGTCAGTCATAAAATACTTCTTCACATCCTGAGAAAATGAAACATTAGAAAGGGGTGAAATCAAACACTCAGTAAGAGTAAGCAATATAGCGGAAGATAAAATAAACATTAGGCAAGATGATTAATTGAAAACGCATGCCTTTACAAATAATTAACATGAACACTTTATGGCAGGTATATGAAATGAGTAAATAATTCCATAATAAAACATAATCATGGGTATTATACTAGTCAAATAACCACATGAAATGTCAATATCTAATCTCATAATGATGGAATGCATAATGTCGGACATCATAACCACATAGTCAAGGCCTCATGCCAATACTACAAATAAGATTTCGTCAGGGCCTTGTGCCAAGACAGTAGTTTATCTCATGAGACCTACCAATGCGTCAAGGAGTTATAGCGGGCTCCACCCGTCACTTAATAATTCCAATACATTCCTCATATGAAAATTTTGAAATATAACGTAAACATTTATATTAAAACTAGCATACGAAATGTCAATAATTTATCCACAAACCATGAATGGTATAAAAATAGCATATCCACAGTCAAACAAAACTCATTCAATACAATATGGAAGATTTTATTATTATATACTAACCTCAATAGAGAATAATGAAGTATATTAACATAGATGAAAATAATCATCCAAACTATTTGAGAGAAATATCCCCCTTTTTATTGAAATCGTTTAAAAGTATCACAATTTATAAAGGTAGTCATTTAAAAGGGATTTTTGAATCAAATTTTCCCATAACACTTTTAAACTTTTAAAACGAATTTTAATTTTAAAAAATTAATTTCCATATAAATAAATCCATAAAACCATTTTTAAAACATGGAAATTAAGGAGAAATATTTCGAATAATAAATATTTAAAACATTTAAAATGATATTTTAGTTAGAGTTCCTAACCATAACAGAGACACTTGAATAAAAATAATTGAGGTAATAAAAACTTCATAATATCATGAGAATAAAGACATTCATGGTATACTTTGTTAAAGTATATTATATACACCATATAAAAGTTAATTGGTGTATAACAACAAAGAAGTCTCAATGGAATGCAAATTGAGATGAAATCTCTTATAAAGACCGTATCCATAGGTTAAGGATAAATCAATGACATAATTATGATTGAAAAATATAAATACACTAAATATGATTGGATATTCAGTGTAAATCAATCAGTGGACATTTACACTTATTCTTTTAAAAACAACACCAATGAATTGGATGTTTAACTCAATAAATGGAGATTGAGTTAAAATTAATCTTATCAAGTTCATATCGATGACTTGAGAATTTATCAATGGAGTGATTATGTGTATAAAAATTATATCCATAGAACGGGGAGTGAAAATTACTACACAAATATTAAATACCAATTCCACACATAATCGTGGAGTAAAATTATCAATGAAGTATGCATAAAGCCCAATGAGTGGAAATTGAAATTTTAAATTCCCTTACCGATTTGGTAACATATGAAAAATACAACCCATGAAAGAAGTATCATAAAATGAAGATGTAAAAACCCATAAATTAAATTATATTATAAATTGAATACAATCATGGGCAGTACATACTCAACACAAAAGGAAATAGTGGCCAATATAGCATGAATCTCACGAAAATTAAAGTGAGATGAGAAACCCTTACTTTGTTTTAATCAATCGAGTCATATAAACAAAAGTTAATATCCAAAAAATTAATCATATAATAACATGAATATAATGGGAATAATTATAATATATTTCAAATGGCAGTACACAATACACCACATGCAATGTATAAGTGGCGAACAATGGAAATCTCACAGAATTAAAAGTGAGATAAGAAATATCCTTACATCAAGTCCGACTTGACTTTTATGTTCCTTGTTCTTCCTGAATAATAAACATAAATTAATTTATACTTGGTTAAGAACATTTTTCAAGTTTATTATTCATTTTATATCACTTATTACATTGTTATAACAATTATTTAATTATTTGAGTTCATATTGGATATTTTATCGATGTTCGGAACATGAGTCAAAAATGAACTTGTTATAATTACATATTTTCCATGTGGTAAAACGTCCATTATCTCCAGAATGATATACATGATTTAGCTATCATATGTATATTATATATCCAGTATATATATCTATTTATAACAGTACATAACATTTGGAGATAATAAATGAAATGTAAAACATTTAACAAACATAGATAATCATTTTGTAACCAAAAGATTACCATAATCTTGAATTAGGTTAATAAGTCACATTTAAGATATTTTTAGGTTTATATTTTTAGATAATTAGGTCATAACTATTAAATTTATTTTCAAAAAATTACAAATTAGAAACTTCAACTTTGTTTCCATTTTTTCCACAAAACAAAAACTCTTGAAAAAAAGAGTCATGTCTAGTTCCATGTTTAAGACATCATGACTTCTCCTTGATCTCATCCTTGACCCTATTCCACATTATGTATTATGAAAAACATTTCAAAAACATGATATGAGCATAAAAATCTCAGTAAGATATACACAAAGATGGAAAACTATTAGTTTTTCAAAACAATAAGTAAACCATGAATACTTTACCATAAGTAATACTTTTCACCAATATATAGTAGTAAATACTATTCCCTAAATAAAAGATCACTACTTACCCTTTTGTAACAAAAATATTACTATAAAACCCATATAAAGAACACATAACATATAAAGGTAACTTGGGGCATAAACATACTTAAATGGAATAACCATACGGTCGACTTCCACAAATATCACTAAATGGAATAGCCATACGGCGGACTTCCATACTAAATGCATTGGAGGTTCTAACGTAACCACTCATCCTGGTTTATAATGGCTCCACCCATCATTTGATTTATCACGTAACAACCCATCTAATGTCTAAGTACCATTATAAAATCATAACACATAAAACAAATATAATGGAAAGAAAAGACTTCCACATTTAAAACCCATTATATCACTTAAATATATTGACATAAAAAATCCATTATAAAAACCATTTTCAATACCAATATACATAAAATATTATATGGTATTTATTTTCCTTGAAAAACATTATGGCTAGTTAAGGAAGCCAAAGACTAGATAATACTCATGGTGGTAGAAAGGTATTTGTCACCACTTACGTTAAAAGAAACATTCCTTTTTGTCGTTTAGAATAACGATTCGTAGAAAAATATTCCCTTTGAAAAAACAAGGGTTTTTATACAGAGTATAAATGAAATTCGAGTATTAAAACAAAATATGCCTTAGTGAAAGGATATTGAGATGAAGTCCCTTACCTCGTGTCTAACTTGACCCGTTTGTTCTTTAATCTCATGAATATTAAACTAAAGTTAATTTCTACTTTCTTAAGAACTATTTTCAAGTTTATTATTCCTTTTACATCACTTATTTCCATGTTATAAATATTATTTAATCATTTAAGTTAATAACGTTCGTTTTGTCGATATTTGGTACTTGAGTCAAAAATGAACTTCTTATAATTACATGTTGTTCATGTGGTCAAAAGTTTATTATATCCAGAATTATATTTATGATTTGGATATCAAATATATCATATATATTCAGAATATATTTTTATTTATAATAGTACATAACATTTTTATGTAAGAAATGAAAAGCACCGTTCTAGGAGACGGTAAGCCATATGTACGCATGAACGCTACTTTCATTTCTATTTCGCATTTTAAAACAATTAAAACATAATAATACATAGTTATATTATAATTCCAGTATAATATCATATATAATATCAGTAACTCCATCCTTTATACTTCCCACATATGGCATTAAGGAGTCATATCACTTTGAGGGGGGTGGTAGTCCGCACTTACGCAAATGAAATTATCGCATTTACCCATAATGGAAACCATAAATATATAATATAAATGGAAAATAAAAAAGATTAAATAAAACATAAAAATAATATATATCATATATAAATACAGTTCCATCATAATGGAAACCATGAGTGGCGGTGGGAGGTAGTTGAATAATAATCGTTTTTTGAGAAGTTAGTTTTCCATCCACAGAAACATTATGTTCTTCACCCATTAGATGGAGGTGTGTGTACATGTAGTTTGAATTCTTCTCAAAACAACATCCTAGTATATTGGGGATACTGTTTTTGTTATAAAATAAATTAATAAAAAGAGTTTAGGGGTTGGAGAAGTAAAATAAAATAAAAGAAGTTATGAGAAACTGTTGCCTTATATTTGGGTAACTTCCTTTGGTTTAAACCAAAAGGACTTCTTGAAGTGCTTTCTACATAAGGTAAGGCATATAGGTGGAAGATAGGGATGTAGGGAGCTTAATTGGTCAGATTAAGGATGAGCCAAAAGGATTCATAGGTGTGAGTAATTGGTTACCAATGGTCTCCTTTTATAAGGGGGAGGAGGGGCTCTTTAGGAATGTGTGAAAATATTATTTCATTATATAATGATATTCAGTTTCGAATGGTCCAAAAATAATAGAGTCAAATATATGACGACTCATGGTAGAAATAATGTCATTCAATAATAATTCAATATGTTTTGGATGTTATTTTAATATTTATAATCTTATTTATTTAAATGATTTATTAATGAGGTAAACACTACGTCATTATTGTGCCATAAATAATTTAATTTATTCGATGTCTAAAAATTATAAAAATAATACCATGATATAAGAAATATTTTTATATTTCAATTTTATTTTATTTTCAAAACGATTACTTATATAAAACCATATAAAAATTAAATTACTAATAGATATCTGTTTATGTCATTTTTGCCTTTACATTAAATTAATTTTTCTAAAGTGTCATTATCAATCATAAGTGGCTCCATGGGGTCCCCAAATTGACCCAAGGATGAAAATGGTAGACCATTACTCATAAACTTAGGTTAGGACAAGTGTTACAATAATTTTGAATTATTTTAATACTCTTTTTACCTTGAAGTTCCCTATTTTCCTTTAACCGCGGTAAATTAAAGTCAAAATTTACTATTCACAAAAAATTATTTTCCTCTTATTGAACAAAATTTTACTTAATAATATAAACCATGTATGTTGGATTTTCTAAATTCAATTCACAGATGTGGTAAAATGACATTTGAATGAAAAAGTGAGTTTTTTTAACTACTACTAAGTGGTTTCACTATTCATCAAAAATTGAAGTTTTTCAAAAAAATTCCAACAATTCAGCCTAATATATATTTGATATTCAGAATTATAAAATTATGTCTATTTTACAAAATTATAAACATAGAAGTTGCATTAATTAATTAAAAATGATTTTCTGTTGTTAAAACAAATAGCATGTTTTTAAGAAACAATAACTATCAAAAGATTGTCACTTGTTCATGTCCAAATTCAAAGTGAAATCAATTACAATGATCAACATTGGATTAAATGGTAAAAATATATTCTAATTAAAATTTAAATCTAATTAAAAATAAATTCTAACCAGATAAATAAATTAGATTAAAAATCACTTTTGAATTAAAATACAGTAGTTTCACAATTCGTTAAAAAAATGAACTTTATCGGAAAAAATCCAAAAATTTACACAAAGTAAATTTTGATTTACCCATTATATAGAAGGATTTTATTTGTTCAAATAGAATGTATTAAATTGACCAAAAATATATTTAATGAGGGTTCACCATTAAAAGGATATAAATCAACCATTTAATGTAAATTATGCTTAAAATTAGATTAATTAACATTTTAAGCCTCTAAATTTATTAGATAAATGTAAATACATTTAAAAAATATGTATAATCATATTGTAGTTAGTTTTTCTCATTCCCACCAATACAATGGCTATGATTTCACATCCATTTAAAATAACAATACTATATTATTTGTGTGCAATGTATGATTTTAATGAAACCCATTGTTGCATATCAGGTACACTATCTAAAATAGAAACCCTTTTAATGTAAAAAATTAATATTTAATTCAAAAATATTAATAAATAGAAAAATATCTTATGCTTCATTTACTTGGGATGTTACATCTTTCTCCCATTTTGGAAATTGCGTCCTCGCAATTTTTATTCACTTATCAAAATAAGTGTTGGTATTTATCCCTCATAGCATTTTCAAATTTCTATGTTGCCTATTCAACCAAATGGTTTTCCAACAAAACCTTTACCTATTGAATTACCTTATTCTGCAAAACATTCTCTCTACGGTCAAGAATCTGGAATGTTTGTTCTTTATAAGAGATATTCTCTTCCAACTGAACTACCTCTAGGCTCAGAACATGTAATAGATCTGGTATATACTTTCTCAACATCAAAACATGAAAAACATAGTGTACCTAGGATAAACATGGAGGAAAAGACACTATGTATGCAACTAATCCAACTTTCTCCATGATTTCATAAGGTCCAATGAACCTCAAACTCAACTTTCCCTTCATAACAAAATGCATTACACTTTTCCATAGAGAGAATTTGAGAAAGACATGATCACATACCTCAAAAGAAATATCCTTCCTCTGGTTATCCACATAACTTTTCTGTCTGCTCGGAGTTGTTCTCATGTGCTTCTGAATCAACTGAACTTTCTCTACCATCTCTTCTACCAATTCTGGTCCCATCAGCTTCCCTTCAACTACTTCATCCCAAAAAGCTGCAGTTTGACAACGCTTTCCATATAATTCCTCAAATGGATCCATCTGTTTACTGGAATGAAAACTGTTATTACATGAAAATTCAACCAAAGAAAGATGTTGGTCCCAACTTCCTTGATAATCCATCGAGGAATTGCGTAACATATCCTCTAATGTCTGAATTATTCATTCTGATTTCCCATCTGATTGAGGATGAAAAGTTGTACTAAAATTTAATTCAGTACCCAAAGACTTCTGAATCAACTGAACTTTCTCTACCATCTCTTCTACTAATTCTGGTCCCATAAGATTATTTTCTTACCTATAATTTTTAATCACATTACATATACAAAGACCATAATATATCTTCAACACAAAAAATCTAACCCATTAACCCCACGGCTATCATTAATAAAACAATTGGAAGACCACCGAGAAACACAATGATGTTGATCGGGTAGTTCTCATCAGTTGGATCTGATAGAAGCACAAAATTTATAGCAAGAACGATAGAAATGAAACTAAAAATAATAGCAACATATAAAACCATTTTTAAAAGAAATGGTGTGAGTGTCACGTTATTGTTTTCTGAGTGTTTGAACGACCCTTAGGCATTGATATTTATAGAGTTTACTTATCCGACCATTATAAGAACAATCCGTTATAAGTTTTAAATTAAAAATTAGAAATGGAGTATGATAATCATTGATATGAAATAAATAAAAATAAACATATAGAAACAATATTTATTTGAATTTTATTTTGCAATAAACAATGTTTAAAAATATTAAATAAATTATTCTATGAGTAAAAAATGTTTTAGATATTAAAAACACATAAATTTTGGAGATTTATGAATATATTACTATTACATGTCTTATTAAGATATTAATATGTGGAATATATATATATATATATATAACAAAATGAATTTAATAAATAAATAAAGAAATATATAAATCAATAATTATTTAATACTGACAAAAATATAATATGAAAATGTATCATTATCATCATTCTTATTTTAACATATATAAAGGTATTGTTATAAACATATGTATATATATATGGAGATTAATTTGAAAATTAAATGTATTATATGATAAATCATTAAAAACAAAATGAATAATAAAAAAATGAAACGAAAGAATCATGAAATCAGGATTTATAGAAATAGAGGCTTGATCTTCAGGGGAGTCTAGCGCAGAGGGTTTCTTGGGCAGTCACGTGGTGAGTCCGAGTGTTGGGTTCGTCTGTGGAGTCAAATGGAAGAATCAGACTAAACTGAGCATGGAAATTCTGTTTTTCGATGAGGCTGGGTGATGGTTCGTGGAGGTTGAATGAGGTTTACACGGAGAAGGAAGAGATACATACCGAGTACGGCAGTGCTGTTTTTTTTAGGTCAAGTTTGAGTCTGATCTACATTTGGATTGAGTTCTAAGGCCATCACATACTCGATCTGATTCACATTTAAGCATCAGAACCAGGTTTGGGAAACATGATCCTCGATTTGAAGATCTACCTCATGATGTAGGTTTTATTTATTCATTTTTGTGTTATCTGAATCTCATTTATGATTTGTTTTAGGGTGTAATAAGTTCTGATTTGTCTATATCTTCATTTTTCTCAAGAAATTGACACCTGCTATGAATTTATTATCCTATTTCAACATCTTCTTATTATAGATTTCTTATATCTGCATGTATGATTATTTTATAATCAAATCTTATCTTATATCAGTGAATTAATTTCTCTGTTTGTCCTCTTGTTTGATGTTTCCTTCTTCGGATGTCATCATAGTCATTTTCATTCATTTTTTTATATTTCATTCACTATCTCTATTTAATTTTTGTTCGAATCTGTTTATTTTATGCATGAATTCAGTTTTGAGTCTTTTTATTTTAAATGATGGATGTTGGAAACGTGATTAGTTCATTGAATTTGCTACCTCAATATTTTAAGATCTTACTTTGGTGTTGTACGGTCTATAATATATATATATATATGTCAATGTAAGTATAAATAAAATATGTAAAATCGTACAGTGAGATTCATTACTATATATTTGTGTATCAGTTGGCCTCTACACTGCATTGTCTATCGAGGCATAAGGCAGTGATGTTGTTTTGTTTATTCTTTGTTTTTCATTGAGAAAAGTGCGGTAAAGGTGGTAGTGGCATTTGATGCAGTGTAATATGAAAAAAATAAGTCTTCGTCTGCAAATAATGAGTAAGGGACTTACTTAAAATTTTATTTCAAATCCATTATTATTTCATTATGGTTTTTCATTTATTTAACTTATGTTTAATTTATTAAAATTATGTTTGGTGTAAGGAATTATGTATCATTAAATGATTTTTATTCAATTCCATATTATTGTTTTTGGTAAGGGATAAATATTTATTTCAAAACATTTATTTATTTAACTTCTTATATTTTTAAGGAAACATTTCATTTACTCTAAATTATATTTCCTTTAAAAATAATTACATTTATTAAGATTTATAGTTGTGTGTAATATTTATTTCCATGTCAATGTTTAATTGAACTCATATATTTATAGGAGATCATTTTATTAGAACGACTTGTGTTATATGACATTAAATCAAATATATTAGTCTAGGATTCATTTTATTTAATTATTCTTGAGTTTGAATTTTATGTTTGGGTAAGGGATCTTTTTTTAATTATTTATGTCAAATTATAATATCTATTTTCTAGTATTGTGCAAGTCATTTCATTTACTTAAATTATGGTTTTATGGGTTTGTTTTTATTAATCAAATTTTCTTTCTAAAATATGTGCATATATGTGTGTTTATATATGTGTCAAACATGATTAGTAGTTTGAATAAGATATGAATTTCAGAAATACATCATGTCATATTCATGTCATGCACAAATCATTTTTATGGCCAAATATTGACGATTTTCTATTTTCAATTCATACATGTATCAGCACATATAATTATACACATATACCTGTGAGCATTGAATAAAATTTACATGAATGAATTTTAGGGGATTCATGAAATGAAATTTTAAATATGTGATTTCTAAATAATCTCCCATATTCATGGTTTGTGTAGCATGATATTTGGTCATACCAAGTTGAACATATAATTTCCTATAAATAATAGTGTTTATATATTTATATATATATATATTTATAAATAAAATTGAACACATTTTTCCTAAGTATCAATATAAATATATTTTCAATGCTAAAACACCAGTGAAAATTATATGTATATAAGGAAAGATAAGAAAATTTTGTTTTATAAAAACCAGCACATGAACTTTGTAAATATGATAGGGACTAGGATAGTCAATCCATACCTTAAGTGGGTAGGCCCAATATAGCCTTAAAAGTTATGAGTGACCTTAGTAGTTTTGTTTTTAAGATTTTGCTTAATATTTTCAATCGAATCACTAGATTAATTTAAAAGTGTTTTCAAAGTATAATTATTTTTCAAAGAATTATTTTATAAATGTATTTCAATTTAAACATTTCAAATGTGTTATCAAAGTAATATTTTTAAAATGGATTTATCAATGGTTTTCAAAACTCCTTACTGGGCAATTGAATGCCTACCATTTTATTTTAAAAATGATTTTCACAGGTATATTAAGAGATTATTTATAGATGTCATCACTTCTGGAGATAACGCACGTGGAAGCATAGTGGAATTTTTTTTATTTTATTTCAACTCTGATAAATGTAAGGTACTATCTAATCCTCTAGAACCTAGACCGGTAAAAGATCCTCATTTGCAGAATGTTTATTAAAGTTTGGAAAGTTCTTCCAATGCGGTAATTCATGTCATATTGCTCGTAACTGTAAGGAAGATGATCAAGCATTCAATGAAAATCCATCGGTAAGATGTTTTAAGTGTAATGAAATGGGTCATTATGAAAATTAGTGGTGATAGAAGCACTCAACTGTGGGAAAGAATCCAGACTACAAGAAAAATCGTTTGTTGAAATCATTTGCAACTACTTCAGAAGAAGTTGTGCCATCGAATGAAGTAGTATCTGGTACACTTTTTGTTTGTTCAGATTATGCCAATGTGTTGTTTTATTAACAGTCTACACACTCTTTCATTTCTGAGATGTTTTCTTGTAAATTTGGAATTCCATATCAAGATATGAATCCTGAACTTGTGGTAAAAACACCTGGAGGAAATCTTGAGACAAAAACTAAACATAAGAACTTCCTTTCCTTTTGTGTGGAAAGAATCTACCTGCAAACCTTATTGTTTTTCCTCTAGTAGAAATTGTTGTTATTTTGGGCATGTATTGGCTTTATTTTTATCATTCTAAGATTAAATCCAGATCTAAAGAGGTTTCTTTTCAAATTGTTTTATAGTTTGTGTACAATAATGAACCCTTTCTTTTGATTAAATGTGAGGAAGCTGAGAAACTAGTAAAATATGGAAATGAATGTTACCTTGCAAATATTGTTGAAAATAAAGGAACTGTTCAGATTAAAGATGTGATAGTGGTAAATAAGTATCTTGATGTAGTTCCTAATGAGTTTCCTGGTATTATACATGATTGGGAAGTTGAATTTACTGTTTACTTAGTTCCTGATGTTAAGCCAATTTCAAAAACCCATTATCGAATGACTCAAATTGAACATTTAGAGTAAAAGAATAAATTACAGGAGTTATTAGATAAAGGTTTCCTTCGACCTAGCACATCACCATGGGTTGATACTGTATTGTTTGTCAAAAAGAAATTTGGTTCAACGAGATATTGCATTGATTATAGAGCATCAAATAACATCACTATTAAGAATAAGTATCCTTTTCCTCATATCGATGATTTGTTTGATTAGTTCTAGGGAGCTCAGTATTTTTCGACAATTGACTTGAGATTGGGGTACCATAAATTGAATGTAAAGGAAGAAAACATTAATAATACCACATCTCATACAAGATATGTCCATTATGAATTTGTAGTTATTCCTTTTGGGATAACCAATTCACCTACTGTATTCATGGATCTTATGAATAGAATTTTCTGTGAGTTCTTTGATATGTTTGTGGTTGTGTTCATTGATGCTATTTTGGTTTATTCAAAAATTAAATAGGAGCCTGAAATTCATTTAAGGGTCATCTTGAAAACCTTAAAAGAAATAAACTTTATGGGAAATTCAGCAAGTGTGAGTTTTGGTTACAACAAATTTCATTACGTGGTCATATTCTTTCAAAAAATGGCATAACTATTGATCCTACTAAAACAAAAGTTGTTGAAGAATGGAAAAGACCCACACATATAACTGAGTTCCATATTTTTCATGGTTTGGAAGGTTGTTACTGAATTTTCGTTGAGAATTTTTCATTTTTATCTAGTCCAATGACTTTGTTAACTCGAAAAGGTGTTAATTTCATTTGGACAAAAGAATGTGATGATTTTTTTCAGGAATTGAAAAGAAGATTGGTGAATGCTCCAGTTTTTTCACTTCCTTCCAGAAATGGTGAGTTTGTTTTTTACAGGGATGCTTCATTTAAAGAACATGGATGTGTCCTTATGAATAATGATCATGTAATTGTTTATGCTTTACATTAGTTGAAACCTCATGAGTTAAATTCCCCTACACATGATTTTGAATTAGCTTCTATTTTTTTTTCTTTAAAAATTTAGAGGCATAATTTGTATGGAGTAAAATGAGAAATATATATCGACCACTAAAGTTTAAAGTATAAATTCACACAGAAAGAATTGAACATAAGATAGAGGATTTGGCTAGAATTAATCCAGGATTATTATTGCACGATCCCTTACCATCCGGGAAAAGCAAATAAAGTGGATGATGCTTCGAGTCTAAAAAGTAATGATTCATTAACCATGCTATGTTTGGAACAAGATACTTTGGTTTTTGATTTGATGAATTTTGGCATAGAAGTTGTTGGTGTAGGAAATTATTCTGTTCTGTTTCAGGTATCAGTGAAATCATCTCTATCAGAAATAATAAAGCAAGTTTTGAAAGAAGACAGTGAGTTGCAGAAAAAGGTAGAGTTGGTTCAGAAGGGTAGGTTGCCTGATTTTAACGTTGATAATGATTGTGTTTTGAGGTTTGGGAAGAGATTATGTGTTCCCTCTAATTCACAGTTGAAGAATGAGTTATTATGTGAAGCTCATACTTATCCGTTTTCAGTTCATCCTAGTAGTACTAAGATGTACAGAGATCTTTGAGAGTATTACTGGTGGGATGGAATAAAAAGAGATATTTCTGATTTTACTATGAAGTGTTTGACTTGTCAGCAAGTTAAAGCAGAGCGAAAATCACAAAAAGGGATTCTTCACTCTTTACCAGTGCTAGAGTGGAAATGGGAAAATATATCCATGGAATTTATTATAGGATTATAGAAGGCATCTCAAGGTAATAATGCAATCTGGGTTACTGTTGATCGGTTGACAAAATCTGCTCATTTTCATCATATTCAAGATACTTTGTCTCTAGATCAACTTGCTCCGTTTTATGTTAATGTGATAGTCAGGTTGCATATAGTTCCCCTCTCTATTGTATCTGATCCTGATCCCAGGTTTACTTATAACTTTTAGAAAGGCCTTCAGAAGACGTCAGGTACTGAATTAAATTTTAGTGTAGCTTTTCACCCTCAATTAGATGGGAAATCAGAACGAACAATTCAGACATTGGATGATATGTTAGGTGATCATGTCTTTCTCAAAGTTTATCCATGGAAAAGTCTATTGCGTTTTGGTATGAAGGGAAATTTGAGTCTGAGGTTCATTGGTCCTTATGAAATCTTGGAGAAAGTTGGATCAGTTGCATACAGAGTGTCTTTAACCTCCAAGTTTATCCCAGGTACACAATTTTTTTCATGTTTCGGTGTTGAGAAAGTATATACCACATCTATCGCATGTTTTGAGCCCAGAGGTAGTTCATTTGGAAGAGAATCTCTCTTATGAAGAACAACCAGTCTAGATTCCTGACCGTAGAGAGAATGTTTTTCAGAATAAGGTAATTCAACAGGTAAAGGTTTTGTGAAAAAACCATAAAGTTTAAGAGGCAACATTGGAATCTAAAAATTCTATTAGGGATAAACACCCCCACTTATTTTGATAAGTGAATAAAAATTGCGAGGATGCAATTTCCAAAAGGGGGAAGGATATAACATCCCAGTTAAGTGAAGAATAAGATATTTTCATATTTATTAATATTTTTGAATTAAATATTAATTTTACTTTAAAAGGGTTTCTATGTTCGATAGCGTACCAAATACCCAACAACGAGTTTCTTTAAAATCTTATGTTGTATACTAATAATATAATATTATTATTTTAAATTGATGTTAACTCCCAGCCATTATATTGGAGGGAATGAAAAAAACTAACTACTATATTATTATACATGTTTGTTAAATGTATTTACATTTATCCAATAAAATTTAGAGGCTTAAAATGTTAATGAACCTAATTTTTAGCATAATTTACATTAAATGGTTGATTTACTTGATTTTAATGGAGAACCCTCTTTAAATAAAGTTTTGGTAAATTTAATAAATTCTATTTGACCAAATAAAATCCTTCTTTAGAATGGAGACATAAAAAATTACTTTGTGTAAATTTTTGGAATTTTTCCGATAAAGTATATTTGTTTAATGAATAGTGAAAATACTATATTTTATTTCAAAAGTGCATTTTAGTATAATTTATTTATATGGTTAGATTATATTTTTAATTGGTTTTACGTGTAATTATAATATATTATTTACCCTTTAATCCAATGTTGATCATTGGAATTAATTTCACATTGAATTTGGACACGAACAAGTGTCAATCTTTTGATAGTTATTGTTTCTTAAAAACATGCTATTTGTTTTAACAAAAGGAATTGATTTTAAATTAATTAATGAAACTTCTATGTTTAGAATTTGGTAAAATAGGCATCATGTTTTAATTCCAAATATCAAATATAGATTTGTCTGAATTTTTGGTATTTTTCTGAAAAACTTCAATTTTTGATGAATAGTGAAACCACTTAGTAGTAGTTAAAAAACTGACTTTTTCATTTAAATAAAATTTTACCACTTCAGTGAATTGAATTTCGAAAATCCTTAATACATGGTTGTTCTTAGTAAGTAAAATTTGGTTCAATAAGATGAAAATAATTTTTGGTGAATAGTAACTTTTGACTTTTATTAACTGTGGTTAAGGTAAATGTGGTAATTCAAGGTAAAAAGAATATTATAATAAGTACAAATTACCATAACACTTGTCATAAACTTATTTTATGAGTAATGGAGGACCATGGTCATCCTTGGGTCGATATGGGGACCCCATGGAGCCACTTATGGATGATAATGACACTTTAGATTAATTAATTTAAAGTAAAGGCAATAATGACATAAACAAATATCTTTTCGTAAATTAATTTTTATATGGTGTTATATAAGTAATTATTTTGAATATAAATTTTAATTGGAAATATAAAACTATTTCCTACATCATTGAATTTTTTATAATTTTTTGACTTCAAATAAATTAAATTATTTATGACACAATAATGATGCAGTGTTTACCTCATTAATAAATCATTTAAATAAATAAGATTATAAATATAAAAAAACATCCCAAGAATGTTCAATTATTATTGGATGATTTTATTTCAACCATGATTTATCTTATCTTCAACCCTAATTATTTTTGGACCTTTAGAAACTGAACATCATTATATAATAAAATAATATTTTTACACTTTCCTAAAGAGACCCTCCTCCCCCTTATAAAAGGAGACCATTTATATCCAATTCCTCACACCTCTCAAGACTTTTGGATTATCAAAACTATACCAGATTAATCTCCCTACATCCCTCGCTTCCATCTAGATGCATTATCTTAGGCAGAAGGCATTTCAAGAAATCCTTCTGGTTAAAACCAAAGAAAGTTACCCAAATTAAAGGCAACTACTTCTCTTAGCTTCTTTTCTTTTATTTTACTTCTCCAACCCCAAAACTCTTTTTATTATTTTATTATATAACAACAACATTATCCTCAATATACTAGGATGTTTTTATGAGAAGTATTTGAACTACACTTACACACACCTCCATCTAAGGGGTGATGAACATAATGTTTCTATGGATGGAAAACTAACGCATCACAAAATGATGATTGTTCAATTACCTCCTACTGCCTCTCATGGTGGACATTATAATGGAACTATATTTATATATGATATATATATTATGTTTATGTTTTATTTATTCTTTTGTATTTTCCATTTATATTATACATTTATCATTTCCATTATGGGTAAACTCCATAATTTCATTTGATAAAGTGCGGACCACCACCCCCTCAAAGTGATATGACTCGTTAATGCCTTCTGTGGGATTTATAAATGATGGAGGTAATGATATTATAGATGATATTATACTTTAATTATAATATAACTATGTATAATTATGTTTTAATTCACTTAAAATGTGAAATAGAAATGAAAGTAGCGTTCATGCGTACGTACGGCTTACCGTCTCCATGAACGATGCATTTCTTTTCATACCTAAAAATGTTATAAAATATTATAAATACATTTATATATTGAATATATATTATATCTAAATCATGAATATCTTTCTGGATATAGTGATCTTTTTACCACATTAACAACATGTCATTATAAGAAGTTCATTTTTGACTCAAGTACCAAATATCGACAAAACGAACATTATTATCCTAAATGATTACATAATGTTTATAACAAGGTAATAAGTGATTTAAAAGGAATAATATACTTGAAAAATGTTCTTAAGAAAGTTTAAATTAACTTTATTTTATTATTCAGAAGATTAAAGAATAAACGGGTCAAGTCAGACACAATGTAAGGGACTTCGTCTCAATCTCCTTTCATTGAGGCATATTTTGTTTTAATACACAACTTTGTTTTATACTCTGTATAAAAACCCTTGAATTTTCAAAGGGAATATTTTTCTATGAATCGTTTTACTAAATGAAAAAAAGGAATGTTTCTATTAATGTAAGCGGTGACAACGACCTTTCCGCCACCGCGAGTATTATTTGTTCTTTGGATTCCTTAACTAGCCGTAATGTTTTTTAAGGAAAATAAATACAATATACTCTTTAATGTATTTTGGTATTGAAAATGGTTTATATAATGGATTTTTTATGTCAATATATTTAAGTGATATATTTTTATTTAAATATGGAAAATTTTTCTTCCCTTTATATTTTTTTATGCGTTATGATTTTATAATGGTACTTGGAAATTTTTGGGTGGTTACGTGATAAACCAAATGAAGTGTGGTTTCATGATAAAACAGGATAGGTGGAAACATTATAACCATCAATGCATTGGGTATGGAGGTTGGCTCTATGGATATTCCATTTAGTGATATGTATGGAAGTTGACTTATGGTTATTCCATTTAAGTATTTTTATGTCCCAAGTTACCTGTATATGTTATGTGTTCTTCATATGGGTTTTATGGTAATGTTTTGGTTACAAAAAGGGTAAGTAGTGATATTTTATTCAGTGAAGAGTATTTACTACTCTATAAAGGTGAAAAGTATTACTTATGTTAAATTATTCATGGTTTACTTGTTGTTTTGAAAAACTAAATGTTTTCCTTCTTTGTGTATCCATCACTGAGCTTTTTATACTCATCCCAAGTTTTTGAAATGTTTTTCACAGGACATAATGTGGAAAACGGTCAAGGATGGGATCAAGGAATATTCATGTTGTCTTAAACATGGAACTAGACATGACTCTTTTTTTCAAGAGATTTTTTGTGCGAAAAAAATGGAAACTATGTATACATTTCTACATTGTAATTTTTGAAAAGAAATGTAATAGTTATGACCTAATTATCTAAGACACTAAACCTGAAAAGATCTTCAATGTGAATTATTATCCTAATTCAAGATTATGTATGTTTTAAGGCCGGGTCCATGTAGTTGGTATCTGAGGTCTGTTTAGAAAACTTTAGGAGTTAGGGTATTGTTAAATAAATGTCCATCAATTAATTTATGGTAATATTGAAATGATATAGCATTTAAAGATTAACATGTTGCTTGTCCTAAGATATTACTATGCTCAGAATGGTTTTTTGCAGAGGAAATAGGGCAGCTATGTTGGGATGTCATCAGGAGGAAGACAACCTTCCAACTCAGCAACCTGAGATGGTCGGAATCGAAACTGAACAATTTGTTGCAGTGATGGCACAATTGACTCAGTCTATAAATGGTTGTAGTATCCATGCATGAGATCATCTAGATCAACTGCAGAGGAACATATCGGTACTGTAGCATTTCATGATGCAACATCCCCCATTATTTAGAGAATCATCTGACCCTGTGCTAGCTGAAGGCGGATTAAATCACTGGAGAATATTTTTGATGTTTTGGGGTGTTCAGAAGATCAAAAGGTTAGTATTAGTATTTACTGTTTTAAAGGTGAAGCTGATAAATGGTGGTCAATGGTGAAAAATATCAGGGATAGTGAGTAGATTGATACTCTTTATTAGGATTAATTCAAAGGTATGTTTCTTGAGAAATATTTTCCTAAAGTGGTTCGTCTTAGGATGGAAAACCAATTCCTGGAATTGAGGAAGGAGGATGACTCAGTGGCTCCTTATGAAGCAAATTTCACTCGACTGGCAAGGTATTCACCAAATTTCATCTGATATCTTGATAGTAAGATAAATACATTATACTCAGGACTAAATCCACGATATTGAAGAGTGTTAGCCTCTCATGAGTTCAAAAGTTATGAAAAACTTGTTTGATGTGTGGATAAGGTGGAAATGGAGTTTTCATATGATAAGGTGTTATTTGACACACAATATAATAAGAGGTCCATTTGGAAGGAAAAGGGAAATAATTTATCAAAGAAGCATGTATGTAAGAAAATTAAATATCCCACTTGTGAGAGGTGTGGTAAAAATTATCCTGTCGAATGTTTATCAATATACGGAAAGTGCTTCTGGTGCGGTAAGTCTGGTCATATTGCTCGTAACTGTAAGCAAGATGATCAAGCAGGAAATGAAAAGCCATCGGTAAGATGTTTTAAGTGTAATGAAATGGGTCATTATGAAAATGAGTGTCCAGTGAAGAACTCAAATGAGGGAAATAATCTTGACTACAAGAAGAATGGGGTGGTGAAATCCTTTGCAAATACTTCTGTAGATGTTGGGCCATCGAATGAAGTAGTATCAAGTACATTGTTTGTTTGTTCAGATTATGCCAATGTGTTGTTTCAATCAGGGTCTACACAATATTTAATTTCTAAGAAGATTTCTAGTAAATTGGGAATTCCATATCAAGATATGAATCATGAACTTATGTTAAAAACACTAGGAGGAGATGTTGAGACAAAAATAAAACATAAGAACAATCACGTCCTTTTGTGTGGAATGAGTCTCCCTACAAACCTTATTGTTTTTCCTCTAATAGATTTTGATGTTATTTTAGACTTGGATTGGCTTTCTATTTATAATGTTATGATTTACTGTAGATCTAAAGAGGTTTATTTTCAGAAAAATTTACTGTTTGTGTACTAGAATGAACCCTTGATTTTGATAACCTATCCGGAAGCTGAGAAACTAGTAAAATATGGAAATGAATGTTACCTTTCACATATTGTTAAAAATAAAGGAACTATTCATATTAATGATATGCCAGTTGTAAATGAGTATCTTGATTTTTTCTGGATGAGCTTCCTGTTATTATACCTAATCAAGAAGTTGAATTTACTGTTGACTTAGTTTCTGATGTTAAGTAAACTTCAAAACCCCCTTGTTGATTGGCTCAAATTGAAATTTTAGAGTTATAGAAGCAATTATAGGTGTTATTAGTTAAAGGTTTCACTCAACCTAGAACATCACCATGGGGTGATCCTATCTTGTTTGATAAAAATAAAGACAGTTCAATGATACTTTTCATTGATTATAGATCATTGAATAACATCACTTTTAAGAACAAGTATCCTTTTCCTCATATCGATTATTTGTTTGATCATATCCTGGGAGATTAGTACTTTTCGAAGATTGACTTGAGATCAGGGTACCATCAGTTGAAATTAATGGAATCAGTCATTCCAAACACAATGTTTCGTACTAGATATGGCCATTATGACTTTGTAGTTATGCCTTTTGGGTTATCCAATGCACCTGCTGTATTCATGGATCCTATGAATATAATTTTTCGTGAGTTCTTGAATAAGTTTGTGGTTGTGTTCATTGATGATATTTTGGATTATTAAAAAAGTAAAGAGGAGAATTAAAGTCATTTATGGGTCATCTTGAAAACCTTAAAAGAAAATAAACTTTATGGGTAATTCAGTAAGTGTGAGTTTTTGTTACAAATAATTTCTTTCCTTGATCACATTGTTTCAAAAAATTGTATAACTATTGATCCTTCAAAAACAAAAGTTGTTGAAGAATGGACAAGACCCAAAAATATAACCTACATCCATAGTTTTCTTGGTTTGGTAGGTTATTACCGAAGGTTCGTTGAGACTTTTGCACAGTTATCTTGTCCAATGACTAAGTTAACTCGAAAAGGTGTTAAATTTATTTGGATAAAAGAATGTGATGATAGTTTTCAAGAATTGAAAAGAAGATTGGTGAATGCTCCAGTTTTGGAGCTGCCTTCCAGAAATGGTGAGTTTGTTATTTTTAGTGATGCTTCATTGAAAGGAATTGGATGTGTCCTTAGAGAGAATGATCAGATAATTGATTATTGTTGGGAAAAAATCCCTCAAAGTAACATTGTAGTATTTTTGGGTTGATTGTGTTTGTTGACAAAGCAGGTTTTCATGGATATTTGTCGAGTTCCCAAGAAGTTGTTGACAATCCTTGTTGACAAAGAATGATGACAAAGGAAAAGGATGATCTGGAGGCGGTACAAAAGAGAAGTACAAGGTGGCGCCATTTCCCAGTGTTTGCCAAATTTTTCGGGTCCAAAATTTGGAGTTTGGTGAGCATCGCGAAAATAGTATTTCCATGAAGAGCATAATTTAATATGGAAAAGGCATGAATTTCGTGAAGATAGAATTCATGGTTTGGAAATTGCAAAGACCAGAAGAATGGAGGCGGTGAGTCTTTGCGATTACGTCAAGAATCGCGAACGGCAGAGGCTGAAGTGCATCGCGGCGGTGAAGGGCTTTGCGAGGGAGCTTCATGGAGAAGGTGCGAAGGAATGTTGGGCTTTGTGAGGGAGCTTCGCCGTGAAGGTGCGAAGGAATGTTGGGCTTCACGAGGGAGCTTCGCGGAGAAGTCGCGAAGGTAAGTTGACGGTGATTCTTCGCGACTATGTCAAGCTCCGCGAACGGAAAATTGCCGTGGTGCTTCGCGATTTGGACAGAATTCCGGCAGAAACTTTGGAGCTTCTCGATTTGAGATGACATGGCGTTGACTTCGCGCAGAAGGGATGAGGGTCGGTGGAATTGCCTATAAATAGAGGCCGACCCCTTCGAGCGAAGTAGAGAGAATATTCAGAGAAAATCCATTGCTCTCGGTTCGCATAGGTGGTTCGCGAAGGCAGTGTGCTTCGCGAAAGGGGAGCTTCGCGGCGGCTATTCTAGCTCCGCGAAAGTTGTGTTCTCTGCGTTGGCTCAGGGAGCTTCGTGAGAGAAGTTTCTTTGCAACGAGTTGAGCTTCGCGAGAGTGCTTCGCGAGAGAGTTTCACGATAGAGCTTCGCGAAAAGGTAGGAGCTTCGCGAAGGCTTGTTTGAGCTTCACGAAATTGGGAGCCAAGCGAAGTAGGGTTCTTCACGAAGGTCTTTCCAAAGGGAATTTCCCAGTGGTTCAGGGGTAAAGGAATATTCATCTACGGGTGAAATTTGAACTTCAGCAGAGCATCTACATACAGAGAAAGATGCATTCCTTATTGGAAATGAAGAGACCTACAAGTCTATAAACTGTGAGTGGATTCCCTTCTGGAGCAGTGATCTTAGGAAGAGGAAGTAGGTGATCCCCTCTACCGGCAGTGAGCCAGAGAGAGAGAAACTGGGAGTGACCCTTGGGAAAGCAGTGAGCTGACCCTAAACCTTGTAAAGGTAGTGAGCCTGTGCATATAAATGATCTAGCCCGAACATTGTAATCCACATCTAGTGAAGTTCAGTGGACATGGTACGACCAGAAACCTGTCGGCGTATGCTCCTTGGACGTAGCTCTTAGCGGTGATCCAAGTAAAATTACTGTGTCCTGTGCTTGCTTTACTTTCTATTTTTATTGTGCAGTAGGAAAGAGGGAGAAGAGTGTTTTTCTTAACAGCAAAACAAGATCAGAATGGGCTTTAATTTTTAATTAGTCATACCCTGATTCACCCCCCCTCTCAGGGTATTCAGCCTAGTGGACCTAACAAGCGGTATCAGAGGGACAGGTTTAGAGTTGTTATTCTCTCAAATGGAGGTCACCAATCATAGAGGGATTCTGATCTTCAACGGATGTAATTTTCAGATATGAAAGAATCGAATGCAACACTATTTTCGATCCTTGGGAATGGATGTGTTTTCAGCAGCTATGCATGGTATCACAGGTGATATTACTAGTGGTGCATTATAAGAAGGTGAGCATAAAGAGTTGGATGCTGATTCCAAAGCAATCAATGCCTTAGGGGGATCCCTTTACAATCCCATATATACAAAGGTGATGTCATGCAAAACATCCCATGCCATGTGGGAAAAGCTTTTGAATATTTATGAAGGGGATACCAAAGTCAGAGAGACAAAGCTTCAAGTGTTGTGGAACAAGTATGAAGATCTGAGAATGAACCCGAATGAGTCTGTTGATGCATTCTTTGACAGGGTAAATGCTGTGGTAGAAGACATGCGGGGCCTTGGTGAGATTATCGAAGACATTAAAATCATAAAGCACATTTTGAGAAAGCTTCCACCTCAGTTCAATCCGAAAGATTCTGTTTTGGAAGATAAAGATCCGAAAGAGCTGACATTGGATAATCTACATAGCACTCTTATTTCTTATGAAATGAGAAATGATGACAACGATGCTATGGAAAAGGGGAAATCCAAAGAGGTGGCATTTAAGGCCATGAAGAGGCTCACTATTGAAGATTATCAGGAGGAATAAGAGTCAGATGAGGTGATGTCATTCCTTTCTTCAAATCTGCAAAGAGGAAAAGGAATGTATAAAGGGAAACTTCCACTAGCATGCTTCCGATGCGGAAAGGTTGGTCATCTTGCTGCAAGATGCCCCAAAAAGATTCAAGAAGAAAGCGATGAAGATGAAGTTGAGATTCCCATGAAAAAATCTTCAGCCTATGTGAAAGGGGAGAAGCAGTTCAAGAGAAATTTCTTTAATAAGAAGAATCTTTTTTCACAAGAAATAGACAGTTCAGCTGAGTCTAAGGGTGAAGAAGATGAAGAGATAGAAAACTGCAAAGATCGTGGACAAAATGCGATGGTGGCTATTGCCAGTAGTGCTCTAGAAAAGAAAGAAATCGAAACTGATGAAGAAGAAGAATAAACTGAAGGGAGAGTTGACATGGAAGCTGAATTAGAAGCAGCTCTTGAAGAGATAGATGTTTGGTGAGAAAAAACAAATAAATCCAACAAAATAGTATGTGATTCCAAACTCTACATGCAACAAAAAGAAGAAGAGAAGTCTGAACTTGAGAAAGAAATTGAAAATCTTAAGTCTTCCAGGACAGAGCGCACAGAAAAGGTTGATGAGCATAAGCTCAAGATTGAAGAGCAGAAAAGGGATATCGATTGCTTGAGTCAAAAAGTGAAAGATCACGTCAAGCGTATTGAAGAGCTTGAAGAGGAAGTCGTCGGTCTGCGTAAAAAATTTAAAGACCAGGAAAACCCTTTGAATCCCAACACATTCTTAGGAAATCAGGTCGTTACGAAGACTGAAAAGAAGAAAGAAGAGCCTAGTAGTTCAGTAAGAAAGAAGCAGCAATTGAACTCAGAAGTTAAAGCTGATTCATGGCTTAATAAGAAAAAAAATCTGTGGCAGTTGAAGGTAGACCACAAGAACCTATTCCGAGATTGAAGGTGGACATGAGCACAAAGCAGAATCAGAATACTTAGACATCCCAAGGGGAAACTCGTAGTGCTGAAGTAACACGAAGTAATGCACCTTATATTAGGTGTTATTGTTGTGGAAAGATGGGACATTCACAGTATGTGTGTTCCATAGCCAAAAGATATCGAAGAGAACAAGAACAGAGATGGCATCCAAAAAGAGAACGGTTTTCCAGAACATATTTTGAAGGACACTGTTTTTGGTTCGGAGGATTTGGACACATGGCTAGGTACTGCACTTCGACCATTCAGAAAAATGTGCCAAAGAAGAATCAAAATGTTCGCATGCAGCAGATTAGTAAATCGACAAGTGATTTAAAAGTTCAGAACAGATTTGCAGTTTTGCAAGATGAAGTTGGTCCATCATACTCTGAGAAAAAACAGAAGCCACAATCCATGCCGAGTATGAAAGAAAAAGTATGGACCAGGAAGAAGAAAATTGAAAAGGTTGTAGTTGCTGAAATTTCCCTTAAAGCATCAGATCGTTCTGGTGTGTGGATCCTTGATAGTGGATGTACATCCCACATGACAGGCAACAAGGATCTGGTTACAGGCATAAAATATGACAAAGAAGGAGTTGTCAAATTTGGAAATGATGAAGGCCTGAAGATTGTTGGCTCAGGAAAAGCCAAGTTTGGGGGCAAAGAAATGAGACATGCTGATGTCTTGGTGGTAGAGGGTCTCAGTCATAATTTTCTTAGCATCAGCCAACTATGCAACTCTGGGCACTCTATCCTATTTACCAAGAAGATGGGTTTTGTTAATGGAAAATATGGAATAGTAATTCTATAGGGAAAACGAACAAAGGGGAATCTTTACCTGGTAGGTGGGGAAGAAGATTCATGCCTTTTATCCAGAGAAGAAGAAAATCAGTTGTGGCATAAGCGACTTGGTCATCTATGTCAACCATATATGGAAGATCTGGTTAAGTGTGATGCTGCTAGAGGCCTTCCCAAACTATCACATGATCGCACTCATACGTTTGATGCTTGTCAACAAGGGAAGATCATCAGAAAGACATACATGCCAAAGGAACAAAAAGAAACTGGAGTGCTCGAATTGGTGCATGCTGATGTATGTGGACCTATCTCACCAAGAGCTATAGATGGGCAAAGGTACTATGTTCTTTTCATTGATGACTATAGCAGAATGGCCTGGGTATTCATCATTACCCATACGACAGAGGTGTTCAGTTTCATAAAGCAGTATAGGAGGGAATCAGAAAAGATGCTTGGGCAGAAAATTCTGAAGTTTCTTACTGATAACGGTACGGAATTTACAAACAGTCAGGTTGAAAACTATCTCGAGAAACATGGGATAAGGCATCAAGTTTCATTAGTAAGAACTCCCCAACAGAATGGAGTAGTTGAAAGGAGAAATTGGATCATCAACAACATGGCCAGAAAAATGCTTATTGATAAGGACCTGCCAGAGAAATTTTGGAAGGAAGCAGTTTTGACATCAGTCTATGTTTCAAACAGGTCCCTGTTATGTCCGAAGCAAGGGAAGACTCCGTATGAACTGTGGTATGGATATAAGCCAATGTTGAAGTACATTCGAATCTTTATAAGTAAGTGTTTTATTCTCAACAAAGAACATCATAGGAAGTTTGAGGCACAGGCAGATGAAGGGATATTCCTTGGATATTCTGGGAAAAGTAAAGCGTATAAATGTTTCAACAAAAGGCTGGGAAAAATCATTGAAAGTAATGATGTCACTATAGTTGAAAATGAACAGAATATTCAACGATCCTATGAACAGTTCCTGGATGAAAGTGATGATGAGGTAAGAAACCCAGGGGGAGAAGAAGTGGTAGAAGCTGACTCAGAAGAAGATACTGATGATGAAGAGGAAAGTGTCAAGTCGGTGTCTGCAGGGAAGCCAAAGAGTCGAGCTGAAATTGATAGGCAGAATATCATTGGTGATCAAACAGCTCCAGTTCAGACTCGAAGAATGAAATCATCACAGCAAGCAACGTTTTTGTCTCAAGTGGAGCCGAAATTTTTTTCTAATGCAGCTGAAGATGAAAACTGGGTTCAGGCCATGAACGAAGAGCTTGATCAGATTGAGAAGAACTAGACATGATAGATTGTTTCGAGGCCAGCAGACAAGAATGTCATCGGGACTAAATGGGTCTATCACAACAAGATGAATGAAGATGGTACAGTGATTCGGAACAAAGCACGACTAGTGTGCAAGGGATACTCCCAGATAGAGGGAATAGATGTTGATGAGACGTTTGCACCGGTTGCAAGGCTGGATACAATCAGATTATTTTTTTCCATAGCAGTGCAAAGAAAGTTCAAAGTGTTCCAGATGGATGTCAAATCCGCATTCTTGAATGGGGTTCTGGAAGAAGAGGTGTATATTGAGAAGCCAGATGTTTTTCTCATTCATGAGGATGAGAACAATGTTTTCAGGCTGAAGAAGGCGTTGTATGGGCTGAAACAAGCACCAAGGGCATGGTACTCAAGGCTTGATCAGTACTTGAAGAAGCTTGGTTTCCAGTGTGGAGGAGTTGACTACAACCTCTATTTCAGCAATGACAGTAATCAAAGGATGATGGTGCTAGTGTATGTCGATGACATAATTTTTGGCGGATCAGATGAAGCTCAGTGCAGACAGTTTTCTGAATTCATGAAAAATGAGTTTTAAATGTCAATGATTGGAGAGCTAATGTTTTTCCTTGGTCTACAGGTGACACAAGGAAGGAATGGAACTTTTATTTCTCAATCCAAATATGCCAAGGAGGTTCTAAGAAGGTTTGGAATTGATAATTCCAAGGATATGAAGACTCCGGTTTCTACCTGGATGAAATTATCAAAAGATGAGGATGGCAAGGCAGTTAATATCACAGAATACAGGAAAATCATTGGAAGTCTGTTGTACTTAACTGCAACAAGGCCTGATATTGTTTTCTCCACTTGCCAAGCAGCGAGATATCAGAGTAATCCCAAGGAAAGTCACATGCTTGCAGTGAAATGAATACTTCGGTATATCAAGGGCACGGTGGACTTCGGCTTGACATACAACAACAAATCTCAGACAGAGTTATTGGGATATACTGATGCAGACTGGGCCGGTTCAGCAGATGATTGAAAATCGACGTCAGGTGGTGCATTCTATCTTGGTGGATTGTGTATTTCTTGGCTAAGCAAGAAACAAGATTGCATTTCATTGAGCACCGCAGAAGATGAATATATTGCGGCCACTCAAGCATGCACACAGTTATTGTGGATGAAGCAGCATCTTGAAGATATGGGAGTTGAAGTGAAGTCTCTGATCAGAATCCAGTGCAATAACTCAAGTGATATAAATCTTAGAAAAAATCTCGTCCATCATTCAAGGACAAATCACATTGAGAATAAGTATCATTTTATCAAGGAGAAGGTTAAGCAGGGAATCGTGAAGTTGGAGTACGTGCCTACAGAGCTACAGGTTGCAGACATTCTGACAAAGGCCTTACCCAAGGAAGCTTTTGAGAGGCATCGACTAGCTCTGGGAGTTCAGTCGATTCCCCACACTTGAAATAGTGTGGATGTGGGACCCCCCCCCCCCCCTCTCCCCGAGGTATGATATGTTTTTCCCTATTGTGCCGATCTGTGTTCTATACTATGTTACAGTCTACGAAGGAGTGACCATTGGGTTCATTGACAAAGGGGGAGAAAAGTTCTTGTTAAAGGGGGAGAAAATAATGATTGTTGGAGACAGTGCAGAGATTTGATAAATCATTTTTGACATGGGGAGAATCTGACAGGTGGAGCATCCAGAAAGGGGGAGCAATGAGAATGGGGGAGAGTATTAAATCTGACGATGCTAGAAGTGATCGATCAAAGCATAGAAATCACGACAGCTAAGGATCGTGATAAAATAACAGTGGTGTTGGAATGGTGTGAGACGGTGTCCATATATCACCAATTGGTATCAATGTGGTTCAAAAATTGGAATCAATTTAAGAATTGGTATCAGGGTGGAATCGACAATTGTGGTTGACATGAAGTGATTCATTGATGAACTTTTTATACTACTCTTGTTTCTCACGCCGAGCATTGCTCATGTGGGCTTAGAGTATGTGCTAAGTGAATACTTGAACACTATCAGAATCGCAAGAGACGATTGGTGGTAGCGATTGGAAGAAGACTCAGTGAGGTACCAAAGTGCAGAAAATCATCCTGAGCAGAGTTGTGAAGAGTTGTCAACAAACCCAAAGGGAGAGATTGTTGGGAAAAAATCCCTCAAGGTAACATTGCAGTATTTTTGGGATGATTGTGTTTGTTGACAAAGCAGGTTTTCATGGATATTTGTCGAGTTCTCAAGAATTTTTTGACAATCCTTGTTGACAAAGAATGATGACAAAGGAAAAGGATGATCTGGAGGTGGTACAAAAGAGCAGTACAAGGTGGCGTCATTTCCCAGTGTTTTCCAAATTTTTGGGTTCCAAAATTTGGAGTTTGGTGAGAATCGCGAAAATAGGATTTCCATGAAGAGCGTAATTTTATATGGAAAAGGCATGAATTTTGCGAAGATAGGATTCATGGTTTGGAAATCGCGAAGACCAGAAGAATGGAGGCGGTGAGTCTTCGCGATTACGTCAAGCATCGCGAACGGCAGAGGCTGAAGTGCATCGCGGCGGTGAAGGGATTTGCGAGGGAGCTTCACAGCAAAGGCACAAAGTAATGTTGGGCTTTGCGAGGGAGATTCGTGGCGAAGGCGTGAAGGAATGTTGGTCTTAGCGAGGGAGCTTCGCAGAGAAGTCGCGAAGGTAAGTTGACGGTGATTCTTCGTGACTACGTCATGCTCCGCGAATGGAAAATTGCCGTGGTGCTTCGCGATTTGGACAGAATTCCGGCAGAAACATTGGAGCTTCACGATTTGAGATGACATGGCGTTGACTTCGTGCGGAAGGGACGAGGGTCGGTGGAATCGCCTATAAATAAAGGCTGACCCCTTCGAGCGAAGTAGAGAGAATTTTCAGAGAAAATCCATTGCTCTCGGTTTGTAGAGGTGGTTCTCAAAGGCAGTGTGCTTCGCGAAATGGGAGCTTCACGGCGGCTATTCTAGCTCCGCGAAAGTTTTGTGCTAAGCGTTGGCTCAGTGAGCTTAGCGAGAGAAGTTGATTTGCAATGAGTTGAGCTTCGCGAGAGAGCTTCGCGATAGAGCTTCGCGAAAAGGCAGGAGCTTCGCGAAGGCTTGTTTAAGCTTCGCGAAATTGGGAGCCTAGCGAAGTAGGGTGCTTCGCGAAGGTCTTTCCAAAGTGAATTCCCCAGTGGTTCAGGGGTAAAGGAATATTCATCTACGGGTGAAATTTGAACTTCAGCAGAGCATATACATACATAGAAATATGCATTTCTTATTGGAAATGAAGAAACCTATAGGTTTATAAACTGTGAGTGGATTCCCTTCTGGAGCAGTGAGCTTAGGAAGAGGAAGTAGGTGATCCTCTCCACCGGCAGTGAGCCAGAGAGAGAGAAACATGGAGTGACCCTTGGGAAAGCAGTGAGCTGACCCTAAACCTTGTAAAGGCAGTGAGACTGGGCATAGAAGTGATCTAGCCTGAACATTGTAATCCACACCTAGTGAGGTTTATTGGACTTGGTACGACCAGAAAACTGTCGGCGTATGCTCATTGGACGTAGCCCTTAGCAGTGAACCAAGTAAAATTGTTGTGTCCTGTGCTTGCTTTACATTCTGTTTTTATTGTGCAGCAGGAAAGAGAAGGAAGAGTGTTTTGCTTAACAGCAAAACAAGATCAGAACGGGCTTTAATTTTTAATTAGTCGTACCCTGATTCACCCCCCTCTCAGGGAATTCAGCCTAGCGGACCTAACAATTATGCTTCGCGTCAGTTGATACCACATGAGTTAAATTACCTTACACATGATTTGGAATTAGCTGTTGTTGTTTTTTATTTAAAAATTTGGAGGCATCATTTTTATCGACTAAAATATAAAATATATACAGACAATAAAAGATTAAATTATATATTCACTCAGACATAATTGAACATGAGATAGAGGAGATGGTTGGAATTAATCAAGGATTATGATTTCATGATCCATTACCATCCAAGAAAAGAAAATAATGTGGTTGATTCTTTGATTCAAAAAAGTAATGCTCCATTAACCATGCTACGTTTGGAATGAGATCCTTTGGTTTTTTATTTGATGAATTTTGGTATATATGTTGTTGGTGCAAGAAATTATTCTATTTTGTTTTAGGTATTAGAGAATTCATCTCTATCAGACAGAATAAAGAAATCACAGAAAGAAGAGCATGAGTTGCAGAAAAAGTTAGGGTTGGTTCAAAATGGTATATTTTCTGATTTTAACGTTGATAATGATTGTGTTTTGAAGTTTGTGAAGAGATTATGTGTGCCTTGTGATTCACAGTTGAATAATGAGTTGTTATATGAATCTCATACTTCTCTATTTTCAGTTCATCATCATAGTACTAATATGTACATAGATCTTTGGACGTATTTCTGGTGGGATGGATTGAAATGAGATATTGCTAATTTTATTATGAAGTGTTTGAATTTTCAGTAGGTTAAAGCATAGCAGAAGTTACCGAAAGGGATTATTTAATCATTACCAGTGCTAGAGTGGAAATGGGAAAATATATCCATGTACTTCGTTGTGGGATTACCGAAGACAGCTCGAGGTAATAATGCAATCTGGGTTATTGTTGATCGGTTGACTAAATCTGATCATTTTCTTCCTATTTGAGATACTTTATCTCTAGATCAACTTTCTCGGTTGTATGTTTATGAGATAGTCAGGTTACATGGAGTTCCCCTCTACATTGTATCTGATCGTGATCCCAGGATTACTTCTATCTTTTGGAAAGGCCTTCAGAATATGTTGGGTACTGAATTAAATTTTATTACAACTTTTCATCCTCAATCAGATGGGCAATCAGAACGAACAATTCAGAAATTAGAGGATATGTTACGTGATTTCTTGATAGATTATCAGGGAATTTCGGACCAACATGTTTCTTTGGTTGAATTTTCATAAAATAACAGTTACCATCTAGTATACAGATGGCTCTATTTTAGGCATTATAAGGAAAGAGTTGTTGAACTCTAGCTTTTTGGGATGAAGTAGGTGAGAAGAAGTTGATGGGACCAGAAATGGAAGAAGAGATGGTGGAGAAAGTCCAGTTGATTCAGAAGAACATGAGAACAGATCAGAGTAGACAGAAAAGTTATGCGGATAACCAGAGGAAGGATATTTCTTTTGAGGTAGGTAATCATGTCTTTCTCAAAGTTTCTCCATGATAAAGTGTAATGTGTTTTGGTATGAAGGGAAAGTTGAGTCTGAGGTTCATTGGACCTTATGAAATCCTAGATAAAGTTGGATCATTTGCGTACAGAGTGTCTTTACCTCCAAGTTTATCCTCGGTACACAATGTTTTTCATGTTTCGATGATGATAAAGTATATACCAGATCCATAGAATGTTTTGAGCCTAGAGGTAGTTTAGTTGGAAGAGATTATCTCTTATAAAGAAAACCAGTCCAGATTCTTGACCATAGAGAGCACGTTTTTTGGAATGAGGTAATTCACCAGGTAATGGTTTTTTGGAAAAACCTTATGGTTGAAGAGGCAACGTGGGAATCTAAAAATGTTATGAGGGATTAATACCCCCAGTTATTTTGATAAGAGAATAAAAATTGCGAGGATGCAATTTCCAAAATGCGGGAAGGATGTAACATCCCAGGTAAATGAAGAATAATAGATTTTCATATTTTTTAATATTTTTGAATTAAATATTAATTTTACTTTAAAAATGTTTCTTTGTTCGATAGTGTAACCGATACGCAATAACAGGTTTCTTTAAAATCTTATGTTGCACACTAATAATATAATATTATTATTTTAAATGGAAGTTAACTTATAGACATCGTATTGGTTGGAATGAACAAAACAAACTAAAATATGATTATACATGTTTGTTAAATGTATTTATATTTTTCCAATTAAAGTTAGAGGCTTAAAATATGAATGAATCTAATTTTAAGAATAATTTACATTAAATGGCCAATTTACCGCCTTTAATGGTGAACCCTCTTCAAATATAGTTTTGGTCACTTTAATAATTTTTGTTTGACCAAATAGAATTTTTCACTAGAATGGGGATATCAAAATTTACTTTGTGTAGTTTTTTGGAATTTTTCCGATAAAGTTCCTTTTTTTTAATGAATAGTTAAAAATACTATATTTTTAATTCAAAAGTGTTTTTTATATATTTTATTTATATGGTTAGATTATCTTTTTAATTGGTTTTAAAGAGTAATTAGAATATATTTTTACCATTTTATCCAATTTTTATCATTGTAATTAATTTCACTTTGAATTTGGACATGAACAGGTGTCAATATTTTGATAGTTATTGTTTCTTAAAAACACCCTATTTGATTTAACAACGGGAATTAATTTTAAATTACTTAATGAAACTTCTATCTTTATAATTTTGTAAAATAGATGCCTTTTTTGAATTCAGAATATCAAATATATCATTGGCTGAATATTTGGTATTTTTCTGAAAACTTCAATTTTTAATGAATAGTGAAACCACTTAGTAGTAGTTAAAAAAACTGACTTTTTCATTTAAATTAAATTTTACCACTTATGTGAATTGAATTGTGAAAATATGACATACATGGTTTTTATTAGTAAGTAAAATTTGGTTCAATAAGATTAAAATAATTTTTCGTTATTAGTAACTTTTGACTTTTATTTACCGCAGTTAAAGGTAAATAGGGTAATTCATGGTAAAAAGAATATTATAATAATTCAAAATTACCTTATCACTTGTACTAACATTATTTTATGAGTAATTTCCGACAATGGGCATCCTTGGGTCAATTTTGGGACCCCATGGAGCCACTTATGAATGATAATGATACTTTAGTTTAATTTATTTAAAGTAAAGGCCAAAATGACCTAAAAAATATCTTTTAGTAAATTAATTTTTATATGGTGATATATAAGTAAGAATTTTGACAATAAATATTAATTTCAAAGGCTAAAAGATTTCGTACATCATGGTATTTTTTTTATTTTTAGACATCCAATAAATTAAATTTTTTATGACACAATAATGATGTTGTGTTTATCTCATTTATAAATCATTTAAATAAATAAGATTATAAATATTACAATAACATCCAAAACCAGTCCAATTCTTATTAGATGATTTTATTTCGGCCATGAGTCATCATATATTTGACTCTAATTATTTTTGGACCTTTATAAACTGAATATCAATACATAATGAAATAATATTTTTACACTTTCTTGAAGAGCCCCTCCTCCCCCTTACAAAAGGGGACCATTTCTAACAAATTCCTCACACCTCTCAAGTGTTTTTCCACATCCAAACTCTGCCCAATTAATCTCCCTACATCCCACTCTTCCACCTAGAATCCTTAACTTCGATAGAAGGAACTTCAAGAAGTCCTTTTGGTTCAAACCGAACTAAGTTACCCAAATTAAATGTAACGGTTTCTCTTAACTTATTTTCTTTTATTTTACTTATACAACCCCTAAAATCGTTTTTATTATTTTATTTTATAACCAAAACAGTATCCTAAATATACTAGGATGTTTTTATCAGAACTAGTTGAACTAAACTTACACACACTTCAATCTAATGGGTGAGGAAAATAAGGTTTCTGTGGATGGAAAACTAACACCTCACGAAATGATGATTGTTAAATTACCCCCTACCGCCTCTCATGGTGGCCATATAATGGAACTATATTTATATATGATATATATTATGTTTATGTATTATTTATGCTTCTGTATTTTCCATTTAAATTATACCTTTATGATTTCCAATATGGGTAAACGCGATAATTTTATTTGAGGAAGTGTGCACTACCGCCCCTCAAAGTGATATGACTTGTTAATGCCTTATGTGGGATGTATAAAGGATGGATTTAATGATATTATAGATGATATTATACTGTAATTATAATATAACTATTTATCATTATGTTTTAATTCTATTAAAAAGAGAAATAGAAATGAAAGTAGCGTTCATGCATGTGTACGACTTACCATCTCCATGAACGGTGCATTTTATTTCTTACCTAAAAATGTTATGTACTATTATAAATAAATATATATACTAAATATCTATGATATATATGATATCAAATCCTGAATATCATTATAGGTAAAATGAAATTTTGACCACATGAACAACATGTAATTATAAAAAGATCATTTTTCACTCAACTACCAAATATTGACAAAAAAGAACGTTATTAACTTAAATGATTACATAATGTTTATAACATGGTAATAAGTGATGTAAAAGGAATAATAAACTTTAAAAAGGTTCTTAGGAAAGTATAAATTAACTATATTTTATTATCAAGGATATTAAATAATGAATGGGTCAAGTTAGACATGAGGTAAGGGACTTCGTCTCAATCTCCTTTCATTGAGGCATATTTTGTTTTAATACACGACAATCTTTTATACGCTGTATAAACACTCTTGACTTTTCAAAGGGAATATTTTTCTAAAAATCATTTTACTAAATTACAAAAAGGAATGTTTCTTTTAACGTAACCTGTGACAATGACCATTCTGCTGCCACGAGTATTATTTGTTCTTTGGCTTCCATAACAAGTCGTAATGTTTTTTAAGGAAAATAAATACCATATACTATTTTATGTATTTTGGTATTTAAAATGGTTTTGATAATGTATTTGTTATGTCAATATATTTATGTGATATATTGTGATTGAAATGTGAAATTGTTTTCTTTCCTTTATATTTGTTTTATGTGTTATGATTTTATAATGGTTCATGGACATTTGACGGGTGGTTATGTGGTAAAACAAATGATAGGTGGTGCCGTGATAAACCAGGATGGGTGGTTATGTTATAACCTCCAATGCATTGGGTATGGAAGTCATCTGTATGGCTATTCCATTTAGTGATATGTGTGTAAGTCGACCGTATGGTTATTCCATTTAAGTATGTTTATGTCCCAAGTTACCTCTATATGTTATGTGTTCTTTATATGGGTTTTATGGTAATATTTTGGTCAAAAAATGGTAAGTAGTGTTCTTTTATTCATTGATGGGTATTTACTACTCCATAATGGTGAAAATTATTACTTATGTTAAAGTATTCATGGTTTACTTTTTGTTTTGAAAAACTAACATTTTTCTTCTTTGTATATCCCTTTTTGAGCTTTTTATGCTCATCCCATGTTTTTGAAATGTTTTTCAGAGGAAATAACGTGGAATAGGGTCAAGGATGGGATCAAGTAAATTTCATGCTATCTTAAACGTGAAACTAGACATGACTCTTTTTTTAAGAGTTTTTGTTTTGTGAAAAAAAATGTAAACTGAGTAGAAGTTTCTACTTTGTAATTTTTTGAAAAGAAATGTAATTGTTATGAAATAATTATCTAAAACTCTAAACCTGAAAATATCCTCAATGTGAATTATTAACCTAATTTATGATTGTGTATGTTTCATGGCTGGATCCTTATAGAAATTATCCTCCTTCCTAAAGGCTAAGTTTCATGGATTATAGATGGAAGACAAGTTAATGTGTGGAATAATCTTTGGCTGCCAGCTGGGAACCTTAGGAACGTCCCCTCAATGGCTTTCCCAGGTCATAAAGATTATAGAGTCTATGATCTTATTGATGATTCATTTGATGATGCTTATCAAGATAGACATGGCTATTACTTTAATGATACTAACTGATATCATATTCGCAGCATTCCTCTTTTTCCAGGGCTGGGTAAAGATCACATCTACTAGATTGGAGAAGCTAGGGGAAGTATTTAGTCTGCTTAGGGTACAAAATTTTTATTCATAGATATTCTTAGGATCTCTTAGAGGACATGCATAAGAATATGTGGGAACTAGAAATCCCACCTATAGTGAAATTCTTATGATGGAAGGTCTGCATGGGTGTTATTTTTACTTGTGATGTTTTATTTAGGTGTTGTATGGATGTAGACAACATTTTCATGTTTTGATCTCATCATTCTGAAACACCACTGCAAGAATCATGTTATGTCGCGAGGTGGAAGGGGTGTGTAAGGAATTTTCCCCGAGGTTTTTAATGTTTTCTAATACTTATTTGAATTTATCCTATAACAATAATAGATGGGTGTCTGCATTGGATAAAAATATGATTGGGCCAATCTGTATGTTGGCCTGGTTCATGTGGACTAGAAGGAATGGGTAGATCTTTTAGAAGAGATGATCTATTGACCAGATTTGGGATGAGAGGGCCTCAGAGTGGATTGACCTCTAGTTGGATTCTGATAAGGAGCCGTCCTTGGCCCATCCATGGTATGCTCCACCAATTCAGTCCACTCCACCATATTGTTTTACCAAGATTATATCTGATGTGGAAGTGTCTAAAGGATCAAATACTAGAGTGAGGCTTACTGTACGACAAAGTGATGGCTGAACAATGGCAGTTCGCTATATGAATTTCCATTTCGGCTGGATCCTTGTCCTAGAATAAGAATCCACTTTATTTTAAGGGATCCTATTTTCTTATAAAAAAGGTATAGATAGGTGGTTTTGTGGTTGTATTTCCCTACAATTATCAGTGATTTTTCAAATAAAGGGGAATATTCTCAACTTTTTTAGGAGTGTCCAAAGAAATATTTGGGCTATTGTTGAGTCTTTTTCCTACTATATTTTTTCCTTCATTGCACGTGGGGGTAATTCTGTTGCCCACCAGTTGGTGGACTTTGGGTTGCATTAGGGTTCCCATTGTTGGGTTGATTCTTTCCGTGATTGGCTTGGTTTTTTTTATGTGATTGATCAATACTATGATTTCCTGGTTTGGACTTAAAAAAATAACTAATATTTTGTGACTTTCATTAAAAACATATATTTGGTTATAAATATTAAATTGTAATCAATTTTTTTCTTATGGTAATTTATCTATAATTTTTAGATATGATATAATTCACTTTAATTCTTATGTAATACCGACATTGTATTTATTCAATTAATTGAAAAATAAAATAAAAGATTTTAAAAAAACTAATATTAATGAAATGTAAAATAATTATTGTATTCTTAAAATTTAGTAGATACAAAAAATAAATTATATATGTTTTAATGGATTATATTCTAATTCAGTTTCATCAAGGTTTATTTCAATGTCAAATTAAATTAATAGATCAAAAAATTTCATTAATGTTATTTTATAACAATGATTATTTTATTAAATAAATGAAATTTTCAAAAAAATCAGGATTTCTTCCAACTGATTTTTTTGAGTTTAAAAATGTCAACAATGGTTCATTTATTAACCAATTTACCACTAATAGTAACTATATTCACCCATAAAGATTAAATTTGTTTCTATGTAATTGTCAAAAAGGGCTATTGTAGGGTAAAATAAAGTGATAATAGTAAAAAAATCAAAACCTGTACAAATTTTTTTATGATATAATTTCAACCCATACTCATCATATATTAATATTATATTATTTTTTGTTTTCTTTTCTATAAAAATTTTGTTATATTAATTTTATATTTTAATTAGTTCATTGAGTGAACTTCCCCTACCTTATAAAAGGAAACACCTTATCTTTTTTTATTCACACTTCAAAAGAAATTTATCACATCCAATACATGACCAAATATATTCCAAACATCACTCAATAAATTTTATAGGTATTATTTTGCATATAATTCAAACCTTATATGGATTAACGTGGAATTTAAAGGTGGTTTCACGAAGAAGAGGCATAGTTCTTAATCAAGATTTTTCATTTTATATCTTAATCTAACAACATTAAAATTTATCAAAACCTAAAGAAACAATAACACTAGTACCTTACTTATATTGTGATTTTATGTTAATTTATTACACTTTATTCATGTTAAAATCCATCAAATGGTAATCAAACTCATCATTCATTTGTACGAATGACTCATGAATAGATTTAATTTTTTTTCTAACACTGCCTCAAATGGATGTTTATTAGAAAGATGTGGAAATTACTTATATTTGTTTTTAAATATTTGGGATTATTTCGAGGTCGCAAAATCTAACGACACATGATTCTGAGGCCCATAGTGCCCGGAATGATCCGTTGAAATTTTGTTAAGCTTTAATTAGTGGGAGAGAGCAGTTTTCCTCGAAAAGTGGTATAACTCTTAAATGGGTGCCTAGTTTAGAAATACTAAGTCACTATTATATTCAGGATGGCGGGATTAAACTAGGTGTGACTTAAGTTTAGTCAGCACAGGACTTGAGTGAGAAAACCCAAAAATGGCATAACCAAATATAAAATAATTAAAGTTATTTTATTTTTCAAATTCATATAACTCACGAATAGTGACTCAGATTATTAATCTGATACCACCACCGAGCATGTGATGGTATGATTTCTTTAGGTAGATACTAATATTGGTCATCCTGGGCCAACTGTGGAAATTATTTTTTGGTCATAAATTAAATAATTAAGTAACAATTATTTTATTGTTAAAATCCATCACATTTAAACGGTATCTCATATTGAAAATCCGAGAGTACCGTTGAGTTATTTGGGACGTGTTTCCCATAGGCAGATCCTAACCTTGATCGGAGTAAGTCGAGGGTGATTGTTAACAATTTATCAACCTTTTTTAAGTACATTCATTAAACGTGCGGGCAGCATTTTCTATATTTTGAACGGGTGCATGGATCAAAAGTATGAGGGCACTATTGAATTCATAGTGCCAAAATGCTCTTAAGGGAGGCTTCACTTCAACCGCAGATGGTTGGGAGAAAGAGTTAGATTTTGGACATTTAAAAGAATAATAAATAAAAAAGTTATTCTATTTCCTTTCTCTCTTTTCCTCCAATGGACATGTAGTGGTGGTGGGACCAATGACTTTTCAAACCATTAAATTGATTGACACCACAATTCATTGTAACAGCACCGTTGGAATTAGTAAGGTTTCTTAATTAATTTAACCTCATTAATTCCAAGTGTGTTACTCTCCATCCCCATCTACTATTTATATGGATCTCGGGGAGGAGTATTGGAAAGACTTCACCAAGTGATGAAGTTATGATAATGTTCCCTGATTCCAACCACTTGGAGGATGAGGCTAGATTCAGCAATCAGTAACGAGCACCACCGAATCGCGAACCGACGACAACGACGAAGGAGGTTTCGTTGATCGTCATCATCAAACGTCTTATCCAGGTGGTGGGAGGTTATTTTGAAGTTGTCTTTGGTGAATTAAATCCTCCCCTACTTGTTTTCACCTAAACACGGAGGGTGCGGGCCAAACGAATAAGGCCCAAACCCTATGTCATTCCATTCTTGATGTGAACTTTTAAGAACAATTTCCAAATCGACAACATGGTGAAACAGCGGGTCACACTATTATGGTGGTAGCGTGGAAGAGCCGTAGGCACAGACGACACCATGATCGGACACCGAAGAACATTTGGTGACCCGCATAAGATACCGCCAGTGCACCATGATGGTGGCGGGTGGCGGTGGCCTGAAGAGACCCGCGACAACCAGTCGCGAGCACTGGAAGGTGGTGTGCGACAATGCTCTATGGCAGCCAAGGGTGTCCAGACCATGTTGGCCATGCGGGACAAGAGCGGCGCCCATAGGCACCGCCGACGGAAGCGATCGTAGCAAGAGGATATGGCACGGCCTCTGCCGCACTGTGTTGGGGGAACCTGGTCTGCCGAACGGGAGACAGGTTAATGCGGTGGGGCAGCGCCCCACTGGTTGGGTGAAACATCCCTCTAATCATGGGGCCAGCGAAGGAGGGGGTCCACCTTCTGATAGACCGAGCCGGCGTGGGCTGACCATGTGGGCCGGACCCGCGGCCCAGTGGGAAAGCGAAGATGGGCCGAGCCCCACCCGGAGAGTCGAGCCAACTGTGGCTCTGGCCCGCAAACCGAACTGGGCTGACCCCAACAGGCCGAACCCAATGAACCAGGCCGACCCATTATGTTGGGCCGGTCTGACCGAGATGGACTGGGCCAAGACCCAACCGGTACCCCAATAAAGAAACGCCGGTAACAGATGAATTGGGTGTCTGGATGACACGCCTTCAATGGCATTGGGACCACATTTGGGAAGCATTTCCCTTGGAATATTCCTATGAGCCTGATCAAGTCAGGCCGGACCGAGGTGCGATTGCACCCCCTTTCATGGAAAGGTATGTAACTAATAGATCAGTCATCTGATTGACGTGAATTATATGGAATAAAGACCCTAGTGACAAGGAAATCCTTTTAAGATAATGTACGTGAGTTTTTTCATAGTTTGACATGCGACTTGTGTTGGATCATACTTGTATCCAACCAAAACCTTTTTACAAAAGTTCCCATATCTCACAGACCAGGTGTCAGATCAACGTGTCATCTGTCGTGTTGGAACCCTTAAAACATGAAGGTCCTTTGGGATACTTCTTTCTACAAATTTGTTGCATTTGAGTCATGATCGATGGCTTGAGAAGTGGTTCTACCAAACGTGCTATGAGCAGGAATCCCATGGCTGACAATGAAGCTGAGGTTGGAGACAGATCATACGGAGGTTTGTTCTGAGTGATCCTATGTGGGTCAGCACCGATCCTATGTGGGTCAGCACATACCGATCCAATGTGGGTCAGATACTATTTGGGTCCACGCTCAGCAATCCTGTGTGGGTCAGCACGTACCGATCATGGGTGGGTCAGACCCCGTGTGGGTCAGCGGGGGTTAGTACCTATGAATCCTTTGTGGGTCAGACTCCGTATAGTCAGCATCAGTGCCTCTTGATATAATTAGATGACCTATCTTCTTGACTAATCATATGTACTTCTTTGCCTTACTTATATACCTAGTTTGATCAGAGTCTTTACCTTTGTGGTACTTTTAACATCAGGGTGTTATCTTCGTGGTGTTAAATTTTATGGTAATTTTACCTTCATGGTGTTACATTTGTGGTGTTACCTTTTTGGTAATATTACCTTCATGTTGTTACCTTTGTGGTACTCTTACCTTCATGGTGTTACCTTCATGGTGTTACCTTTGTGGTACTCTCACATTCGTGGTGTTACCTTTGTGGTGTTACCATTTTAGTATTCCTTCATCGTGGATTAGTTGTGAAAATGGATTAAAAGTTGGAGACTTAAGTTCCCTCCAGAATGATATGAGTTTTTTTGATAAGTTAGGTATATATATGTGCATATACCTAAGTAGAGTTGATGATTTTTTGTGCTTTGTGATTGAGGTCTTGCTTTGTGGTATTTATTTTTTGGAACTCTGGGAGACCTTCAGGGTTATTAGGGTCCCTAATGATTATTGTTATGATCAACCCTACACGAGCTTCACCCACACATTGTTGTGTCTTGTGCAGACAACGAGCAGCTAACCACAGAATTGAGGGATCCAGGATCAAGCGGTACATGGAGGAGACAGGCTGATGTGGAGTTCTGTGGAGATGATCTATACCTACCCTTCAGGTAGGATCCTTAGTGGATAATCTCGGAGTTCTTTTCTCTTTTCATTTGTACTTGTACTTTTTAGTTGGTCTTGTATTCTGGCCCCTTTAATTTCAGTACACTTTTTACTACATTATTTTACTTCGTGGTTTCTTCCTATTATGTTCTCGGTTTGTGTGTTTGTACAGGTTTAATGTCAAAGCCTTCCCATTATAGGGATATTACTTTCTGGTGCTAGTCGCCAGCCCATGCCCTTTGGATGGCAGGCTTGGGGTAGTCACAACATGGGCCCCAGGGGACAGGTCATGACAATGTGGAATCAGATGTGTCGGTTCTACCAAAGAAATAGGACTCTGATCTTTTCAATGGATCAATAATGTTAAGTGTTTTTGGTGTGGTTTTTAGTTTAGGGAGTCTAGTTTTGGTGTGGCGGACAACATATCCATACACCAAAACCCTAAATTCTGATTTCTGACTCGATGCAAAAAAAACTGATTGCGTGTGTTCTAGAAATGTATTCCCTTGGTTTCTTTGGAGTCAGATCAACAAGTATAACTTAATGATTGTGGCACACCTATTACTTATCAAGATTCTTCTGTGTAGACAGCTATCTGGGATTCCTAAGAGAGTACATGATGATATCCCACTAAGGGAATCTATGTGAATCATCATTATAGAGACCCTTTATGGATCATCACTGAGAGATCCTGTGTGCATCAGCACCAAGCGATCCTATGTGAATCAACAACAGATGCTACCAGTGGACCGTGAAAGATGACTGAGTGTGTTTCATGAGTTATAGCGGCAGAGGCCTCTAAGGTTTCGAGGCGAGACAAATCACCATGCTATAGAGGACTGGATGGAGGATGTGGCTAGAGTTTTCTACCTAGTTGGAACACCATCAGATTAGATGGTGATCCTAGCTGCTAGTCTTTATTAGTGCATGACCATGATGACGGTCCATATGGTGATGAGGCTTTGGTACATGGATCATTTCCCAATATGGTACCATCGAGTAATGTTCCAGCTATATCACTGCCCGTTGGTCAGAAGTTACAAATGGCGGTACCGGTAGAGGACACATGTAGGCTTACTGCCTTACAAATGTTTCAGCATTAGAAACCCCATAGGTTCCTAGGTGAGCCCAACTGACAGGTAGCTAAGGACTAGCTAAGGAGGTAGATGAGTTTCCATCTATCCATGGAACCATTCAATCAGTTTGAGTTCCTTGTAGAGATCCTTCTACGTGGATTAGTAGGATGATGACAGGGATTAGATTACCCTGATCTTGCAAAGAGGTGACTTTTTGTAGACAAGCTTCAGAACCTTCCTTGGAGAAAGGGGTATCTGGCCATAAAAAAGATTAGGGGTGAGTGTTCTCTAAAGCTTCTACGGATTTGACAAGACAACATGTCAGTAGCAGAGTCTTCATCGAGGCATTCCGACCATCCCAGGTACTCGGTGAATAAAGTACAATCAGTTCTTAAGGGCTCAGACTGCTGATCGAGGTGTGTTTAGGGACGTATGAGCTATAACCTTTCCTCTATACATTCCAACATATGATAGGGTTCTATAAAGAATATATTTGGTTGAATTATATTTGGATGAGCGGATACATCCAATGAAAGATAGCAGTGGGAAAAGTAGGAAACTGATGCCAGTCTCAGAGACATGGTCAAGTAAAATGTTTCGGTAAGAGGAAGTGATAGGGATAGATGAATCTATAGGGAAGTAGACATGTAAGTGGAGCTATGAGAGGATCCTGAGTTGGTAAACATTTTGGAATGTTACAATCACCACCCCAATGTGGTCCCCATTAGGCTAAGGGAGATGGAATACATCAGAAGGGAGTAGCTGCATGCAGTCAAGGAGTGTGAGCAAAGGGCTCCATGAATGATTCGTGGTAAGGTCTGTGTCTACAACTAGTTTCCAAATTAATAGACATAGGTACCAATCATTTCTTCCAACCAGGAATATTTTTCATGACCTATAGTTTCTGGTTAAACCGATGAATTAACCCTTAAGTCTGTAGATACCTTTAGAAGGAGACTCAATAATCACACTTATGACAATGATGTGATCTGACCCTTGAGGCAAGAGTTTCAGTTGGAAATTCTTGGTGGCAACATCGAGGCCTTACAAAATTAGTTTGGGTATAGACTAAACATCCATAGTTCATACATAGATTTATTGTTTTAGGAAAAAAGGATGTAGTATATCTACAGTGTTGGAATGGGGTTTCCATGGTTGACGAGAAAGGAATCCCAAGCAACATAGGATAAACTCATGCATAGGAAGGTGCAGCTGATCACTCTTGATTCAGCTATCCTTACTCTCATGGAAATAAGAGTTTTGAGTTTTGAGTTCCCAACAATAGTGGCAGAGTGTGGGGACATCTTTCAAAAATATGTTTCCATGACTACCTACCAGAAGGGAGAGGGACTTTGGTTTTGGCTGGGTACTGCCTGATATTTTTACTCAACTTATCCAGGGTAGTGGTACCCATGTTAGCTTTGCAGAAGAAGGGGGAGCCTTTCCTATGGATGGGGAAGTGTCAGTAGAGTTCTCAGGAGCTGAGACAGAGACTGAAACATGCCCATCTTAAGACTACCAGAAGAGGGCATTGGATATGTAGTCTACTGCGACCCATCAGGGACCAGACTAGGTTGTTTCCTGATGTAGGAGCTGGCATTGATCACCTATTTCTCACGGCAGTTGAGATAGCATGAGCAAAACTACACTACCCCTAACCTAGAGTTAGCAGCAATGCTCTTTGCGCTGAAGATGTGGCGGCACTACGTGATTAGTGGGTATGAATAGTTTTAAATTAATTATTAAATATATGCATAAAGGTATTAATCAATACAATTAAAATAAGTATTCAATTTTCATAAATCCATTTTATGATTCAAAAATACATTTTCATCTAAAATGATTTTTATTGATTCCTGTGAGATGACAAAAAAATTATTTATGTAATTTTTTAATCATATTCAATAGAAGGATTCAATTTTTGAAATCATAAGATCTCAATTATATTATATTTAAATCTTTGGATTTTTATAAAATGCATGATTTTTCAATGAATGGTGAAAAATACAATTTTTTATTGAAAACTATATTTTCTTTTAAAGTGTTTAGAAAGTCATACAAAATTATATATTAGTAAAAAAATTTAATTAGTTCATTTTGATTAAATAGAATTAAATTATAGTAATTGGAATTAATTTTGTAAAGGAAATTGGTTTTAAAAAGTTTATATACGTAAAAATGATTTTTTCTAAAAACCTTATTTTCGTCGCATTTTTCGGGTTTACCGTGACATTAAAATATTCCACTTATGTGAATGGAATCTTGAAAAATGAATTAATTATTTATAAAAGGTGTAATTTTTTTGTATTTTTATCAATATGAATAGTAATTAAAATAAATAATTATTACCACCGTATGTTTAAATTAGTTAATATAGATTTAAAATAATATGATAAGGATAATAAAATTTCCCTAACACTTTTTAAAATTTAATTTTCTGAGTCTATTTCATTGATAATCATATGAGATTTAGATATATGACCTTTGATTTCTCTTTTGATGTAATTTTTACCTTTAAAATAATTAATTAGAAGATAAAGTAAAACAAATCACTTTTTAAATTTTAATATCTATAATATGTTTGAGACCGGGATAAAAAATTCTGTGACAAGTCATAAATTTTCATTTGAAATATATATAATTTTTTATCATGGTAATTTATTTCTAATTTTTATTAATGAAATAAGTACATGTAATTCTTACAAAATGCCTAAAAATATTTCTTCAATTAATAGAAGAATAAAATAAATGATTATAAAAATATTAAATGTTATATAATATAAAATAATTATCATGTTCCAAAAATATAGTAGATAAAAATAAAATATTTTAGAAGTTTTAATGGATAATATTTGAGTTCCAATTCTATAATGTTGTTTTCACAATAAAGTTAATTGAATAGTTCAAAAAAATACATTAAGATTATTTAATAAATAATAACATATTGTTAAAATATTAAAAATTCTCAAAAATAATTTTTTCTTGCATGTTAGTTTTATGCGCTTAAAAATATAATTTATCATTTATTTAGGTTTAAATTTTCTATTTATAGTTACTAAATTGACATCAAAAGTGTAAAAAATTTGTAACCATTGTAATTTTCCAAAAAGATTACCAATGGATAAAATAAATAGAAAAGCGTAAAAAAATATAAACTTCTTAAAATGTTATTATAAGGCAGCGGTTTGGTCCATCCTCATCTTATCTTTGACATATTTCAGTTTAGATCTTTTTTCCATGAAAATTAATGTATATTAATTTGTTTTTTTAATTCCATGAGTTACCCTCCCCTCTATTATTGAAGGGAACATATTCTCTTCATTTCATTATAATTCAAAATATTTTTTTTTCATGACCCAAGCCATGGGGGATACATACCCAGAGATAAGCTATGTTTGGCCACCGTAAGACCGCCTCCAATAGGTCATTGGTTGGTGACTCGCACCGAGTAGGCATATCCCACATATAGGAGGCATTACCCTAGTGTACCTATACAAACCAACACATATCCAAGCCCATGAAATACTAGGAAATAAAAATCCTGATTCTATAAATTCATGAACAACATATATCCCACTACTAGAGTATAATAACAAGCACATGATGTGATAAAGGGGATAAATACAAGCCCCACCAAAACTGAAAAAGGAGACCAACCTACTCCTAAGGATGAGAATACTATCAAATGAAACACTATTATACACCTTTTTTGACTAGCCCAAAACAATACTATACCAAATATTATTCCTCCTTGGATATTGTCAAATGGAATGTCTTCTGCAGAAGACAAAATCTGTGTGGGAAGAACCCATTAAGAAGTTATTATAATGAAATCCATTTGGACGCACCAAAATAACCAAACAGAAAACATAAATAGTAGTAATCTCATAACATAAATAGAACCTAGATATAGTATAACATACATCCATCCACATGTGTTATCGTCTAACACTACCATCCATAGGATTATGCATAAGGATTCATGGTAATTCCCATTCTGGTAGAATCCACTATATGAGTGATGATATCACAGGATATTCTCATCAAAGTGGATATGATCGTTGAGCCCCACCTAAGAAGCACTCAATGGATCTATGAATATCTCATCATCCATGTAGGGTATCTCACCCAGGTCCACTAAGGGACAACAAAAACTCTAGTTTATAAGTCTTCTATATGGTGGGACAATTCCTTGTGCATTTTGTTCACACTGTTACCAAAAACCAACCTTAGAATGATAGAGGATCCCACTATAGTACCATAGGGATATGAACAAAAATATATTTTAAATTTTACATATTTAGGGGATTAAAATCCTATACCAAAGATGTAATTACATCCAATACCCTCATTGGAAGGGACTATAGATTCAAATTTAAGTGATCGTGGTTTAAATTTAGGAAACGTAGGGTTACAAACCCCCTCATAGGGAGTATAAAATATGTACTATGGGTAAATGTTGTGTCTTTTTAAAAATTGGTATTATTTTGTATATCTAGCTTATGTTACATGTAATATACACAATACATGGGATTTCCTCTTATGGTACATGACATGTATAGGTCATCTGACACTATACCCACACCATCTATTTATGCTCGTGTACTTTGGGATCTTCCCTTGTACACCTAGACATGTCTGAGTACACGAATCATCAATTGTTCTTTGGAACTACCCTAGTACATGACTTTACCCATGTACACAAACCATGATATTTTATCCTCTAAGATACATCACATACTAACAGATATAGGTCACATGATGTGTGGTAGGGACCACATAACATGTGATCCCTAACATTTTGTAGAAAGCCTAACAATGTAACTGGGGGTCCCAAAGAACACGTTTTTTCATATTATAAACCATGTACAATTGGTTTTGTAGAATCCATCAATTCCTTATTACCATTCACTAATTCCAAGAAATTCATTTATTCTTCCACCAAATTATATGTGAGTCACACATCTAGGATCATAGAGACCTTACATCACTAGTGACCAGATTCCGAGATCTTATTCACTTACAAATCATCACTTATAGTTTTCCATATCAATACCACATTCTTAAACCAACATCTGGATCCACTAATATAGTCTTGATCTTTCCTCAAATTTCATTTTTCATCGTCACACCTCGATCGCTCAGTTGACTGTGAAAAACACACATAGTGTCGATTCATTTCACTATAGAATAGCCATGAAATGATCAAATATTGGGTATTTTTGAAACTATTATCCAAAGGGATTGGTTTCGATGAATGTACATAGAAACAGAAGATAAATTTATAAAAACATCACATGTGGATTGAATGATTATCATTTTTCAATTTGGCCTTGATCTATTATTATAGAATTGACATGCAAAGATGATTAAACAATGAAACATCAAAATAATACTCACAATATCAACCATTGAACCTTGGATCAATTCATCTAAGTGTAATTTACCTGGGTTTCATATTAGACAAAGAAATGGATAAATCCCCAAAAATAAAACTTTCCAAATTGAGTTTTCATCAGACATTGTTGAAGAATGGGTTTGTACCATCATCATTGGTGATATCCAAAACTCTAATTGACTCTCTAATTTCACATCCTCGATCTATTCATCATTCATTCATTGGTAATTATTCTAATGGATCCTCTCTAATTCTCCATGAATATGATAATAACACTAAAATTTATAGATAATCAGGTATTTATAGAGGATAAAAAATTAGGTTATTTCATAATAATAATAAAATAATATAAATAATTTATTTAATTATAATTTTTCCCTGTGATAAAATTTCCACAAACACTAGATGTTGACAACGATTATGTCATTTTAGGGTAATTAGCACATTCAGAACTCAATAGATGTCCCAAATTTAATATTATAGAATCCGTTTTTTGAGCTATTCCGTGTTTTTAAGAAACCTATGACCCCAAGATATAAATATATTTAATATTTCTTAAATTTTAATTCTGAGCTCAATGAACCTTGGAATCTCACGCAGTCTTAACACCGTGATTTGAAAAATAATACTAGATATATTTCACATAATTACATGGAAGAAATGATATGTTACGTTTTCCCCACCAATTATCTTTTCATCCAAAAAATTAACTACTAAAAAAAATTTAGTATTGAGCTCACATATGGGTCTCCCACTCCCAACTGCTCTCCATAAATTCATGAGTTTTCAGTAGACAATAACAAAGAGAATAGATCTCCATAGAGGATATTCTACTATAAATCCTATATCTCCACTAGGTAACCCACAACGGTTTCTCCATCCTAGATGTCCATCTCTCCCGAGTCGATAACTTGTGATGGATCATGAACGTACATCCTAAGCTATGACACATGGAAGATGTTGTGTACCTACTCTAACTATGTCAGTGGAGCCAAATAGTATGCCACCTCACAAAGCCTATGTTTTATTTGGAATGGGATGATGAAACATAGATATAACTAGTTATCACATCCAAATATATATACAATATATTTAACAAATACCTTTAAGAACTCATGTTATCCCTCCTAAAACACCATAGGTCATTGAAGTCGATTTTCATTTGTATTATGATGGCTCATTTCATTAATCATCTAGTATTACCTGATCTGAACCTTCTCTATCATAGCCAACACCAACTCGATCCCCATGAATACTAACTCACCTAGATCAGTCCAAAGAAATTGTGATATATTGGACTTCAAATAAATTTTTTCTAATAGTGGCATACCTTTGGTGGAGTGGAAACTATTGTTGTACAAAAACTCCACCAAGGTTAGGTTATCCTCCCAACTAGGTCCAAATCCAAACATGCATATCTACAATATATCCTCCAAAAGAAGGATATTCAACTAATTCTATCTATTAGTCTATGAGTGAAGCACCATAATCAAATAAAACCATGACCCAAAAACTCATCCAATCTCCTAAATAATCAAATATTGAAATAATCATAACATTCTAAAATGATATTCAAGGGAACACCATGGAGAAATAATATCTCCTACGTGTAATGGTTTCCCCACCTCCATCACACTGTTGGGTGGATATCAAGAAAAAACTACCTCACCCTTATTTGGTTCCACTACTACACCATCAAATGACCTGACATGGCCCAAAAAGTGTACATCGTAGATTTAAAACTGAAAATTCAAGAGCTTCCCATAAATTTGGTACTCACAAATTATGTTCTGGATCATCAGAAATATTTCTGGAAGCTCCTCCATAGGAACTTAGTACACACATATATCAAATATGAATAGAATAACAAATAAGTCAAAGAATGAATGATTTGGTTTAGGATTGCAATGAATAGTACTGGGGTGTTTTTCATGATGAAGGGCATCAAAGAGTACTCATTGTGACTGTTGTGACATCTGAATGACGTCTTCAGTATGCCTTATTCTCATACTCACAACTTTTTATACCCTAATATGAGTTTGATATTCAATAACCATTACAACCCTCTTAGCCAATCTAAGATCTAAGTAATCCTTGGTAGTGGATAATTACATTTTATGGTCACTTGTTTCAGGTGATGATAATCCACACATAACATTTAGGACCCCTCTACCTTCATAGAGAACAACAATTGGGTTTTCTAGAGGGAAACACTAGGTCTCTTGGATCCATTCCCCTATAACTCCTCTAATTGTACCCTTATCACGTGATGTATTTTGGGTTCTATTTAAAATGATGGTATAGTTATTGGGGTCATCTGTGGAGTATGTAAATATATGATTCTATCTCCCAACTAGGATTTGATCCCAACATGTCCTTGGGAAAGATTCCATCATACTCTACCACCACATTAGGGAATGGAAATCCCATAACATCCACTACTCTAAGGGATATAATATACAACATGTGAGTAATTTTTTGTATATTCATACTCATAATTCCATCATGCCCTACATATATTTCCTTATCACTGATGAAAAAAATACCTAATCCTTCTCCACATGTACAACATATACTTCTCTTGAAATAGTTAGTATTGGCATGAACTGTGGATATCCATTCTATACCTATGATGAATTCATAAGGCCACATCACTTCTATAGGGATACCCAATATGAAGATCGTGCCTCTAAGAGTTAGGTAAAAAATTATGTAAATGTTTGTGATCATGGAGTAACCTCTGTTCAGAGCCTCCAAGAACAAGGGTCGATGCAAGTGATCAAACAAAATATCAAATATTTGATCCAGATAGCTTGAATGGAAAGTGTGTCTAATACATGTTTTTATTAGTACTATAGATAAGGTATAAAATATATAGATCATTCCTCCAATCATGCTGAGAACCATGGGGTTATAGGCCACCACTTCCTATTGTTGTTCCCCTCCCCCTGAACACCAATTCCATGAGCCTAGTGCTGACCACCTGGTAGTGGTGGAAGAAATAAGTCATACCACATACCATCTCCTACTTCTATATCCAATCTTCTTCTATGAAATTCACCCTATAAATTTTCCTACCACTTCCTCTATCTCTTTATGGATAATTGATCGACCTAATCTTTGTCAGTTGTGTAGAGGGTCGGAAAATATGATCAAGCTATCCCCAATCATTACATATGGAACACCAACTTTACCTCAGCTAAGTCAATACATATTTAGAGACCTAAAATGAAATTACATTATCCTGGGAACATATCCCAATGTGTATCATATTCCTTGATCACTATGACTATCATTGGATACCAGTTACTGAAATATCAATTCATGTGTTCCCACTACCAATACAAGCTGTCGGTGTCTACTCTTCCAGGGATCTCTCCACTACTAAAGCATACTAAATCACTCTAATAGATGTGGGAATGAAGAGTGGTATCACTGACTCCATGATATATCTACATAATCCCTAGTCAAATTTCCATTCCCTAGAGAATAAATCCTACACTATATTAAAGCTGTATCATAGGAGATCATAAAATATATGAAAATACTTAGTTGAATTCATACTTCTCTACTATAAATTGAGAAGATCCTATATGTGCACTGATAGTGACATGTAAGGATACACCTTATCCCTAAATAGAAACATAAATTTTAGTTATGAGGGAGATATCTCATCAAGTTACTAAGTCACGAGACCCTACCATTTTCCAATAGAGCCATGAAGAAGTATCAATGTGTTGAATGAAATCTAATATTAGTAATCCTCACTAGGATGTATACTAGTATTTCTTCCACTAAATGGTCCTCAATAATCAGGTGGTTTAGATTTCCCTAAAACCTGGGAGGTCACTTCCTATGAAAATCATGTAGTGTTTTTATGCATTATTTTTCCTCAGTAGATATTGTCGGTTTTAAATACTACTTAATGGGTTATGGAATAACTATAAAACCTATCCTACGTACTATCTCTTGTACATTCCTTGGTATTTAAGTCTCATCCCTTGGTGGACCTTCCATAAAATCACACAATGGAATTCTGGTTTTCTATCTTTAGAGAAGCATCCTAAAATAAATAAGATGCACCATGGTTAATGAGTATATTTGGGTATCATACTCAAGAATAACATTAATACCCCAACCCATTCTTATATGATTCTTGTACTAATGTTTTTTCTTAAAAATAGTGTCTACATGAACCAAATCAACTAGTAGTTTATCAGAGTTCTGCTGAATGGATATGACAACTACCCCACCAACACACAAGTTTGAAACTGAACTCCAAACCCAAAACACTATGAAACACTATTTTAATAAATCCCAAACCTATATCATATGAAAAAAATCTATTCTCTGGTCCTAAGGTATAATCAAATGCTCTGATACGACTCTTTTATGACCTAACACACTAGGGATCACCTAGCCAATGATAAGTCGAGTGTGGACACACAAATCCCCCTTAAGATATGACAGGGGCTCGAGATCAGTGTTGAGTGGGAGTATATCACATATGGGTGGAATTATACTAGTATATCTAGACACACACACACACACACACACATCCCTAATCCCATACAATGCTGATAAGTAAATATAACTGATACCATAAATGCATGCACACCATCCGTCCCATAACTAGTGAACGAAAATTAGTACTTAAAGCGATAATGAGGAAAAATATAAGCACACAAAATTGTAAATGAGTATAACCTACTCAGATTGAGGTGACTATTTTCAAATTCCACACAAGTATACACCAAATTCTTCCTAGCCCAAAACATTTCTAAACCTACTCGTGCTCCACCTAGGGCATCATTAAATGGTATATCATCTTCATAAGACATGACGTGTGTGGGAAGATCCCATTAACAGGTTAGTATAACAATACATATTGAGAAACCCTAAAATAACCAAACCTAAAGAATCAAGAGTATTCAAATCATAAACTTAGTATAAAAAACAAATCCAGATATACCCATAATAGAGAATTGGTCGTAAGTGAACTCAACCAATACTAACATCCTTCGTATTTTTATCAAGGATTCAAGGTAACACTCATTCTAAGATAATCAACTCCGTAAGTTATGCTATAACTAGTGATGCACATTCAAGATGTCATGATCATTTTGTCCCACCCAATAAGTACTCCCTTGATATCAAATTTTCCCACCATCCAAGTAAGGGATCTCACCTAGATCCACTAGGGGACACCAAAAAACATTATTTGACTATCCTACTAGCTTGGGGATCAATAACATATTCGTGGTGGTCATGTCTCTACCACAAACCCCACCTAGGAATGATAGAGGATACAACCCGAGTCCCACATGGTGATGCACCAAAATCTATCTGAAATTGAACTCATCAAGGGGTTTAAAATCCTATACCAGATGACGTAATTCAATATTTTACCATCATTTTAGGCTACTAGGGAATCACACTCAACTGACCCTATTCTAAACTAAGGAAACAAAGGGTTCAAAATTTCCTAATAGGTATTACATGGGATGTACTATGAGTAAATGGTGAATCCTTCCAACCTTCAATCCTATCATGTATTACTATCTCACATGGAATGTAAACCTCGCAATACATAGTGGGTCATCCAAGGGTAAACTACCTATATAGTTCAATTTAAAATATTCATATTCCATCTATCCATTTCAATGTAATTTGTGTTGTGCTCATGTGCACTTGGTCGTGTTCAAGTATATTAATCAACCCATGTTCTCTATCTATGTCTGGATAGATGACTTAGTCTATGTGCTCCTTCAGTGGCCATGTATCCTCCAATATATATTGCATCCGACTTTCTATAGGTCACCTTTCATGTGTTAAGAAACACATGTTGTGTGATCCTTAAAATGTTTTAGAAACCCTAGATGCATTGTGGGGCCCATCTTGCATATATCTCCAAATTACATACTGTGTAACGCATGTTTTAATGAAACCCATCATTCCTTCTCTACATCTACTCACTCCACCAACTCCACTGATTCTAACACTAAATCCACCATGATTCATGGATCTATTATTTTTTGGGCCCCATGTACTCAATGACCATATTCTCATGTCTCATTCACCCGGAAATAATCACCCATGGTTTTCATTACATAATTGAACGCCAAAACCAGAAATGGGATCCCACGATATGGTCTCAATCCACCCTTGATCTCCCAATATAATTTCCACACAATGATTTATATGAAGATAATAATTCTCACCTTTAGTATCGATCTATTATGATGAAGAATGATCATAAAATCGTCAAATATCAGGTATTCATCATACCATGAGCCAAAAATATTTCCCATGATGAATGTTTCTATTAGTGGAGGAGAAATCCATAAAAAATCATGTGACTAGACAACCTCATCCATTGTTATTTTAATTGATGTTTTTTCATAGAACTAATGAACAGAGAAAAATAAACAATGAATCATCAAAATAATATCCACAATATAAACTATCTATCCACGAATCAATTGTTTTTATTGGAATTAACCTGAATTCAAAATGGGATAAATAAATAGACATAAATTAAAATAAATAAAATTTACTTCCTTGATTTTGGAAAATTTATTTATGAATAAGGTGTATATTTAATCACTGCTCCTCAATTTCTTAATCCTCAATCCGGTTGTTGTGCCTCCAAGAATGATAGTTCCAATGACTCCTCTCTAGGTCTATACGGTTATACCGCTATCCTAGAGGTTTACCCATAATTGGGTATTTATATAGGAAGAAATGTCAGGTTGATTCATCATAATAATAGAATAAATTAAATTATTTATTTATTATTTGTGCCTGTGACAATATGTCCACAAACTCCCAACACCGATAAGGATTATATCACGCATGGGGGAAATCTTGCAATCTGAACTCAAAGATGGTATCAGGTTTCTGTATCTGAGACTCCATTTGGGAGTTATTATAGTTTTTTAGGAAAATTAAATACTCATTATATTAATATATTAAATATTTTTAAAATAGAAACTATTTTTACAATGGGTCTCTATATAATACACTAGGTCAGTGCCAAAATAGAAAATATTACTAGATATATTTCAAAGCATTGAATGGAAAAAATAGATATGATATGATTTATTTAATAAAATTACTTCCAAAATGTCTTCCTAGAATACCTTCACACATTCTAGAGGACTTATTTTGGGAATACTATAAACCTTTTGGGGATTAAGGTGTAAAGACAATATATTTTTCTGAAGAATAGGAGTAGTTCTTAACCAATAGATTTCATTTAATTTGTTTTTATAAATCATTAAAACCTTGTTTAACCATGTTTAAACAATAACATCGTCATATTTATTATACTAATATATTGTTTTGTGAATGAAATACCCTATATCATTCTCTTCTTCCATCAAATGGGAAATGAAACCATCATTAATATGCATGGCAGACTACCACCTCACAAACAAATGTAATTAATTTTCCTTCACCACCTTACATGGATATTTATAATGATTGATTTAATATATATATATATGACATGAATGATATAATTATCATTTTAATTCAATATATTTTCTATTTTAATACCAAACCATCTATTGAAAAATGATAACATCATTTGTTCATACATATATACTACCACCTCCGTGAAGTGTTGTGATTTTTTATAACCACGTCACATGTATGGTATATATATTTGTATTTAATGAAATAATATGATATTTATTACATAATAATTATTATTTAAATATAAAACAATATTTAACTTATATCCATCATGATCATTGAAAAATTGAAATTTTACACATGCTTACATATGACCTACCATCTCTATGACTATAACTTATTTTAATAAAAATATTTAATGGATGTATTTTAAGTTAAAATTATTGTATGAAAATGTTAATAATTTCACTATTATTATTCTAAAGATGATGAAATAAGGAACTATTTGACCATAGTCATCCTACCAAAGTATTTTTTGGGCACATGATCTGAATCTCATCAAAACATCACATGTTAAATTAATTTATTGAGTAAAAATATACTAAATCGTATTAAATAAAATATTAGGAATGATAAAATTGATAATTTTTATTAATCAATTTAATAATTAGGGTTTTTTTCATTTAGGAAGATAAAGTACATATGTGATGAGTTAGACTCAAGGTAAGGGATTGTTTTAGATCGTCTTTTAAGGTTTACCTTACAAATATTTTTCTTACACGACCATTCTATTATAAATGTTTTAATTAAAATTCTATTTATGTTTAAAAGGATTAAAATTTTCATTTTAACCGTATTTTGCATTCTTTTACATGTTTTTAAATGGAATCCTTTTATGGTTTTACATAAGAAACACTTTAATTTAAAATAAAATTTTATATGTTTTAAACATTGATTTTCTAAATAATTTTATTCCAAGTTCATAATAATTTAATTATTTTATAGATGTATTTATATGGAAATAAAATAATTATACGAAACATTTTATTTATATTTAATTTTTTTAAATGAGTCTTTTTACGAAATAATTTTTTTATATGGCGTTAACAACTCTTCCCACCACCACAATCATTATTTGGTATTTATATTTATTTATAATATTTTTTATTTTCATTAGATAAATTCCCAATTTCCAATTTTCTATTTCTTTTCTAAAGTTATTTAAAATGGATTGGACATTTTTACATCTAGAAATTTATTTCTTATGGGTGTAAGGGATCTCTCCAAACCACCCTTTTTTCCATGGGTTATGAACTCCCTATCTCGAACTGACATTATTTATATATTTAATGTTAAGGAATGATTTTAAATTATGTATATATTTCTATCACATATATAAATATATTAATATTACTTTATTTTATTGGTTAATACATTCCTTATGATCATTTTTCAATTTCTTTCTTTACGAAATTTTTATTGATTTTGATATGAGGAAGTATTATAAAACCCATTATGAATTTCCCATATTATTTATTTTATTTTTTGGAACACATAATAATGAACATGTTATTATGGGTTCCCCCAAATAGTGCTCTGACTCATTAGATAAAAGTTTTGTTCCATGAGATGATATGTATAAGGTTAGAAAGTAAATCAAATCCACTATGAGACTCTATACACCATGTAATGTTATCTTAGAAGTCATCCTTGAATTATTCTTATTTCATGTTTTGTGATGCTACCACATTTCCTATATTTCCATGATATAGGGATAAAAAAAATCTCTGTCATGATCAAATTTGATTACTCAGGATTTCATGTTTAAGAGAAAGTATATTCTAGTTTGTATGGGTGAAATATATAAAAAATTTTAAAAAAATTCATATGTTTCCCATTATTTTATAGAAACCTTTATTAGTTCTATTTTCCATTAAGATTTATTATTAAAGGTTCTATGAAAGATTTTTTTATAAAAAAATTATTTATTAGGTAATCAAATACTTATTTTTTTTCTAAAGATTGATTTTGAAAAAGAAAAATCATGTGTAGTATTCCTGAACTAAAATGTTTTTTATTTTTTTACATGTCCCGTTCTTTTAATTTTCTGCACATCCCATTTTTTTAATTTTTTTTCAAAGGAGTTTAATGATGATTTCGGATAAGGATGAGGTAAATATGATAATTAGAAATATATTCTAGTAAAATAAAACCAATTATATCATAAAAATTTTATTTTTCAAGGAAAAATGGATATTGAGTTGAGGTGTCCAATTTGAGATGTAATATTTATATATATAATGGTGATAGCCTAATTCTTTAAAACTCTAATTTTTAAATATCCTTAATATAATAAAATGAATTATTTAATTAAAAATAAAGATTATGTAATGTTGAATGTTGGTTCCTTATTGATATGATACCCATGACCCATATGATATCCCCACTCACCAAAAAATACAATGTGATGGACTTCCACATCTTATAATAAAACTCCCCCATAATAAATTGATGAATAAACACATATAATAGAGACTATCCGAATAACGATTGACATCATATGGTTGTTTCCAAAATAAGATTAAATTCAATATTGATTTATGCTACATCATCATTAGTTTAAAACCCTATAACACATCAAGAAAACCAGAATGAACTCCATCTATCATAGTCAAAAATATGGGAACTATAAGCATCTCCATATTGAGTCTCAAGGCATGAACAAAGGAAAATACAAAAATGGAATGTAATTATATAGAATTAAACAATAAATTGTAATGACTATATTTCATGAATATATTTTTAAACTTAAAATATTAATATTTTATTATGTATATATTAATTTATACCATCAATAAATTTCTTTATATTATATGGTAATTCATATATAAATTGAAATTATAGAAAAATAAAATAAACAAAAATAAATTTATTTTTTTGAAGTTGTATTTTTTAGATGGAAATTATGGATAATTATAGGTGAAAAAATTTTACCTCTAAATAGGAAAATGGTGAAAAAAATCATATGGATAACTGAATCCTGATATTTTTCGTAACTTGAAACGTTTCATGTGAATTAGAGGAAATAACTTCATGATTCGGTGCTTGGTATGAGAGTAAAGATGGGCTAGACTGGGGATGATAATATGAGACTTGGATTTCACTCCTATATAAATAGAAATGATTTCACCCCCTAACTTTTATTACATGGGATCAAACATTTTTTTAGAGTAGAAAAAATTATCCAAATTTTGTTATTCCAATCCCATAATTGCACCTTCTTCCTCAAACATATTGTTCTCTACAACTACTCACACTATGTTATAACCCATGAGTATCAATTTCAAAGGATCTACGACTCCACTACATTGATAGTGAGGTTACACTATTGAACACCATTTTCACTATAATCCATTATTACTTCTGAGTAGGCTAAGTTGGTTTCACTATATGTGAACCCTTGTGATACAGATGATGTATATAGAGAAGATTTCAAGACTCACATTGATGGTTTTGGTAGATTCAAGTCTTGTTCTATTTAATATGGAGAAGAAAGAATAATATGAATGGGTTTGTAAGTTTCATTATGTGAGTGCATATGTTTAATAGTGAACTTTTCCATTTTTTGGATTCATACTTTCATTTTAAATTCCCTACCCTACCAATTGGGATGGTCGTGAATATAGTACCCTTAATTGAAGATGAACTTTCCTAAACTAAAATGGTTGACAACAAATTCCTAGGGTTTAATGATATTGTGGGTAATGGTTTTCCCTTACATAAATATATAATAACAAGACTATAGTAGAAAAATAAATAGAAGATTTCAAGGAACTGATGTGGAACCATGACGACTCCACAATAGGAAAATATATAAGATTCGACTCCTACTGGAATTGATTGGAGCACCATGATTATCCACAGAATAATATGAAACATTACTATTACATATATCATAGTTAAGAAGTATATATATACACTTGCATTGATTTATAGTTGGTGAGTATATCGACTATGTTGGTAAACCACTAGAAACATCACACACACACACCAGTAAGATAAGAAAAATTCAACTCATAACATGTACATATATATCAAAGCTAGTAGAGGAAAAATTATAATGAAGATAAATATATAACAGTATTTTAAGACAACCCATACCTTGAAGGTATCATATATAATGAATACACATCCCCTAAACTCATATATCTGATTCACACCATGAAAACTATGGTCCACTAAACAACCCATACTCACAAGTGGAACCCATACCTCCTAACCCATGCTCTCACTTGGTGATAAAATAACTTCATCTAAAAAATGGCCCAGTGACCAAGTATAACCTAAGAAGGTTCTTTACATATACACCATGAACTTAAACTATTCCTTTCCTATATTTATATTCACAATTTAACAATTATTTATCTTGAAATTGATTCACCCGGAATATTAAAAAACCAATATTTACTTAGAAAATATAGATCCCATCATCGGAGATCTATGAGGTTTAATTCAATATGCTGCATTAAAAAGAAGATTAATATGTTTTTTTTTTAAAATAGTTCTATGTAAAATTTGAGTGATATGTAATCCACTTACCTCATGTCCATTTGAAAATAAAAAAATAGTAGTAATAGCCTAACATTTAAGGGAAAGTCAATTGGAATCACCTAAGAGAAATCATGGACCAAGAACCAAATTGAGGGATAAATTATTAGGGTTTTTAGAGTTTAGTTGGGTAAAAATCACATTAATAAAATTCCAAAAAATATGATATGTAGTTACCATTCATGGCACATGACATCCCAAAAGATTTTTATGTTAAATTGAATATTTTAAAACCATTTAAATTGAGACCACACATAGTACCGGAATATAGTCTATTCCCCCAAGACATTTTGATAATCCCACCCACATGAAGTCAATATCACATAAACCCAACCAAATGGGAAACAACCCTATAATAGGGGAATCCTGTCAATTTTTTTCTGATGAGCTTGGATCCTACAATGATGTGGTGAAGCCATGATCCTCATTTCTTACTTTCCTATTGTGGTCACCTTCCTCTTGATGCTTCCAAACCTATGATCCACCATTATAACCCCTATGGTCAAAGCAATGTGCCTATTTCCCACATCTAGAATCCCAACACACTAAATTCACTATAATAACTTGTTCCAAGGAATGGGTAAATATTTCCACCCCTCCATATCAATATATCCATAACCTAACACAAATAACCCATCATCTAGAAATATAACTTTCACTGTGCTAACCATGATGATGTGGGGAAGAATAAATTACCTAAACCTCTATTTCTAATAATGAACACATCCTAAACTACCAAAAAATACCTAATAACTATGTAACATTGATATATATAATATAAACCATAATACTAAAAACATGGGAAGCCAAATTATTCCAACCCTTAGGCTTTATGTCTCCATAAATTTGAATTTAGTCAAAACTTTGGAAGAGATTTTCCCATTACTATAACACAATATTTTTCCAATTGTTATATATTTTCCAAAACCTTACCACGATGTTATAAAATGAATATCAAAGGTATGTACTGATATTTCACTAGATTTTTATTCCTGTCATAATAAATGGTGTATGGTGAGAACCACATAAATGAAATGTCTCAAGAGAAAAATAATCCAAACTGATTAAGAAAAAATGGCTAACTCACACTCTAACCCAAAGGATTTATGAGAATATCATGTACTACATTGAATCAAGAATTTCACACCACCCAAAAATAATACCATTTATATGATAAATAATCTCTAATGGTTCAAGGAACCCTGGAGTTAACTTCCATTTCTAACATAAATGAAGACTGTCTAAACAATAGTACACCTACAAGAATTAATGATTTCCCATTATTAATGATCGTGAAAAAATTATAAATACATTATGGTATCCACTAGCTCATAGATATATGTATGGTTCTCTATACTATATATGTTTTCTAGATTTTTATTGGAAACTACCCCAAGGAAAGGACTTTCCCAATCCTCCACCCCAGTAGTGGGGTTTGACCGGAAGATTTCATTTGAACCAATAAATTTTAATAGCTTGAAGGACATTAACAGTCAATACATGCTAGAATCTTATACATAGTCATCAATGCAACATACATGGGAATATTTTTTTCTTAAATTATAGTTAAATCACAATGGATCTTATTTTGAAAAATATGGAATAACCCTCAAAAAATTAAAACATCCATTTCAAATTACAATATATAAAACTAAGGAGGGATATTTAAGAACATAATAAATTTAATATAAATCCAATCCCTACATTAGACCTCTAAAATCTACAGAGACTCTTGCCTTTTACAGATGTTATTACATTATTTTTGAATATAAAGATCCCATAAGTACATCCCTAAATATCATGAGGCCAAGTGTCTTTATAAGATAAGGTTCATAATACATTGAAATGAAAACAAAACATGAAATATTTATTTTACACTCCATAGCGAGCTTTTAAATCAGATTGAGCTCTTAACTATGTAGGATATCATGTAGAATGTATACAATAAATGGGTGAGATAAAAAATACCATAAGTGAATAATTATGATAAGGAAACATAAAATGTGAGTTAATGGTACAACATGATATCATAAACGAGAAGTATCATGAATAATCTCCTGGAAACATTACAAAAAAAAATGGTATCATAAGATCATTGTAAAATAGAAAATCTAGCAGCGAAAAACATGTCATAAACATGAGTCATGGCTGACAGCCTAGACAATATCACATGGTGGACAAATTTTCATAATGGACTAGGATTACTCCCTAATCTGATATATAACATCCCATGAGACTAAATTTTTATACTATACATAGGATAAATATATGGATGTCCCCATAATAAACTATTAATTATTTATGTGTGAAAAAAGAGAAGTAAATCATAAGGAACAAACATAGAAATTACCCGGGTAAAGAAAATAGATTTCATAACCTTTCCTCATATCATAATCAAAGGAAATTTAATAATGAATGAATTTGATAAATGAACATAATTCATGTATTAACCATATAAAAGGAATGGAATATAAGTTATGAATATATGTGTGGAGAAAATATATTTAATTTAAAATCATTTCATGAATTGAAAGAGTTATAAAAAGTTATTAGAGAGAGAAAGGTCATAACCCAAAAAAAGGTTGTCTTGAGAGACCCCTTACCAAAAGACTGATTCACCACCTGCATTCATTATCTTCATAAATAATAAAATTATCTTAATTATCTAATATATTAAGAAAATTATTAAACATTATTATTTATTTTATTTTATTTATTATCATCTTATATTCAATTCTTTAATCTTTTTTTTTCATGTCGGAAATTCTGATGATGTTTGGCTCAAAAGTCCAAAATCACTTTGAAATGTTCACTATGTTCAAAGAGATTATTATTTAAAAATGTCAATAATAATAATAATCACGTAATGGTTATAGATTTTATTCCAAAATTATATTTTTAAATAAAATAATGAAATATGTTTATTAAAAATCAACTATTTCACAATCATTGAGATTGTTGGTTGTACATATTCATAAATAACATTTCCATTTTCCATTATCATGATTTAAATAATTTATGTTAGATTTTATCATTATATAATCATCATAAAATAATAAATATTAAATTATATATCTAAATAAACATATATATACCATCCATATGATGAGACAATGAAAAATGAATCACATCGCTTTATAGAGGTGGTAATCCCCACATAAATACGATCGTCATTATCATTTTTTAAATGGAAATATAAGAAAATACAATATATATTTATTATATGGAATTATAAATAAGTAATTAATATCAAATGTAACACCCCGAAATTTTATGAAAAATATTCTCTTTAATTTCATTAATGTCTTGTGTTGTACGCTACACCAAAAGAAGCTTTCACAACACACATCCTTGACTTGCCTTCCATTACACGCAATCGCGACTTTTCTCGATAGCGTGTGTAGTACGCAATAACGAGTTTCACTAAACAGCAATACGCTATTAAAATATTATTAAAACTAGCCGTTATGAATAGTAATAACCACTTTTTGAAATTTTGTAAATTTTATTTTTTTCAAAATGTACTTTATTTTTTGATTCATAATATTGAAATTAGATTAGGGTGAAATTTTGGTACTTTTCGGATAACATTCATTTTCTGATTAATAGTGAAAATTAATAAATTTTAATTAAAAACAAATTTTTTAATCGAAATAATTAATAGTGAAAATTTATTAATTTTAGTGGTTTTAAAGTATATTTAGAATATATTTTTACAATTTAATAAAATGTTGGTCATTGGATATAATTTCACATTTAAACCAGACATAAACAAGTGTCAATCTTTTGATAGTTATTATCTCTTAAGAACACGCTATTTGTTTTGACGACGGAAATTAATTTTTAAATTAATTAATGCAACTGATATGTTTTTAATTTGGTAAAATAGAAATCATTTTTGAGTTCATAATATCAAATATAGCTTAGGCCTAATTTTTGGTATTTTTCTGAAAACTTTCAATTTTTGATGAATAGTGAAACCACTAAGTGGTAGTTAAAAAAATGAATTTTTCCTAAAACTTAATTTTACCGCTTCTGTGAGTGGAATTTCAAAACTCCTAGAGACACGGTTGATGTCATTAAGTAAAATGTGGTTCAATGAGATGAAAATAATTTTTGGTGAATAGTAACTTTTTACTTTTATTTACCACGGTTAATAGTAAATAGGGTAATTAAGAGTAAAAATGATATTAATATTACCCTAACACATGTCCTAATCCAATTGGACAAGTGTATCTCGACCAAAAAGAACCTTAAATGTAAAATATTATCATTTAGGACCACTTGGATTAGATTAGGACATTTATTAATATTTAATTCAAAGAAGAGTTAAAAGAGTTAAAATCAAAGTTTATTTACTAAAACATTTTTAATATAGGGTTATAAATAATATAATTTTGACTATAAATATTCAATAGAAAGATAATAATATTTACTACATAATGGGAGTTTATTTTTAATTTTTATACTTTAAATAATTTAATTTATTTATGACACAACGATGATGCAGTAATTACCTTTTTAAGAAAATATTAACATAATTGATGTTATAAATGCCCAAATAAGTGTAATTTGAGACTTTTTATCACTTAAACAAATTTTATAGGTTAATATTACATGTTATTGTTGATTTAAGTAACTTGGTTTGAACTTATCATTCTGTTAGAAATTTCATAAAAATGATGTACCAAATAGTGTCAAAATTGACATAAATTAGTTTTTAAAACAAATATTATATTATTAATTGTTATTTAATTTTTAAAAATCTAAGGTTCCGACAAATGACTTTGATAAGGATAGATATATTAATACTAAAGAACTTGGGGTTTGGTTGGCTTGATATAGTATGTTTATTAACCATATAGTGTAAAAAAACAAAAAGACACGGTAAAAGATAAATTATTTAACTTAGAGTTAAATCTAATTGATAAGGTAAAAATAATAACTTAAACTTGTCTAAATCCTATTGGATGAGAGGATTTCGACCCATCCCCACTTTATCTTCGAAATAAGACCATTTGAAACCATTATAAACCGAATTTGTCCTTAATATAAAATAATATTTTGAGATTTTTTTAAGATGCCCCTCTCCTCCCTTATAAAAGGGCACCTCCTCCCTCTCCTCCTCACACCAATTTGAGCATTCATGCTCGGAAATACACTGCCACAATCTCTTCTCCACTTCCCTAGTATCATCCTAGAGGTCTTGGTCTTCTTCAAAGACCATCCTTAGTTCTTTATGTAGAGGTTAAGTGAAGGCGCGTCAAAAAGAGGTAATATCCATTACCAATCCTTTCCAATTTCATTCTTCTTCAAATTCTTCTTATTTAGTTGTTTAATTATGAAGTAATTACATCAGTATCAATCATATATAGATATGTTATTATAAGTATGAAACAACCCTATTTAACCATGTATCCATCCTACGGAAAAAGGAAATCATCGCGCGTGCGTACGTACGGAATACCGTCTACACGCCGTGGTGTAATCTATTTTCCACCACCACATTAATAGGATGGGTATAATGGTGTAATGAGTAACTATATATGATTATTATAAAGTTATATTGATACTGAAATAGTATACATACACTTACACAAAATTCCACGACCATGGGAACGATATCATCGCTCGTGCGTACGTACGGACTACGGTCTCCACGACGCGATGAGATTCATTATCAATGATTAACCATTAATGAATGATTATAAAGTATATATAATAAGTACTAATGAAATATATGACATAATAATGATAATGGATTTATGTATATTTATATGTATGTCATCTACTTAATTCCATTCAATTCTATAAGGAAACGAAAGTAGCGTTCATGCGTACGTACAGACTACCGTCTCCATGAACGGTGTATTTCTTTCCATTTACTGATTTATTATATATATGTATATTCTGAATATATATATATATAAATCATGTTTTATATTCTGGAATTAAGTAATCATGAACTAAGTAATCATATGAATAATTACAAGTCAAAACACGTACGACAAATGAAACAATTTTACCCAAAACGCTCTTTAACATGGAATTTACAAAAGAATGGGTAATATAAAGTCATAAGTGAACCATATATGATATCATAAAAATGAATATGATTCTGTTATAAGTCAATGACATTATTTAAATCATTATACAGGAGGTTCGGACACTTACGAAGCAAATCGGACCTAAGGTAAGGGTAAATATCACAATCTCATTTTTATCCGAGATTGTTTATACTTTGGTATTTACTGGGGTGTATTTTATCATCCACATCCATGTATTCTCAATATGTAATATTATTTCCATCCACCTACAATAGTTTATATTCAATTTTACCCTTCAGTGAGTTTTTAGTAAAAGATATGAAAGGAATCTTTTGTCGTTTTTAGTACGAGGAACTTTTTGACTTTTCCGACAAAAGTACGAAGAATGTTTTTTTAACTTATACGACATGAATGTATTTTTAAAACATTATTTACAAGAAGACATCTTTACAATTTTTCAAGTTTATTTTTAATCAACTTCTTTTAGTTTAAAATTGTATGACATGTTAAGAAAGGAAAAGTGTTTTTGAAGTAGAAAGGATATTTTCCTCAAGAATGGAGTTCAAGTGTTTTATCAAAATTATTTTCCATCTAAGATAATAAAGGGTTATGTTTTTATCCCAATTATTACATTGATTTGATTATGTTGTGATGGAATTATTTTTATGAATTCCTTTATCTTATATGAATTGTTTTATGATGTCATGATGTTTAAGATTCCCATTTGTATTCCATGGGTTATGCAATGATGTATGATTTATGATTTGTGGCACACATAAGAATGGTATCATTATGAGATGTGTGGGACCTATATCTCCATCCAATGCATTGGGTAAATATTTTATATCTCATGAGATAGACATGACTGGAATGGTAGGTTATACCAGTTCAGTGAAACAGGACTGGAACGAGGGTGACTTGGTTCAGAAAGGGACTTTGTCCACTAAGATATTCTTGGAAATGAGTCTTGACTAACAAGAAATGATTCTCTATGATTATGTGTGTATGCCACAAAGTTTCATGTTTTTAGTTATGATTATGGTGATTACATTTCACTTCCATGATTTATCCCATGTTATGAAATTATGATCTCTTTTGCAGGTTAAGATTTCCAAAAGTTATGTGCTTATGTATATGATGTGATTGATATTTCTTTTGTTTACCCATACTGAGCATTTGAGATCACCATTTTTTGTTTTCTTTTCCCCAGGATATAAAGAAAGGTTTTAGGTATAAAAAAAAGGAAGATCTTTATGGGAGATTTTGAAGATCTTTCACCATAATTAGATGATTATATTCCAAGTTTCCAAAGACACTAAACTATTACGATCCTTGCGTGTGTGTTTTTGTTATGTAATAATTATTCCGCAAATGTAATGTAATGTCAATATATGTTAAGCTTCGGGTCTCTACAGTTGGTATCAGAGGAAAGGTTTAGTCAACCTTTGGATACTAGGATGTGAAAATGTTAGTGAGATCCCTAGAGATATTTCTAAGGTATGTCTAGGGATGTCCCTAAGGTTAAGTATACGTATTGGTTATTGTACTAGAATTACGCTAACGATCATAGAATTAAACCTAAGATGTTAGATATTGAAGGTACTCCCCCTTTATTATGTTGTTTTCCCTAGCATGATTTTTTCCTCTCACACTATTGTTTTTGGGTTTTAGATGATGGCTGGAACCCGAAGGAACCGTGTTGATCAATGCAATGGACAATGCAATGATTGTCCTCATGAACAAACAAATGTTATGGGAGATGGAGTGAAAAATCTTATTGCTATACTTACACTAGCTATGAATCATTCTGGACTTCCAAATGAGCAGAGAAGGGAACAATATTCTATTGAGTCCTTCATGAGGAAACGACCACCTTCTTTCAGTGGGTCTTCTGATCCACTTGTTGTTGAACAATGGATCAGTACTACTGAAATGATATTTTCAGTTCTTCAATGTTCTGAACATGATAATTTCATCTTAGCAGTATATCGTTTGGAAGGTGAAGCTGATCAATGGTGGAATCTTATCAAGAATACGAGGCAAAGAGATGAAATTGAGTCAATGGAATGGGACGAGTTCAAGAACTTATTTTTCAATAAGTACTTCCCTCGTATTCTTCGGACAAAGATGGAGAAGGAGTTTCTTGAACTGAAGCAAAAGGATGATGAATCTGTTGGTATATACAAAGAGAATTTTACAAGGCTTGCAAGGTATGCATCTGGATTTATCATCCAACCTGAAAGTAAAGTTGATCGATTTTTCAATGGCTTAAAACCAAGTCTTCAAAGGGAATTAGCTATAAGAGACTTTAGTAGCTATGAATAAATTGTGATTTGTGCTATCAAGGTAGAAATGGAAGTTGGTGTTACATATCCATCTCAAGGTTTTGACAAGAAATGAAAGATGGAGTTCAAGGAGAAATCTCAGAATAATGGTGAAAAGAAGATGAATGTTTCCTTATGCACAAAGTGTGGAAAGAAGCATGGTGGAGATGGTCTTAAAGGGACTAGAAAATGTTTTATGTGTGGAAAAGAAGGTCATCGAGAAACTGAGTGTCGAAGTAATGGAAAAAGGGTTTCTAATGATGTGAATAAAGCAAACACTGTAGAGAACGCACCAACAACACTTCAATGCTTCAAGTGCAAGGAAATGGGGCATTATGCTAATAAATGCCCTAATCCAAGGGTTAGTGATGATCGACATGAGAAACCACTTAAGGAAAAGGACAAAGGGAAGTCACATGCGATCACTATTGGCGATGCTGAATATGACAATGATGTGGTGGAATGATTAAGTGTTTATGTAATGGGATTCCAAAATGATGTTGTATCATGGAGTATTGGAATATTTATGTATTGGTCTAATGTGGTATTCAAAGTGATTTAGATATTTTTAATAAGATGATATGAACATAATGAAGGGAAAACGAGAAAATGAAATGTTTAACAGTATTCATGAGCTCATGATTGATATAAGGACTAAGTGATATCATGGTTTGAGTATATAGAATTTTGAGGATTTTGGTATGTGGAAAGTGTTAACTTTTAACTGCATTCATGTTTTCACTAATGTTCAATGGGTATTCATTCTTCAAGAGAATACATGATTAAGGTATTCACATGTTTGTAATTTGGCCAACAAGATATATCTTATGATATATGGGGGATAAATGATGGCATTCACGTGATTGTTATGTGACATTTTAGGTAATCATTTTCTTTATACTATGAGCTTGGACCGAAGTATTTTAGATAAGCCTAAAGATTGGAATGGATTATGTTGGACATAAGTTAGTATTGTTTAAGGATAAATTTTTTTTTGATATTGTTGATGGGATGTTATAGTAATATAGCTTTAGAAAAAGGACAACCTGTAGGACGAGAGACAACCCATTGTTTCGGACAAGGCTGTGGGAATCAAACCCACAACCGAAGTGCGACTGGCCTTTATCGCCTACCACTGGCCTACAAGAAGTCCTTGGTTAGTAGAAACTAGTTTTATTTTATTACGCGGTATGAAATATGAAGTATAAGTTCATTTTTGGAATCGTATACGATTAACCTCACCTTAGATGGACTTATATATATTTAATAACTTTTGCTAACCTTTTTTTGAAACAGATGGAAGGACCCATCATTCTATCACATGATCTATTAACACTTCATGAATAACATATTCAAATTAATTTCTTTAAGAGATGAAGTATAAATTGTCCAAAGAACAACAAACAGTGAGACTATACCAAAAAATCACGAAAGTATTTATTCTAATTCAAATTTCATCAACTTTAGGGAAATGATCTTGGAAACCAAAAATGTTGTCTTAGTGCTCTTATATCTGATGAATCAGATGGTACATTAGATCGTCACAAATTTATGGCTTTGTGATTACTAGCTTTTCCATAGCCATGTTCTCTACCACTCTCCATCAGAACATGATGGTTAGATTTTTTCTTCCATATCCATATTTTCACCAATGTGGAAACCCAGTGATTAGTTTATTTGGTAACCGTTATGTTTCATACTTTTGTTTTTAAAGATTGGTTTTGGTATTCCTTTTTACGATGTGGGTTTCTATTAAAGAAACTTTCGAATAGTAAACCATTTATAACCCCGATGAATTTTGAGGGCGAAATTCATTTTAAGGGGGGTAGAATGTAACACCCCGAAATTTTATGAAAAATATTCTCTTTAATTTCATTAATGTCTTGTGTTGTACGCTACACCAAAAGAAGCTTTCACAACACACATCCTTGACTTGCCTTCCATTGCATGCAATCACGACATTCCTCGATAGCGTGTTTAGTACGCAATAACAAGTTTCACTAAACAGCAATATGCTATTAAAATATTATTAAAACTAGCCGTTATGAATAGTAATAACCAGTTTTTGAAATTTTGTAAATTTTATTTTTTCAAAATGGTCTTTATTTTTGGATTCGTAATATCGAAATTAGCTTAGGGTGAAATTTTGGCACTTTTCGGATAACTTTCATTTTCTGATGAATAGTGAAAATTACTAAATTTTAATTAAAAACAAATTTTTTAATCGAAATAATTAATAGTGATAAATTATTAATTGGAGTGATTTTAAAGTATATTTAGAATATATTTTTACAATTTAATACAATGTTGGTCATTGGATATAATTTCACATTTAAACCAGACATAAACAAGTGTCAATCTTTTGATAGTTATTATCTCTTAAGAACAAGCTATTTGTTTTGACGACGGAAATTAATTTTTAAATTAAATAATGCAACTGATATGTTTTGAATTTGGTAAAATAGAAATCATTTTTGAGTTCATAATATCAAATATAGCTTAGGCCTAATTTTTGGTATTTTTCTGAAAACTTTCAATTTTTGATGAATAGTGAAACCACTAAGTGGTAGTTAAAAAAAACTGAATTTTTCATAAAACTTAATTTTACCACTTCTTTGAGTGGAATTTAAAAAATCTGAGAGACACGATTGATGTTAGTAAGTAAAATGTGGTTCAATGAGATGAAAATAATTTTTGGTGAATAGTAACTTTTTACTTTTATTTACCATGGTTAAAAGTAAATAGGGTAATTAAGGGTAAAATGATATTAATATTACCCTAACACATGTCCTAATCCTATTGGACAAGTGTATCTCGACCAAAAACAACCTTAAGTGTAAAGTATTATCATTTAGGCCCACTTGGATTAGATTAGGACATTTATTATTATTTAATTCAAAGAAGAGTTAAAAGAGTTAAAATCAAAGTTTATTTACTAAAACATTTTTAATATAGGGTTATAAATAATATAATTTAGACTATAAATATTCATTAGATAGATGAAAATATTTCCTACATAATGGCATTTTATTTTTAATTTTTATACTTTAAATAATTTAATTTATTTATGACACAACGATGATGCAGTAATTACCTTTTAAAGAAAATATTAACATAATTGATGTTATAAATTCCCAAATAAATGTAATTTGAGACTTTTTATGACTTAAACTAATTTTCTAGGTTAATATGACATGTTATTGTTGAGTTAAGTAACTTGGTTCGAACTTATCATTCTGTTAGAAATTTCAAAAAAATCATGTACCAAATAGTGTCAAAATTGACATAAATTAGTTTTTAAAACACATATTATATTATTAACTTTTATTTAATTCCTAAAAATCTACGGTTCGGCCAAATTAATTAGATAAGGATAGATATATTAATAATAAACAACTTGGGGTTAGTTTGGCTTGATATAGTAAGTTTATTAACCATATAGTGTAAGAAAACAAAAAGACACGGTAAAAGTTAAATTATTTAACTTAGAGTTAAATCTAATTGATAAGGTTAAAATAATACTTAAACTTGTCTAAATCCTATTAGATGAGAGGATTTCGACCCATCCCCACTTTATCTTTGAAATAAGACCATTTGGAACCATTATAAACCGAATTTGACCTTAATATAAAATAATATTTTGAGATTTTCCTAAGATGCCCCTCTCCTCCCTTATAAAAGGGCACCTCCTCCCTCTCCTCCTCACACCAATTTGAGCATTCAAGCTCAGCCAATCCCTGAGAAAATATCTTCTCCACTTCTCTAGTATCATCCTAGAGGTCCTGGTCTTCTTCAAAGACCATCCATAGTTCTTTAAGTAGAGGTTAATTAAAGGCGCGTCAAAAATAGGTAATATCCATTACCAATCCTTTCCAATTTCTTTCTTCTTCAACTTCTTCTTCTTTAGTTGTTTCATTATGAAGTAATAACATAAGTATCAATAATATACTAATATGTTATTATAAGTATGAAACAACCATATTTAACCATCGATCCATCCTACAGAAAAAGGAAATCACCGCGCGTGCGTACGTACGGAATACCGTCTCCAAGCCGTGGTGTAATCTATTTTCCTCCACCACTTTAATAGGATGGGTATAATGGTTTAATGAGTAACTATATATGATTATTATAAAGTGATATTGATAATGAAATAGTATACATACACTTAAACATAATTCCACGACCATGTGAACGATATCATCGCTCGTGCGTACGTACGGACTACCGTCTCCACGACGCGTTGAGATTCATTCTCAATGATTAACCATTCATGAATGATTATAAAGTATATATAATAAGTACTAATGAAATATATGAAATAATAATGATACTGGATTAATGTATATTTATATGTATGTCATCTACTTAATTCCATTCAATTCAATAAGGAAACGAAAACAACGTTCATGCGTACGTACGGACTACCGTCTCCATGAATGGTGTATTTATTTCCATTTACAGATTTATTATATATATTTATATTCTGAATATATATATATAAATCATGTTTTATATTCTGGAATTAAATAATAATGATCTCAGTAATCATATGAAAAATTACAAGTCAAAACACGGACGACAAATGAAATAATTTTACCCAAAACGCTATTTAACATGGAATTTACAAAAGAATGGGTAATATAAAGTCATAAGTGAACAATATATGATATAATAACAATTAATATGATTCTTTAATAAGTCAATGACATTATTTAAATCATTATACAGGAGTTTCAGACACTTACGAAGCAAATCGGACATAAGGTAAGGGGAAATAACACAATCTCATTTTTATCCGAGATTGTTTACACTTTGGTATTTAATGGGGTTTATTTTATCATCCAAAACCATGTTTTCTCAATATGTAATTTTATTTACATCCACCTACAATAGTTTATATTCAATTTTACCCTTCGGTGAGTTTTTAGTAAAATATATGAAAGGAATCTTTTGTCGTTTTTAGTACGAGGTACTTTTTGACTTTTCTGACAAAAGTAAGAAGAATGTTTTTTTAACTTATACGGCATGAATGGATTTTTAAAACATTATTTACAAGAAGCTTCCTTTACAATTTTTCAAGTTTATTTTTAATCAACTTCTTTTAGTTTAAAATTGTATGACATGTTAATAAAGGAAAAGTGTTTTTGAAGTAGAAAGGATATTTTCCTCAAGAATGGAGTTCATGTGTTTTATCAAAATTATTTTCCATCTATGATAATAAAGGGTTCTGTTATTATCCCTATTATTAAATTGATTTGATTATGTTGTGATGGAATTATTTTTATGAATTCCTTTATCTTATATGAATTGTCTTATGATGTCATGATGTTTAAGATTCCCATTTTTATTGCATGGGTTATGAAATGATGTATGATTTATGATATTGTGGCACACATAAGAATGGTTTCATTATGAGATGGGTGGGACATATATATCCCTCTAATGAATTTGGTAAAGATTTTATATCTCATGAGATAGACATGGATGGAATGGTAGGGTATACCGGTTCAGTGAAACCGGACTGAAACGAGGGTGACTCGGTTCAGAAAGGGACTTTGTCCACTAAGATAGTCTTGGCAATGAGTCTTGACTAACAAGAAATGATTCTCTATGATTATTTGTGTATGACAAAAAGTTTCATGTTTTAAGTTATGATTATTGTGATTACATTTCACTTCCATGATTTTTCCCATGTTATGAAATTATGATCTCTTTTGCAGGTTAAGATTTCCAAAAGTTATGTGCTTATGTATATGATGTGATTGATATTTCTTTTGTTTACCCTTACTGAGCATTTGAGCTCACCCTTTTTTGTTTTCTTTTCCCCATGATATAAAGAAAGGTTTTAGGTAAAAAAAAGGAAGATCTTTATGGGAGATTTTGAAGATCTTTCACCACGATTAGATGATTATATTCTGAGTTTCCAAAGACACTAAACTATTACGATCTTTGCGTGTGTGTTTTTGTTATGTACTAAGTATTTCGCAAATGTAATGTAATGTCAATGTACGTTAAGCTTCGGGTCTCTACATCAAATATATACATGTAATCCATCATCATAAATATCCATGATAGTTTATAATGGAAAATGAATTACATCGGTTCGTGAGGTAGTAGTCTGTCATAGAGACTAATAATGGTTGCATATCCAATTTGATAAATGATGAGATAGATAGAGATTTTGAAATTAACATAGTCACATATAATTAAATGGGATATATTAATTTTATTAATTAAATTTTGTTGAATAATATTTGAATGAGGTGGAGATAGAAATAAAATCAAAATTCACGGTTAAGAATTATACCTCTTCTTCAGACACCCTTTTCGATTTTCCCCAAATGCCTTCCTAAGAATATTTTTATAATAAAACAAATCCATATAGTACATTTTAAGGGATGTAACGAAATTATTTGGGTAGGTATTATCCAAAATAGTGTTCCATTAATGTTTGAATTGAATAGGATAGCGAGTGTCCTTTTATAAGAGAGGAAGTGAGACAATTTCCTAAAAACCCAAAACTATTCAATGATGGTTTGTAACTCTCAGTAAAAGTGGAAAAATTGAATCATAATATATTGGAGAACCATGATTCCCCACTAAATAGTATGAAACCTTCCCATTACTCATATCGTGGTTAAAAATATACCTATTCACTAACATTGATTTATAGTGGGCAGGGATATTGACTATATAGAAAAACCACTAGAGACTTCACACAAAAACACACACACGAGTAAGATAAGAAAATGTCAACTCATAAAAAGTAAATATATATAAAAAATGGTATAGGAAAACAAGGATAATGAAGACAGGTATATAGAAGTAATATAATATAACCCATACCTTTAAGTTATCATATGTGATGAAACAATACCCCCAGAAGTCACATATATGATACACACCATGACAGTTCAAGACCACAGAACAACCCATAATCACAAGCCATACCCATACATCCAAACCCAAGATATAACTTGGTGATAAAATAAATTGATCCGAAATATTCTTATTTGACCATGTATAACCTGATAATATTCATTCCATATACACCATGAACCTAGACTATTCCATTCCAATATATATATACACAATTGAATAATCAATTATCTTGAAATTTATTCACTGTGAATATTCAAAAAACCAACATTTCCATATAAAATACAGTGCGCATCTTAGTATATTCATGTGGTTTAATTCAATAAGTTTCACTAAAAATAGAATAATAATTTTTCAAAATAAACTTTTCAGTTCTATGTAAATGATAAGTGATAGAGAATCCACCTACCTCATGTCCCAAAAAAAATAAAAAAAATAGGATTAAGAGCCTCAGATTTAAGGTAAAATACATTGAACTCTCCTAAGATAAATCCAAGATCAAGAACCCAGTTGAGGGATATGAGATCATGGGTTTTAGAGTATTGTTCGGTTAAAATCACATCAACAAATTTCCAAAACAAAATATCACATTTAGTCTCCCATCAAGGCAAATGACTTCCAAAAAGTTTTGAAGGATAAATCTATTGTTTAAAAACCATGTAAAATGACACCTCACATTGTACTAGAATATAGTGTGTTCCCCTAATACATTTTGTGAATCCTTCCCACACTAAGTCAGTATCACATCAACGCAACCAAAACGGGAATCCACTATGTAATAGAGGAATCCATTTAATTTTTTTCTAATGAACATGGTTCCATTAATGATGTGCTGAATCCATGATCCCCATTTCTTAATTTCCCATTTATCTCACCCTCATCATGATAGTTCCAAACCTAAGCTCCACCATAACCACCCCTATGGTCATAGTGATGTGCCTCATTCACACATTCAGAATCCCAACACACTACATTATATATAATACTATGCTCCATGGAATATTGAATTATTTCTACCCAGCCATATTGAGATACCCATAACCCAACACACCAAACCCCACATCAAGCTCTACAACTTCCACTATGCTTACCACGATGATATGGTGATGAAAAATTTTTCTAAACCCCAATTTCAAATGATAAACTCATAATAAACTAAAAAATAGACCTAAGGCGCCATGCAACATTGAGATACATAATATAAACCATAATTAAAAAATCATGGGGGGATAAATTATCCCTACCATTGGGCTTTATGTACCCTGAGAAATAGAAGTTGTTGAAATTTGGGAAGATATTTTCCCATTTTTATAAAATAATATTTCTCTCATTCCTATTTATTTTCCTAAACATAGCTATGATGTTCTAACATGAATACCAAAGGTATGTTCTAATCTATCATGTGATTGTTATTTCCATCATAATAAATGAGTCATGGCGAGAACCACATGGATAAAATGACTCAAGAGAAACATACTCCCAACCGACTAAGCAACAAAGGCCGACTCACACTCTAACCCCAATGATATATGAGAATATCATGTACTACACTCAATCAATAATTACACACTACAAAATAAAAATACCATTGATCTAATAAATAATCTCCAATGGTTGAAGGAAAGATGGATCTAAATTCCCTTTCATACCCAGATGACAACTCACTAAATAGGAGTACACCTACACAAATAAATGATTTCCCATTATTAAAGACCATGAAAAAAAATTACAGATATATTATGGATTCCACCAGCTCATAAATATATGTATGATTCTCTACACTATTGATGTTTTCTACCTTTTCGTAGGAAACTCCCCTATGGAAATGAATTTCCCAATCCTCCACCCAAGTGGTGGGGTTTTACGAAAAGGATTGTAAAACTCTCTAATAAGAACCAAATAAAGCATTTACTTGTAATAAACATAGAAAAATGGGATTTATATTCATAGTTAATGGAAATAAATGCATGATTTAAGGATTACACATTATAAAAAAAATCCCACTACCTTATCATCATAAAAACTCTCCCTCTAATTTTAAAAAAATTGACTGTCTTTATTGAGTTTTCCATTTACCTCATCGATGAAATATTATTATTATAGATATTATGATTTCAAATAACATGATAATTCAGTCTAACTACTAGAGAGGTAAAGATAACAGTGACAACATGCCAATCGGTAGATGATCAATGATTACTACCAAGTGTACCATCCCAATATCTGAATGGGAAATACATTTTAAACAATCCCTCCCCAAGAAGGAATCATGATTATATACAAAAACATAATATGGAACATTGATCATCTACCCAACCTAGATAACACACCACTATTATGGTTTAACCTGATTGTAAGACATTGAAAATTCACCAATTGAACTTCGTAGGAATTGGTTACCTAATTATATAACGAATTCTACCGAAAAGAAAAACACAAAATAATATTGGTCTATATAACCCTTGTTCATTTCAATTATTTACCCATGAATAATCTATGATATAATATTTCACTAACATGACTCCCCAAGACTGAGTGATATATGACTTCTACTACCCATCTAATCATGAACTGGTCAACCTATTTAGATTTATTCTCTGTGAGACCAGAAATGTAAAGGCACATATAATAAATTGGAAATTACCCTCTAAGAAAATAGGGTAAGAGTTTTGGATGTATTTAACAAAATTCATCGCTTTTTTCTAAATCAAAGGACTAGAACATGTATTGACTTATTTCCCAGAAAACTTCAAAGCATGTTATCAATACTAGAACTATTTGAAACAACCTATAATTAACATAGAAATTGGACCCAAGTTATTTATAGAAAATTAAGTTGAACCTAATATATATTCCCCCTAACTAGGATATTAGGTTTTTCCAATAAAGTGGAAACTAATAAGATATGGTTTTAAAATTACGCAGTTACTTCTACCCAATACATGTTATAACTCTGTTGAAAACATGGAACAATTCATTAAGAAATGTTATAGGGAACCACCATCCATAACATTAAATATGAAATTGAAATATAAGAAACATTTAATTTCAAATACTAAATTTCAACCTAAAATAGTGAATTTTATCCCATCAAGACCATTTAAATGGTAATTATACTTGTGTCCAATCTAGAACCCTGAATATCCCACTACCCATGCGATGTCTTGATACTCATTACTGAATCCACAATTTCATATAAATCCCATTACCTTTACATTTATTAATTATATCACCAAATAGTTACAAATATAAGAGGAACCAAAACCATAAGAATAGTAACACAGACACAATCTAGAAAACATGAATAAAAATTTCAAAAAACAAATATATAACCATTATAAAAAAACAAGGACAAATAGAGCACTAAATTAAATCTAAAACAAAAATTCATAAAATAGATTATTAATCAACATATTTTATGGTAATTGTACCTTTATACTTCCTATTGAATATTTAGATCATAAGGTTTTCATTATCCTTTTCACATTGTAATACTTGTCCCCAAATCCACATGAAAATTCACATGTACCCAAAAAATGAAAAGGTTTTCATCAAATATTTACATTTGAAAAAACCCATTAAATAACTAAAACATCATTAAAAATGTTTTAAAATAACATTTATAAAATAACATTAAAAACTATCATGTACCAATGGAACATTTATAAAACAAAAGTTTCAAAAAAGATGAAAATTATAGCTTTAAAATCATGAGATATTTCCATTTACAAATATTATTCCAAAAAATTCCATTTACAGAAGGGGTTTTAAATATTTTTTCAAACCCAAAATACATAAAAGTTTTAATAATTAAAATCATAAAAGTTTCATATATAACCTATTTTAAATCTACAAATTATTTGATAAAAAAGCACTACAAACAACAAGATATAATTTGAAAACGTTTTTCAGGAAAACATGTCCTCATTGACCAAATCACATAATAATAAACAATAAATAATCAAATTTACAATTAGTAGTACTTCAATTATATGACTGAATCATTTCATCTCTGTGAAAAAATTATAAATTTAAGTGCTAACTCATGATCCATGAAAATGGTTTTACAGAGACTTTCTATATTAGTTTTTATAAATCTGAATCATACTAATTTATGTATAGCTTAATAAACCATATTTGGGTTATAAAAACCCTAGTTCCATTTTCATTCCATTATGTTATCAATAAATTTCTTTGAAATAATTTTGTTACCAAATAAGTATTATAAATAATTTTAACAATCAAAATAATGAAATTCATCATGGTAAATACTTTTAGTATGCTTTGATGAAGAGGAGTGTAAAAACAATAAGAATAAATAAAATTAAAATTTATCATAGACCTTCCATTTTAACATATTAACATTTATATTTTTATTATACTCATTATACTAAACATTCTATACTAAATAAATATGTATCATGAAGATACAACAAAATTCTATTTGTATTATGTTTTCAAATTAACGACCATAAAAATATTGCAACTTCTAGCAAGATCCTTCTTTAATTATAGTCAATATAAAGTAAAATTTAAAATAACTGAATTTAAATCAACCCATGTAATGTCATGAAGATATTATTATTTTAGACTAAAAAAATCACCCAATCATGTGTATGGTTTTTCTATATTATTGATGATGAAACAATAATTAAGTGATCCATATAGTAAATATGGTAACAATTACATATTTCAGTTAGTATTATAAAATTGTTAACATTCTCTTAAAATAGTATGGACTTTAATTACCATTTTGTGAATTTTTTCTCACTAAATACATTACGACTTTGAGTTTAAGTTTTAGTCAAATTTCATGTTCCCGTAATCAATTTAGAACAAGGAATGTATAAAAAAACACAATGCTATGATGAATCTTCATATAACACAAAATAAAATATTATTTAACATGCATTGAAAATCATTTCATAAAAACTCTTAGTTTTTACCATAATTATGACCATCCTTTTCCAGCATCCAAAGTTATAATATTATGATTTACTAATTCATATGAAATAAAATACAATGTGACTTCTAGAATCCTAATTGAATTTCTCCTTACTAATACATGATATATAAATCTCACAAACTAAAATAAGGTTGTTGAGGTGAAATAAAACCTATACGTTCTTGAAAAAAAAATTCTTATTCCAGAAACACTCTTGTATTGTGACATCTTGAATTTTTAAAATGAAACACTATGCTTAAAAACAAACATTACACACCATATTGAGTTTAAGAGAACAAATAAATAATATTTTAATTTTACCATCAAAACCTAACCATTACAATGATGGGAATGAATAATATTAACAAAATTATGATGATATAGTTTACCAATATATATATAATTAATTATTTTGTGAATTATTAATTATAAATGAATGTAAAACTCTTTTTAGAATACAATTAAATGTTTTTTTGAAAAAAAATTTAAATGTGCACATGCATGTGTTTATAAACAATAAATCACTCTTACATGATTATTTTAATGAAATATATGTGTAATAAATTAAATATAATATTTTATATTTATATTATGTTTTTTATAGACATGATATAAGAAGAAATCCAATTTTATAAATAAAGAAGTATATTTTAAATAAAGGTAGTTTTGCATAATTTGGATGAAACACCTAATTTAAAACTTGTTTTTGAAACTTTTATTAATAATTTTGAAAAAAATAAATTCTTCATTGAAATAGTGGTAATAAAATCTACTTTGGTTTATTTTTTTTAATTTTTTTGATATGTTTCATTTTTTGAGGAATAATGAATTAAAATTATTTAATTTAATTGAATGAAATGTTTTAATAAAATTTATTTATATAGTAAAATTAAAGTTTTTAATGGTTTTAGAGTGTAATTAAATTATAATTTTGTGAATTTATTTAATATATTTCATTGTAATCAATTTCACTTTGAAATTGCACCAAAAAACTATTTGAAATTTTTAATTGTTTTACTTCAAAAATCAGTTTTCTTATTATATTAATGGGAATAATTTTTTTTAATTTTTGCCAATTATGTGTTTTTAATTTATAATAATGGATTCCAGATTTGGAATCACATGGTACATATTATATAAATTTGTCTCTTTTATTTTTGTACATTATTAATTGTAACATTAGTACTAAATTTTATGACCACGGTTAAGAGTAAATCGGGTAATTAAAGGTAAAAATAGTATTATAAATATTTTAAAACTACCCTAACACATGTATTAATTTTATTATATGAGTTAGTTTCAACCAAGAAATACATGGTGCTAAATTATGTTCTTTGGAATCCTCTTTGGTGTGTTTATTAAATTTATAATATTTTATTTATAATAAGGATAAAGTTTTCATAATCATGTCTCCCATTACTATAAAAATTTAAATACGAGGTTATATAAGTGATATATTGTACTATAAATATTATTTATATATATAAATTTATTAACTAAATTATGGTAATTTATTTATAGTTTTTAATTAATATATGATTAAATTAAATGGTCACACAATGTTGATGTGGTAACTTCTTTACTAATGGAAGAATAAAATAAATGAAATTGAAAATATTATAATAAATATAATTTGATATAATTTATGTCATACAAGAATTTTATGTATGAATTTGACATGTTATTGATATGAAAAGTGTTTTTTCGATGATCTCTTTAGGTTATAATAATTTTAAAATGTCAAGAAATGAGTAATGTCAAAATTGACACCAATGGTATTTTAAAATTGAAAATATTTTATTAAATGATTTAAAATTTCAAAAAAACAAAAAATTTGTCAAATAGTTGTAATAAGTTGTAAAATACCATTAATGAATCTTTTATTGGTTTTTAGAATGTTATGATAATTATATTAACCCTCAAAATGTAAATTACTAAATAAAATAGCAAGAGTTAAAAGAATTAAAACAAAATGATAAGGATTAAAAAATCAAATCTGTTCTAGTTTTCATTGGTTGACTATTTTTTCAACCATACAAATCATAAATTCTAAAAAAATAAATTTTTCCTCATTTATAATAGAAACTTATTGCACAATAATCTAATATTTTTTATAATTCCAAGAGTGGCCCTACCTTATTTTATAAAAGTGAACTACTTCATATCATTTAATCACATTTAAAGAACATTTTTGTTTTCCTAAGATCTTATAACCACCCATAATATAATTCCTCCCAATATTCTTGAGGCCTTAGTTTAATAATAACATTATTTTTAGAGGTGTTAATGTGTTATTCACAGGTGATTGCCCAAATGAAAGGTATCATTTTTAATCATGTATTTCTATTTTACATCCTCTTCCACTTACTTAAAATCTTCTTCAAACATGATGATATAATAATTAAAGTATCCTCAATACTCTGAGCTGTTATTGTGTAAATATTATCTCCTAAATCTATCTCCAATTCAATTAAATGGGGAAATAATTAATTTCTCACGCGTATGTGTGAACTATCACCTCCACAAACCGATATAATTTATTTTTTGTACTCATATCTTGGTACTGGTTATAATGATAGAATTAATGTCTATATGTGAAATTAATGACATATTTATGATTATAATAGTGTAATATAACAATTATGTTTTTAATTTCCAAGCACATAAAAATGATAATGGCGTTCATTCATATGTGTGAACTATCACCTCCTTGAAGTGATGTGATTAATTTTTAATCACCAAATCACGTGGATATTATATTTAAGTTTATTTTATTTATATAAATGATATTAATTATGTTATTATAATTTTTTAAAGATAAAATAATACATACCTTTTTTCCATAATGATCAATTAAAAATCAGAACGTTGCTCATGTGTATGTGTGACATGTTGTCTCCATGATTATAACATTGTTCATTTTTCATAACCATACATAAATGGATTTGTTTAAAAGTAATACTAATGTATGAAATTTATTATTATGTAATTAATATTATTATTTATATGACGGGATAATGACCTATTTTTTCTATTGATATCATACCACATCATTATGGACTCATATGCCAAATAACATTAAACCTCTTAACGTGAACTATAATATTTAAGTAATCGGTATAATATGGTAATAAGTGATATAAAAGAAATAATAAAATTGAAAAAGTAAATTTATAAAGTAAATTATTAAATTAATTTTATTATTCAGGATGTTAAAGAACATACTTGACCAATCAGACTCGAGGTAAGGGACTTCGTCTCAATCCCCTATCATTAAGGCTTATTTTGATGTTATACACCACCTTATTTTATGAGATTTATAAAATTCCCCTTGAAATTTTAAAATATATTCAATGGATTTCATAAAGGTATCTTGTTTCATTATATAAAAATCATTTTACATTCTTTACAATTGTAAAAAATTGATTTTTTGTAAACATATATGGTGAAAGTGACGTCTCCGACATCATAACCATTATTTGATATTTGGTTTTCATAGTAAGCCTTTATGTTTCTAAAAGTAAAGTAAAACCTTTTCACTTTTGGGTAATTTTTTTGGAAAATGGTTTTAAAAATAGATAGATTATTTCAAAATCATGAAATTATTTCTTGTTATAGAAAATTAAATTTTATGAGTGAAATACTAAAAATTAAAATTTTTATGTGCTATGATTATATAATGGTTCATGGACATTTGATGGGTGGTTAGGTGATAAACTGAGGAAGAGTTGTTATGTGATAATCCAAGGATATTCAGTCACATTTTAACCTTTAATTTATTGGGCACAAATGTAATCTTTAAGACAATTCCATTTGTAAGAGTGAAATGTATGGCAGTTGGTTGTATAGCTATTACATTTTTAAGAGTGACATGTATGAAATCCAACTGTATGTTTATTAGATTTTCAGTATATTTATCTCCCATGTTACTTAATAATATATTACCTGTTTTGTATGAGTTTCCATTAATATCCATGATTTTCAAAAGGTATGATAATGACCTTTTTGAAATGACGATCTCTTTTTCAGGGTAAAAAGGTATGTTTTTTAAGGATATGTTTTATGGTTTTTCACTAGACTAAATATTTTATTTTTTATGGCCCTTTCTATAATTCTCTCTACATACCATGTTTTAAAATGTTTTTCATAAGTGTTAATATTGGTAAGGATAAAGAATGTGTCAAAACTACTTTATTGAAGAAGTGTCATGGGAGGAAATCATGTTTTATTTTAGGAGGGTTTCCGTTGGTGGGAAAAATGATTACTAAGTATAATTGTCCACTTTTACTGTATGGGTTTAAATTTTAAGAGTTTATAATAATTCTATAAGACTATAAATTAAATGATCCTTAAAGGTGGATTCTATTTTAAAACCACTAGAATAAGTAATGTTTAAGGTTAGTTCCTAACAATTGGTATCAGATGATTGTTTAGAAAATATTAGAGATTATAAAATTTTCTAATGTGTTAATGATATCATCATTAGTTTATAATTTTAGGTTGATTATAAGTTTAATGTCTTAAAACCCCTTTCAAGACTTGATTTTATGAAATTTTTAGGTGACTAACGGTATTATTGGAGACATTCACCTTTGATTTATTTATGGTATATTAATTTTTGGGATGGAAAATGAATGGTATGAGTTAAATATTGAGGATAAAATATCTTATGGTTAATGTCATGGAATTTATCATATTTTTGGATTGTTATAAAAATGAAATAGTTTTAGAAAAATGAAAACCCATAGGATGTGTGACAACCCATCACGTCTGGTAAGGCCATGAGAATCTAACCCACAAATAATGGGTGAAAAGGGTAAATCATGTACCACTATCCTATGTGATGTCCCAAAAATGATTTGGTGATTAATTTATGAATTTTATGTCAGAAGAAAAAAAATGTTTTGAAACAATATAAGATTAATGTAAATAGAATACTAAAATTTTTTATTTTAGGAATAAAGGTTGAGTTATATTTTGGAAAAAATCTATTTTTATATTGTAGACTTATGGTAATTCATGTTATTTATGGAAATAATTAACCTATCTTAGAGAATATGTTATTAGGATAATTTATTTTCGATATTATACTTCGAGAGTATTTGATGTTTTTTGTAGATAAATGTTGCAACTTATCTTCAAAGATTATGTGATTAAATCATTTTAGTTTTTAGGTTTTAAACATACTTATAATAATTATTTTTTAATTTTTATACTAGTTATTTTTTGAATGGTTTATGTTGAAATTTGAGTGAAACTATTTAATTTTGGTGATTAAAGTAGTTTTTCATCATATAATGTTTTATTATTTTTGTGTAATTATTTTATCATAAATTAAAATTTTTGTTTTTGGTTAATTACTATATATCATATTATTAGATTCTTAATCTTTTTTTGATAGTATTATTTTCAGAAGATGATTCTAGTGCTTCAGATATGAAAAATTAATCTTAAAAATTTATCATTTAGAGAAAAATATGACTTTATAGTAGAAACTAACTAAGGATCAAACTATAATTTTCAAGTAATTTTATTTGTCTATGTTTTTTGTCTAATAAGTAAATGAATTACATAACTCAGTGAAATGTATCTAAAAAAAGTTATCCATTTTCTTCTCCTACTAAGGAATCAATGTCCATTTTACCAATCACTGATTTATGGTTTTGGGACCGTTAACTATCTCCTAACCATGTTTTATATCAATATACATCAAAAAAATTATGGTTAGTTTTATCTTCCATGTTCATTTTTTCATACATGTAAACCTATTACTTGTTATATTTTGTTACCATCGTAAGTCCCTTTATTCCTTTTTAAGTGGAAGTTTTATTGACCCTTCTTTTGATGTGGGATTTCAATAAATGTATTTTGAAAATTTATAACTTAGTTCTTGATCCAGATATCAAATTTTAGGGATGAAATTTATATGGGTAGGGGGAGAATGAGACATCTCATGTTTTAAAAAGGAAACACTATGCTCTATTGCACACATGTTATGCCACATAGAGGGTAAGAAAGAAACTAAATAATATTTAAATGTTACCATTCAAATATAGTAGTTAGAATGATGGTAATGAATATTATTCACTAAATTATGAAAATACAGTATACCCATGTAAACATAATTAGTTATTTGGTGAAAAATTAGTTATAAATGAATGTAAAACAATTTCTAATATAAAATGATTTCATTTTTTGAAAATTATCTAAAAGTTCACATGTGTGTTTTAAAAAATAATAAATCACTATTTTTGGATTATATTAATGAATTATATATTATATAATGAATATAATGTTTGAAATTTGCATTATGTTATTTCTATACCTGATATAAGAAGAAATACGACTTTAATTATAAAAGATGTATTTTTCAAAAAAGGTTTTCTTGCCTTCTTTTGATGGAAAAACTATTTTAAATCTAGTGTTTGAAACATATATTAATTATTTCTAATATAATAAACTTTTTATTTGAAATAATATTATCAAAATTTACTTGGTTTAATTTTTGATATTTTTTGATAAGTTTCATTTTTTGATGAATAGTGACATAAAATACTTCATTTTATTTGAAAAAAAAAATTTCATCAAATTTATTTATAGTGTTAAAATAATTTCTTAATTTTTCAAATGTTTAATAATATTATTTTTTTATCATTTAATATAATTCATTGCATTGGAATTAATTTCACATTGATATTGGATATAAAAACTATGTGAACTTTGGAACATTTTATTTTAAAAACATGTTTTCTTATTCTGTCAATGAGATTATTTTTCAATTATCTTTTCTAATAATGTTTTTTTTAATTTTGATTAATTTATTATATTATTTGTAATCCAATGTTTAAAATTATTTAAATATGTCCCTTAATTTTTTGGACATTATAAATAGTAACCTCAGTAATAAAATTTATTACCGAGATTAATGGTAAATTAGGTAATGAAAGATGAATATAATGTTATAAATATTAATATAATACCATAAAACTTGTCCTTATTTTGGTTTATGATTTAGTTTTTTATCAATAAAATCATTGGGATGAAATTATTGGCTTTGGAATCTACTTGGGTGTGTTAATGACATTTATAATATTTTATTTAATGTCAAGACATAGTTCTCCTAATCATGTCTCTCATAACTATAACAATTTTAAGATGGAGTTATGTAAGTGAAATCATAGAGTATAATAAGTATTTAGAAATATAAAATTAGTAAATATATTAATTTATTTATAAATTTAATGAAATAAATAATTAAATTAAATTGTGACACAATGTTGATGTTGTAATTTCTTCATTAGTGGAAAAATCAAACAAACAATATTAAAGAGATTATAATATGTATAATTTTATATATTTTATTTCATCAATGAATTTTATGGAATAATTTTACATTTTAGGGTTGTTTTAAATGAGTTTTTTTCTAATATATCTTGATGTTATGATATTTCTAAAGTCATGGAATGAATAGTTTCAAAAATGACAATAATGGTATTTTAAAATATAAAATATTTTATTAAATGTTTCAAAATTTAATAATTAAAATATTTGGAATCATAGTTTTAATAATTTTTAAAATTTCATAAATGACTTTTATTGGTCGTTTGGAATGTTATGGTAATTAAATTGAACCTCAATGTGAAAATTACATAAAAAATGATTAGAGTTAAAAGGGTTAAAACGAAAAGGAAAGGATCAAACAAAATATTTAAAACATTAATCATTTTAGTTATATGATTTGGTTTGAAACCATACACATGATATATTAGAAATAAATATATTTGGACAAATTTAGAAAAGCAAATTAATCTATAATAATTTAATATTTTGAAAATTTCAAAAGTTTCCCTCCCCTCTCTTATAAAAGGAAACTACTTATTATCATTTATTCACACATAAAACCCATTTTGGATTTGTCACTATATACTAAGATACCATAGTAGAATACATGCCCACTTTATTTAGGCATTATTTTAGTCTGAACATCCTCCTTAGTGGTGTTAAGGTGTTAATTAATATTGATCATCTAAAATAAAGGCATCATTTTTAATCATGTATTTCTGTTTGATTTCTTCTTACACTTACATAATGTCTTCTTCAACCAAAATTATATAATAAAACCTATATCCTTAATAAGCATAGATGTTATTATGTTAATATCATCACCTAAATCCATCTCCATCACAATCAAATTGGGAATGAAATAGTCACTCATCTATATGTGTGAACTATCTCCTCCACGATATGATATAATACATTTTTCCATAAACATCTCTCAATAATAGTTATAATGATAGAATAAAAGCATATATATGATATTAACGACATATATATCATTATAATAGAATAATATATAAATTAAATTCTTACTTTCTATGAACATAAAAATGATAATGTTTTTCATGCATATGTGTGAACCATCTCATCCACAAAGAAATTTTATTTTTTTAATAACCACATAACTTGGATAATGTATATAAATATATTTTAATTATTAATAGGATATCAATGACATTATGGTAATTCTATAAAGATAAAATAATACTTACATTCTTACCATAATGATTGATGAAAATGGGAATGTTACTCAGGTGTACATACGACCTACAGTCTCTGTGCTTATAACATTGTTCCTTTTCACAACCATACAGAAATGGATTGATTTAAAAGTGAAATTAATTTTTAAAATTGATTATATTTTCATTAATGTTATTATTTAGACATTGTATTAATGACTACTTTTGGAAATAGTCAGCATACCAAGTCATTTTGGACTCATGTATCGAATATCATCAAAATATCTGACATGAACTTGAATAAATAAGTAATTATTATAATTTGGTAATAAGTGGTGTAAAATGAATAATAAATTATAAAAATGTTATAAAGAAAGTAAATAATTAAATTAAGTTTGTTATTTTTGATGTCAATGAACATACCTGACGAATCAGACTCATGGTAAGGGATTTCATCTCAATCCCCTTTCATTGAGGCATATCTTTATGTTAAAGACCACCTTATTGTATGAGGTGTATAAACAAACCCTTGAATTTTTAAATATATTAAAATGTTTTAAATGATGAATAATTTTCTTTCTATATTTATAGTTTTACTTCCTTTAGAAATGAGACATGGAATTCCTTCTTTATGTATACAATTATAATGACTTCTCCACCACCATGACCGTTACTTGATATTTGGATTTCTCTGTAAGACTTCATGTTTTCAAAAGAAAATGAAACCCCTTTTTCATTTTCTATGTATTTTGGAATTTAATTTTTTTTAATATGTATTTATTATTTCAATATCTTGAAATTATTTCTAATGATGGAAAATGGAATTTTTTGAGTGAAATGCAAAAAATTGCAGGCATTATGTGTAAAGATTATATAATGGTAGTTAAACATTTGACAGGTTTTTATTTGATAAACTAAGGATGGGTTGTTATTGGAAAAAACATGTATTGGTGTTAACTTTATAACCTCTAATGCATTGGCTATGGAATTCGACCATATGGATATTTCACTTGTAAGAGTGAAATGTATAGAAGATGTTAGTGTGGCTATTTCATTTTTAAGAGTGACATGTATGGAAGTCAACCATATGGTTATTCCATTTTAATTATAGTTATTTCCAAATTTATCTACATATATATTATATATTCTCTTATGAGTTTTGATGAAAATAATTTAATTTTAAACAGAAATTTAATGATCTTTTTGAAGTTATGATGTCTTTTTCATGGTAAAAAATGTATGTTTTTAAGGAAATGTTTTATGTGATTTCACAGGACTAAGTTTTTTCTTTATTTATGTACGTTAGTGAGGTTTTCTTCTCATCCCATGTTTTAAACTATTCTTCATTATTATTAATTTTGTCATGGAAAAATAATATGTTAGGACGAAGGTATTGAAGATGTTTCTTGAGAGGAAATCATGTTTTATTTTAACAGGGTATCCTTGTGTGGGAAAAATTGGTTACTAAGTATAAGTGTTGAATTATAATGCATGTGCTTAATTTTTAACTATTTTACCTAATTATCTATGTATCTAAAAAAAATATCAAAGAATGTGAATTACAGTTCAAACACACTATAATAGTTGATGTTTAAGGCTATGACCTAAAAAGTATCCAGATTTTTATTATAAAGAGTTCATTTATTTTATTATATGCTACACATTTCAATTCGTAACACATACCATCTCCATTCCTACTAACCAAAAGACCATATGAAACTGATTCCATTTGTAAAATCCAAACCAGACCCATTTTCTGGGGAAGGACTAAGGTGACACTGACCTTAGGTGAAATTTCATGGACACTAATGGTTGGAAATAAATTTATATGGTTTTTTAATTTTAAGGGAAACATTTTACCCATACAAAAAACAAAGATATATACATATAAACACACAAAAACCCGCAATAAAAAACTCTATGATAGTACATCATTAGGATACATGAATAAACATAAGACCAACCTCCAATGCAAAATATATCCCAAAATAATAATATGAGATGTAGAAAAAAATAGGTAATAAAAAATCTATTACATGCCAAGACATATAAAACTATAATTCACAAATGTGGCACTATGATAACTCTAGAACTAGATATTATCTCGGATCCTACTCCCAAAGGAAAAGACTACCACGCCATGATGATCTGCTTTAAAATTATGACGTATTCCCCTTATCTATATCAGGGTAAATTTTTTAAAATATGAGCCGAATATCATATGGATGGCTTAGTGTATCAACATAAAATTAAAATCAATTGAGAAAAACCCCACATGCCACTATATCTATAACATTACAACTAATAAAAATTAAAAATATATAAAAACTAAAAAATGATAATAAGGATAATAAATATATATACTGTAATATTGAAAGATACCCCATACCATAAAGTCTGACATGTTATGAAAACATGCCCATGAAATTCACACACCCAATGCATGAAGAAAAAGTAGAGGCCGATTAAAAAAACAAAAATTACAAGTGATAATTGTCCCTATGGACCTAGACATTTATTAGAGGTGACATCCCTCAATCCCAATAAATTTATCTGCAATAACGTCTAACCCGATGAAGACCGCTCCATATACACCAAAAAAATCACACCTTTCCATTACAATTTTTACCTTAAATATTACATTATCATTTATCTTGAAATCCCATATTCAATATCTATATTTAGAGAACTTTATTTTCCTTGGAAAATTGATCAGGGAGTATTGCAGTTATAAGATGTGTAATTCTATATATTTCACAAACAATAACTACCACATGTTTTCCAAAATAAAATCATTTGAGTTCTATCATAAAGTACAAAGATAGAGAATCTACCTCACATTAACTATGATATCAGAAAATAAATAAATATAATGTGATTTAGACTTTTGGAAAAATCACATTAAATTTCTACAATGAAATCCAATATCAATAGAAAAACTGAGAGGGAATATATGAGGGTTTTCTAGAGTGTAATCGAGTCAAAAAAATGTTAATAAATTACCTATAAATATCACACATGGTTACCATTAATGTTGTATGACTCCCCCAATGATTCAGTGAATAAGTTGTCTATTTAAAAACATTATGATCGACAAAACACTTTGTATCGTGGTGTGGTGTGTTTTTCCAAGACATTATGGGTAGCTCACCTATATGAAGTAAACCACGAGTCAACCTAGACCCCATGACATAAGATTTTATCTTTATCCATATTCTATAGACCACACATTCAACCATGGCTTAGAGAATTCATGCACCCAATTTTCAAATTACCCACTAATATCACTATTTCTGGACATTTCCAAACATAGGATCCGCCATGAACAACCCAAATATTGTGTTGTTGTGCCTATTTTCCATAGATAGACTCCTAGTGAACCATTACCACTGAAATACCAAGTTTGTTTGGCAGTGTGGAGTCCTTCTACCTAGCTGGCTCACTAAACCTATAACCCAATATGACCATTCCCATTTCTAACACTAAGTCCTCCACCAATGCAACCACTATGGTGTTTTGAAACCCAGATTTTCCCTACCATAGTGTCAAACTATACACCAAACCAAGACTTCCCAAAACCAATTCAAGACACTACATAACTAATTAATACCTAATATAACCCATAATTTCCAAAACATGTGATGTTACATCTATTAAATCATTACATTGTAACATTATTATACATAATGGAGGTCCTTGATTTGGAAATGATTAGGATTTTATGTCTCATGGAAGGTTAAAATGTATGGAATATATTTTCACCATATATGAGTGATGAAGGAAATTATAATTTACATAATATAGAAGTATATAATTTAAAGGTTCACTATATTCTAAAGGGGATTATTTCTAATGTGACTTGAGTTTGGGTTGAGAATAATTTTCACCACTGTACTTTCTCCATGATGTAGTATGTTTTTAAAGGATTACAGTTGTTTTGCAAGCCATTATTTCCCAAAATATGTTATATATATAAAGATATTCAGTTTGGATAGGTATCTCTGTGAATGGTTTTAAATAAATATTTCATGGGATATTTTAGGGTTCATGCACATGGGATCCACTAAACATTTAAGGATGATTTGAGGTTAATTTGAATTTTAAATGATAAGAAAATATAAGGTAATTTATAATGATATGTATTAGAAGTACAATAAAATATGTTTGTTTAAAAATAAAGGGTATCAACCACACAACATGGTATAAGATATTGGGGAGTTTTAAATGACATATTTGGCCATAGGCTACTATAGAGTTTCTTTTAGTGTTTCTTTCATTTTAATTTCATATTATTACCTATCATGGATAGAATAAGAGGGTATTGTTTCTTCTATTAGGTATTATGATTAAAGGGGAATGGTTAATAAATTAATGTATTCATTTATGTTTTTTTTATTTGACTTTAAGTTAACATATATTTCTTATATATCTCTTTCTATTGAGGGTGCTGGTTTCCATAGTTTGATTGAGTTTTTTCCATGTTGAGTTATAAAGAATGGATTCCATCGTAAATGGAGGGTTAGTTCCCATTGAATATTTAAATGTATTTTTTGGTTACCCACCTGAATTACTAATTTAAAGTACATTAGAGGTAAAAATATGAGGTTGGGGGTATCGGGAGAGTTTACCCTAAGATAGGAATCTCTAATAATTTATTATGGAAACTTCATGATTATCATAACTTCTTTTATACTATTCGATTTCAAGATCTTCAAGTTACACATTCCTTGTATTTTTATCTAAATTTTCATCTCTTAGTGTAGTTAGTAGTTTCATTTCATTAAATTTTTATTCCAAATCATTGAGTTAAAATTATTTTCAATTCTTTATGTGTTTTACATCAGGAAAATCATTACTTTACTATTTTCTATAGTTTTTGTGTCTATTGATTCCTTTTTAATAAATTCATTTTTTTAGAAAAATCTAGACTGATCTAACCCATGGGGATATAATTATACTCCAATAGTAATCATGATTTTTGAATTGTTATTGTGGAGTAGGTTAAATAACATTGATTATAATAATAATTATATGACCATTCCTCCTTATATTCTATATTTTTATTTTAGGTTTTATTAGATTTTGTTTTCTATTTTACGCTTTGTAATGAACCAACCCAGGAGTCCATTTCAACCAACACCCAATACAATCCACCACTAGCTAGAAGGTACTTCACCACCCCAGATCCTAACAACTAGTACTTGGTAATTAAAGGTAAACACTTAAGATTCACATTATGCCATAACCATTTATTTTATAAAAAATAAAAATTTCATAATAAACACAAAATGAGAAAAACAAATCAAAATTGGATCTAAAAACATATCAAATGATAAAACATGGAAAATTTCCCATTTGAAACCCTTGAAAAGGTAATCTATGAACTGAATTATATAAATATCAAACAAAAACAAGATATGAAACCATGAATTTGTCTCTAAATTGTTTTTGAAAATAAATGTTTTGAAATTTAAATTTTTTTAGGAAATGAAATCCAATATTATTATTTATGTATTGTCTCCATATACATCCTTAAATTGATAGTAACCTTCGAGGATCCTTACTAGGTTTGTGAGGATTTAAGACCATCACCAATTGAAACCCCATTCAAAAGGAAACCTCAAAAAAATAAAATTTTAATATTCACCAAGAAACTAAAGGTTTAAAATAGAAAAGAGACAACTTGGATCTCCATCAAAATATACCTCATGAGCAATGAAATACTTAATTCTAAACTACCGTGATTTACTATAAATAAAAAGAGCTCTGATATAATTTTTAATGAATTGAAAAAATATTCCATTAGAACCAACACTTTTAATAGATTAAAGTAAATTGCCAATCCACATGAGTTGGACAGTCATGACTTATCCCCAACGAAACACACTTGGAAATAATTATTTTGGAAAATATGGAATAACCTTCCAATATGTAAAATATCCTTTCAAAAATATTATATATAAAAAAAAGTGAGATTTAAGAACATAAAACATTTAATGTAAACCCAATACCTCCACTTGACCTCCAAAATCTATGGAGACTCTTTCCTTTTACAGATATTATTACATGATTTTTGAACATAAAGATCGCATAAGTACAATCCTAAATATCATGATTCCCAATGTCTTTGGAATATAGGGTTCATAATATATCAAAATGAAACTAAAACATGAAATAATTATTTTACTCTCCATAATGAGCTCCTAAATCAGATTTAACTCATAACTACGAAGGATATCATGTGGAATGTATAAAATAAAGTGGTAAGCTAAAGGTTACTATAAGCAAATAATTATGTTAAGGAACATAACATGTGAGTTAAAGGTAAAACATGATATCATAAAAGGGAAGTCTGATGCTAAACACATAAAAACATTACATAAAAGAAATGGTATCATAAGATTATAGTAAAATAGAAAATCTGACAGCAACAAAAAAACATGTCATAAACTTGAGTCATGGCTGACTACCTAGACTGTATGACATGGTGGAAAAATTTCGATAATGGACTAGGTTTAGTCTCAAATACCATATATAATGTCTCACAAGGCTAAAGATTAACACAATACATGGGAGAACTTTCTTCCTGCACCCATAGTAACATGTTCACGATTTTTGTGTTCCAATAAAGGAATTAAATCTTAAAGAATAAACATAAGAATTACCCTGGGAAAAAGTGGACTCCATAATCTTTTCTCATATCACAAGATATTTATAATGAAGGCATTTGATAAATGAACACAAATCTTGTATTACCCCCAAAAAGGGTAAAATAATTTAGGTATATATGTGAGGAAAAAATATACATAATTTAAAATCATTTAAATGTTTAACGTGATGTAGAATGTGAGTTAGAGAGATAATGGTCATAACATGAATTTTTTTTCATGAGGTATCTCTTATAACGAGCTTGATTTATCTTATACATTATTTATATTCATAAATAATAAAATTATCTTAATTATTGAATTTATTAAAGAACATTTATCAACTTTATTATTGATTTTATTTTATTTATTATCATGTTATATTAAATTATTCAATCATTTAGGTTCACATTGGACATTTTGAGTATGTTTGGCTTATATATCAAAAATAACATTGAAATGCTTACTGAGGTCCAAGAGATTATAATTTAAAAATATAAATAATAATAATTATTCTCATGTAATAATTATCATTTTTATTCACCAATTATATTTTTAAAACTAATCAATAAATATGTTAATGAAAAATGTACTATGTTTCAATCAATGAGATGGTTGGTTATACGCATGTATGGATAACAATTACATTTTTCCATGATCATTATTTTAATAATTTCTTTAATATTTAATATTTATATAATTATAATTATATAATAAATATAATATTATTTCCATAAATAAACATATTTATACCATCCATAAAACAAGGTAATGATAAATGAAGCACATCGCTTCCAGGAGGTGGTAATCCCCACATAAGACCGACCGACATTATCATTTTTTAAATGGAAAGGTACGAAAATAAAATATATATTTATTTTATGGAATGATAAAGATTCCCTTAATATCAAATATATAGAATAAATCTAGCATCATATATATCCAAGAGAGGCGATGATGTTAAACGAATAATATCGGTTCGTGAGGTGGAAGTCTATCGTACAGACTAAAAATAGTTGAATATCCAATTTTTTGAAAGATGAGATAGATATAGGATTTAAAATTAACATAATTACATATAATTAAATGGGTTATATTAATGTTATTTTATCAATGTGGTAAAATAATATATGAATGAGGTGGAGAAATAAATAAAATCAAAACACATGGTTTATAATTATACGTCTTCTTCAGACACCCTCTTCTGGTTTTCACCAAAAGCCTTCTTAGGAAGATTTTATAATAAACAAATTGGCATATAGGATGTGGGAATGGAATTGAAGAAATTATTTTGGTAGTTGTTATCCAAAAAAATTTCTTTTAATGTGTGAAATGAATAGGATATTTGGAGTCATTTTATTAGAGAGAAAGTGTGACATTTTCATAAATACTCAAAACTATTCAATGATGGTAAGTAACTCTTAGTAAAGGTGCCAAAAAAATTGATAAATAATGTATCTAAGGGTATATAATTTCGAGAAACACCACATCTATAAAATATAATTTTTTTTAAAATATTTTATTTCTTTTACGTTCAGCGTAACCCACTTTTCCCATTTTAGTTTTTTTAATCTGTTTACTAATTTTTTACAAACCTAATTTACCCCTTGTGCAAAAAAAAATGAAATGATAATTATTTTATATTTTCTAAAAAATTATTATATATATTAAATCTTATTTATAAAATAAAAATATTATGTGTAGAGAAAGTTAATTTTAACACAAGTTATTGAAACACACAAAACCATGTTTTAACCCTAACCGTAGTAATTAAATTTAACAAATAATTAAGAAAACAAATTAATTTGAACTTATATATTAATATTAATTTTAATTATTATAAATATGGAACCCATTGAATCAAATTAAATTCATTAAAGAGGAAGAAGTTAATTTTAAAATAAACAAACATAACTAGTTGAAAAATTGGTTTTCAAGAAATTCATTTCTCAAGCATAAGATGATATTACAATAACTATATAACTAGTAATCATCATTATATGAAATTATATTAATGTTAATATATATATATGGTATATAAATTAATATTAAATGTTTACTTACTAGGGGATATTATAATTAATTAGAACATAAAACGTTTATGCACTTAAAAATAGTTTGAAGAAAAATGTGTTTTTAAGAATATAAGTAAACTTATACAAAAATTATAGATATTACTAATTAAAATTAAATTAATTATATTTTTATAAATAAATAGTTCATATTTCACATTAATATCATATTAAAAATATTTTTTGAGTTTTTAAATAAATTATTTAACGAAAATAAATTACAGTATTTGAAAAATTGTCTTTTTTAACTATTTAATAAAAAATCAATCATTTTAGAAAAATACAAGAATTTCACCCTAATTAAATTTTGATATGGTAATTTAAAAAAATATTTTCATTTTATAAAATCACATATCTAAATTTTTATGAAATTAATTATATTATTTTATCTCAAAAAAATCTTTTAAAAAATCATTTTTGAAGAATAAAATGAATTCATTAAAAATTGAATGATTATATCCAATATATTTATAATAATATTTAGAAATATTAGTATATATATATATATCATAAGGGTTTTAATACTATTCATACCTTCCAATTTAATTTATATTTATGACAGCCATAAATAATCATACTTCGTTTGGGCTCAGTGTTACCTATCGTATACTTTATCGAACATGGTTTTCTTTTTTTAAGATAAGGATGTCACATTAACCCCCCAATAAGAAATTTCTGCCTCAAAATTTTATGTTGAATATTAATGTGAAAAAATATGATTGTATGTTTTCCTCATTTCTTCCTCCAGTTCACCAGTTTTATCTTCATAGTTATAGTTTTTCAATAGTACTTTGACCAGTTGAGTTTTTTCGTAGAACTTTATCTATATGAACCAATATCTTCAATGGATTCTCCTTCCAAGGGAGATAAGTTTTCAATATATTAAACCTTCAAATTTTCTACATGTAATAAATCTAGTATGAACTTCCTCTTGTGGGATAAAAGGAATATCTCATGTACTTGGTAAATGTATGGTGAGAGTGCTGGTCAATAATAAAATATTTGATGCAATCAATAATCTAAATTGGTACAATGTACCTGGTTCCAATCTCTCCATTCTTCCATAATCTCTTCAGTATCATCCATTTAAATATATAGAGAAATGCATTCTCCCTGGCATCAAATTGTAGGCCTTATAGGGGATAATTATCGTACATTTTCAATCGACTCTATGTATTCATGATGTGTTACTGAATGGTCATGACCTTTTCAACCATCTCCTAAATCACTTAATGTCCTAAGATATTTAATTCCTTATCTTCATCCCGACATGTAAGTATTCTATATCTCTTCCCATGAAGGGAATAACAAGGAGGTATTTGAATGATTAAGTAAAAGTTATTATTATATAATAACTCAATAATAGGAAAATGGTAATCCAATAATCCATTTAAATACATAATTAATGGTCTCAACTTGGATTTCTATTTCTCGACATTCCACTCAGATTGGACATAATTTTGGGGGTGATATTTCTGAATAAATTTAACCTCTATATTTAAAGCATGTTCGAGGATATTCTATAACTCCGTGTTAAATCTCAAATCTTGGTCAGATACAATCTATAGGTGTATTATATAACACCCAACCACATCTCTTATATATATTATTACATGTAAATAAAGTGATAAGTCCTATTAAATTGAAGTGAGGTGATAATTCTTTATAATATAATCCACCACTACCCATATAAAATTATTTCCTCTTGATGTATTTACAAGATTATTGAAAAACTTCATGGTGATTTTTTCCATTTACCTATAGGTAAGGTAAATGGTTTCATCCTCAACTTATACCTTTTACTTTCATCATTCACTTTCCAATATACCAAAAAAATTATATATATTCAGTGATCTATTTCTTCATATTTTACCATCAATAGTACTCTCAATAATTTCAATACATCTTTAAATTCATTAGCTTGATGTATATGATCAATATATGTGCATCACTAAATTGATTTTTCTTTATCATGTGATTTTCTAGTATAAATAGTCATAATAAAAAAATTAAAACTTCTTATTCATATATTTTTAACTATAAGGATTTCTCTTTTCTTATAGCTTTCACCTTCTTCCAGATTTCCACATCATCTCTTTGATAATCCTTTTCCTTTTCTAGATGTTATGGTTCAACACTCATTTGAGAAATAAATGGTGATTTTCCATCCTTGATTATTACAATTCCCACTATATTCAATTCTAATAGGATTGGATCCTTCTCAATTCTCATTTGTGATGAGGTTTATGTATCCTTTTTACACAGAGAATCTTTCAAATTTGATTTCCCAGGATAGTAGTGGGTTGAGTAGTTGTAGTCCTTGATCATATCTAACCATGTTCACTGTGAATATTAATCTCATTCCATGTGAATATATATTTTATTTTATTATAAAATTTATATATTTCACACCTCTCCTTTTAGAGATAATGTCACCATATTTTCATTGAAAAAAATCTCTATATCCAACATTAGATCATTCCTAGGTAAATTATTCTAATGAAATTTAAATTTCCTTGTGTTATAGGCTATCAATTTATCATTATACATTAGTAAAAAGATGAAACCCTTCATTAAATCATCATTATATACCATATAATGTTCCCCACATGAGGGAAGTGTATGTATTTTTGAAGTGATAAACATCTTTTTAAACTCTTTAAAGTATCTTCACATTCACTGGCCTAGATTCACTTTACTCCCTTTCATTTTAGCTTGGTAAATGTGTTAAAAAATTGTAATATTTTTCTAAAAAATATTATGTAATATCCAAATAGTCAAAGGAAACTATAGTTCTCTATTTTATATGTTGGTCTAGGCCAGTCATTCGTTGCCTTATTATTTGATGTACCCAATGATATCCCTTTTTAGTGACAATATTCCCCTTCAATAATAATTCCTTCATCTTGAAATAAAATTCACTAAACATTTCATATAAATTCTCCTTTATCTAAACCTTGAACATAATATTTAAAATCCTCTCATCCACTTCCATAATTTTTGAGTAAATTAGAATATTTTCTATAAATACTACTACATATTGTTTGAGTTAATCTCTAAAGGATTAATTATTAATGTACATAATGATATTTGGATCATTAATGAGCCTAAAAGGAATCATTGGGAACTCATATTATCCATAACTTGTTCAAAAATATATTTTGATAATATTTTCCTTCTTTACCTTCAATTGATGATAACTCGACCTAATATCCTCCTTAGAGAAATACTGGTCCTAACATAGTTTATTAAATATTTTTTCTTTATATGGGAGGATATACTTATTTTCTATCATTATTGTTTTTAATTTCATGATAACCAATGAATAGGTGTGTTGAACCAACATTCTTCCTGATAACGAAGACAGACACACCCCATAATGGAGAAATCTTGCATATAAAACACTTTTCTAGATTCTTTAGTAAGTTATGTTTCATATCTTCTAACTCATAGTTGTCCATTATCTAAGGAATATTTGATATTGGCAGATATACATGTATAACTTTAATTGAGAATTCAACATATCAGTCTAGTGGAAGATAGGGAAACATTTAAAGAAATAGATTTGTATAAGCCCCCATAATGGTCATGTATTCTAGTATTATTATCTCATTTAACTTTATCAATTTAGCTAGGTATAATTTTTCAGAAAGAAATAACATCCACACTTGTTTTTAAGATTCTAAGACAGATTCATCCTCCTCCTTACAATTGTACAGAATTAGATGTTTACATTGGATGTGAAGAGTGATCTCCCTCTATAAATAGTTAATTATCATATAAGGACCACCATAAAATTCCCAAAATGGTATCAAACTCCAAAAAAGTAATTGAGATTATATTTTCTAGAATATTTAGTCAAAAAAATTAATTAGGGAGTATTTATATTATTAGGATGCAATGATTTATTTATTTTCAATTCTCACAAATAGCTCAAGAAACAAGTTTTGTGGTGGTGCTTGAATATTTACAATAAACATGGAAGAAATAAAAGTTTTCATAGAACTAGAATAAAAAACAACATTCAATATCCTTGAATGAATAACCATAACAATTATCACCCCATTATTATCCAAATCCACCTAAATAGTTTTGATAAAATATTCCCTTTATTTTCACTTTAGTCCTTGGAGGATGTTATTGTTTATTATATCTAAAAAAACTTGCATTAGGTCACTATATTTAATAATTCATTTTTTCTTTACTATTGATAATCTTCACCGCAATCTGAGTGTTGATCTAAAAATTATTTTCTTCTTCCTCATTACTAGGATTATTCATTTCAAAGTAATAGTTTTTATCTCTATGCCCCTATATTCCATATTTTAAAAATCACATGATTCCCATAAAATTTTTTCTATAATTATTCTTACACACTTATGAAAAGTGGTATTTTGGGTTTCCATTTCTCTAAGGGATTTATCTATTAATAATAATAAGAAAACTAAATCTATTTTCTTCTCCAATCCCATGAGATCATTCAGAGTCACTAATCTCAATATAAATATTAAGGATACAACTAAAATATCATTATAGATTTAAAATTCACAAAACACTATTTTTGTTCGGATAATTGGATTTATCCCACTAAGAAATGGCCCACCGAATTTTTTGTATTTATGACAAAGCTAAATTTGAACCAGGAAATCACTATGATGTTTTCCTAAAAATATCTGATAGAATATTCTTATTTTTTCTTCATTCTATGGGGTTCCATTTCAATTTTAAGACAAAGCATTTGGGAAATATATTTATTAAAAAATATATTGTCATTTTTTCCCATTCCATGGAATTAATATCCTCTTTGGATTGAATGTTATTGATCAGTATCCACCACTTATTGGATTATTCCTCATTTAGATAAAGGGAAAGACAATTATATATTTATCTAAGAATTTAATATAAATAATAGCTTCTCAATAGATTTGATCAATTTCTCCATAATAAGGGGATTAGAAGATACACTAATGGTAGGAGGTATTTTGTACATAAAATACTCGAATAAATCTTTCTATTTCTTAGTATGACGATAACATTCCTCATGATTCCAGTTAATATTAATAACTTGTTCTATTTGATCTAGTATTAACATTATGCTATTAGGTCCATTACTATAAGGTTAAGAATATCATTGGGGAAATCATAACATTTCAAAATAGTTTGTTTGTTTGAACTGTTTATCATATTTCCCTCTATTAACTAGTTAAACAAAAAAAATATGAGAATATATTAAATAATAAACATATAGTTGGGAAACATATAATTATGGATGAATAACATATAAATGATTATTATAGCCTAAATTATGAGTTTCTAGGTTTTGATAAAGGTTATCCATAATAATTTTATTCTTAGGTTTTCTAGCCTATTAATTTTTTCTAGTCTTTCACAATGGTTTGTGAAGAGTTTTTGATTTTAAAAAAAATATTCCCCAGGAGTGTCAAACCATGTTTTAATCAAATAAAAGTTTTATGCACACGGTGATGATCAAGTTAAAGGATAATTAACCCTATTAAAAGTTATTACCCCCAGTATAAATCTTCATATTCACATGAACATTTTATATCTAGATACAACTATAATTTTTTGGAACCCACTCATTCTATGATTCACCAAATTTCTAGGATATTTTCCCATACTGGGAATTATCCCTAGGATTCATAATAAATTATGATAGTAAAAATACAAAAAATAGCTGGGCCTTTCTATGATAATAACTATAGTGACCCATTACTATTAATATATTATTACATGTTTTTTAAAATAAATATCCAATATATACTACCCAAATATCATGAGTCCATCTCTATTTGACAGACTAGTTTATAATACATCGAGAGGAAAATAAAATATGAAATCCATATTTCATTGAACATAATTAGAATATAAATCCAATTTATATACTAAAATATCATATGTTAAGTAGGGTAATACATAAAATAAATTAGTGAGATAAGAATCCTTTTAATGGAAAAACATGATATAGAAACCTAACATGTGAGTCAATGGTACACCATGATATCATAGAAGAGAATTATCATGAGTAATAACATGGAAGAATAAAATAATGGATGTAATATCATAAGATAATTTTAACATTATAAATGTTTTAGAAATATATAATAATAAGTTAATATAAGTTAAGGCAAACTACCTAGAAAATATTACATCGTAGAAAAAGTCTTGTAATGGATTATTTTTACTCTGTAATCCCATATATAATATTGTTTGGGATGAATCAATTAACCAATCCATTAGAGTTATATAAGGGAACACCCATCATAACATGTTTATGGATTACTGTTCCATAAAATGGATGTCAATCATAATGCATAAACATTATAATTACCCATATAAAGAAAATGGGTTCCATAATCTTTCCTTATATCATAATCAATAAAAATTTCATAATGATGGAATTTAAAAATTGAACACAAGAAATTTTATTCTCTATAAATGGAAGGTAAGATAATATAGGTATATAATTGGTAGAAATTTGTACAATTTTTAAAATCATTTCATAACTTGAAATATAGTGAAAAGATTATAAGATAGAGGATTGTAATAACCCATAAATGTATGTTTTAGAGATATCCACTACCTTGAGACCGATTCATCATGTGCATTCTTAATATACCTAAATTATAATTTTGTGTTAATTATTTACATTATTAATAATCTTTTTCATGTTTCCAATTCGTTATATTTTGTTTATTAACATGTTATTTTAAATTACTTAATAATTTATGATAAAGCTAAACATTTTGATTATGCCTGACTCATATGTCCAAAAACACATTGAAAAGTTCACTAAGGTAAAAATAGATTAATTTCATCATATAAAGAATAATAATCATTAAATAATTATTAAATTTATGAAAAAATTATATTTTTAAATCCAATCATCAAATATGGTTGTGAAAAATGAACTATGTCACAATCTTGGAGATAGTATGCCATACACACGATGAGTAACATTTCAATTTTTAAATGATCATGATGGAATGAATATAAGTAGTATTTAATCTCTATATATTGATAATTTTATTATAAATATCATATAATTTGTTTAGTTAAACTTATATATACCATCCAAATGATGTGTTAATGGGAAAAAATCACATCTCTTCATGGATTGGGTAATCAACACGTATGCACGAACAATGTAATCATTTTTTATGAATGGAATTATAAGAAAATATATGATATATTAATTTACCATAAGGATAAATATATCATTATTACCATATATATACATTAAATACATCATTATAAATAGTATATATAGGTGATGATTGAAACTGAATTAGATTATTTCACGAGGAGGTTGTTCGACGTACACACGAAGGATGGTTTCATTTCCCATTAATTAAAATATTATATGCATGTAGGTTATAAAACTAAAATAATAAAATATCAGTATATGGGGGATATTTATGTTATTATTTAATAATTTTAAAAATATTTTAATGATGGGGAAGAAATAAAACAAAAAAAAAATGGTTAGAAATTACACATATTCTTTAGAAACACTCTTTGGGTCTGCAACACAGAAATTTATTAGGAGGGTTTTATAAAAAAAATAAGGCCTCTAAGATGGGTGAAGGGAATTAATTAATATATTAATATTGGGATTTTATAATCCAAATGTTTTTCTATGTGTGAAGGAAATATAAGAGGAGTTTCCCTTTTATAAGTGAGAAAGAGTGACATTTTCATAAATATATAAAACTATCCAGTAATGGGAATCCAATATCATGGAATGTACCCCAATAATTTATAAATAATGTCTTTTAATGTATATTAGGACTTTCTAAACCCCCAAAAATATGATAAACATGTTTGAAACACTTTATTTTCATTACCATTAGTGATACCTTCTTTTAACATTTATGTTTTTTCGACCACGATTTATATTTTTTACCTCAGTAATAAATCCTTTAAGAATAAAAATTAAATGAGACTTATTAGATAATTTGGAATATACTTTTATAAATATGAAACCTAATTTATCAAATAAAAATATAATGTGTGGATAATTTATTTTAACATAGGTTCTCGAAACATGAAAAACACTTTTCTAACCTTAATCAAAGAAATTAATTTTTACTAATCATTAAGACAAAATACTATGTTGAAATATCAAAATAATATTCTTTATAATGACTAAAAATATTTAATCCATTTAATAAAATTTTATCCAAATAATAATAAGTATTTACTTTAAAAATAAACTCAAAAAGTGTTTAAAACATGTTTTCTAAGAAATTAATTTTAGAAGCTTAGGATTATCATATATTAACTATATCAAAATGAATTATAATTAAATGAATTTAAATTAATATAAATGGATATATAAAATACAAATTTCATTTAAATATTTATTTATTAGTTTTTATTTTAATAAATTAAAAAGGTTGAACTTTATGCACTAAAAAAACTTTTGCAGAAAAACAATTTTTTAAGCATTAAAATAAAATTTTACCAAAATAATGAAATTTTCAAATTAAAATTAAATTATTTAAATTATTATCAATAAAATGGTTCATATCTAACTTTAATACTTAATTCATCATATAATTGTACTTTTAATATTTTTATTTAGGGACAATTAATGAAAATATTTAAAAAATGGGTAATTTCCACTATTCACTGAAAAATAAATCATTTTAGTAAAATAAAAAAAAATTCACACACTGTAAATTATGATATTATTATTTAAAAAATTATTTTCATTTTATAAAATAAATCTTTTAAATTTTAAAAACAATTAACTATATTATCTTGTCTTTCAAATAAATAAAAATCATTTTTCAAGAAAACATATTTTTTTGAAGAAAAAAATGTATCCCATAAAAATTGAGTTACTATTTCATAATAATGTTACAATATATATATTTTGATTAGTAACTTTAAATATATTTCATAAATAATTTAATACTCTTTATATGCCCCAATATAATTTCTAAGATAAGATTGTTATAAAAATCATGGTTTATTTAGGCTTGATATTTCTTACCATATACGCCATCAAACATACTTTACATTTTTTTAAAATCATGGTGTTACAAACTCCATCCCCCAAAAATAGCTCTAAGACCCTATATATACTTAATATATATAATAAAATATGCCAATAACTATAACTAAACGTATTAATGTCCTACCTGACTAGTGTAGTAAAGAGATGATAAAATAAAAATAAATCACTCTCCTCTAAATCCAAAACCAATTACTATGACGAGAGTGTACATAAGATGAACTGAGACCTAAAACTTAGATATAATAAATGTGATAATAAACATAGTTCCACACCACCTCTCTTTACTAATGCATATATTTTAATTATAATACCAATAAAATTTAGTTTCAAATTTATTATAGAAATATGATTTTATTCATAATTTTAGTAAAAAACACAACTTTCGTCAACATTTTATAAGTTTCATTTATTTTTAAATTAAAAAATAAAATATAAAACATTCTCATCGGTCTATGACCTTTTTCTCAATATAAGTATTTTATATCCATTTCTTAAATTCATTTATAGTAACCCACTAACATCAAATTAACATAAAATAATAATACAAATGTACCATTTCCTGAAAATAATCAAATAGTGGATCCATATGACTATCTAACAAGGTTTGGAACATGTAATGAAATTATAGATCATAATAATAATACAAGGATATCCCCAAAGTGAAACCACCATCCATGTAATATGTTTCATGATATCTACCCAAGGGTCTAAAGTGAGAGGCTGATAGACTTTACCAAACACAGACCAACCAATCGATATATATTTCATCCAAACAAAATACACCGAACTTTCCTACAATTGCCTCATTATAATAGCATAATCCAACTATTAATATCACTAAATATAGGGGACACTAGTAACAACAATATAGTGAATCCTAATTCAACAATTCCACCTATTTTATTTGTTTCCCATGAACAAAAAAAGTGACATAAATGAAAAAATTAATTAGAAATCCAAATAATATGTAAAATAAATAATATCACCCTCACCTATATTGTACTCTTAAGAAATAAATTTTTTACACATCAATCTTATCAAAAAATATAAAAATTTCCCCTCAGGAAAAAATCCATATCAATCCCAGTAAAATGGGATTTATTGGGTCTCAAACATTCACCCAAAAGTTTTAAAACCATTAAAAGTGTCAAACCATCCTTCAATAAAATTCATTACAGGACACCAAGTCCCTTTATAAAATTTCCAACTATTTACAAAACATTCCTTTAAAACATAAATTTGAAATCACCCATGACAACCATTTGATAAATCAAATACGCTTTTTATAAAACATCTTTTGAAAGAATAAAATGCATCACATAATCTCCCCCAAGATTGAAATTTCATTAAAACACCTTTAAAAGTCTAAAATTTTAAACAAAAAATTTAATATTTTATAACTATTTAGATTTACTAGAACTACTTGAAATTCCAAGTGAAATATTTATATAATTTATTAAAATAAAAATAACTATTATAAATATTAGTTAATATGATAAAGATACAATATAGTGATATAAAAACAATTTTGATTTACAAAATATAAAAATAAAATTTATAAAATTATTTGAAATTGGAAAAATCACTTCATTCAATGGAAAGTTACTTGAAATCGAGTTTTCCCTTTGGAAACTCAATAATTGTAATAAATATTATCATTTGGTAACTAAATTCACAAATTTACTACCCAAGACACCAATATTTATAAAATTAAAAGCTTGGACAAGGTAAAACCTACCTAAATGGGGGAAAGCTACTTCGATTATCCAAAAGTAATCTTCTTTGATGGTGATGGATCAAAAAAATATAGAGATACGTAAGGAAACCCTAAATACCAAGGAAGAAAATATTAAAAACACCACAAACTCATGTAGCATCTATAGTATCCCTATATTTTATGGGTGTAAGAAAAATCATGGAGGAATGGGTGTTTAGAGAAGAAGAAGAAGAACACTATAGAGTGGATAGACTCACTAGAGGTTCTGACTCTAAAATCTTAGTGAAGAAAACTTGTAATTTGGGAATAGAGATAAATGATGGGATGAAGGGAAACTCACAGTAGTGAGCTTGGCTTGGGGGGTCACATGATCCATAAATATTGGGGGATAGGGGTCCAAAATCCCCTTATAACATAAGTGGGGTATTTTAGAATGTAATAAAATACAAAAAATGACATCTGACATGGCCTATACACAATTTTTCTAAAATTTAAAGGTAATACCTAAGGAAAAAATTAAGGTATCATCTTTATTTTGGAGAGATTCATACAGTTAAAGATAAAACAATCAATATATTTGAAAAATCACATGTAATTTGGAGCCCCCACGTGCATGGTTACTCATAACTGTGCATAACCCGTGCACCACAAATAGAATTCCCGATTTTAAAATTTTATTCCTGGTATCTCCAAACATTAAATAACAAAAAACAAAATTAAATAATAAAAAATAATAAACAACCATCACATCATGGTGTGGAAATGTTCACCACAATAATGCTTTATTCCCCCATAACATCATTGGTCAGTGTATAAGGGAAAGGAAAGGACAAAGTCAACCTGACCCACGGTCAAAACCATTCATGTAAGATACTCAAATAACATATCCAATTTTTTGAAGTTCTAAAACAATTCTACGCATAAGAAAACTACGAATCTATATTCAGAAATACCTAAGAGATTAAAAGGTATTATTATGATTCTTCCAACTATATAAATATATTTTAAATGATGAAATGAAAAAATAGAGACTATGGAAAAAAAATAAAAAGACACACAAATAAGGTGACCACATCCTAATAGAGAAAACCTAAAGGATCCAAAGTTACACAAAACGAAACCATAAATACCATTAAAGATACTATAACCCACTATTAGACAAAAGGATCAAAACAAATGACCTCCAAAAATCTCAAAATAATGACATGGGGCCAAACCACATGTCACTACACTAGAAGGTCACCAGCTAGTCTGTAATCTAAACTAGTTCTGTACACATCTTAGCTACCCAATCACACACCTGAAGGTCCTTCCTGTCTGTTTCAATCAAATTATAATCATCACATAAAGACATAACCTACACAACCAAAATAATAAACATCCTTAAACTAAGAATGAGATCAATGAAAATTCATCCTATATTACAAAATCATTAAAAAACAATAAATGATAACTCCCAATAAGAAATACCTCAAATTGTCATTATAAATCCAAATCTATAATTGAAACTAGGAAACAACCAAAAATCTCATCCAAAACAACCTTGAGCCTGTCCTCAAATTAATCAGCACAAAAAACATATAGAAAGGTATAGAATAACTATGATGGAATAAAATTAATTGAATTTAATAGATTAGAAAGACTTATAGTTCGCTGAAAAAGTGTTAACCTTTTTGAAACCAACATTAATCAAGGGCCCACCCACTATCGGCTACCTAGTGTAGTCAACATGTGTTCTCAAGGTTAATGCAACAACCTACTTGAAGGTTATCAAGATCGACTAAAGGTTAGGTAATAAATTATCTCATTTAAGTACACCATTAAAATAACTAGACTATATATAATCATCAATGATTGTCTTATGAGGATAGATGAAACATTCTGAGAAGTAATCAATAAATTCCCCCATTTAACTCTCATCCTCATAATGTCTTAAAAATTCCATGAATAACTCTCTACCCATGAAATCTCAATTTAAAAAACCTAATAAACCCCATTTAAAAAACGACTCCCAAAAACTACCACAAAACAACTAAAAAGGAACCTTATACCCTCAACTCATTTATCTCAATACAAAAAAATCAGTTTGTTATAGCTCAATCCAGGAATCTACAAGAGTGTCAAGACAATTGATAATTCCCTCAAGAATTATCAGTCAACACATTACCTTTATCAAGATTAAATACCCGTAATGATAAACAATTACTAATTCAGTGAACCCAATGTTTATGGAAGAGTATAGAACATTTTTTCCACTAATATATTTAGGGTATGAGTAGTGGGATTGACTAATAGAATCCCCTCCAAGCGTTGAGAGAATTCATCGGGAGGATCTTCCTAGGAATTAATACCTTCTACTTACTTCATTAACATTCCCAGTGGCATACCACCAATAACATAATACATTAGCCTAACCTAATTCCTTAAAAATAAAAACAAATATCCCTTAAAGACATCGTGGGAAAAATAAAAAAATACACCCATTTTAAGAAAAACCAAACCAATCACTCAAAATGATACATCTTCCTTTGAAAACCAAAGACCACAGTTATCAATTTATAATTAAAATATAAAATCATTTCATTAAATCCAATCACATAAAATAATTTATTTCAAAACACAATTTTCACTATTCTATTGGATTCTAAAATCAAACATTCTAAACTCATTTCAATACCAAGAAAGTATCCAAATTATTTTTATAAATAAAAATTCAATTTAACTATTAATCCATTTAGATTTAGTTTAAAAAGTATATATATTTTAAGTAAACTAAAATTTCATGAAAAACTACCAATAAGATCCAATAAAATCTTAAATTAAATTGGTAATACATAGAAAGAATAACCTTTCCTCTTTTCTATATTTCAACACCACTATAGTAATCCAAGAATAAAGTTCTCTAAATATTAAACTAAATTGGGATATTAAACTCTGATCATCTTAGATACATTGTTAGAAACCGCATGATAATCATGTAGTGGTCTCTAAAATATATCTAAAATTTAACATTTGTTCATTTTATTGTTTTCCAGGCCATTAAAACCAACCTAATTATTTTATTATAATCTCTTTATCAATACCCGAACTACGAACTACCCTCAAATAATCCCACCAGGTTGATGATGGTGAAATAAAATTACCAATTCAAACCTAAATCAATATATCCAAAAAACCAAATGGCATCTACCCTTAGAATATTGAGGTAATTAATAGAAAAGTGATAGCTAGGATCTCCTTATAAACTTACCTACCAAGATTTTAAATTCCAAATTATAAAATTACCCTAATTAACCCAAATAAATATGGGATTTTATGAAATTTGTAATGAATCATCCCATGATTCCATCTGAACCCACACATGACCTGATTTTCTATTGGACCAAAGGGTTTTTTTCATCTTCATGGATTGGAAACTAGTTTCTAGTGGAAAACCAAACACACTTGGGAATGATTTCTTCCTTAATTCATAGTTAAATACCATGGATTTTCTTCTGGAAAACTTTACATAAACCCTCCATAAATCAGACATACATGAAAAAAATTGGATATATTATAATATATTGGTTGATATATGAACATAATAAATGTATTATAATTTTAATTACTATACTCACCCTCTTAACTCCCTCACCAGAAACAAGCATTGAGTCCCTCTATAATGTCCACAGAAATAATAAAATCCACCAATAACCACCTCTGAAAGAAGAAAAGGAAAAATTGGCTGGTGCATTAAGGAAATGAAACAAGAAAGAAATAATTTAATAATATCTAAAGTACATATAAACAAATAATAAGTAGAGATTACATAATTTGAATATTGACCAACAATAAAGATATAATAGGGGTGTGTATAAAAAGCTCAGTAGGCCACCACCTGTCTTTACGTATACCCAAATTTTAAATTTAAAACTAATAAAATATAGTTTGAAATACATTTAAAACATGTATTCATTCATAATGTATGTAAATCTAAATATTGAATTCATAAAACAATTATAAACATCCTTTTATTTTACTTTTATATAGAAACAATCACATATAAAACATTCTCATGGCCCTATGACCTTTTTAAAAAATGATAATTATAAAACCATCTAAAAAGTCCATTAAAAACATTACTCTGAGTACATAAATAAAACTTTAATGATCAGAAGGCACCATGTCATCAAAATAAAAAAGTACAGTATCTAAAGGAAAATTAAATAGGGTGCTAGACATATCATGAAATATATAGATATCAAAATATATAATGAGATAACCTTGGTATAATGGCCAAATAATAAAAGGTTTCATGGGATATACCCTAGGTTACTAAGTTAGGCATTTCTACAGTTTAACAAACTCGGACCAACCTTTCAGTGTATTTTGTGTCATAACAAAAACCACCCAACCAGCATGTATATGCCTCATTGGAATGGAACACATTGTCCAGTCCAATCACTAAATAGAGGGGATGCTAGTAGTGTATGGTTATCTAGTATAACCAAAGACTACACTCTAACCTTGTAACCTAGGTTACAATGGCCAAAACATTATAGGGTGAGAAATCATGAAATCAATATAACCAATAAAAAGATCCCAAGAAACAAACCTATTGACAGATCCATCCTATTGAAAAAACTAAAAATAATCATACATGAGCTATAATCAAAATATATCACTATTAAAAAGATTTCCAAAGGGTCTCACAAATTCTCCACAATATTTAAAACCTTTGATATTTAAAAATGGTCTTTCATTGAAATGCAACTCAGGGCACCACATCACATTATAAAATTTAAAAATATTTACAAAACATTCATTTAAAAATTAAATTTATATCTCCTTTTAAAAATAAATAAGTAATAAACATTGTATTTTAATAAAAACACTTTTAAAAGATTAAATTAAATTACTTTAATTTCTCCTAATACCCAAATGAGGTTAAAAACATTGAAAACCTCACCTTTTTTTAAGAAAATATTTAAATAATTTATTAATACAAGGAATGTTAATTACCACATTAAATTTTAATTATAACATTTATATAATTTATTTGAAACCATAAAAATCATAATAATATTTATAAAAAATCGTAAGGATCCAACCGAGTGACATAATAAAAATTTATATGTATAAACATACAAAAGGACTCTTTATGAGTTTCATTGTAAAATAAATATAAATAACATTTAGTAGAAAAAAATGAAATTTATTTTTTTTACCTATGGAAACTCAATAAAAATAATTAATACAATCATTATGAAATTTAATTCATAAAACTACATTCGAATAAATAAATATTTGAAATATTAAAATCTAGGTAATGTGTAAACCTACATAAAAATTAGTGTAAACATAGTTGGGATAGTTTAATGTTGTTTTCTTCAATAGTTAAAGGTCCAATAGGAAATAAGGGATCTTAAAAACCCCTAAACTCCCTAAAATCCGATATTAGAACCACCCCAAATAGAAAACATGACTAAAAAAGTCTTAGGGTTCACATGAGGGAGAATAATCAAGGTTTAATGGTTTTGGGGGGAAGAAGAAGAGGGAAATGAGTGAGATAAAAGACTCAATATAAGTTCACACTAGAAAATCATTGTAAAGACCCGTAAATTTAAAGGATTTTTTTTTAATTTTCCTTTGTGGTTTTTAACTCAAGAAAGATTTAATTATTTTTAATTAAACCTTTTGTTCTTGAACCACGGAGTTCGTCGACGCCCTTCTACGATGACATGACTCCCTTCCACGACGACGCGACGCCCTTCCGCGATGACGCGACGATCCCCTCCTTCCACGATGAACAATTCTGTGAAGAATGCGTGCGACGACATGGCGAGGTAGGGGTTGTTGTGAATTTTTCATATTCCGGTGAACGTTTCTTTAAAGTTAAAGAACCTGGTTTATATGAACAATTTTATTTTATTAAAAGTTTTGGTTCTTGTGTGGAATAATTTTCTCCCGTTGTTTTATCTAACGCAGAGGGTGCGGGCCCAACGAACACGGCCCGACAACCCTCCGCCATTCTTTGTGGTTGTGAGGTTTTGGCGGGTGACGGAAAATCATGAAGCAAGGGTAGTTTGTTGATTCCGCAGTGAAGAACGGAACCCGGGAGGAGCACCGGCGCAGACGGGAAGGAAAACGGACCACTGGAGCAACTCTGGTGGCCCGCGGAAGATTCCGGCGGTGCCCCGGCGCGCCGCCGGACGAGGCCGCCGCGGCCGAAGCCGCGGTGACGGCGGCCAATGGACCCGCGACCGCGCGGGTCCGGTTCGCCCGCACGGGACGCGGCAGAAGCCGCGTCCGCGGTTCTCCAGAGCGTCCCACGTGGGGCCGCGACATCTCCAGACCGCGGGGGCAGCGCCCCGCGGCGCCCAGGCGCTCGGACGCGCGGCCGAGCCGAGCCTGGCCGGTCCGACCGGCCAGGCCTCGCCCAGGCTGGACTGGACCGGGTAGGACCGGGTTAGGTCGAACTGGTTCGGGCCGACCCAGGGGTGGTCGGGCCAGGTCGGCCCGGACCCGGACCCCCTGTTTTCGGACCACTTTCGGTCAAATGCTCATATCCTGAGCTGTAGACCTCCGAACGACGCGCCGTCAGTGGAAACGCGATCTTTGGATCGAGATGGTCATTTCGGTATATCGCACTCATGGTTTCAGAATACTGTGGGTTCGGACGGGTTGGTTCATACACGAAACCAACCGGGCCCTCAGAGCGGAAACGCTCATATCTTGAGCTACAGACGTCTGATTGACGTGCCGTCAGCTTTGGCGGATTCCTCTAAGTGAGACGGATCTTTTGGCATACTCCACCCGAGGTTTGGACGCAGGTGGAGTACGGTCGGGTTGGTTTTTCTTTAAAAACCAACCGGGCACCTGGGACGAAAAAGCCAATAACTCTCAGACCGGGCGTCCGATTGACGCGCCGTCTGCGACGTTGAGTTCCTGTTGACGATACAGAACTTTTGGATACATCAACCTCGGACTTTGTGTCAGTTGATGTATCAGCCTCTCGGCTCGTGGAGCGGACCCTCCCGAACGAGCTTGCTGTGTGCGAGAACCCTAGTGCTGGCTGCGACTTCGACGACGACGACTGTGCAGAGATCCTCGGTGGACTGCGACGATGAAGAGTGCTGGTCTTGTATCCTATATGGGTCCCAACCTAGATGATTCAATACTGGTCTTGTATCCTATGTGGGTCCCAGTATAGATGAATCGATGAAGAGTGCTGGTCTTGTATCCTATGTGGGTCCCAGACTAGATGATTCAATACTGGTCTTGTATCTTATGTGGGTCCCAGTATAGATGAATCAATGAAGAGTGCTGGTCTTGTATCCTATGTGGGTCCCAGCCTAGATGATTCAATACTGGTCTTGTATCCTATGTGGGTGCCAGTATAGATGAATCAATGAAGAGTGCTGGTCTTGTATCCTATGTGGGTCCCAACCGTACTGGTCTTGTATCCTATGTGGGTTCCATCTTAGATGATTCAGTGCTGGTCTTGTATCCTATGTGGGTCCCAGCATAGATGAATCAATGAAGAGTGCTGGTCCTGTATCCTATGTGGGTCCCAGATGTGCTGGTCTTGTATCCTATGTGGGTCCCAACTGTGCTGGTCTTGTATCCTATGTGGGTCCGAGCTTAGATGACTCAGTGCTGGTCTTGTATCCTATGTGGGTCCCAGCTTAGATGATTTTTTATCTATATCTGATCATCCCTTTCACCTTTTTGATGATGTATACATGTGTGAGCTGAATATTGTTTTACTCTCCTTTGTGGATTGTGTTGAACTATCCTGTGTGGATTTATTGTTTACTCTCCTTTGTGGATTGTGTTGAACTATCCTGTGTGGATTTACTGTTTAGTCTCTTTTGTAGATTGTGTTGAGCTATCCTATTTGGATTACTTTGCTATACTTTGTGGATTGCGTTGTGTTATCCTGTGTGGGTATACGTTTTGTTTTCCTGTGTGGACTAGGTTGTGCTTGGGCTCGGATGTTGGAGCCGAACGGGAATTGATGACTTAGGTATATGTATGGGCATATACCTAAGCAGTGTCGGTCGATACTTCGTGATTGTATCTTTCCTTGTGGTTTATCCTTTTTGGATTTTGGGAGACCTTCGGGGGTCCCGGGGTCCCTACTGCGTAGCTTATACTCACCCCTACACGGGCTTTGGCCGCACTACGTTGTGTTGGTTGCAGACGACGGACAACGCTGATCGTGGTGGAGGCGTGTGGTGCAGGACGATACCTGGAGGTGGACCACTGGGCGGGACGTACTCAGAGTGGTCATGTGGACCCGAGGAGCAGTAGAGGCTATATGTACCCACCCTTCAGGTGGGACTTCCAGAGGACGGCTCGACGCTGCAGCTTTTCTTTTCAGTTATTGTTTTTCCCTTTCAGTTGTACTTTACAATTGGGCTTGTATTTCCGGCCCCTTTTACTTTCAGTACAGCTTGTTACAGTTTTTACTTAGTGTTTACTTTTCGGCTTGCTTACTCTGTGGTGCTTGTTTACTTTTCAAAGGCAATTCCTTCCCTTTTGTTGGGATTTACGCCTTGCTGCTAGTAGCCAGCCCCTAGCCTATGGAAGGCGGGCTTGGGGTAGTCACGGCACGGGCCTCGAGGACGGGTCGTGACAAATTGGTTTCATAGGTGGTCGGTTCTACCGCAGACTCTGATCTTTCTTCTATGAGAAGAAATAGTGTTTAGCGCATTGAGTGTGGTTATCAGTCCAGGGAGTCCAGTGTTGGTGCGGCGGCCGACGTATCCGTACACCAGGACCCTGACTTCTGATTTCTCACTTAATGCACGAAAACATTGATTGCATGAGTGTTTCAAGTTTTCTTTGTGATTACTTGTGTCAGCTCACCAGGTATACAGTTCTGACAGTGGAGCACCTTCTTCATTTTAGGATGGCCCCACGACGGCAGCCAGCTAGGGTTCCTAGAGTGGAGTGTGATGACAGCCCACCGAGCGACGAGGCCTTGGTGCAGGGCTCCTTGTCAGCAGAGGCACCGACGGTACCTTTACCCGCCGAGCCACCGATGCTACCAGCCCCATCCGCTGACGATGCACGACGCCTTAGCGTGCTGCACGAGTTTCAGCATCAGCGACCGCCCAGGTTCCATGGGGAGACAGACCCCCAGGCAGCCGAGGACTGGCTGGAGGCGGTTGTACGGGTTTTCAGATTAGTGAGGACACCAGCCGACCTCATGGTGATCCTCGCAGCGAGCCTCCTGCACGCGACAACAGGCAGATGGTGGAGCTTGATGCTCCAGGTGCACGACGAGGCATCTCTCTTCTGGATGGACTTTGAGAGCATCTTCCGCTCCGTGTTCGTCCCAGCCACCCTCCGTGCAGTGCGCATCCGGGAGCAACTACAGCAGCGGCAGGGCAGCATGACAGTGGCCCAGTACTCGGAAAGATTTACTAATCTCTCGCGCTACTCCACAGATATGGTACGGGACCCGTTCTTCCGGACCCGAACCTTCGATCAGGGACTGAGGCACAAGATCAGGGCTTTGATGATCTCCCTCAACATTCCGACACAGGAAGATGTGTTGGAGAGAGCCCTTCTAGTGGAGAGTTTTCTCACCGAGCAGGCTCTAGTGACAAGGCCCCCCGCAGGATGACCCGTAGCAGGGACTTCTACAGCTGGTCGTAGACAGGCGATGCAGAGGTTCAAACGGGCCAGACCATCAGATGGGCAGTCTCAGGATGAAGATTCGGTTGTGTGGGGCACCCGAAGGAGATCCAGCTACATGAGGGGCAAGCATTGCTACGCATGCGGCGGGCGAGGTCACATGGCTCGAGACTGCCCGACTCATCTTATAGATGAGTAGCAGGCGGTAGAGGGACCTCCCAGACGGGGGTTCGGCCACGGTGGTCCGCAGAGTGCAGGAGGACGAGGCAGAGGAGCTGGCCGAGTAGCTGATGGTGGGAGACACTTCGAGGTGTTGCCACCACCACCACCAGGAGGTCCACCCCGACCGGAGGGAGTTGGTGGACATGGGAGAGCTCAGCTTCTGGCAGCTGAGGCCTTCGATCATGGAGCTCTGGGAGCAAATGGACAGGAGCAGAACTAGTGGATACGTCCTTGTACTTCTGGTTCCTTGTTGCTATTGTGTAGCGTCTTGTATTATGAGCTGCAATAATAAAAGACGCATGCCTTCGTGATGTTTTCAATCCTTCCTCTTTTGTGTTGTTACTAAGAGGTTCCAGTTTTGACTGTTGACTTGACCATCACTTGTGAGACATCTACTGGAGGAGACCCAGTTATCACACACTAATTCCGACAGTGTGACTCAACCCTTGGAGGTGAGAGTAACAGTTGGATCTCTTGGTAGTAGCGTCGAGGCCTTACGACGTCATCCTTAGTATGGATTAGTATCATCCATGTCAGGATTGACGGTATTAGGCAAAAAACGTGGTTCATCCAAGGGATGAGACCAGATTTCTCTTATCGGCAAAGAAGAAATCACAGTAGCTCTTGTGGGACCAGAGGTGGTCCAGGCCATGACAGAGAAGGTCTAGGTCATCCAGGAGCTGATGAGGACAGCTCAGAGCCGACATAAGTCCTTTGCTGACAGGAGTCGGAGGCCACTAGAGTTCGGGGGTGGCGACCATGTCTTCTTGCGTGTCTCACCTCGACGTGGATTGTGGGGATTTGGCTGAGGCAGCAAGTTGTCTCCATGCTTAATCAGACCCTTCCAGGTCCTCAGCAGGATTGGCGAGGTGGCTTATCGCCTGGCTCTACCACCTCAGTTGCACCGGGTGCACGACGTCTACCACGTATCTCAGCTCAGGAGATACATGCACGACCCGACACACATCTTTGACCATGGAGAGCTGGTCTTTGATGATGGGGCGACTTTTTCGGAGGTCCCAGTGGAGATCGAGGATCGACAGGAGCGGGTCCAACGTGGACGATCGATTCCTCTAGTGCGCTTCAGATGGCAGCTCGGGAACCTCTAGAAGAGAACTTGGGAGCGGGAGGATCAGATGCGTGCTCAGTACCACCTTGAATCCCTAAGTTTGTAGTGAATCTTTACGGGGGCGTAAAGCCCTGTAGTGGGAGTAATGTAAAGACCCGTAAATTTCAAGGAATTTTGTTTTTTTAATTTTCCATTGTGGTTTTTAACTCAAGAAAGATTTAATTATTTTTAATTAAACCTTTTGTTCTTGAACCTCGGAGTTCGTCGATGCCCTTCCACGATGACGCGACTCCCTTCCGCGACGACGCGACGCCCTTCCGCGACGACGCGACGCCCTTCCACGACGACGCGACGATCCCCTCCTTCCACGACGAACAATCCCGTGAAGAACGCGTGCGACGACTTGGCGAGGTAGGGGTTGTTGTGAATTTTTCATATTCCGGTGAACGTTTCTTTAAAGTTAAAAAACCTGGTTTATATGAACAATTTTATTTTATTAAATTTTTTGGTTCTTGTGTTGAATAATTCTCTCCCGTTATTTTATCTAACATAGAGGGTGCGGGCCCAACAAACACGGCCCGACAACCCTCTTTCGTTCTTCGTGATTGTGCAGTTTTGGCAGGCGATGGAAAATCATGACGCAAGGGCAGTTTTTTGATTCTGCAGTGAATAACGGAACCCGGGAGGAGCATCGGCGCAGACGGGAAGGAAAACGGACCACCAGAGAAACTCCAGTGGCCCGCGGAAGATTCCGGGAGCACGGGTCGTCGGCGCGGCGGTGCCGGCAGCCGGAGGAGGCGGCGCCCCGGCGCGCCGCCGGACGAGACCACTACAGCCGAAGCTGCGGCGGCGGCGGCCAAAGGACCCACGGCCACGCGGGTCCAGTTCAACCACACGGGACGCGGCAGAAGCCGCGTCCGCGGTTCTCCAGCGCGGCCCACGCGGGGCCGCGACATCTACAGACCGCGGGGGCAGCGCCCCGCGGCGCCCAGGCGCTCGGCCGCTCGGCCGAGCCGAGCCTGGCCGGTCCGAACGGTCGGGCTGCGCCCAGGCCGGACCGGACCGGGTCTGGCTGGGTTGTACCGGGTCGACCCGGTTCGGGCCGACCCCGGGGGGGTCGGGCCGGGTCGGCCCGGACCCAGACCCCCTGTTTTCGGACCACTTTCGGTCAAATGCCCATATCTCGAGCTGTAGACATTAGAACCATGCGCCGTCAGCGGAAACATGATCCTTGGATCGAGACAGTCATTTCGGTATATCACAGTCAAGGTTTCAGAATACTTTGGGTTCGGCCGGGTTGGTTCGTACATGAAACCAACCGGGCTCTCGGAGCGGAAACACTCGTATCTTGAGCTACGGACGTCCGATTGACGTGCCGTCAGCTTTGGCGGATTTCTGTAAGTGAGACGGATCTTTTGGCATACTCCACCCAAGGTTTGGATGAAGGTGGAGTATGGTCGGGTTGGTTTTTCTTTAAAAACCAACCGGGCCCCTGGGACGAAAAAGCCAATAACTCTCAGACCGGGCGTCTGATTGACGCACCGTCTGCGACGTTGAGTTCCTGTTGACGATACGGAACTTTTGGATACATAAACCTCGGACTTTGTGTCAGTTGATGTATCAGCCTCTCGGCTCGTGGAGCGGACCCTCCCGAACGAGCATTCTGTGTGCGGGAACCCTATAGCTGGCTGCGACTTCGACGACGATGACTGTGCAGAGATCCTCGGTGGACTGCGATGATGAAGAGTGATGGTCTTGTATCCTATGTGGGTCCCAGCCTAGATGATTCAATACTGGTCTTGTATCCTATGTGGGTCCCAGTATAGATGAATCGATGAAGAGTGCTGGTCTTGTATCCTATGTGGGTCTCAGACTAGATGATTCAATACTGGTCTTGTATCCTATTTGGGTCCCAATATAGATGAATCAATGAAGAGTGCTGGTCTTGTATCTTATGTGGGTCCCAGCCTAGATGATTCAATACTGTTCTTGTATCCTATGTGGGTCCCAGTATAGATGAATCAAGGAAGAGTGCTGGTCTTGTATCCTATGTGGGTCCCAGTCGTGCTGGTCTTGTATCCTATGTGGGTCCCAGCTTAGATGATTCAGTGCTGGTCTTCTATTCTATGTGGGTCCCAGCATATATGAATCAATGAAGAGTGCTGGTCTTGTATCCTATGTGGGTCCCAGCTTAGATGACTCAGTGCTGGTCTTGTATCCTATGTGGGTCCCAGCCGTGCTGGTCTTGTATCCTATGTGGGTCCCAGCTTAGATGATTCAGTATCTATATCTGATCATCCCTTTCACCTTTTTGACGATGTATACCTGTGTGAGCTGAATCCTATTTTACTCTCCTTTGTGGATTGTGTTGAACTATCCTGTGTGGATTTACTGTTTACTCTCCTTTGTGGATTGTGTTGAGCTATCCTATTTGGATTACTTTGCTCTCCTTTGTGGATTGCGTTGTGCTATCCTGTGTGGGTATACGTTTCGTTTTCCTGTGTGGACTGGGTTGTGCTTGGGCTCGGATGTTGGAGCTGAATGGGAATTGATGACTTAGGTATATGTATGGGCATATACCTAAGCAGTGTCGGTCGATACTTCGTGATTGTATCTTTCCTTGTGGTTTATCCTTTGTGGATTTCGAGAGACCTTCGAGGGTGTCGGGGTCCCTACTGAGTAGCTTATACTCACCCTTGCACGGGCTTTGCCCGCACTACGTTGTGTTGGTTGCAGATGACGGACAACGCTGATCGTGGTGGAGGCGTGAGGAGCAGAACTGTACCTGGAGGTGGACCACTGGGCGGGACGTACTCAGAGCGGTCAGGTGGGCCCGAGGAGCAGTAGAGGCAATCTGTACCCACCCTTCAGGTGGGACTTCCAGAGGATGGCTCGACGCTACAGCTTTTCTTTTCAGTTGCTGTTTTTCCCTTTCAGTTGTACTTTACAGTTGGGCTTGTTTTTCCGGCCCCTTTTACTTTCAATACAGCCTGTTACAGTTTTTACTTAGTGTTTACTTTTCGGCTTGCTTACTCTGTGGTGCTTGTTTACTTTTCAAAGGCAATGCCTCCCTTTTGTTGGGATTTACACCTTGGTGCTAGTCGCCAGCCCCTGGCCTATGGAAGGCAGGCTTGGGGTAGTCACGGCATGGGCCTCGAGGATGGGTCGTGACAATCTTGTAGGTGAATAATTGTAATTAAGGAATAAGATAGGGATGATATGGAAAAGGTGAATACACAAAAGTGGCATTCATCCTGGGAGTCATTTGATTTAGATAGGGTTAACAAGGCATAAAATTCCCTTAAAACCTTAAGGGTAATATTTAGAAAAAAATATAAACAAATATCCCACAAGGTATCTGCATAGTATTCCCAAACTGTGTAGGTTAATGTGATTGGAAAACCAAAGGCACACCATTTTTCTAGAGATAGGTTAATTGTTATAGAAACCAGGATCAAGTCATGTGAAATGGACATTTATATGATGTAGATCAAAAATGAACTATCAATACATGATTTCTCATAATTGTGCATAGCCCCTCTATAGCCTATGGAATTATACAAATTACGAAAATTAACCCCATGATTTCTAAAAATTTAAATGATTCCAAAATAAAATTAAATAATCATAAAACACTAATCTATCATAACACTCAAACATGAAATCCATGGGTATTTTAGTTTGGACACGATGGAAGGCCTAAATTTAATATTGAATGAAAATGGAATCTTTTCTATCAACATTATCTACCTATTTTACCAAATTTAAGAACTAAATATCTTTCACCATCAATAAAGAATGTTCCCACAATGGTATACTAGAATGACATGACAGTATGCCTAGTAATATTCAATCATGGATGCATTTCATGATTAATATAGAACTAATACAATGTATTGGGAGTCTAGGGAAGATTCTTAAGAGGAAGCTCGTGATTAGGAAAACAATGAATAGATTCCCAAGAAATATTCTAAGCCTAAATTCTAATATAAGTTTATTATTATAATTAAAGTCAATCGTTTTTCTACGAATGATACCCTAACCACTGTTAGTGAATAAAAAATTTCTAAATAATAATAATGATGAGGAAATAGGATAGATATTATTAAAATAACAATAAAATTTTATAATGATATTTAATAATCCTCTATTAGAAGATAAGAAGCTATTTTCCAAGTGAGGATTAAAGAATATTTTGAAGTAGTGCTGAAAGAAGAGGAAAAAAATAAATAATTGGTTTCTAAAACTAAATATTACAATTTAGAAATTAAAAAATACAACCAATATAAGGATAATAATTTGTACGGTACCAATTGTGTCCAACCTAGGATGTTTTCCTCTAATCACTAGACCATTCCATATAATAGGATATACTTAAAAAATATTTCAAGAATATTTTAAATAAGGGTAAGTGAATGTGTACACTAGATGAGAAACAATTTTAGGCATGGTCAAATTATAGCTTGGTAACTCTATATCATGATCTTATTTTGTTAGAAAAATAGGTAAGGTCAAGCCAATAAACATAAACAAAATAACATTGTGATAGGTAGCCCCTATTTTTTATTTGTTGTTTTATTAAGAATTAATATTTAACAACAAGTATAGAAATTTGTTTAGGATATAGTTTCATTACACTTTATCTTTTTGAGATGTATTATTGATTCACCATGCACTTTAATTGGATGTGCTTCTTTAGTTCTGCCATGATGATTAAGGAAAAAAAGACAATAGGAAAGTAAAAGATCTTCACGATGAAATGGGAGTAATGTGTTAATAATCTATATTTTACTTCACTTAAATTTTATATTGTATTTAATATATTTTAACAGAATATTTCACATCCTAACTTACACTTTTTACTACACTTTTGAAAAATTATATAAATATTTCATATAAATCCCATGATTCAATATATAAATTTCAAAGTTGAAAAAGATTAATTAGTAAAATGAGGGGTGAATGAAAATAGATAATCCTAGGGTTGTTGATTGTATGAATCATCATTTTAGTGGATTGGTTGATTAGATATTGATGAAATTCACTTTAACTTTTTAAACATTGAATTTCTAAAATTTAGGTTGATTAGTTTGATGTTAATATTATCCATTATTTAATTTATTTTATGATATATTTCTATACATGAGAGGATTCTATGCCAATTTCTTATATTATTTCTTATAGACTTTCTGGAGATATAATTGGAACATTTGAACTTACTAGATGTTTTTTTGGAGTATTTCCAAATTTATAATAGTATGAAGTAACATTTAAAATTATTAAGGAATGTTTGTTTGTATTATCATATCCATGTGAGATACCTTATAATTTTAATCATTATTGTAAGCCCATAAAATCCAAGATTGACCATATCAAGGAATTTCCACACTACAAGACTTTTTCCCCTTCGTAGCCTACTGTTAGTTTTTTTCAGTATCTTCCATTGTTTAATTATAGGGATGACAATATCCATGGGGGAAATTTATGTGTCATATTGAAGAGAAGATGTGAAGGTTTTTTCATTGGGTAATGGGTATGTTTCATGAATTATTTTCATCATGTTTCAATTTATCCCTAACAAATATGAATGGAAATTTTTTAAAAATCATTTTTAAATAGTGGAAGTGAAAAAATAAAAATAATTTTTTGTTTTTTATTAAAAAACAATTTTTGGAAAAATATTTATAGAGGGTATTTTATTCATTATAATTATTTTTATATTTTATGTTCATACTTTGTTTTTAGGTAGTGGGTTGAGTATAATAATTATTAGAAGAGGAGTACCTCATGGGGATGGATTGTTATTTATCATGAATAGTACTTGAGAGTTTAACATATTTGTCAAGCCTTAATGTTTTACATCATCCACATACCTACCTCATAAATCAGAGTAATATCATCCTTAATGTGAATTCATCTTAATGGAATTTTGATCATTGTCTTTATAGGGTGGATAAGTTCTAGTTGAAGAATTTGAATTGGTCCACATACTTTAATTGTGAGCATAACTCTAATTTAAATGTACCTTGAGTGATGAGGTAAATATTTCAAAGTCATCTAGACCACAACATGATATGCATATTGATAGTAATATGATAAATTTTAATTTAAGTTTTGATAATCACTTCAATTTTATGGTGGAGGGGGAATTAAAATGCACAATTTAATTTATTTCCTTGATTTTAGGAGTTCAAAATACACTTTTATGTGATTATTGATAGATTATAATACATGATGATAATATTTTATTTATTTGATAATGAAAATAAAATAATTCTAGCATGGGTTCACTGGTAATTTGTTTGTAGATTATATGCTCTGGGAAAATTAATTTCAAGTGTGTAGGGGATTTTATGAGTGTATTTAATGAATATATTTTTATGCTAAATGTATAAATTGTATTTACTATTTAGTTATTTTTTCCAACATTAAATTAATTTATATTATTTCTTAACTGGAATTTAATATGAAATTAGTGGTAAATAATAGAAGCAGAAAACAATTATTATTAGGAATTATAATTATTATGAATAATATTAATGGTTATTTATAGGTGAAACAATTTCTATAAAGTAGGCCATGGATTCATACATGGGAAAGAATAAAGTGAGTTGAAGCCAAGCACGATTCAACACCTGATATGTGTTAAGTAAACCAGAAGAATACCCGATGTGGAGCAGCACTAGGAACGAGGGTATAGATGGGGGGTCATGGGATTCTAATATAAGTCCTTGATTCCTCCCCTATATATATTAAGTGAAGAAGACCCAAACATATTTCTGATATGGGATCAAAAATTTCATGGGAACTGTACAACTTAACAAAATGTTTTCATTCTTATCCAACACTAGTGCCTTCTTCCTAGTACATAATTCATGCCACCACCACTCCCATTGTGCCTAAATACATGAGGATTTACATCAATATAGATCATAACTAGATTGATTGAAGGATATGATGTTATGTAAGCCTTGATTTTTCATTTTTTTTGTTGTGGCATTGGAGGAGGTTGAGAAATTTGAACCAAAATTAAAGCTTTGTGATACATTATGTGTTCCTGTAGAATTATTTGAGACTTAGAGTGAAGTTTTAAAAGATGTCTTGGGTTTCTCTATAGGTGATGGAGAAATGGGTAGATTATGAAGAGATTTTTACGTGTCATTTGGAATGGGCATACATATCATGAATTAATTTTATAATTCCTGTAGATTAGATAATAAGGAATATTTTTGTTTATGTTTCTTCATCATTATGTATGTCTCCAATTTGGTTGTGACTGGGGTTTGGTGGTTTGTTGACGCTCATAGTGTGTGGACTATAGTTTCACCATAAGCGTGTGATAAAGTAAATGATAATTTTAATGATCTAAGAGTCTATGATGTGGAATTTCACTATGTTGTTGAGGTTTTTATTTTGGAAATGAATTTATTTTGAGTCAAAGAAGCTTTGTACCATAGTACTTACTTCACATAATATTCTATTTTCAAAATATTTTGGTTGTACTACAAGTCCTAGTTGCGTCACATAAGATATTTCTTTATTGATGTATAGTTCACCTAGATAATTCCATGCATAACTTAAAAGATATATTTTAAGGGATTTTAGGATGCATAGATGTGGGATCTAGTGCATATTTACGGTTGATTGGAAAATAATTCAAATTGAAAATGATTAAAAATATAAAGGATTATATAATGAGATATATTAAAAGATAAAAGAGGAGACCGTTCCCTATAAATATATTTTTGTTTCTACATATCATGTTATCATAACCTTGGGATTGTTTCTACACATAATTGGTGAGAGGATACAATTGAGTTTTCTTTAGGGGGTTTTGCCTTTGTATTTTATTTTCTTCCCTCTCTTGGAAAGAATCAAAAGATAATTTTTCTAATGTTGGGTTCTATAGTGTAATGGGATTGATTAATAATGTTTTGTTTTCACTAATAATTTTTTGGGTTGGGTTCTCATTCTTATTATACTTTTCTCATCATTCCTTCTTTCTACTAAGCATGATCATTACCTTAGTTTGAGGGAGTTTTTTCTAATGTGAGTTATTTAGTGATCCTTTCCCTATGACTAATGGGTTATTTCATATTCTATGTTAAAATATGGTTTTGGTTTACAAAACATCTTTATTAATAAGAAGTACTTATGTTATGTAAATGTGATATTTGAAGGATAGAGACTGTTTACCCTAAGATGGAACTCACTAGAACTTAATTATGGAAACATTAAGATTACTATCCATTATTATACACTTTATTTTTTCATGAACCCAATTCTTCAATTTGACAATTTATTCCATATCACATGGTTTCTCCTAGGGTGTTTAGTAGTTTCATTTTATTTTAGTTGTAGACCAAGTCATTAAGTTATAACAGTTTCCTAATCTATGTGGGTTTAATATCTAGGATTTCATTATATTACTAGTTTCAGTGAATTAGGGTTTTATAGTAAATGGTTTTTCAAATTCTTAACTTATCTATCTCATGGGTAAGTAATGACACACCATGGATGATACAAAATCAAAGATCAAAGATAAAAATAAGGTTCCCCAAATGATCTTTATCCCACATAGTGTTGGAATCTCTATTCCATGAAACTATCCACACCACACTCCCCTACCTCACTAGACCTGCTAACTACCACCTCTAAGGAAGAATTTTTTTTAATGTCCCAAAGGATTGGTTATATCATGAGTAAATATTATATCTACTCCATATCCCATGGATGACAAAAATTATGATGATGCAACCACTAAAAAGGCCCCTAATCAATTCACTATTGAGGAAGAGTTAGAAACGGACCACCTATACTATACCAGAAACGAATAATGGTTGAGCACATGAACTTATAGTGTCAATGACCTTTATAATAAAGGCACATAGGAATTATGCACTAAGTGGATGTAAAAGAACAATCATCTCCTAGAAATACATGATGAAGACTAATATCATCAACACCCCACTAGAAAAAACCCCAAATTCCCCAATATTTATGATCCCCCATCCACTTATTCACTTATAAGGATGTTAAAATGAACCCAATCTCAATATGATAACGATTGGGTTTACATACTCTCAATTACATTTTCCTTCTAAAATGCAACCAGATTCATAGGTAGCGTCAATGGATAACATAATACAAAATAGTTAGCACTAGTGCCTCCTCAAAATATTATGCTTTGGCCTCCTTAGTTAGAAAATGATTAGGGAAAAAGTGTTGAAGATCCTTGAATAAAATATTAAGCTTCAACATGCACATATTTCCATTATGGATTGATAGAAACTCTTACTTTTTTACTACCTTAATCATTAAAGAGAGAATCTCTTCACCATGTTTCTTCAGTAAATAATACTACTAAATCATGAAGTCTTTATACTATTTGAGAAACAAAAACTACCCCTTCTGTGAAACTACTTTCATGGAACTAATCACCAATAAGACCTATATATCATTCTTAAAATGAGTCTAATAAAAAAAATTATAACTCCTCTAACCAGTACTCTATATCCTAATCGGATACACTCAACTCATAGTTATTTAAACCATGAAGCTAAAACTCATGAAACTTCTTCATCTAAGACTCGTCATCCTTAAATGAATCCACCCTTATATGGTAACATGATCATTTTATATAGCCTATTTACTTTGAGAAACACATAGATGATTACTAATAGCTGAATATTCAACCAAGAAAGGTAACCTCTAATGCTGGTAAATGGGACTTCATTAATGTAACATCTTGGTTCTGGGTGCTGCCAAGAGGTTCCCCATAACAGGTTGGTCACATGGCCTCAAACACATTGCCCCGAATGCCAAAGGCTTCTAACTTGTAGTGAGGGACTTGGGTGTAATATTGGGGAAACTATTCTCTCATTGGTAGAGTGACACAAGGGAAAGGAAACCGATATATAATAGAGGAAGCAGTAATAACATGCAATAACTAAACTATGGAATACTGAATAAATAAACAACTGGAGAACAGATATAAATTATGCATGATACATATGTCTAGTAAAGAAACAAAAAATTCATAATGTTGCAATACAGTACTAAACCAATGTATAATGAAAATCAAGTAAATAGCTCTACAGCATCACAGGCATCAGCTTGGTCCCATGCTGCCCAGCTCCAAAGCAGTCAAGTACATGAAGTAGAAGGGCGCTTTCCCTTGTCTAGACCTGCAACAATATAATCTGTTAGGGAAAAAAATCATGACCCAAAGAGGCTGTGAGACTAATCCCAGTAGGCAACCACCCAATGATATCTGCCTAATAGTTATTGAATATATATGGTGGGAAATACTCCAAAAGAAGCAGTATACAAGGAAGTACTCAAAAGTAAACAATTACACATTTAAAATGCATTAAATTTCATATATCAAGAAAGATGATAACTCAAACATGTTACCTCTAGGAAGTAATCACATCCTATCCCATCTGATTCAACAAAACAACCCAAGAAACCCTCTGTGAAGTACTCATAGTCTATCCCCTCTGGTTAGGCTTTAGCAAAGACTCTCTAAGGAATCACTCACCATCAATTCCCCCCTACGGTCTCATATCAGTAACTAATAGGCACTATAAGGAAGCAATCAACGTACAATTCCCCCTGTGGCCCATATCAAGGAAACTACAAACACTCTGAGAGAGAACAATGTCCACCCCCCTTATGGTCTAGAAACATAATAGTAAAATAGACACTTTGGGGAAGCCCTCAGTGTCAATCCCCCTTATGGTCTATCCCCTCTGGTTAAGCTTTAGCAAAGACTCTATAAGGAATCACTCACCATCAATTCCCTCTACGGTCTCATATCAGTAACTAAGAGTAACTATAAGGAAGAAATCAACGTCCAATTCCCCCTGTGGCCCTTATCAAGGAAACTACAAACACTTTGAGAGAGAACAATGTCCATCCCCCTTATGGTCTAGAAACATAATAGTAAAATAGACACTTTGGGGAATCCATCAGTGTCCATTCCCCTACGTGTCTCTGACCACATGTATAATGACATGGTTACAGACTACAAAGCGTGTACATACTATACATGTAGTGTACTCAAGAAAAATAGTTCCTTCTCGAATAGAAGGAAACATGGAATGTATTCATCATTACACGCCTTGTATTCTGGTTTTTTCTAGACATTAAGCCTCAAAGACTACTCTGGAACCAAGATAAACACTGAAACGGACATTAAAGTGCCAAATTCCGATCTTTGGGGGCCCATACTCCCCGCGAATCAATGATTGGAATCTTATACATGTCATATTCAATCATAATGGTGTAATGATCCACAAAATTCCGATCCATGAGGTCCTATAACTCCTCAAGAACCAAAGATTGGTGTTCATTTAAATGAAAACTTACACAATACAAATACCTATAAAATGTAGGTATTATATCACTACTAAATGCATATCTTGCACAACATCTATCACTACAACATGAAATCTTTAATTCCCCCGAAATGGCATGGAAATAAAGCATGAAATGTGATTTCTAGAAAGTTCCTATAGGATGCATGAGAAGGAATACCTCATCTAATTTGTTTGAAATAGAAATAGAACCTCAATAACATCAACAATAATAGCATAATATGTGTGAATCATCCAATGGTGAAATCAAATCAACTATAATAATTGAAAAACTTGAAAAATCACATTATACGAGGTAAATTGGCTTTTCCCTATACAAGGGTTAGCTACAACCCATGAACATCTTATTACAAAGTACCTATTCCTTCCTATCCATGGCTATAGGCTCCAATCAGTAAGTCAAGAAGAAACGAATCCCTCTGATTCCACTTTGTAACATCCCAGTTTCAGGTGTCGCCCAGAGGTGCCCCATATGCGGTTGGTCACATGGCCTCAAAAGAATTTTCCCTAATTACAGAGGTTGCCGACTAGAAGATAGGGCCTTGTGTGTGATAGTGGGGAAACTATGCCCTCATTGACAGAGTAACATAGCTGAAATGAAACATATATACAATAGTAGAAGTTGTAATAACATGCAATAAGTAAACAGTGGAAGACTAAAGAAATAAACAATAGGAGGACATATATAAATGATGCATGATACATATGTCTAGTAAATAATCCAAACAAGTCACAATGATGGAATATTGTACAAAACCAGAGTACAAAGAAAATCAAGTAAACATCTCCACATCATCGCATGCCTCCGCTTGGTCCCATGCTCCCCAGCTCCAAAGCATTCATGTATCTGAATAAAAAGGGTTCTTGACATTATCTGGAGTTGCTATAATATAATCTATTTGGGACCCAAAGCATGACACAAATAGGGTGTGAGACTAAACCTAGTATAAAAACACCCAAGGATCTGTTCCTAACAAACAGTTAATATATATGGCATGAAATAACCAAAAATAAGCAGTAAAAGAGGATGTTCTCAAAAGTAAACAATTCCACAGTTTCAAATGCATTAAATTTCATATATCAAGTAAGAAACTAACTCAAATAGGTAACCCTATAGGATATACTCATATCCAAAGCCCTCTGGCTCAACCAAACAATACAAGAAACCCTCTGGGAAGTACTCAAATTCTAACCCCTTTGGTTTACCTTTAGCAATGACTCTCTGAGGAACCACTCACCCTCAATTCCCTCTGTGGTCTCGTATTAGTAAATAATAATCTCTTTGAAGAAGCACTCAATGTCCAATTCCTCATGTGGCCTGCAACGAGGAAAATAAGAACACTCTGAGGGAGCACAAAGTCCATCCACCCAATGGTCTCACAACACATCAATAAAATAGACACTCTAGGGTAGCCCTCTGTAACGTCCTGATTCCGAAATCCTCCTAAAGCGCCCTGTACCCGATTGGTCACTTGGCCTCAAGCGCATTTCCACGAATGCCAGAGGCTGATGACTAGCAGTGAGGGCCTTGTGTGTGATAGTGGGGAAACTATTCCCTTATTGACAGAGTAACACAATAGAAGAGAAACATATAACAATATCAAAAGGAATAATATTTCCATACAAAAAGAAACATTCGATGACTGAATGTTATAAGCAGGTGGAGCACATATTTAATGATGCATGATACATATGTCTAGGAAAGCTTCCAAACACATCACAACACTGAAATACAACACTAAAAAAAGTACAATAAAAATAGTAAATAGATCTACATCATCGCAAGCCAAAGCTTGGTCCCATGCTCTCCAGCACCAATGCAGTCAATTACCTAAAGTAGAAGGGCACTTTCCCTTTTCTATACCTACAAAAATATTATCTGTATAGGCCCAAAAGCATGACCCACATAAGGTGTGAGACTAAATATTAGTAGGAAACCACCATGTGATCAGTTCCTAACAGTCAGTGAATTCATATGGTAGGTAATAAGCAAGAAAGGAAGAGGTAAAAAAGGAAGTACTCAAAAGTAAATAATTCCATATTTTCAAATCATTCAGTTCAAAATGGAAAGTAAATAAATAACCCCAAATATGTAACCATCTAGGATGTACTCACAGCCTAATCCCCTATGGTCCTACATAGTAAACACAAGAAACCCTCTGGGAGGTACACACAGCCTAACCTTTCTGGTTTAGTATAAGTATAGACTCTCTACGGAAGCACTCGTCGTCAATTCCCCATATATTCTCGTATCGATAACTAAAAGGTGCTCTTGGGAAGCACTTCTGTGACATTCCCCCAATGGATCATGTCAATGAACTATAGACACTCTAAGGATGCACTTACATCAATTCCCCATATGGTCTCACATTGTAACAAAAATAATGGACACTCTGGAAAAGCCCTTATGTCCATCCTTCCTATGGCCCACTACTCCTAGTTATCACGGCCCTGTGTAAGTAAAAAAAGAATAGAAATTTAATGAGGTCAAAGTAAGCATCAAGAACTACTTGGATAACCAGTCTACAACACAACAACATGTCAGATAATAAACACTCCATCCTATAATTCCAGGTATGGGAAACAACAAGGCATCCTAACAGGATAAGCAAAACCAAACGGTCATAAACAACACATGCATGGGAAAACACATCCAAAGCATGGAAATTTACCCTATTCACATTCAATTAACCTCTACTCAAGAATACAAGCATATCAGTCAAGTAAAAGGTCTAAAGCCGTAAACACGCAATACCCGGATCAAGATTATTGGTAAATTTTGCATACATAAATCAAAGACATTCAACGAAAAGGCCCAAACCACCTACCATGATGTTTTAGGATCATTATACATGAACCCCAAGCCTTGAATCTCCCAATAACACCATAGATCCACAAAAACACTAAAAACGCTCAACCGAAGAAAACTATAGAAAAAGCAGGAAATAAGAAACAAAGCTCTAGAAGAAGGAAGAGCTTACCATAGCAATCCCAACAGCATTGGCGATGGTCGAATCAGAGAATAGATGCTCAATCAGGGGCCCTGAGAAGAATCATGGTTGTACGGTCTCTCTCAGAAAAACTAGGTTGAGAAGGAGACAGTTTTGTCCATCAAACGTGACCCCGGTACGTTTAATGAAAAAAGTACACCCCGTGTACTTTATAAGTACATGGCGTGTACTTGCCTTCACTGGCCCCCACATTAGGTAGTCTCTAGGTCAGCCCACATGACTGTGTTCTCGATTGTTACACGGTTCGCACACAACTATGTGTAGAAAAGAGTACATGGCATGTACATATAAGTACATGGTGTGTACTTCAAAAATTTCCAGAAACTCTTATTCTCTCAAAAATGACCAGAAAATAAAAACATACCTGAAAAGAAGATCCAGGTTCTTACAAACTCCCCACCCCCTAAAATAAATTCTTCCCTGAATTTCCCTAACAAGGAGGAATAGAAGAATAATCCTCAAAAAGTTTTGGCCACTAAGATCGTACATTGTCCTCCCTCTACCAAGTCTCATCCTGTACTCGTTCATGCTGCAATAGCACTCATACCTGAGGAACATACCAACCACAAAGAACCTTCATAATGTGATCAATAATCCTAATAGGATGATCCTCGAACAAGGCTTCCACCTCTAACGCATCCTCCTCATGATGAAAAATATGAGACGGGTCTGAGAAGTAAAGTCGAAGCTGAGAAACGTCGAAGATTTCATGCATAGCCTGGTACCTCTGAGATAACTGTAACCAATAGGAAACCAGCTTGACTCTCTCCAAAACCTTAAACGGCCCGAGGTACCTCAATGAATGATTACCCTATATCCTAATACTTTTATGTCTCAACATTTGTGTGACATGCTAGACAACCTGATCCCCGACCTCAAACTCCAAAGGTCGTCTATATCAATCAGCATAAGAATTATGCCATGACTATGCAGTATCCATCCTCTTCTGAATCAACTCTATCTGCTCTGTGGTCTCCTAGACAAGACGAGGTCCCAACATAGTTGTCTCTCCTACCTCCAACCAACATAAGGGTGATAGACATGGACTACAGTACAAAGCCTCATAAGGTGCCATATGAATAGTTTCTCAAAAACTATTATTGTAGGAAAACTCCACAAGAGGTATATGTGTCTCCAAAGAACCTCCAAAATCTTGGATGCATGCTCGAAGCATGTCCTCAAGCACCTGAATAATATGCTCGAACTGGCCATTTGTCTGGGGGTGGTAATTTGTAATAAAAAGTACATGTGTGATCATGGCCTTCTATAGCCCCTACAAGACCTGAGAAGTAAACCGTGCATCCCTATCTATGAAAATGGAGTGTGGAACCTCGTGTAAAGGTAAAATCTCTTGGATGTAAAACCTTCCTATATCATCAGCACAGAAGATTTTCCTAATCAGAATGAATTGAGAAACCTTCGTGAGTCTATCAATGACAACCTAAACTGCATCCTTCCCTCGAGGTGACCTCGGTAAACCCATAACCAAGTATATCACGACATCTTTCCATTTCCACTCGGGAATGGGTAATTGCTGTGAAAGCCCTGAGGGTCGCTAATACTCCGCCTTCACCTACTGACAGGTGGAACACATCATGATGAACCCATCAACATATAGCTCTTCAAACCTGACCACTAATACTGATTGTGTAGATTACAATACATCTTCGTGATACGAGGATGAACTTCCCAAACCAATGAATGAAATTCCCACATCAACTCCTCACGTATGTCTGCTGGCGGCCATATGCGCCGATGAAAATGGAAGATCTCATCCTTGCCTATGGTCCATCTAAGAATAGTGTCCTCTCATGACACACATTCCCATAGGACTAGGCTTTCTGAATCTGATAGCTTCCTCATTCGCACTCGATGAAGAAGATTAGAGGTAATAGCTACAGAAGAATGAAACGTCTGGCCCTGTCTGTCATACAACTCCAAATGCATCTCAAAGAACAGATCCATAAGCTTCCACTCGTTGCTGGCCTCCTGAACTGCATGTATCCAAGTCCTCCTGCTCAATGCATCATCCACAGTATTGTGTTTCCCTAGCGTATAGGCAAGCTTAAAGTCAAAAGGCTGAATATACTCAACCCTCCTTCACTATCTCAAATTAAGGCCATGCTGGGTGAAGATATACTTGAGACTTTTGTGGTTGGTAAAAATCACAAAATTATCTCCCAGAAGATAATTTCTCCAACATCGTAAGGCATGAACTACTTCTACCAACTAAAGATCGTGCGTCGGGTAATTCTTCTCATGTGGGATCAACTGCCGAGACCGGTACGCAACGAATCCTTCTCCCTGTATAAGCACTGCTCCCAGCCTGATACCTAAAGCATCACAATAAACAGTTTAACTCTATCATGGCTCTATAAATACTAGTATTTGGGAAGAATTCAAACTCCCTTTCTACTCTTGAAAGGCTAACTCACAAGAGTCTGACCATAAGAACTTTTCACCCATCTTAATGAGGCCTATCAGGGGAGCTGCTAAGCGTGAAAAGTCATGTACGAAACCTTTTAAATATCCAGTCATCACTAAAAAATTTTGTAACTTAAAGACATTATTCAAATGCTCCCATGAATCTACTTCTCTCACTTTCTCTAGGTCTACAGATACTCCTATCTCTGAGATAACTTGACCCAATAAGTGAATTTGGTCCGTAGAAACGTGGAATTTTGAGAGCTTATCATATAACTGATTCTCTCTCAGTGTAATCAAAACAATGTCAAGATGGTTGGCATGGTCGTGTCGAGTGTGATAGTACTCCAACATATTTCATATAAAGACCACCATGACATAATCCAAGAACAGGTGGATCACTCGGTTAATCGGTTAAATGAAGACAACAGGCATGTTCATGAGACTAAATGGCATAACCACATACTCGTATAGACCATACCTACTTCGGATGGATGTAATAGGAATATCAGATGTTGTAACGTGAAACTGATGATAACCAGATCTCGAGTCAATATTTGAGAACACCCAGGCTTCTCAAAGATGATCAAATAGATCATCAATCCTTGGAAAGGGATATCTGTTCTTGAGTGTTAACTGGTAAAACTTCTGATAATCCACACAAACCCTGAGGGTGTCGTCTGCATTCTTTTAAAAAAGGATAGGAGAACCCCAAGGAGAAGTACCGGGTCAGATGAAACCCTTTCCCTTCAACTCCTCCAACTGCTTCTTGAGCTCCTACGACTAAGGTGTAGCCATCCTATAAGGATGAATGGACACCGGTGTCGCTCCTAGAACATGCTCGATAGAAAATTACACCTCTCGACCTAGAAGAAAACCTGAAAATTACTCTGGGAAGACGTCCCTGGAATGATCCAACACTAGAGGAAAGTCCATATGTGAAGTCCGCCGGTCATCCAGATATAGACTAGAAAAATGTACTGTAACTCCTCCCAATCCATGATGCTCGGGTCCTACTCTACTCACCTTGGCATCCCACTCTCCCTTATGAAGAAACGATCCACCCTCCGGTGATGTGAAACTCGCCCTATGGAAATAAACATTTACAAATACTTGGAATGGAACTAACCAGTACATTCTGAGAATGAAATTATAGACTGTCATCTCTAGGATATAAAGGCCCCATAATAACTGACACCCACCATCCTCTAGAAGGAACTCCTTAAACTCATGTACACTAGCCGTTTTTTCCCAAACGGTGTGTTCAACGTCAAGATATTAGTAGAAGAAAAGATACAGAGCCCAAGGCTCTCCACAATAGAAATGCATATAAAGCAATGGGAAACCCCTGTATTGAAAAGATCTGAATCTAAAACTGAGGCAACAAGAATTTAACCTTGAACTATATAGGGGTCGGGATCCTGCTCATGTTGGGTCTGCTCTATTAAAATTTACTAGCCTATACCGCGGCCATGTGACCCTACCTTACCACTCAGAGCTGATCCAACCTATTATTGCCGAAATCCTGGGGATTCACTACCATGGCTATGCCCTACACCTTATCCTAAACAGCTGAAAGAACTCCTGTTCCCATACGGATGAGAAACTGGTGGTGCTACTCCTAAATGTCGAGTCATAGAAAAACCCTTGTCACCGGTAGTTGGTGAGAAGATCTGACAGAAGCACTGAAGGTGGCCTATTTTTTCTGAAGATTGGCACTCCACTGGGTCTCTCTAGAAATGTGGCCTCGTATGCCTGTTCTTCCTGTACTGGTAGCACACCTCCTGGATACGAGAGGAAGTGTCTCGCCTCCTTGGATCACCACACGAAGAGCCCCTACGGCTATTCCAACTGTCCATAGGAGGGATGCTGACTCCGGATGTCGAACCACCCTAGATCAAAACTCCAGAATCCCTCAGATTACGCTATGTGATCAGAGCCTGGTTGATGATAGAAGTGATATATGTCAACCTGAAGATATTCACCTAAGATCAGATGTCATGCCTCAGACCATCCACAAACATCCTTGCCAAAAATAACTCATCACCTCCCAGGATGGGCATAAAGTGTTGCAGCTCTGTCAAGTGAGAAGAATACTCCATAACATAAAGTGTACCCTACTCCAGACTCTGGAACTCTCAGGATAGATTGTCCCTCAAAGTCTCTGGTAAAAATTATTCATAGAAGGTACGCTGGAACTCACCCCAAGACATAACCTGCAGGCGTCCCACCTGTGAGATTACATCCCACCATCTATTGTCGGAATCCCGAAGCCTATATATAGCAAGATTGACCCTACACTCCAAAAGCATATCTCGGTGATCAAAGATAGAAAAAATGGATTCTAACCATGACTCTACAGCCTGAGGTCTGCCTTCCCCTGTAATGGTGGGAGGATACTACTACTGGAAAACCCATGTCAGCTCTGCCATAGATGGGGCAGGCTTCGGTACTCTACATAAGGTCTACATGAACCTCAAGAATCCCTCTCAGAACTGTGCATCAACACCAGTGCCTGAAATGACGGTTGGTTCCAAAATTTTCACAATTAGAGGATCTTCTAGAAGTCATTGATCAGCCATGTCCGACGTCTGATCACTGCCCTATAACTTGCAGACAGCCAGAGAACGTCTCGGTGTCATGACTCTGCAAGGTCAAGTGAAAACCATAGATCAATATTGTCAGGGACTGAAAAATATAAGACTAAGAAGGTAAATAAATAAATAAATAATTCAAGTTTTACAAAACATGGATACATGTCATGTATACTTAACCACATGGCGTTTTCCCTTAAGACTTTACTTGGAGTGTACTTATGCCAAAACTGGTCGTGTAACACCCCGAACACACGACGTGTACATGAATTCTCTTCCCCTGCCCATGTCCTTCTACACGAATAAGCTACATAGTCTTCCTAGAACAAGACTACATGGCGTGTTTGTTCCAGACATGATGTGTAATAGACGAGCTTCATCGACCCGTGTTGTTAGTGAAATGGATGGATACACGGCTCACACTACATGGCGTGTTCCAGATGGACACGGCGTGCAATAAAGTATCTCCACCAACCCATGTTGTTAGTTACATGGCCTAATTCTAGTTATTACACTACATGGTATGTTCAATACTGACACAATGTGTATTTCTTAAGTTTTTATCCATCTGTGTCATTAGTCACACGGGTGGACACATGGTATACACATCACGACGTGTACAACTGGTACACGACATGTTACCCAAGCATTTCCCAACCCCGTCTCTCTTCCCACACAGTCAGTGACATAGTTAGAGACTACACAATGTGTACAGACAGTATAGGGAATGTACCTAAGAAAAACAGTTTCCTCCCAAACAGAAGAACACATGGCGTGTATTCATCACTACACGGCGTGTATTCTGGGTTTTTCCAGACTATAAGCCTCAGAAACTTCTTCGGAACCCAGAAAAACACTCAAACTAACATTAAAGTGCCAAATAATGATTCGTGAGGGCCCATAATCCTTGAGAATCAATACTTGGAAACTATTACATTTCATAAGGAAGGAAAACAAGGTAATGATCCACTAAATTATGGTTCATGAGGGCCCATAACACCTCAAGAACCAAAGTTTGGCCCTCATTCAAACAAAACCATGCACAAATAAATACCCTATCAAACAACATGTACTTTATCATGGCATCTATCACAAAAACATGCATATCTAGGAAAGCATCTATCACAACAACATGAAATCACTAATGCACCCTAAATGGCATGGAAATAATGCATGAAATGTGATTTCAAGTAAGTTCCTATATGATGCATGAGATGGAATACCTTCATATCACCAGGTTGTAACTGATAGAACCTCAATAATATCAACAATAATAGCACAAATCATGTGAATCATCCAGCGGTGAAATCAAATCAACTATAAAATTGAAAAACCTGAAAATTTAAATAACCGAGGTAGATTGGCTTTTCCTTGTACACAAGTTAGATAATAACAGACACAACTTATTAATATGTAACTTTTCTTTCCTATCCCAAGCTATAAGCTTTAAATAGTAATTGAAGAAGAAAAGAATCCCTCTGATACCACTTTGTATTGTCCTGGTTCCAAAAGCCTCCGAGAGGTGCCCCGTACCAGGTTGGTCACATGGCCTCAAGCGCATTTCCCCGAACTCCATAGGTTGTCGACTAGCATCGAGGGCCTTGGGTGTGATAGTGGGGAAACTATTCCCTCTTTAGAAGAGAAACATAGTAGAAGAGAAATAAATAACATTAGCGGAAGAAGTAATATTACCATATAAATAGAAACAACGGAATACTGAAAGTAATAAGCAGATGGAGAACATATATAATGATGTATCGTACATATGTCTTAAAAAGATACCACACACTTCACAATTCTAAAATATAGTACTAAACAAAAGTACAAGAAAAATAGTAAACAACTCCACAACATAGAAAGCCAAATCTTGGTCCAATGCTTTCTAGATCCAAAGCAGTCAATTACCTGAAGTAGAAGGGCACTTGCCCTTATCTATACCTACAACAATATAATCTCTTTGGGCCCAAAATCATGACCCAAACAGGGTGTGAGACAAAATCCTAGTAGGCAACCTCCACGAGATCTTTTCTTGAATAGTAAGGGAATAAGTATGGCATGCAATAAGAAATAAAGTAAGTAGTAAACATGAAAGTACTCAAAAGTTAACAATTCCACAATTTCAAAGCATTCAGTTCCACATGGAAAGTAAACCGATAACCCCAAACAAGTAACCCTATGGGATATACTCATAGGCTAATCCCCTCGAGTCCTAACTAGCAAACACAAGCAACCCTTTGGGAAGTACACACAGCCTAACCCCTCTAGTTCAGCTTTAGTATAGTCTTTTTGGGGAAGCACTCATCGTCAATTACCCTTATAGTCTCGTATCGATAACTAAAAGGCACTCTGGGGAAGCACTTATATCACATTCCCCACGTGGCCCACGTCGAGGAACTGCATACACTCTGAGGATTCACTTACGACGATTCCCTATATGTTCTTTCATTATAACAAAAATAACAGACACTCTCGAGAAGCCCTTATGTACATCCTCCCTATGGTCCACTGCACCAGGTTCTCATGGCCTGGGTAAGTCAAAAAAGCATAAAAATTCAAAGAGGAAAAATTAATCCTCAAGAACTACATGGCTAACCAGTCTAGAGCACAACATCATGTTAGATAATAAACACTCCTTCCTATAATACTAAGAATGGGAAACAACAAGGCAGACTAACAGGCTAAGCAAAACCAAATGATCATAAACAAAACATGCATGGGAAAAAATTCCAAAGCATATCAATTAACCTGATTCACATTAAATCAACCTCTACTTAATCATACAATCATAGAAATAAATTAACAGGGATAAAATCGTAAACATGAAATACCCCGATCAATAATATTGGGATGTTTTGCACATATATCTCAAAGACATTCAATGGAAAGGCACAAAACACATACCTTGGTGTTGTAGGATCATTATACGTGAAACAAAATCCTTGAATTGTCTAAGAAAACCTTAGATATACAAAAACACTAAAAATGGTAAACCAAAGATAACTTGAGAATAAGGTGGAAACAAGAAACAAATCTCTAGAATACGGAATTTCTTATAGTGGCGATCACAATGCAATCGATGGCAGTAGAATCGGAGAACAGATTATCGATTGTGGGCCCGAAGAAGAATCACAGTTGTATGGTCTCTCTCGGATGAACTAGGTCGAGAAGGAGACAGTTATGTCTGTTAGATGCATCCTCAGTACATTTAATGAAAAAAACTGAAGTATATGGCGTGTACTTTATATGTACATAGAGTGTACTTGCCTTCACCGTCTCCCGCATTAGGCAGTCTCTCGGTCACTACACACGGTTGTGTGCTCGGCCATTACACTGAAAACACTCGACTATGCGCAGCGAAAGAGTACATGACCTGTACAAATAAGTACACGGTGTGTACTTCAAAAATTTCGAGAAACTCCCCTTTTCTCAAAAACAACCAAAAAAGAAAAACATACCTGAAAAGAAGATTAGGGTTCTTACACCCTCAGCATCCATTTCCCCTATAGTCTACTAAACCAAGTTCCCACATCCCTATGCATGTCAGTTGTGCACAAAATATATATATGGAAACCAAATTAAACCTCAATAACTACATGTCAAAACAGCCTACAACTTATCACTGCTTGTCAGATAAAATAACTCTATCCTACGATACTTGGCATGGAAAGGAAGCAGCATCCTAACAAGAAAAGCTAGACCAAACAATAAAAAATAAACAAACATGGGAAAAACATGTATATCTTGTTAAATATAACCCTATTCACAAACAATTAACCTCTATCCAAACAAACAATGCATAACAGACAATAAAAGGGCTAAAACCATAAACACGCAATACCCCGATCAAGGGTATTTGGCACTTTTGCACATATAACTCAAATAATAACTACGGAAAGGCACAAACAACCTACCTCGGCATCGTGAGATTGATATATGTGAATATTAGGCCATGAATGTCCCTATAATTCCATAGATCTACAGAAATTTTAAAAACGTTCAACTAATGATATCTTGTAAAAGAGGATAAATCAAGATATGAGGTTCCAGAAGAAGGAAGAACTCTCTGATGCAATTCCAAAGTAAACAACAGAGTTCATATCATAGAACGAATGGTGATTCGGGAGATCGGAGAAGATCCAGGGGTATCATTAGCTCTTGGATGAGATAGGTCGAGAAGAAGATGGTTATATTCATCCGACGTGACTCGATCCGTTTAATGAAATAAAACAAAAGTACACGATGTGTACATTTAAAGTACACAACATGTACTTTCCTTAACCGGCCCCTCTTTAAGAAGCCTCCAGGTCACCCCACACATCCATGTACTTTTCCTTTAAATAGCCTGTACACAGTCACCCACAGCAACTGAGTACACAACGTGTACTTATATCTATACGGCACGTACTCCTGAAATTTTCGGAAACTCCTATTTTTCTCAAAAACACCAAAAAATATAACCCACCCTAAAAAGAAGATATGTGCTCTTACAATTAAGGACTATTTAATTTTATTTATTTCTAATTCCCCATGCTAACCACAATTCAATAACAAGGACAAACAAATACATTGAATTTACCTATCCTATGTCACTACCAAACAATCAACATCAATTCCCCTAAGGTTTTCAGTCAGATTATGATTTTTTATATTATATTATAGGGGTCCCAAAATGACCTATATCCTAGATGGTATCCCTTGATAAAATACATACTAAGTTTGAAAAATACCATTTCTCTACCAAACCAATGAAATACTCACTAGTTCCTAACTCTTGTCTCTATCGCAACTCCCATCGCTAGCTCTGATACCATTATATAAGGACCCTCCTCCATATTGAATCTAATTGGGAATTTTGTAAATATTAGGATGTCCCCTAAAGACTATCTATAATAGTCCATGTTTTTTAAACTAGTTCTTAGGTGATATTGACACATATGTGGGAGGAATTACACTTATAATTCCCAAAATATTTAAGTAAACCCATTGATAAACTACATAATAAAAAATAAAAATCCAACATCATATATTTTATATAAAACAAATTATACAAATTAGATACCCAAAAAAACTTATTCAAAAAAGTCTACTTCAGAAACTCCCATCCTAGAGCTAGTAAAGTCCAAATCTATTATCTAATTGCTACTCGAAACTAGTAAAATATAGGAATATTTAGATATATTGTTTTGGATGTAATAGTATACTTAATATTATTATCCTGAAGAGGTCCCATAAAAATATGGATGAATAATGATAATGCATCAGCGGATAAATAGTAGAACCAATCCAAACATGTTCTAGGTAAAAAATCTCATAACCTCACCATGTCCCACTCACCCAATATCACATCCATTTAAAATAATAATATAACAATAAAAGAATATATGTTATGAATGTACCCATGAATAAATTTACCACTAGTGTTTCACTCTCATGCCCTTATAAAAAACATTTCATTGATCCAATCCTTTTTATAGTCTTTCCATCACAATGAATGTCTTATATAACTACCAAATATCATAGTTTGGAGGTAATATTGAAATATGGGTGAATTATCTTTAAAACTAATTTCAAAATGTTGGGATAAATTAAAGAAATTTATCATTCAAGTGATAGATATTTATAGAAAAATAATAAATCTAAGGAGACTGTAGCAGAAATCAAAATTTAATAGAGAGAATAATATTTTTTTGAAGTTAAAAGGCACACTTTGATAAATTAGTTCAATTATATCTCAAGAATGAGACCCTATGTTACCTCCCCACAAGAAATATTGAGTGTTTTATATATATCTCTTGAAAATAACAGTAGAGAATAATTAAGGAATGATGAAATCCCTTGGTTTTTATAGAATCCAATAAACCAAATAATATTGTAATCACATTGCTTTAACATTAATAAAGAAACCATAAAACCGAGCTTTAATAGTGTTGGTAAATTAAAGAATAAGAAAAATAAGGGAGTGGTTTTTTTCAAACCCATTACAAAGCACTAAACACTATTTAGAATAAATAAATAATATAAAAGATAAATAAATAGAGTGAGAAATGAACGATATCGTTAATAAATATGACAAGGGAGAAAATGGCTCAAAGAAAAGGGGAAAAAGAAAAATGATTCAAGAAGGTTAATATTTGCTTCCTTTTAGTGATTCAGAATAAAAGATCACATAAAACTCATTTATTTTGGATCACAACGAATCAATTAGTGGAAATTAATCTTCATATATGGCAACTGATCCAACTCTAATGTCTAATTATATCCTTCATAGGTGTCATACGAACCTTGGGTCAAGTCAAGCCATTATATATATTGTTAAAAACTTTTAGACCACTATTTAATGAACATTTTACAATTATTGGTGAAATACATTTTTTACCCTCATAATTTCATCATCTAGCAAGTGATATTGTTCTAGACTTTCTCATTACTACTACCTACACCATGTAGTGGGTGAGCTCCCCCATCTAGTTGGTGGGTTTTATAGTAAAGAAGGTGGCACTATCATATATATTTTTTGGTTGATGAGCTTTTACCAGATAGATGGTGCTACCTTAGAGTGATAACCCTATAATAAGTCATAAATTCTCTAATTTATTCCTCCCCTTGTTCAACTAAATTCATTTTATGATATTCAAACACTATAACTGAAATACACTCAAAATAAGTGTTAAAAAACACCTTTATCGGTTATGATGTTAAAAAAATTGGTTCAAAAATATCCCTATTATTGAATCTCAAAGAAACTAATTTAACATTAAAATAAAATTTAATAAGGAAAAGATGATGAAAAATGAATAAGAATACATAAAATTGGAAAAAAAATAGATTTAGATATACTATTTCCCATGAAGTAATATATCCCCCTTAAATAAAGAACCTTTATTACATTAAAACTATTATGTTTTAAAATATTTATCCCACTTTGTGATATCACCCCTCCTTTCATGAATCTTACTTCCCCTTTTATGATATTGATTTTTACATATTTTTATATGTTGATGTTGTACTCCCAATTCATTATATGCTTCTCCCTTAAAAAAACTATTTTGTTCTCCCATATACTGTAGAATTTTATACTCTATTTTTTATAAAAAATAATTATAAACTAAAATGGTTGGATTAATAAGAGACAAAAAAATTATAAGATAATCATAGTTATTATAAAAGAAAGTTTTTGAAACTTTTAAAAACAAAATAATATATTTTAAAAAAAGGATTTGAAAAAGAGAAAAGTAAGACAAGAAATGATTTGAAAAATAATAAATAGAATTTAATTCCTAACCACCCCTCTATAAAATTAAAAAATTCTAAATAAAGGGGGTTTGTTATGATATATATTAATTGAAATTTCTTACTAAAATATTCTTACACAATATCTTAGTCTTTGATATGGCCTCTCCAAAAGTAATATCAAATTTCAATGTACTTAGTGTGTGTTTGTGGAATAAGTTTTCTAGATAAGATTATAGTTTTAGAGATATCACATTTTATAGTAAAATTAAGAAATTTTATCATCAGGTCTAAGAGATTTTATATCATCGATATAATTTCGTTCAAATAACACCTACTGGTTATATATTCAATATCAGTTGTTGAAAGAGAAATTGAATATTTATTTATGTTACTATAAGAGATTAGTGAATGTATAAGAAGGGTAAAAGTCCTAATTATAACATTTTTATCTAGTTTACATCCCCAAAAATTAGTATCATCAAAACATAAAAGATTAAAATGAGTTCTTTTTGGATAAAATAAACCAATATTTTTAGATCTATTCAAAAAAATTCATTTTATGTTATTTAAAATGTTATTATTTAGTTTTTTTATTAAAAATTAATGTAATGAACAATACTAAAAGTAATGTCTCCCTAGGTCATAGTATGTTAAAAAATACACCCAAGCATAATTTAATAAATTTTATTATCATGTGATTTACCAGATTTATAGAACATCATCTTATAGAAGTTACGCAATGGTGTACTAATTTCTTAATCATGATCCACACCAAAACATTTTAAAATATCATTGGAGTATTTTATCCAGATAAAAAAAATTTAACCCTCTTTTTCTAGATATTTTAAAATCATGAAATAATTTTAACTCACCAATAAAATTCAATTAAAATTACTTTCGCATATAATTTAATACATAAATACAAATAGATTCATTTTTTGATCAAAAATTAATTTTGTTAACAAATATTTTAATGATTAAAAGATCATTTGAAACATTTTTGTAAGTAATATCATATCCAATTTTCTCATTTTAAAATATTTTGATAAAATAAAACTTGTTAAACAATCATCGAATTCCTGAGCGGATTTTCTAATATAATAAAAATCCTTTGTTAACTTTGAATAATAATTTGGAAATTATTTATTCTCAAAACTAGGTGTTTTTTCAACAAAAATATTTACAAAAATAAAACCATTTTAAAAATGAATTTCAAATCTGTTTGAAATGGTTTTAAATTTAGATGAGTGATGAATAAAAACTATAAAAATACATTCTAGTAGAGAAATGTATGTGAAGGTTTCACCATAATCAATTCTTTATTATTGATTATATCATTTGTAAATTATTCTAGATTTGTTACATGTGATTTTACCTTCCTCGTCTAATTTATTTATAAAAACTCATTTTATACCCATAATAGGATGATTTTTAAAACGTTCAATGAGTTAATAATAAATATTTTCATGGAATTGGATTGGAACTTATTTAAAAAAATCCAATTTTGTTTATTAATAACATCATCATGGTTTTTTTCTTAAGAAAAATAAATAAAATAATGAAACCTTATAACATTTGAGATATAAATTCTAGTGTGAGTACCAACTCTTGGGTCACTGATAACATTTTCAAAGGGTAGGTATCTGTATTTTTTAAAATATTTATGTAAAATAATATAAGTATATATATATCTTTGATAGGATCTATTGTTTAAGGTCAATCATTCAAATCCAATGGTTCATGTTTATCTACAAAATCTTGGAATTAAGTTTAATGTTTAAGAAGATTCGCAATCACTTTAACTTAGATGGATTTTGTAATGTTTTGGGTTATTTTATTGAAGTTTCAGTAATATTTACATGAGTTTAATTATCCATGAAATTTTACTTCATCTATTTGCGGTTCAGATTTACATATGATGAATTCAGTGTAAGGAATATAACATTTACATCAAAGAAATTTGAGAAAGATAACTTTGATCATTTTATTTTTCTAATTTTTAAGGGTTTTGTTTTTAGATGGGTCTCATGAGAACACATTATATGATATAAAAGGTGGTGTTGAATTACTTATCTAGAAATTAATAAGGAATTTTGAAATCATAAAAAAATGATTTATGTGATTTCTTAATGAATTTGATTCCTTCTTTTGACATCCCCATTTTTTGAGGGATTGTAGGAGTGGAAAAGGTATTACAATAACCTTGTGAGGAAAAAGGTTCATTGAGCTCTTAGTTATAAAAATATCCCCCATGGTCAATTTTAATGGAGATGATTTTGTTACTTTTTTATTTAAATCATTATAATAAAATATTATGAAGACTTTTGATGCCTCATTTTTATGTTCCAAAAAATGACACAAGTGAATCTTATAAAACCAGCAATAATAAGGAAGAATATTATTTTCATGTAATAATTTTTAATTGATTTGTTCAAAAAAGATTATGGTTCATAAGAATAAGGTATTTAGAGTTTTATATTTCTTCTTTAGGTTTAAAAGATGTTTAATTATTCTTTCAAAGTTAGATATTTTTACAAAAAACATTATCATTTCTTTTTTTGGTAAATATAATAATAGATAATTTTGGTTGATCTTAATGAGTGTGTGTATGCTAGAGTGACAAAGATATTTGTCTAGAAGTCAAGAATCCATATCGTGGATACTAAAAACATTTATCATTTTCATAATATATTGAATTTAAATTGATAATATAAATATTTTCAAAAAAATGTTTTCACAAAATTAAAATGATTACAGGAATAATCTTCAAAAGTGATTTTAAAACCATAATAACTAAATTAGAAGATTCATATTTAACTCTTTTAAACCATTAAATAGTGAAACATATAATATAACTAAGGTATTTATAGAACTCGTTGTTCCTATATTGATGACCATATTTTATGCTCTTTCAATCAATGTCACGTAACCTCTATTGAGTTTTTGAATATGATTAAATTCAGAGTGGTCACCACACATGCATTGAGTAAATAAACAGTAAATGAACCATTTTATTTTATAGGAATTAATCTTTTGAATAATTTCTTCGAAATTATGAAAATAAGATTTTGGAACAATGATTTTGGGTCCACAAATATTATCTATGAGAGATTTTGGTACCAAAATTTTATTTGAAGATGATTTTTGAGATGATATATATGATGAAATATGGATATAGATTGGTATAAAATATCAAAATATTTTTTAAATTACATTAATAAATCGTATTCCTTATTTTATGGAAATAAATAAAAAAATTAACTTGAATGAAATAGTTTACAAAAGTATCCTCAATGGAGTAACTGAAAGTATTTGAAAAACCATAACAAAAAATAATTTTTTATTATCATTGAGAACACATTTATTATAGATTCTAAAACATTATATAATTTCAAAATATATTTTTTGAGATCATTAATAGTCAATTTTAATAATTTCACATTTATTTTATCATTTAATTTTTTTTCTATAAATCATCATTTTCAATTGAGATTCATTCTTTCTTTAATCAAAAGATTATTTTTTCTTCTTATAGACCTTCCAAATTTATGATAGTCCAAAAAACATCTTCATGTCGATCAAAATAATATTTAAAATATTTATAGAATTGGTTATCTAAAGAAGAAGACAAAGAAGAATAATTAGAGGAGGAGGAAGAAGATAAGTTAGTTTTTTTTCATTACTAACCTCGACATAGACTATGATACTCTTGGAACATTAATTGCTTGAACTATTTAAGGATAGGGAATCATCTTTTGCACTGTAGTTTGAAACCTTGATGGATTTTCTATTTTTATTCCCCCTCCCTATATTTCTATTTTTTCTCAAGGGGTAATCTGGCCTTATGTTTCCCTTATTTTTTATATTTGAATCATGTTAATTCTTGATTATGTTGGTAATTTTCAAAAATAAAATTCCATATTTCTATCTAGATGATCCAATTCATCTACATAATATGAGTTATAATTAATTAATTTAAAATCAATCATAATTTTATCCTTAAATTATTTGTCTTCATTATTATCTTGTTGTTTCATTTTGAACTCCTAAGTCATACAATAGCTGATGAGATATTCAAATGGAATTCTATTTATATCTTTGGATTCTTGAATTTCCATCACTTTAGTTTCCAAAATAGTTTGTAAAAACAAATGGATTTTCATGACAATTTATTTAAAGTAAGAGTTTAACTAAGAGAATTTGTACAATTTGATATGTTAGTAATGTGTGGAAATATCTCAGTAATAGTTCATTAGGATAGAAACCAATACTCTAAAACTAATACCTATATATATGAAGTATAGTATCATTAATTTTTTTCACGAGTAATATATAAGATTTTACATATTCCATGAGAAAATTTTCATGTAGAAATACTATTAAACACATTTTTTGAAACCAAAATTCATGGTATTCATAGAATTAATATCTAATTTAATAGATGTAATATTATTTGGTGTCAATTTTTAATTTTTTTACTAATATTAATATAACCATGAATAAAAACATTACATATAGGATATCTAATAATTCCAAGACATATTGACATATGTGGCATCCAATAACTATAGTTAGAATCATCAAAATAAAGAACCAGACTCTAACACATATCTTCAAAAGCGCCATGAGTGTTTGAAAAATATTCCATCCATTTAAATGATCATAATTAAAAATAATTTAAGGTATTGAAAATAAAATTACTTTATGAGAAAAGTGATATTTTTAGAAAAACAAATAACACAACTCTATTGAAAAATTGAGGTCTGAGGTGGGATATCAATATGAGTGGTGAATGTCATTTAATGTTTTTTATATGGAGAAATGGAATAAAAAAATTATCATGTAAGAAAAAATTTTAATTGTAAAATTATCAATGTATAGTGAGTTTATAAATAATTAAATAATTTATCTTAGTGAAAAAATAAATTACTAATAATGGAGGTCACACATAGATATAAGAGGTTTAAAATGGATAAAGAATGCGCACATATATATAATACCCATATGAAATATGTAGAAGGATATATTTCTACTTATATTTTAATACATGTTATAAACAAAAGAAGGATAAAATCTATTGGTTATAATGGAAACCAAGAAACCAAATAAGAATGGAATCTTTTGTTTCTAATAGAAATAAAGAAATAATAATCCTTTACTTTAATTTCATTGAGAACCTAATGAATAAGATGAAGAAGATATATTTTTTTATAAATAAGTAACCTCAATTTTGACAATATAAATAGTATGAATGATGAAGAGATAGATAAAGGGATATAATCTAGAAGAAGACCCTTAATTAATACAAGAAGGGTGAAAATGGATCAAAGGGAATATAAAAATTAAATAATATCGAAGAATTTGAAGCCTAGTGGGTATTTGATTTATCATAATGGATGATAATTTGAAAATATATTAAAATTATCCATAATGTATTCATTAAGAACTATTTTGTGGCTATTTATTGTGTGTGGATATGATCTATGCCTCCCTTGATATATATTTGTAGATTTCATAGGTATTGGAGGATCCTTGGGTCAATTTAATCCATAAAAGAGGTGGTTCAAAGATTTTAGAACACCATTTAATACACCTTTATCTATTATAGACCAAATACATCGACTAGCCTTTATAAACTATTGAATTTGTGATGAAATTTCAATATAATCTCTCACTATACAACATCTATTTTGTAGCTGATGAGCTCTACAGGATAGCTGGGGATATTCACAATGTTGTAGGTGGTTCAATATTCTCTACTAACTCTCTAGTGATATTTTACTAGCTATCCTATTCTTCCATGAATTGAGGAACTTAGAAAACGTCCTACATTAAACTATTGACACCTTATATAGTTCCATTAAGTTCCTATGATAGTTTTCACACACCGTAACTAAAAAAAACTTAGAAAAATGTTAGAGAGAACATTTAGAGATTGTGGTCATTAAAAATAGAGGATCAATTTATACCACATACGATAACCACAACCACATATCCACAACCATATGGAATATATACACGCCATAGTTACATCCCACATCCTCATCGTAGCTCAATATCATGAACATGAATAACATAAAACCCGATTCCTCCTGATACCCTGAACAATCCCCAACATGTGTCACATCTTATATTAAATTATTATCCCATCATCAATACACTATAATCACATTATGGTAACTCTAACATCAATCTGTTATTGCATGTAAATCATTAATGCAGACCAATATTGCCTATACTATGTTACGTAGATAGAGTGGTGAAGTGGTAGTGGTTAAAATCGATTCCCTCACAAACCTAGATACTAGAGAATATATGTAGAAGCCCTAACTCCAATAACGGAGAGTTGGTTTCAACTTTATTTTATTTGCATAAGATACAAGATACATATACCAAATGACAGATTAATTTAGTAGTCTTGATGAACCAGATACATAAATGATTCCCCTATAACATTGGAAATATAAAATTCATTATATAAGAAACAATCTTTAATCCATGATATTATTCATATTATAAATTTTCGTATCCAGGAAAAATAAATACAAATAAAGGGTGATCTCATATTCTCAGTAAGTGGTATATAAAATATAATATATCCTGAAAAAATAAGTAATAATCAATATATAAAGTAAAATAATAGAAAATACATTTTAATAAATCAATAACATAAGCATAAAATGAATCCATAGATAATATCAACACCATAATCACATGGATAATAATAACAAAAATACTAATTAAGAAATTTCTCAATATTTGATCCCATGATCTTAGAAATCATGATATCCTTACCGAAGAATCCTTAAGCTTGGATAGTGTAAAAAATGCGTAAGGATAAACTAAAAACCAATTTAATAAGGATGGCCAACTAGTATGTCTCATAAGATTGGTTGATACATCAATGGGTAAAATAATTTCATGTATCACCCATTATTTCATGTCTATTTCATTACTTATATATTGGAAGTTCAAATTAAATAATAAACTATATTCCTTATCAATAAATATTTATATTTTTTAAAGAATAATAAATATCTATATTTCTCTATTCAATCAAATAACTTTCATAGTAAAGCACCATATACATATATTTTTTAAAATTTATGAAATAAGAGTGTCCATGATCTAAATAAAGATGATGACCAAAAAGTGAATGTTCAAATAGAAATTTAATGAACAAAAATTCAATCAAGAGATGACGGATGATAATACATTCATAATAAAAATAGATTATTATAGTAAAATCAAAATATTGAAATAATATAAGAAAATGGAAAAGAAATATTTAAAATAAGTTATTAATTGAGTTTTCTTGGTAAAGTCATTTAAATTTTAAAGAATAAGATAATGTGTGTATAAACGGTTATTCTAGTGGAAATTTCGGTTAATTACATATAAGTTAAAAGGCTAACAATACTTTTTAATTTTTATAAAGAAAATAATAAATGAAATTTTCAAAAACATTATAATGATTCCTTTTAAAAAAATTAAAAATTAAACAATAAGACAAAATGACCTTACTAAATCAATTGAGAAAATAAATGTAATTTTGTAAAATCATTTTAAAAAATATATACATTGAAGAAAAATAAACATGATAAAAAAAATAAATAATATCTTATTTTCTCTTAATAATTTCATTAATTGATTCAAGTTCCAATGATGGGAAAAATTAAAAGCAAATATGAAAACACCATAAATATCTAGAGGATAAGATAATTGGTACTATTTATGAAGGATTGATTATAATATTCCATTAATGGAAATACATTCAATCCCAAAACAAAATGATATGGTAAAATTAATTATTACATATTTAATTTCTCTTCTATTGTAATTATGGAATCCCTCTTTATTTCATAAATTTTCATTACATTGGATGAAACAGGGGATATTTAAAATTTTATTTACTTGTAAATAAGTTACACAATACATAAAACTGTAAATAGTTCTTCTAAATCTACTTAACGGTAATCTTCATGGGTTTATACTAAGTAACTTTTAGTGCATATCATATCATGGGGATATATATCAAATGAAAGGGGCAATGATGAAGCCCAATAATGGAATAATCTAGGGAGAAAGTAAGCATATGATTAGAATACATATCAATAGTAACATGAGCCATAAATATAAGGAAGGAACAAGAGGTATATAATTAAAATAAAAACATGAATCGTATCATGGAAATGTGGCCAAAAAATTTAAATAATACATTCATCAGAAAATTACCAGGGTTTATCAGCAAGGTCTCATAAATGAAAATTACCATAGTTATTCTCCAAGTTATCATAAAACATATCATCTCTAGATATTGAATTCATTACCCAATATATTGTATTACACTCATGAATTAATATAAAAAGGAAAATGAAATTACTATTGTAAAATAGAGAAATTTTAGAAGTAAATTTTGTAACATGATCGGTATAAAAGAGGGTTTCAAAAGAGGGTAAAATGATGGATGATTAAGGTCCCCATTTATAAAAGCATATTATTACAGTAAAGGAGTAATAAAAGTGGACAAAATTACTTATTTTGGAAATTAAAAGACACTTGAGATAAAAAGAAAACCTAAATTAAAAAGATAAGTGAATATTTCCCTTACCTAGAATATTTACTCCCAAATCATGAGGTTTGGAACAATGGGGGCCAGTGGACAAATTGAGGGGACACCTTGGTAGTCAAAATCACTAGAAATTCTAGGAGGATAGATTTGGAGTAAATTATAATGGTGAAATGGTTGTTTATCTATAGAAACTTGGAGGAATTGGTTAATAATATCTGAATATAGGTCTTGGATTTATAATATTTAGAAAGTGAAAACCGATTAGATTTTACAAGGGTTTTTATCATGGTATTGGAAATTTGAGTCACAGTTTATGATATTTTAATCCACAAAAACCATAAACCATTTTTAAAACTTATTTTTCCATGGAAAAGTACATATTCTATAATGTAATGTTTTTAAAAATATAGTTTTTATTTTTACACAATGAAAAGTCCCTTGTAGTTTTGTAAATTGATTAAAATATATTATAAAACTCATTATTAATAAAATAACATATATTTGGTTATGTGATGTGGTAAATTAAAAATACATCATTATCAAATAAATATGAGGTCAAAGAACATACCAAAAACCCCAAATTTGTATTTTTACTATACTTGGAAAAATAAATTATTTTATAAAATTCTCATAAATTCTCCCTAACATAATTTCAACATGCTGACTTCATATATAATGCTTTTTTTATTAGAAAAATTCTCTAAATAATGGAATTATAACTTTTTAATATATAAAACTTTATTTATTTTAAAATAATATTTTTAAAGATCTAGAAAAATTTTCAACACTTGTAAAAAATTATTATGAAATTATTGAACTCTTATGTTATTTTGTTTTTAAAACAAATTATTTTGAAATACTATAAAAATAATATTTATAATTAATTTGTTTATTATAAAAATTTATATATTACAAAATAAAAAAAATATTTTTTTATTTGTTTCTATTAATCTCTTTAACCAATTCTTCCAAATTAAAAAAATTAATAAGTAAAAATATTATTAAAATTAATTCATAGAAGAATAATTTTATTTATAAAAAGGAAATTAAACATTAATTAACTATTTCCTTATCACATGGACCACTTTTACACCTGGATACTCCCAAAGTGTATGGTGTATGATGGTGGTTGTTTTAGGGGGCGGCTCGACTAACATCGCGTGAGTGGTAATCTCAAGTAACTTGAATTTATCATTAGGATATTTCATTCATTATTCATTATTGAAGCTCAACATGGACTTGGTCATGGGTGAACCCCATTGATGCATCCTCCCACTCATGTTCTAACAAATAGGAATTAAATTGCATAACACTATTAGTTGAGGCCATCATTTTTCCTTTATGAATCAATTATTCCTAGAATTACTACTTATAAGAACTAATTATAATAGTAAAATTATCACCCATGGGTCTAGTTTCCAATGTGAAAACTGAAAAAAAAAATTTACTATCAACCATATTTGGCCAATAGTCAAATAACGATTGAATCCCCGTGGTCACATTTCTATTTATAACCTATAAATAGAACTTCATTCTTTCACTAAAAATTAAATAAAATTACACTTAAGGTTATATTTTCATTTTCATAACATTTTTATTGGTTTAATAATATATTTTATCTTTTCTATAGAATGTTTTGTGGGGGAAGTGATTCTAGCAGATTAGGGAATTCCATATATTCCCATTTTAGATTTTCTATTTTTTATCGTTTCTTTTTCCAATTGTAGTGTTTAACAGTTTAGTTAGTTTCATCGATGGATAATGTAATAATATATATTTATGATATAATTGTTTCTGGTTTCTGTATATTTTTTAATTTTATAATATTATGTAATACATAATAAACATACATTCTAGAAATTAATATTATTTTTAAAATCAGGGGTCATTAGTGTAACCCCGTGAATTGGGTACTTGAATTGAATAATTAATCACTATAAAAAAATAAATATTCATCTAAAATAAGTAAAGGGGTATTATATATGCCATAGAAAATTAAATAGGTGTATAGTTCCAGATTTGTCTCAATGAAGTAGAAATTGAGATGAAATCTCATAGAATGATCATATCACAAAAGTGACGATTAATAAATAAAGTGACTTATGGAATAAGTATAAATCCAAAGAAAAAATAGAAAAATTAATTAATAATCATAGGTAATTTCACACATCATCCTAGAAAAACATATTCAATGAAGAAGAATTATTATACAATGAATGAAAATAGAGTCAAAAAACCCCTTACCGTAAGTTCAAATTTCTTCACAAATGTTACCAACTACTTGTATAATAAATTTAGACTTATTATACTTATATAAAAGTACCATATCAATATCTATAATATCTTATATCAATTATTTATAACATATTATCACCCATTTGTGAATAATATTTTTTTTTATAATTATTTTGGGTGAGAACAACTTTGTTTTTCATATATGTATTGATTTTGTAATTTAGTGTTTATACCTTGATTAAAGTTCCATCATATCCAGATAGTTAATATTGATATGAATATCATATAAATTCATTATATATATATTTAGATTAATATATAAAAACTATAGATATGAATAATGTTACACTATTCATTGATATTGTAGGTCGTACATACACATGAATATTGTTTTCACTTTTTGACGGATGTAATGAAAGAAACTTTAATATTAATTAAAATTTCAAAATAATAATTATTATCTCACAAATATATAATATTCATTAAATCTATTCTTGTAACCGTCTATGTAAAGAGTAAATGATAAATGGATCACATCCCTTCATTGAGGTGGTAGTCTACAAATAAGCAAAAACGATGTTAGCAATTTCCATCAAATTGAAATGTTAGTGGTCATGAAATTATATTTTAAAAAGTATAGTTATGTCATAAATATCATATATATTCATTATATTCATTATTTTAACAATAAAATTAAAATTGTAGTGAGAAAGATTACACCCTTATGTGGAGACGGTAAGTAGTACGTACACATGAGTTATGTTTAATCTTTTAATATGTTACAAAAGAGATGGTATATGGTTATTACATAATAATAATAACATCATATTATTTTTATGGTAATATTGTTATTATATTAATATAGTAACAATAAATATTTAGGAAGTAGAGGAAAAATTAAACTTGAAAGATTCGGTAAAGTCTATTACAACTTCTTCGGTAGACTTCCTTTAAATATCTTTTTAAGGGACCTTGTGTTGAATTTTTTTTAATAAAATAACCTCTATAGAATGGATATTAAAGTTTAGAATATAAATTTTTATCGTTTGATCAAGATAGGTGGATATATTTGGTGTAAATAAATTATAGAGGTGTTCCCTTTTAAAGCTGAGGGGTGGGTGGTTCTTGAAATATCATAAAATATTAAATTAATATAAATTATTTATACACCTAAAAATGGATACAAACTGATAAAATTATAATAAAATATGATTATTATTTTAAATACTATAAAACTATAAAATTTGGAAATGTATGTTTTATTTTTTTCACCCTAATTGTTTATTTCCCCCCCCCCCCTAGTTAACCCTGTTTAAAATTACCACAATATCATTGTTTTTTAGTCTTCATGGTTAAAAAATATTACTATAAGAAGAAAAAAGTCATATAAATGGGACATGGTTAAATATTTGAACTATAAACCATTCAATTTGTTAAGTATATAATTTTTATTAATTTTAAATCATTTAATAGAATATTATTTATTATATAATTTAATTATTTTCATTTTTGAATCTATATAAAATATTATTATATAATATGCTTCTACATTATCCAAAATGGTTTAGAAATTACACGGATTTAGTGATAATGAATATAGTTTCATAATATAATCATAGAATAGAATTTTTATAAGTTTAGATGTCATTTTAAACAATATATTTTGTATTAACCCCTCAGAAAACCAATTTTATGTTAATTTTGGTAATGAATTTTCCAATATTAAAGGGTTTACACTTTAATTATAAGGTGAAAATTGATCCTAAATTTCAAATATTTGAAATTTTAAACCATTTATCATTCTAAATATTATTTTACAATATTATATGATTTTTATATAATCTTATAATTCATTATTTTACATAAAATACTACTAAGTTCATTTTACGAATGGTTCACATAATTTGACTTTGAAAAAAATGTGAATGTAAGAAAATTATAATTATAAACCTTTAACAAAACTATATTGAGACATATTTATCTAAATATTTATAGCAAAATTTAAATCAACCAAATTATATTATTTTAATTGTTATTAAAATATTTTTTTTATTTTTCTATTACTTCTACAATAAATGTGTCTTCATTTAATAGGCATTTAAGGTAATTATTTAGCCACTAAATATTATAAATAAAATATAATGATAAAAATACAATTATATTTTGAAAAATATTTTAGAACTGAAAATAATTTATTAATATCTATGTCACAAAATATTATAGATATTAAAATCAAGATAGTGAAAATTTTCACTTTATCATTTATTTAAATTTTATAAAGTTCAAAATCGAAGTTTTTGGAAAAAGGTCATATTTCGAATTCTAGATGATTATGGATGAAATAGGATCATCAAATGAAATAAAGGACGAATTTTGATATATTTTTCATATCCTATCACAATATGTTTAACATTAATTACTTGATTTAGCCTTTACTAAGGGGATGAATTTTACTACAATTACATTTCAGAATTTGTAAAAATAAAAGAGATCAATTGAAAAAATTTGAACCTCTTAATTAAAAAAATGGAATATAATTTTAAATATTAAGACTCTATATGTTATATAAATAAATTTTAATATAAATACCTAAATTGTAATGAAAACTATTTAAAAAATGAGGATTAAGCATAAAAAACTTATATGAGAAGAATGCGAATTGATTATTAAAATGGAATTAATTTTATTATTATCAATAAAATAATTAAAATTAATATTTAATAAAAAATAACAAATAAAAGGGTATTTTTAATTACTTGGTTTAATGACATTATTTGATAATCAATTTTTTCATTATTCACATGAAAAGCAATAATTTTAGAAAAATTACAAAATTTCCCCATTAGATAAATTTGATATTATGACTTAAAAACTATGTTCATTTGAGAAAATAAAATTTATATATGTTTGAGTATGTAATTATAATTTCCATGCACAAAATGCAATATATATCACCATTGAAGAAAATATATTTTTGAAGCATAAAATGATTTTACTAAAAGTTGAGTACATAGAAATTATATAAATAATTTATAAATATTTTTAATTATGTGTTAAACCTATTAATTTCAAAAAAATAAATCATCTGGATGATAAATATTAATGTTTTATTAGTATATCACAGTTCTCTTAATTCATGGTGTTGCATGTTAAATGAGCTATTAAGTATATTAATATAAATTTTCATGGTGAACCATTATACACCATTTAAATTAATTTCACCATTGAAATTTTATATTGATAATCAAAGTTTCAATAGTGGAAAGTAATTTTGTTTGAAACCCACATCATACAGTGGGATAATAATAATTTTCAAAAAAAAAGGGATGTGGGAGGGATTCAGGTTACCAAAAATAAGGCATATCCTAGTTCACATATAAGTATAACATTTGTAGGAAGTTAAAGTATATTAATAGAAGATAAGAATTAAATTTATGGACTAATAGAGGGTGATATAAAACAAGTCCATGAAAAAGTTAATGATCATGGAAATACATATCCTAGTGGGTTGAAAAGATCATCAGTTCAACAAAAATAAACGTAAAGGGATATGATTTTTATTTCAATATCCTTTTCCTAAATTTGATGGATTATTTTACTATCAAGATATTTTATATAATAATATTGACTAAACTGAATAAATTACATTTCATAATCATAATTTCATCCTTTAGTTGTGCTATAATTAATTTCCACTTCATCTCTAACTGCAAGCAATGAAGATAGATTTTTCATCCCTACAGCATAAAAATTATCTTTTAACAGATCATAATATCCATAAACGAATAACAAGATATTAATACAATAATTAATGAACCTAAAATTGTTATTTTAATTTAATATAACACTGAAAATGAATAAACTATCATATAAAGAAATAATACGTTAATCTACAAAATTCATCAAAAAAACCAAACGCATTACATAGATTGTTCCTTAAATAAGTAATCATATGACCAAAATAACCTCAATAGAATCAAAATAAAAGGAATTTTAACCAAAAAGTATATATCATAACCTTTATATTACATCTCAAAAAACATAACAATATTCTTCTTAAATAATCCTTTACGTTAATCCTGTATTTTATATATACCTCAAACTAATAAAACATCTCACAAAATATCATTAATCAGTTAAAAATAATATAAATTTAAAAACATTTAATCATATAATATATTTCCAAAAATAAAATTAAAATGTATCCATCAAATAATTTATGTAAAAATGGTTTCATAAAAACCAGCACATTATAAAGTCACGTTGTTGGAATTGCACCCTTGTTTACCTAAGGTTCTGGGTTCAAGCCCAACAACATTGACAGATATACTGGGTTATCGGTTGACCAATGGGTTGTACATTTGATAAACATATATTAATTTTATTTCAATATTTTTTCCAAATATAATATGTTCATCCTCATGAATAACATTAAACATAAAATTAAATTGTAACCTCTAATTCTTTTAATACATCTAATTTTTTTTAAAATCAAATAATCTTTAATGACTATTATTAACATAATATCAATGATCATGTTAACCCTTAATGTTATCAATAAAATTAGAATTATATATACAAAAAATAAAATAAATATTCCTAAAATAACACTTCCATTAATCATAGACTAAACTAAAGAGTTGTATTCCCATAAATGTCTCCCATGATATCCTTAAACATGTTAAAATCCGATCACATAAAACCTCAAAAGATAAATATATGGTTTTAGACATATGATTTCCCTTAAACATATAAACCCAATAATCTTTAGGTTTATCCTATATCACTACAGAATATCATATGTTTTCATAGGTCATATTCTCTCATTAATCATAATGGATAATAATGAAATTGTGAATTAAGACAATAATATCCTCAGGGAGTGTCAAACAAAGTGAATTGTAAGGGAACATTCACTGTGCACCGTAATATTTCCGAAAATATACTTGAAAAAATATTTTCATTGTTATTAGACATATATGAATCTAATCTAAAACTAATTCCACTTATAGTATATTGACATTGATGTATTTATAGGAAAGCCACATAATCGCTACCTAACCAAATCATTTTGATTTCATCCATCATTTATACTTATTCATAAATCCAGTCATAGGGGTTTGTTCCCTAATATATTTTTTCTAAATCTAGTTTCCATGGTTTCTACAACAATTCATTTGATACTAACTATATAATCCTCATTTTTAGTAACCCATTTTCGATATTTTCTTTATTACCTTAGCATTATATATACGGGATATCATCTTGAAGGAATTATTAGTCTATTAGTCTTAGATAGGTAAATGATACATATATTATATTATAAATATAAAATACATACCATGAGAAGAAATCTTGAATCTATGATATTATTCACAATAACCTTCTTCATATTATGGGGAAATGAAAACAAATATTGTGTGAGTTCATATAATCAATAAGGGTTATGTAAAATATAAGCAATCTTGAATAAATAAGGAATAATTAATAAACAAAGTTAAATAAATGAACACACATGTAATTTAATCAATAAAATGTAAAAAAAATTTATCCATAGAAAACAACAATTCAATAATCTCATAAACATAAATACATAAATTCTTATTGATAGTAATTCTTGATATAAGATTTCATGATCTCAGACATTGTGATATCATTGCCATAAAACCCATATGATAGGATTGTTTAACTAATGGAAAGGTATACACAAAAATGCCATTTAACAGGGCCACCCAACTAGTTTTTCTCATGAGTCTTAAAAATTCATTGAGGGGATATATAATCCAGAGCTCCACTCATCACTTCATGTCCAATGCATTCCTCATATATTGAATGATAAGTTTAATTAACACACAATATTCCTTATCAATAAATAAATATATTGAAAAAATTATAAGTAATATCAATATTTATCCACTAAATCAAATGAAATTCATAATAAAGCACTATAGGTATAAGAAACCAAGCTTAAGATACCTAGATATTACATCATATTAGATAAATATTTATTACATTGAAACAATACATGCCCGAGGACTGTAATAGTTTTTCATATTTGGAAAAATGAAAAAAATATTCTATCCATGTGAATGATCTTAAAAATCTCTCATAGGGATCTACACCTTTGGAAATTCTACCTAAAACATTTTTTTTGTAACTTAGAGAAAAAAAATATAAGAAATGGGTGAGATGAGATGCTAAGTAATGGTAAATAAATAAAATTCATAATAAAAACATGAACAAAAGGGTATAGAACTTGAAAATAACATTTGAAGACCATACCTTTCATATCATAGATCATAGTAAAGATATGATGATCATAATACATGAATAATAAAGAAATAATGAACATAATCCATGAAATCATAACATAAGAATAAAACATGTAATTGTGGAAAATACATAAGTCTATATTATTTCGAACATGTATAAATAGAAATATGTTAACTCGTTAGGTTGGGGACCTGAGATCAGGCCCTCGCATATACTTATGGACCTGCAACTAGGTCTATTCATAATATTGTGAACATGTAATCAGGTTTACCTGTAGGATTCAAGGCATCACTTCCAATTTTTATATTGATAGTATGGGTTCACTCCCCATTAAATCTTTGTAGTCATGGTTCACTCCCATGACCATCTTATTACCATGAGTCCACTCCTCAAACCATTTTGGAAGTTATTGTTCACACCCATGGATAACTTAGTAGCATGAGTTCACACCTCTTACCATATTGGTAGTCATAGTTCAACCCCATGGCCATCATAGTAGTTTGAGTCACTCCTCATACCATCATAGTAGTCATGGTTCACTCCGATGGTCGTATTAGTAGCACGCGTTCACTCCTTATACGGCCTGGGTTTCCATGGTTCACTCTCATGGCCATACTATTCTATTTTAGGTGATATAAATCTCTACCCAATACATTTTAGGGAGATGTAGGTCCCACCTGTCACATAATGAAATCATACGTACATGTTTCAAATGATCATAAATAATAATATCATAATTTATGAAATTAAAAGGGTATTATAAACATGTAATCATATCATTACCTTTGAAACAATATGTGTTTCATAATAATTTCATCATAAAAATCACCCATAAAAAGAAGTAGGATTCTAAATAATATAACCCATGAAAGTGAAATGGGTTTCATAAAGACCATGAAATTAAGCCTAACCATTTCATAGAAATTTTATGAATGGAACATTTAGGTGATTTTATAGAATGGAATGATAAAAATAAATTTATTTCTTATTATATGGAAAATAATTTTGAAACATATTTGAAAAATATTTCATGAAGAATATATCCATTCTTCTTGAAATATTATTTTTAAATACATGAAAAATTTTGAAAACCATTTTCCTTGAAATCTTATAAACTAATATTGAAAATAATTTGAAAACCATTGCATTGAAATTATGTTTAAAACATATAAATAAATATTAAAGACATTTTTAAAACCATTACATTAAAATTCTTTGAAAACATATAAATAAAGCTTGAAAAACGTTTTGAAAACCATTTTCATTGAAAATAAATTAAATAATATTGAATATTTTTTAAATTTAAAATATTTTAAAATATATTTGATATAAAATCGATTTCTAACCGAAGATAAAAACAACATAAAATTTTCGTACAAACATTTTATTAATTATCTTAGGTACCAAAGAGTAAAAAATTGTATTATTACATGTATTTATAATTAATAAATATATGATAAGTAAAATTATTATTGTTATTGAGATATGGATAATAATATGTAATCAATGAAGGATGATCATTGGAAATCTAAAAAAGAGGTGAGATTGTTTCTATACAATATTCTTAGTTGATAACTTTAGATCTACTCTCCAAGTAAGAAAAGGAAATTAAAATAAGATTAAAATTTCATTAAAGGAATTAAATTATTTATATAACATATAAAATGGATATGTATACACCTTGAATATGAATTTAGGTGCATAATAAAACATGAGTCTCAAAGAATGAAAATTTTGACAAAACTATTTTACCAATTGGGTAAATTTTGAAACATAAAACCCATGAATGAAATATCATAAAACATATATTTGAATACCATGAATTTATTAATAGGATAAATAGAATAAAATCATGTTCTTTACCTACACAACACAAAAGGAATGAGTGGTTAACATAGAATATATCTCATTAAAATAAAATGTGAGATGAAACCCCATTACCTTGTGTCTTAAATCTCATCATACTCATTCAAAACACCTCTATAAGAAATATAAATTTATTATAAATATTTTACAGAATCATATTCTATTATATAATACCATATATTGTTTTATTATAACCTTATATTAATCTCTTTTTAACCAATCCTATGTTAAGGTTTCACTTTACGTAATATTCTATTTGTTTTTCGTATGTCTCTTAATTTGTTACATTATTGGTCTTTCTAAATATATCATGATTCTAGAATGTAAAAATTGATATAAATATTGTTTATAAACAAAATAAGATAATTATAATAATCTATATAATATATAACTCTAAAAGGGAATACACCGTCCATGGAGACGGTAGGCCGTACGTAAGCATGGCACTATGTCTGTTTAATTGTCATGTTGAAAGAAAGAAAGTAAATGAAATATATATATAAATATATATATGTTAAATAAGATTTATTATATCATATATATCATATATATTAAAAAAATCCATCATTAATACAATCCATGTGTTGTAGGAATAAATCATATCGCTTTGAGGGGGCAGTAGTCCACACTTCCTCAAAAAAATTATTATACTTAAATAAGATGAAAAAAATAAAGGAATGTTCAAAATAGAAATAACAAAAGTCTAAAGTTGTTATAAATATAATATATATCATACATTAATATAGTTTAAATCATAATGTCCACTATGATAGGTGTTAATGGAGAAATGAGTAATCATTGTTTCGTGAGACAGTAGCTCGTTGTACACAGAAACAATATGTTCATTACCCATTAGATGGTGGTGTGTATAAGTATGAGTCATACCATTTAAAAAATAAAATTATAATATATTTTGGATAATAGTTTTATTATATAAGAGTATATTAAATATGTTTGTAGTTGGTGGAGAATAATAATAAAATAATGTACTTGAGTGAAAACATTACCTCAAAATCAGGTAACTCCTTTTGGTTTGTGCGAAAAGGCTTCCTTGGATTGACTTATGAAAAAGGGACTGATTATAGGAGGAATAAATGTATTTTTTGAATTGTATTGGTCAGGTACTGGCCAAAATTAACTGGTTTGAGAGGTGTGAGAAAGTGGGAGTGGTGGTGGCCTTTTATATGGAAGGAAATGACTCACATGTAATTTTAAGAAACAAGTTAGGTGTACACATGATAGTACCAAAAAAATTAATAAAACCGAAAAATCCCAATAAGTGAGGTTTTATGGTCTAATTATGGATTTATAATGAGTTTTAAACAATTCTATAGTTCATTAAGTCCTTTAATTTTAAGGTTTCATCACTAATTATGTTTAATTTGGCCTTAAACGTTGTGATTAATTTTAATCAATTTTACTAATCATTTTGGTCAAAAATAACATGGTATTGTTGGAATCAAAATATTAAACTGAATACAATATTTTAGGTCATATTATTTAAATACAATTCAACAAAATATTAAAATTGAGATTAATGATAATCCTATAGACGATATAAAATAACGAATTTTTAATATAGAAAATTGTTCAATTGTTTATTAAGGTTTAATATTCAATTTCAAAGTGAAATTGATTATAATGAATTAAATTGGGTTCATAGATTTATAATTTATCTAATTTTTCTTCCAAAAAAAATTAAAATACAATTTAAAATTAATAATTATTTAAAAACAAATGTACTTTTTAATTAAAATATATTAGTTATCACTATTCATCACAAAAAAAGTTGTTTCTCAAAATAATTTAAAAACATAACCCTAGGATTTTTTTTTTTGAAATTTTGAATTCAAAAATTAATTTTAATTTATAAAATTCAATTTCTATTTGGGAATAAAATTAATTTTATTATATTTCACCAAATGACATTAAAAGTAGTTCAGCCAAGAAAACAATATTTTAAACATAAAAGGAACTTATTAAAAATTATATAATTCATTATCGATATGTTTTATTTATATAAAACCATTATAACAATATTTTAAAAGTAGTTATTACTATTAATATTTCTATGTTGTTATGTCAAGGTTATAACAAACTATTTTAAATAATTATAAAAATAAAATGATTTTTCGTAGAAACATGGTGTTGTCTGTAACATACAACAATTCTATGTTCCTTGTTTAAGGAATGTTTGACATAGTAAATTTAAATACATAAATGAAAATTTGATTTATTTCGGTAAAACACATTTTTGACCATAATAAAAGTTCTTTTTATATTCAATCAGTTTTTATATTCATTTATAAATAATTAGTAACCTATGAATTCATTTTATATTGAGTAAACCATGTATTTTCATAAACATGTTAATTATATTCATAACCTCTATTTTCACATCAATGATTTATCTTATTATATTAAATAAGACTATTTTAATAATATATTATAGTTCGGTAATCCTCGATCTTGTATGTTACGCAAGTCATCGAGGAAATTCATTATTGCATATAATTCAAGGTAAAATCGATGTTCTGTGTAGAGAAATCCAATGTGTATATTTCATGTATTTCATGATTGACTTGGTTTTATGTATAATCCAAGAAAAACATAGTGCTTTAATATAAAATTTTCTATCTTCACTGTTGCATGAAATGAAAAATATCAAAAAGGATTAATTAATTCCAAAAAACAATTCACAAAATCTATGGGTATTACATTATACCCCCTAAAAATTAATTTCTCCCTCAAAATTATTCTGGTTTTTCAATGTTTTAATACTTGAAAATTCCATTCAAAGAACCCCGCATCGTAAAAACGAATATGAGAATTTTCATTAAAATGGAAATTTAGAACCACAACGGCTATCCAAAGTTTTATATAACCATGTTTTCTCATTAGAGAACATAGGTTAGGAGTAAAGATTAGTCATGGAGGAAAAACATAAATATTTATAGGGTTTTATTGAGGTCATATATCAAACAAATCGAATGATCAATGAAAATTTGAGCGCATCAAAGTTATAAATATGTGATGATTTAAATGACAATCAGGTAAATGAAAATTATGGTATTAGGAAAAATTATGTTTTTATCATTATCCAATAACTTTGTAGTTATTTTTATTGACTTTGAATATATGGAACTACACATACTTAATGTTATTCACAATACCAACCATTTTTTATTCCATGATAGATTCCCACTTCATCTCTTACCCTAAGAAATGAATGAAATTTTCGTTAAAGTAATAACAGATCATGAGATCCATGATAATTCAAACCATCTCCCTTTAGTTATCTTAAAAAAAATAGGTTATATAATTGTAATAAGTCCTAATGTGGTGAGATAATACTTTAATCTCAAAATAATTAATTGATGATTTACTTAGAGTTTCCATAAATCGTTAACCTTATAACCCTTATGAAAGATGAAAATTTAAAGCTTTAAAAATAAATTCATGAAATTAGATTTACACTGATCCCTCATATGTGATAAATTACAACTTAGTTGTCACATTCCAAACATGTGAATAACCTCATCATATATTACATTGAAACATGGTAATAACCCAAATTAACATAAATCTTTTTGGAAAACTTACATGCTGCCTTATTCCAATGATTACTTGATGCATTATTTAAATGCAAGAATCTATAATCTTAATCCTTGATGACATATAATACATTTTTAGTCATTAGTTCATGGGATATCTGTACAGTCTAATTTACCAATTCATTTCTAGTGTATCATTATCCAAACATCATTATCTTGACATCAAACATTAATTATGGGGTAACTTCCCTTTATCAAAATATCACATTACCAAGAAATCCCATTTCCATGTCTTTATCACTACGAATCATGTCATTTTAAATAAATAGTGAAAATATATACATAAAATTGTCATTTAATTCATAATCATTGAATTCAAAAACATAAATACGTTTTTCATCAAACATTCTTTTTAAACAATGACTTAGTCTTCATCAACTTATTATTTTATACCTATTTCCAATAATATGAAATATGAATAATTTATTAATTTTTCTACACCTCAATCTAACCATGATTCTAATTATAAGTGTAAAAAATATTAGAAGAGCATCACATAACTTTCACATGTCATTTGCGGTCTCTTTATATTCAGAGATACAATAAATACTCATACCAGCTTGCTGATTCTATTTATGAGATTTTCACTTGGGAAATAAATTTTTCTAATTAAAATATATTAAAATTTTAATAAATTCAATGTTAACCATATTCCTACTAATTCTCACCATTGACAATAATATGTAATCATAGTGTGAGAATCATTTATCATAATACAAAATCACATAGTCGTGAAAAAGTACATATAGGATTCCTATATTATGGATCTTACTTCTTTAATCTATGACACATTAGGCTTATCCAATATTATTTATAGTAATAAAATATTTAAATTCATTATGATGGTCTGTAAATATTTTGTGAATTCCCAAATCTTATCCCTTAGGTGTGTCAAACCAGGTATGCATTAATGCCTGTTTTCGTGTACCAGATTACCCCGAATCAGGCCTAGAACATCTTGTTGGAGTTGTTAATCCTAGGAACATCTATTCCATATGAATATCCACTTGTAGTATATTAACATGTATTTATTTCTTGGAAAACACTCAGTCTATCCTTTAAAAAAATTCTACGATATTTTCCTAAACATTGACTCGTCCTTATACTTATCTTTGGAGACATCCCTAAACACATCCTTTGAAACATACCTTGGGATATCACTAATGTTTTCTCATTCCAGTTTTGAAAGATGTCCTAAACCATTATTTTGATACCATATATAGTTACTGAAGATTAAAAAACATGGATATTACATCATTTTAGAATAATATTTAATGCATTTCCAAAATACATATATGAGGACCGTAATAGTTTAGTGTTTTTCGAAGCTTGTAAACAAAAACTTTTATCCTAGTGAAAGATCTTAAACATCTCCCATACGTATCTAGACATTTAGTAATTATACCTAAAAACATTCATTGTAACTTATATAAAGGAAATATAATAATGGTGTGAGCTCATATGCTCAGTAAGGGTAAATAATGAAAATTTACTAGCATAACATGACCAAAAGGGTAATAAACTAGAACATAAAATTTGAAGATCATACCCTAAATATCATAGATCATAGTAAAGTTTGGTAGTTCATAATACATTAATCATAAGGAGATAAATAACATAACCCATTGAAAAATTACATAGTAATAAAACATAAAATTGTGGAGAACACATCAGAATATAATATTGGGAACACCTAAAAGTTGAAAGAATTTCAGTCATTAGGTTTAGGAAATGATATGCTTCCCTCGCATAAACATATGGAAATGAAACTAGGTCCATGCATAATAGTTTGAACATGTAATTAGGTTCACACATATTAGTTAAGGAATAGATTCTAAGGCCATATTGGTAGTATGTGTTCACTCCCCAAACCATCTTGGTTTTTATGGTTCACTTCCATTACCATCTTAGTAGCATGAGTTCACTCCTCATACCATCTTGATAGTCATGGTTCACTACCATGGCCATAATAGTAGCATGAGTTCACTTATCATATAGTCTTTGTAGTCATAGTTCACTCCCAAGGCCATCTTAGTGTATCTGATGAGATATATATTATTACCCAATGCATTGAAGGAAGATATAGGTCTCACCCATCACATAATGAAATTATACATGAATGTTCCATAAGATCATAAATAATTATATCATAACCAATTAAATGAAATGGGTATTATAAATATGTAATCATTTCAAAACTTATGAAAAAATATAGGTTTAATAATCATTTTTTCATAAACATAACCTGTGAAAAGAATTATGTTTCCAAAGCATGTAAACCATGTTTGTGAAATAGCTTTCACAAAGACCATTACAGTAAGTACAACCCATTCATAGAAGGGTTAAGAATGTAAATATTATATATTTTCTTATAAGGGAATTGTTAACATCAACATATGTCATATTATATGGAATATAATTTTGAAACAACTTTCAAAAACATCCCTTGAAAAAAATATCCTTTTTCTTGAAAACAATTTCAAAAAACATGAAACATTTTGAAACCCATTTTCAATGAAAACTTATAAAACAACCTTGAAAACATTTTGAAAACAATTTATTTATAATTAAATTGAAAACATATAAATAAATCTGGAAATATTTTTGAAAATCGTTACTTTTTCAATTCTATGAAAACATATAAATAAATCTTCAAAAAAACATTTGATAACCATTTTCCTTAAAAACTAATAAAAAAGATTGAAAAGATATTTATTTTAAAATAACTTTTAAAACATAAAATTAATTATTTGAAAACCATAAAAAAATTAAAATATTTTTTCCTTGAAAATGGACTTCAATGATCATTTGAAATCATATTTCAAAACATATTATTTGAAATAAAAAATATTTCTACTGAATTGAGAAGTACGATAAATGTCTCAAAATGTTTTGTTCTTAATTGTCATAGGTAAAAAAGAGTGAAAAATTGGTGAAAATACAATGCTATTTCCTGAATAATTAGAGGATAAGGACACTAATTATTGTTCTTGGGAGATGGGTCATAATATTTCATTAATGAAGCATAATCATTGAAAATATTGGAAAGCGACAGGATTGTTTCAATAAAATCTAATCACTTGGTTACTTGGGATAATACTCTACATGTAAGAAAACGAATTTAAATGAATATAAAAATATCGTGAATGGATGAAAATTCTTGATACAACTTATAAAATGTATGAATATACACCTATAATGAGAAATTAGGTGCAGAAAAATATGAGTCTTGATGAAGGATAATTGAGAGAAAAATATTTTCACAATGTGGTAACACTTGAAACTTAAACTCCATGAAATAAAAATAATAAAATGGATATTTTATTAAAAAAATAATGTTTATGATATATAGAATAAAATAATTAGTTGTTCCTACACCACACAAAATTAAAGAGTGGAAAACATATCATTTATCCCACTGAAATAAAAAGTGGGATGAAATCCCCTTACCTTTTTTCTCGACTCTCAACATACTCATTAAAACTATATGTATAATGAATATAAATTTATTATAAATCTTTTACAAACACATTTTATTATATATTATACTATATATGTTTTTATTAAGACTTTATATTACCCATTTGTTAACCATCATATGTTTAGGTTTCACGTCTAATAATATTCGCTCTATTTTCCATATGTGTCTTAATTTGTAACATTGTCGGTCCTTATACTTATATCATGATTAAAGAATTTATAATATGATATATGTTTCATTTATATATATTATATTATTTTTATAATAATATATATAATATATAATAATGAAACAGAATACATCGTTCATGGAGACGGTAGGCCGTACGTATGCATGAATGTTGTTTTCTTTTAATTGTCGTGTTGAGAAAATGAAATTAATATATATATATATATATCATTATTAAATTATCATTATGATATAATATATATCGTATTTGTTATCCAAACAAATACTTAATAAAATCCATGTAGTGTATGAACGAATCACGTTGCTTTGAGGGGGTGGTAGTCCACACTTCCTCAAACGAAATTATCATATTTACATAAGATAGAAAGCATACAGTTTATTTATAAATAAAACAAAATAAAAATAAAGAAATTATAAATAAAATATAAATTTTCTGTAATAATATGTATCATCATAATACCCACTATGATATTTTGTTTTATAAAAATGAATAATCAACATTTTGTGAGGCAATAGTTCATCGTACATAGAAATAGTAAGTTTATTACCAATTTGATGGAGGTGTCTGTAATTATAAATAGAAATATTTTATTTAAAACATACTAGTATATTTATGATAATATTTCTATTATATAAATAAATATATTTGGTGTGGTGGACATGGAAAATGAAAGAAAGGACTTGAGAGAAGATGTTACCTCTTAATGGGGTAACTCCTTTAGGTTTGTACCAAAAGAATTCCTAGGATGGACTTCTTCCCAATGGTAGGATTATAGGAGTAATATAGGGATGTCGGAAATTTTATTGTTCAGGTATTATCTAAAATTAATTTTTTTGAGAGCTGTGGAGAAGTGGTAGTTATTGTGGTGGTGGCCTTTTATAGGGAAAGAAAAGGACTCACTTGGACTTTTTAGAAACAAGTTAGGTGTACACATGATATTAGCTAAAAAAGGCATACCAAACAAAATAAAATCATTACTGAAATTTCTATGAGTGAAATAAAGAAATAAAATGGGTTTTTAACAAGTGTATAGGTCATTTGGGACCTTAATTTTAACGTTTAGTCCACAATTAAGCATAATTTGTTATTAATAGTTGTGATTACTTTTAATCACTTTAACTAATGAATTTTGAAAAAAATTAACTTTTTCATATCAGAATCTAAATATTATACAAAATAAAATTGTTTATTTATAATTTTAAAAATTCAATTCAGATAAGTGGGAAAATTAAGATTAATGATAATCCCCTAGACGAGACGAAATAGCATGTTTTTAATGTTGAAAATTGTTCAACTTTTTTATTAAGGTTTAAATTAAATTTCAAAGTGAAATTGATTCTAAAGAACTAAATTGTGTTAATATATATATAATTGATCTAATTTTACTTTAAAAAAAATTATATATAATATAACATTAATGATTATTTAAAAAATCATTTTTTAACTAAAATGCAGTAGTTTTTACTATTCATCAATAAAATAAAGTTTCTCAGAAAAATTACCAAAATACATCCGAGGATTATTTCAATATAATGAATTAAAAAATGATGGTTATTTTATGAAATTAAATTTCTAAATTTGTATAAAAGTAATCTTATTATTTTTCACAGAAGGATAATCAAAGAGGTTCATTAGAGAGAACAGTATTTTTAAACATAAAAGGACTTTACCAAAAATCAAATCTTAAATTTTCAATATGTTTTATTTATATTAAACCAACAAAAATTATTTTAAAATTATTTATTACTATTCATATTACTATGTTTTAATATATAGTTAATAACCAACTTGTTAAAATAATTATAACAATAAAATGATGTTTTGTAGAATCTTTGTATTGCCTGTAGTGTACGCCAAGTCTATGTTCTGTGTGGAATGAATGTTTGACATATTGAAATATAAGAAATAAATTAAAATTTAATTTATTAGGGTAAATCAGTTTTTTGACCATAATAATATTTCCTTTAATATTCAATTGGATTTTATATTCATTTATAATTAATAGGTTACCTATGAATTCATACTATATTATGTAAGCCGTGTATTTTCATAAATTATTTAATAATATTAATAAACTCAAATTTAAGATAATGTTTTTATCTTATTACATTAAAAAATCATACTTTAATAATATATAATGTTTTTGTTAAACCTCATTCTTGTGTGTCACGCATGTTAGTGAGGAGAGTCATTATTACATATAATGCAAGCTAACCTTAGTGTTATATGAAGAGCAAGAGATATTTTATGTTGCGAGTAGTGAATGATTGACTTGGTATTGAGTAAAACATAAGACAAAAATATTGATTTAATATAATATATGATATCTTTAGTGTTTCATGAAATAATAAATATAAAATTGTATAAATTAATTTGAAAAAAAAATGATTCACAAAATATCATGATGTTACAATATGAAGAAATAGTATAAAGTTTAAGGAATGAGAATAACCATGATGATTATAATATTGATATTTAATATAAATATAACATTAAATTGAAGAAGATAAAAACATCTATATTCCAAGAGAGAGTTAATGATGAAAAAATTAACTAAGAGATTAGGGACAATCATGAGTTAATCCAATAAGTAATTTTTTTTGTAGAAAATTTTTTATTTTGAAAAATTGAAGATAGTGGAAAAGAATAATTTAAACTATATATTCATAAAAAATATATATTTCCAAAATCATTTAAATTTTATAGAATAAGGTAAATATTTGAAAATGGTAATACTGGTGGGAAATTATATCAATTTCTTATAAGTTAAAAAGTAAAAATTCATTTTGGATTTTTATAGAGAATGAAAAAATGAAGCTTTTAGAAAAAATTAGAAAGATTACTATAAAACTATATAATAACTTAATGATAACCTAAAATTTCATTAATAAATAATTTGAGGAAATAAAAATGACTTTTTGAAATCCATTTTGATAAATATGGACATTAAAGAAAAATATACATGATCATAAGAGAAATAAGATTAGATTTTATTTTAAAATTTTATAATCATAATTCAAGATCCAAAGAGAAGAAAATTTGAGTCAAATTATGGAAATTACATAAATATATATTATATAATAAAATATATGGATGTAATTGCTGAAATATTATATTATTACGTCAATGAGAATATATGAAATCCTAAAATAAAATGAGATTATAAAATACATTATTACCTAACTTGTGTCTTTTAAATTTTAAACCCTTTCAAGAGTAACTTAATTATAATAAAAATTCATCAAGAATAATTATAAATTCATTTTAAATAAATCAAGTGTCAATATACATGCTTCATAAAATTGAATAGTTTTAGAATACCAAATATGACTAAATGAAGTAGAAATTGAGATGAAATCCCTTATAAAGATCACATAATTGAAGTAAGAATTAATCAATAAAGTGATTATGTGTATCAAATATAAATACAAAAAATTGGGAAAAAAGAATCATAGATAATTTTACACATAATCATAGAAAAATATGGTCAATGAAGTAGAAGTATAACTAAATGAATAGAAATTATGTCAAGAAACTCCTTTCTCCAAGTTTTACTTGCCTCCTAAGTAATTATAAACATTTTTATACATATTTTTTATTTATTATAATTATGTACCTGAACCATATTAATATCTATAATATAATATACTTTCTATTTATATTATCTATCACCCATTTGTTAAAAATGTTTTATTATTATCATTGTTTTAGGTGTTAACTACTTAGTTTTTTTATATTCTGATTCAGTATTGTTTATGGTTTTTTCATCTTAGTAATATTAATAATGGTATAAATATAATATATATTAATTATATATATAAATATATTCATATTGATCCTTAAATTTTATAGACAGAAAAATGAATTACAATGTTATTGAGAGGGTAAATTGTACAAACACATGATCACTATTTTCACTTTTTAAGGATAGAAATAATGAAAAGAAACTAATAATTAAACATTAGAAAATAGTTATCATTATAAAATAAAAACCATATATAATTATATAATCAATTTATATTTTTATCCATGTAAATCTTATACTAAAAATTTAATCACATTGCTTCAGAGAGGTGGTAATCCTCAAGTATGCAAAAGTGACATTATCATTTTCCAATGGATTAAAAGTTAAGAAATAAGGTACGATTTTATAATTTTAGTTGAATAATTTCATGATAAAAAAATATAAATCCATTAGTTTCATATCTCTAACTGTCCAAGTAAAATGGTAATGAATATCGAATTACATCGCTACATGAAGACGGTAAGTCGAACGTACATAAGAGTGATATTTTCTCTTTTTGAATGATTTGAAAGAGGTATAATATAGTTTTATCATAATAATAATAAAATATATCTTTACATATAATACATTATTTATTTTTTTATTCTGGTTATAATATATTTATAGGAAGTTGAATAATAAATAAACATGAAAGAGTTAGTAAAGATGGATACCTCTTGTTTAGTATAATTATGTTAAATCTCCCTTTAAGGGGCCTAGGGTTATAAATTTTGGGACAAAAAACAATAAAAAAACATTGATAATAATGTTTATAAGATAAATGGGACATATTGTTTTATTCTATTTTTTTCAATATGGTGAAAATAAAATATTGAAAGGTTGTCCTTTTATAAGTAGGGGAGTATTCTTGGAATTTTAAAAAGTATTAAATTGATATAAATTATATTTCATGTAAAATTGGATCCAAATTGATATAACTTGTTTATAATATGGGTAAAAGTCTAAATATTCCCATAAAATAAATTGTTTTTATGTTATGGTTATTTGTTCTCCCATATCAATTAGTTTTATCCCCTAGAAATCCTTTTGACAACAACAAGATATATCAAAGTTTTACATTCTTTAAGAGTGGTGAATATTACTATAAGCCATCAAATCACTCATAAAGGAACCATAGATCATCTTAAAAACCATATACCAATATAAGTTTTGAATAAAAAATTTATATTAATTTTAAATTTTTTAATAATGTATTATTTATTATAAAATTTCGTTATTCTCATTTTTGTAACTATATGAAATATTGTTAATTAATATGTTTATAACTCGTTTAAAATATTCCAAAAGTAAAATTTATTCCAATATAAGGAATAGAATTTCTAAATATAAAAATCCAATCAAATTTTTATAGGTTTGGATATCATTGTAATCCTTATTTTTTAGTTTTACCTCATTGTTAACTAATTTAAACATTAACCATAATAATGAATTTTTCTTGATTAAATGGATAAAGTTTTTATTATAAGGTGAAAATTGCATCATAAATGGATAAGGTATGATATTTTAAACCATTTATTACACTAATGGTATTCCTCAAATATTTTTATTATTTTTAATAATTTATTAAATATTATTTAAGAAAAAAATACTATTAATATAATTTCAAGATCTATTCAAATAATTTGTTTTGAAAAAAAAGCTGAAATTAGTGAAATTAGAATATAAAACACTAAAAAATTAAAATTTGGTATATTTAACTTAAATATTAATTTTAAACATTAAATCACACAAAATATTTTATTTATATATATTTTAAAATAATTTACATTATTTTTATACTCCTTCCACTAGCATTGTGTTAGCAGTGTGTAAGAATTTAAGGCAATTACTTAATCTAAAAAAAAGAAAAATAAATTACCATGATAATAAAATATTCATTATTATTTAAAATAAAAATGTATACCCTATCATAAGTTGTTATTAACTCTATCACAAATCATTATACAAATTAGAAGTAAGAAATATATATTTTTGACTTTATCTTTTTCTTAAATATAATGAAGGTGAGAATCAAATATAAATAGAAAAAGGTCAAATATATAATTTTTCAGATTATTTAAAAAATATTCCAAGAAAATTAAATAAATTAAAGTGTTTTATATATTTTCAATTCCTTATCACAATTTAGTTTATATTAATTTCTTGAATTTCCCTTTATCATGGTGATAAATGTTACGATGGTTATTATTCATAATTTATAAAAAAATAGACATATTTTAAAAATTTAATCCTATTTAATAAAATTATGTAATCCATTTATTGTGATTCATTTTCTATAAGTGATAGAAATTTTTTTTAATATAAATGCATAAAATTAAGAAAAAATAGTTTTTTGAAAATATTAGTTTTAAGCATAAAAATTAACTGATGTCAAAATCATGATAACTAATGTTTCAAAAGGAATTAATTTGAAGATTAAAAATAAAATTTATGATATTTAAATTTTTGAAAAATAAAATAAGATACATAATGGAACTTTTAAGTGACTTTATTTAATGACATTATTTGAAAATTGATAATTTTCACTATTCACTGATAAATCTATCAGTTTAGAAAAATACCAAGTAATAACCCTAAGATTATTTTGATATGTTTATTTAAAAAGTATGTTCATTTTATAAAATATAATTTAAAAATGTTCCATAAATTTATTTCAATTTGGACACACAAAATGAAATAAAAAAATTCTTTTAAAGAAAATGTATTTTTAAAGCATAAAATGATTTAACTAAAAATCGAGTACTATTCACCCATTATTTAAATACATGGATATTACAGATTTTTAGGTTAATATTCATTACATTACATAAATTCACACTTTATTACCATGATATTTTAGCGTCATTGGAGACTAGATACATAATCATCTAATTTGGTGATGGTACTTCAATTTCTCCAATAAAGATCTTACCATAAGTACTACTAATAGTTATACCCAACTTAAAAACTTTTTTCATCAATAAGGGAAGTCAATGATAATAAAGTGTGATCTCAGATGATCAAAATAAGTAAAAATAGGTAGATATATAACCATAACATGAACATAAGGGTATGAGACCATGAGCATTACATTGGAAAACCACACCCTTCATAGAAAAGATCAAAATCTTGAGTCATAAAATAAATATTGGTAGTTAATAAGGCATGAATTATAAATAAATCAAATTATATTTTCCATTATATGATAACATTATTCCAATTCCTGGAATTTTGGCATACACATAAGCATAGAGAATCATTTAAACAGTAGTAAGGGCTCACATCCAAGTCTTTAATTGTGTAATGGGTTTACTCTTAAAACATTCAAAGTAGTATATTTTCACTCCCAAAATAATCATAGTGGAAAATTACCCTTTATGAATAATTTTGACCCATTATTCCAGTCTTTTTTATATCATGAGATATAAAACCTTACCCAATACATTAAAGGGACATATAGTTCTCACCAATCTCATAATGAAAACCATATTTATTTATTCAACAAGATCATAAAAAATCATCATATCATAACTCATGAAATGAATTAGTTTTATAAAAAATTCAACATATCATTTCATATGGAAAACAGATATATTTCATAATCATTTCATCATCTCATCAAATTATGACCCTCTGAAAAAGAAATAGTTTTATAAGAATTTTATAATTGGATAACCTGTGGAATATAAATTGCTTTCACAAACATCTTATCATCATAAAACATTTATATAAATAATAATAATGGTATACTTGGATTATATCACTATATAATCATATGTTACATCAAAGGATTTTGGTTTTGGTAGAAAATGATTTTAGAAGAAAAAACACTTGGAACGTTTCTTATGGAAGATAAAATTGAATAGAAAATAACTTTTTAAAACAAAAAAAAATTGAAAATGAATTTATTTTAAAATAAAAAAGAAATTTTATAAATAAATATTAAAAAATCATTTAATATACTTCATGAGTAAAATAACTACCCCACATTGGAAAACAATTTAAAATATAAAACATTTTCAAAATAATTTTAATTCTGAAATATTTTATTTTAAATAAATTCATAAAAAATATTAAAGAAACAATATTTTTTGAAAAGAAAATTTAAAAAAGTATGGGATGATTGAAATATTTTAGTGGTTAGGATAGTTATAAATTGTATTCATGTTGTGTGTGTTAAAAACAAAATTCCTTTTTGCATTTTCTGTAAAATCTAAATGGGAATTATTTGGAAAACAACATGAATATTCCTTTAAAAAATTCATTAAAAAGAAAAACATGGGTAAAAATTTCTTTAGTTACTAATTTAATAATTTTTAAATAAATTTTTGAAAACATGTTTATAAAACATGGTTTTTTATGAAAAATGGTTTTTAACGGAAAAACATTGTCAAATTTCTTTAAAAACATGTTTTAAATTCTTGATTTCATAGAGAGAGGGTAAAGACGGGGAAACATATATTATCATGAAATAACCAAAGAGTAATAAAATTCATGAGTTATTTTATATATTATTTTTAATTTTTTATCATCGGAAACATAATCATAAACAATCACAAAAAATGATGAAATTGTACCATAAAATCTTTACTACTTTGTTAACATTGAAATGTAAGATTCATGGAAGAATCTCATTAAATAAAATATAAAATATCATTACAATAAATAAATTAATTGTATTACTTGAATAATAGGATATATATATATAAACCTCTTAAAATAATATATGTTCATAACATAACCTATGACTCGAATAAGTAAAATCATGACACAAATATCATACCAATTTAGTAATTTAAGAACCGTAAACAAAATAAAATAGAAATACTAAAATGGACATGTAATTCCCAATAATTTTCAAGATAATAATCATAATATAAATACATGGTAATTATATTCAACACATAAAATAAATAGGTGGTGAATATGAAATGTGTCTTATAGAATGAAAATGTGAGACAAAAATCTCTTATATTATGTATCAATATCCTTAATACACATTTGAACCTACCATATATTAAATATAATTTCATTACAAATATTATACATAACTATATATATATATATTTATATATATATAATACCATATATGATTTACTTATTACATTTTTATAATAGTATTTTATCAATTCCATGTTCAAATTCCGTTTTGGTAAAAACTGCTTTATTTTTCATATTTGTTTTGATTTTTTGTTTTTAGTAGTATTACAACTATCATGGTTCCATAAACTTAAAAAAATAATAATTATTATATAATTATTATATTTATAGATAAATTATTCTTTTAATACTAATAATTAAATATGGTTTAAAAAAAAGTACATTACAGTAATGGATACGGTAGACTGTATATACGCCTAAGTAACATTTCCATTTTTCAACGATCATGATTGAAATGAGGTAATTAAAATATTATTTTTAAAAAATTATTAAAATATCATAAATACCACATTAATATTTTGTAAATATACTTATACATATCATACATGTGGTATTGTGATGAAAAGAGAGTCACATCCCTTCAGGAAGGTGGTCATCCACATGTAATTGAATGATATTTTCATCTTTTAGTTAGTGAAATGGTAAGAAATAAATGATATAATAAATTTTATTTCTGATAAATATTTCACTTAAATTTTAATAATTTCATGCATATCATATATATTTATTAATTTTATCCTTACTATCTTCCTTGTAAAGCATTAGTGGAAATGAATCATATTGCCTCATGAAGTGTTAGTCCTCCATACATAAGAGGGACATAATCGTATCTCATATTGAATTGAAGGGGAAAAGTTATATATTATATAATTAATAAAAATGAATAATAATTATTTAAATATCCTATATATTTATATATATAATTTAGATCTACCATCTTACCCCAACCGTGAGAGGTTGTAAGGGAAAACCTAATGGCATTTGTTTGTGAGGTGGTTGCTCCCATATATATGAATGATGATATTTTAAACCATTAGATGGAAGTTGAGATGGTTCTATGTCCTTCCATTAATATAAAAACAAATTATTATATGGGGGATACTATGGATATTATATCAATATGACTTTTTAGATACCCATTTCCCTTGTAAGAATTTGAAATATTTCTATGTATATTTTTAGAGCTAGGTGTTGAGACAACATGTGATTACGAGGCCATGTGTTCCTGGAATTAATGTTATAATAATTTGAAATATATTCTATGTCACACAGATGAATCTTATTGAATAAAAGTAGAAAAATATTAAATTAAATCACGTATAAGAAATTATAGACCATAGTTAGTCCAAAATGCAAGGTTTGCCTTAGGTTTGATCTAAAATGTTTCAGCGCATGGCTTTTCGATAAGATGGTCATTAGATGTGAATTTAATGGTTTAATTAAATATTTAATTTAATTTTATAATTAAAATAACACAATTTATATCATCTATAAATTCCACGTTATATAGATTTTCCCATGTTTAGTTTCATAAACCCTGGGAGAATTGAGGGGTGGGCGTAATCCATCCCTTGGAGAATTGAGATCTGATGACGATGAGACTCCATATTGAAGCAAATCGAAGTGAATTGAAAACAATGACTTCTATAAATCATTTTAAATCATGTAATTCAATGAAAAAATTATATATTATAGAAGTTGGTATTTCCATTTTTGTATTTTTCATCATTTTATTAAGTTATTCGAGCATAATCAATCATTTCTGGGATCAGCACTAATTACTAGATGTTGCATGTGCCGATGTACTGATTATTCATTTATTCAGTTTGTTTTGAAATTGGGATATTAAAATTTGGAATTTTTTCTAATATTTATTTGAAAATTAATATTAAACATTTCCTTTTGGTTCCTTTCTTTCTTCGATTCATTACGTTCTTCACCAATGGGATACTAGGCCACGACTCGATGATTCCGGGTGGTAATAAAACCGATCAAGGCCTCTGATTCGAGCTTAGGTCACATACAACAACAAAAAATATAATCAGGAATGAAATCTAGGGTTCTATGGTTTTTGGGTGAATGTTTTGTTGATCTGGGATCTAAACTGGGACTTGATGACGATCACAGGTGAGATAATACAAGGTGAATCGTGTGGCCTTCGTACAATTCAGCGAAATTGATTTTATGTCCACTACATGGTCTAAAATTGTAGGTTATCATGATATCCTGTTATTTTGGGGGGTCAAACAATGAATATGTTTGAAGAGATACTAGATCTCATTCATGGATATAAGATCTGTGTTTTTTCAAAACACACGACAACATGTCTTGTAGTCTGAAAAACATGTGGCGTGTTGGTACATGGATTTGGTGACTATAGTTATATGTAATTATAACTATCAAACATCATGTGGGGCCCCTACATGCTATGTGACCTTGTGAATGCATCTCAGCATATAATTTGTGAGTACATGGGCATGACCACATCCAGGCGCAAGCCTTATAATGTGATATATGTACTTGGATAGGGAACACATGTAGTATTCTGAGTGGCTCGAATATTCCATGAATTCCAATTACATTCCATGTATCCCTACATGTGTATCCGACTATTTATTGGTAGGTAAATGACCAGGTTATGGTGTAGGACCACATCTCATGTGGGTCTCCTCACATGCTCTATACTGATAATTTCTTTGGGTAGAAACTCCAACCTCTCATATATCCTTATTTTGGACTTGGATTCTATCCCACAAGTAGAATTTCCTAATTGTTTTTTCATATATAATGTTATTGTAGACTCCACAGTTGATTTTTTGATATGATGAGATATGTTCCAAGCATGATGATTATTTAAGCAATGCCTGACGATGGAAGTGATCAAGCAGGATCACTAAGAATTTAGAGTGGAACCCTTCTACTGGGTAGGGCATGGGTTCTACATCCATTCTTAATGTGGCAACCTCCTACAAGGATAGGTATTGTGACCTCTAATTATACACCAAGATCTCCCTCCTATGGAGAGAGGTCATGTGTCCTCCACTATTGGAATTTCACCTTCCTGATAGGCTGGACATGAGTCCTCTATTCCATATCGACTGGAATTATGATACAAAGTTTGGGAATGGGTCCTAAACCATCAGAGTGGAAAACGTAATGTGGTATGGTAATGGTTCCTCAAGATATATAGTACGTGGAAACCTCCTATTGTACTAGGTAATGGGTCCTCTACCTAGAGATTATTCCCTCGATTGTGTGGCATGGTGGTGTGGTATCGATTGACCTGGATGTTTTCTTCTTGGAATATGCATGGGATGTTGGGAAACATTGATGGACTTAAGGAACTGATGGAACACTTTTCTTAGAAAGGGATATGAGATAAATATCCCATTCTCTCTCATTTGGGTTTCTTTTGTTTGAGAATATATATATATATATATATCGATATTTGTTGATTTTGTTTACTCTTTTTCATTGGATTGATATTTATATATTATATCTATTCATATAATGTGTCTTACTACCCCCCTTCATCATTCAAGGCATCATACTTTGGACATATATGCTCACCCATGCATGGCCTTTCCCGGATGTGTTGAGACTTATGATGATGACATATAGGTCAATGGTGACTAGGGGAGTAGGGATACCTTGTGTATTATACCACGTATGGTGGTCAGATCTTGGAGATCAAGATATTTTCTCTCTAAGTATTCATTCAATTTCCAATTTTTCATATTGGGGCATATTCTTATTTGGAATGTATTTTTTCCATTTAATTTCTTTTTTCACTATAACACTATTGTTTACACAATTGGGTTTTCATTCTTGTTTAATAATCTAGTTTTTTTTTAATATTTTTATTATTATTCATCTTTACAAATGTATTGATATGTCTAGATGTGTGAATACAAGTACATTATGAAATGTTATCCCATTTAGTTTATTTATTTCATCAAATATTTCCACCCCTATCCTAGAGAGGTGGGATTTGGGTAGTTCTGGATCAAGCCCTATAGGGTCGGTTTGTAAATGATTGTTTTATAGCCGTGGAGAGGGATGTTGGAGACATTCATGACCTATATGAGGATGAGTAAAACCATTCACCCCCAAAATAGTTGGATTATAGAGAAAACTATCTAGATGTTTGAGGATATGGAGATGTCTTGCATGTTGGCATTTTTCTGGATCTAGGAGGATCACATAATGTTGATATATTTTGAGAACAATAATAAATACCTCTATACTATTATCATGGAACCTTTTTAGTTCCTTTGTGGTAGTCCATGTAAGTATCCCTTGTACTAGATAGAGATCATTTATTCATATCCTATGGTTGTAGTGTTTTTTTAGGATAGAAAAAAGAAGGTCTTGGTCATCTGTGAGTGGATAAGGATATATCCTAGCATGCATAAATCTTATGTAGATCAATGCCATGTGCCCTTGAAGTTTGAGTATGGAGACCATGGTTTATTTAGATTCTCCAAATGACAAGGATTGAGGTGGTTCATATAGGGAGGTACGTAATCCCCAAGGTTCATCAGGACATTAGATATCTTGTAGAGGGTTGGTGAGGTTACTTATCGAATTTATCAACCACCATAGAAGGAGAGTGTGTATTTCATATTACATGTCCCATTGGTGAGGAGATATATTCATGAACTTATTAAAATTATTGATTAAGGAGAGCTAGACATGGAGGAGAGAGACACTTTTTTGAAGCACCCAATTGTGATTGGGGATAGAAAGTCCAGAACTATACATGGATGGTCTATTTCTTTGGTTTTCATGTTATGGCATCACAAAAATGTGTGGGAGAGCTCCTGGGAGTGGGAGAGCCAAATGTGACCTCAATATCCAGATCTATTTATTTATATTTTTAAGGGATGAAAATATTTAATCAGTGAATTATATAGAGAAATTTTTTCATTTTATGACTTTTTAATAGTTATATATATACTTTTGGGTGTTTGATGATGAGAAAATGTGTGATTATGAGTCCCAGTGATCCTAAAATTAATTTTATAAAATATTAAATATATATTATATTATTTTAATCTATTTTCATAAATTAAATGCAAAAAATCTTAAATAGAATCTTGGATTAGAAATCAGATACCAGAGTTGTGTCTGAAATGCGAGGTTTACCATAGGCACGACCAAAAATGGATAGACGCAGTGATTTAAGATAAGATATTTTTTGGCGGTAAGTTTATTAGACTATTTAAATTATTGATTTAATTAATTAATTTAAATAAAAATTAGATTTCATCAATAAATTCCTTATTATGGAAATTTTATTAGGGATATCCACATAAACCATTGAAGAATCAATTGGCGTTCTTCCCCCTTCCATCGGAGAATTGAGATATGAAGATGATGATACTACAGATCTAAGAAGATTAAAGTGTAGTGAATGAAATGACTCATCCCAATCATCAGAGAGATCATTATTCAATGAAAAATGATCAAATATAAAGAAATTATCTTAATTTTTGTATTCTACCTCATTGGATAATATTAGTTGACCATGTTCAATGCTTTCTTTGATCTACCCCATTTTTTGGATTTTTCTTACACCCATATACCTTTTATTCATTTATTCAATTTTTTTCTCACATGGATCTCCCAATTGAATCCATTTTCCCAGAAATATTGGGTAACATATGTTACAAAACATTTGGTGATTTTCTCTAGCTAATTCTTTACATTCTTCACTATTAGGCTACAAGGCCATTGCACGACATTTTCGGGTGTTCCTAAGCCCAATCAGACCCCATTATTCATGGAGGGATTGTATATAACAAATATAATACCAACTAAAGGATGAAATAAAATGTTTTTTAGGCTTTGGGTAAAATATTTTTATCCAGGATTCAAACTAGGACTTGTAGATGAGCATAGGTGTGGCGGTGTAAGGTGGATCATGTAGCCTTTCTATAAATCAACAAAATTTATTTTTCAGCCTCCCAATGGAATAAAATGGAAGATAAGAATGATATACACTAATTTAGGGTGGTGAAGCAGTGGATCTAAAGTAGTTGATATTAGATCTGGAGTGTGATAAAAAGATCTAAGTTTCTATGAAAAACACAACTATATTTTTTGTAGTCTGAAGTACACATGATATGTGGTTCCTTTGTAGTTGCGACTAGGGTTTTGAGGAATTATAATTATCACACTCTACATTAGACCCCCACACACTGTGTTGTACTTATTATAGAATCATTACATGTACTCATGGTGTACATAGGAATGGTCATGACCAGGAACATGCTATGTGTTGGGATACACAAACACAACTATGGAACATGGGTAGGATCCCAAGTGGCTTAGATATGAAATGTAGACCATCTACATTTTGTGTAGTCATACATGGGAATAAGATGGTTAAAATTAAGGAAAAAACAAAGTGATGGAGTGTGACCCCACACCATGTGGGTACCTTCAATCATTGTGTAGCTCTTCTTTTATTTTGAGGAAACATCAACCTATCATATCTCATTATTTTAGACTCTAATTTTTACCCATGAGAATACTATACTGAGTGTTTTTTAGAATATAATGTGATGGTGTCCTATTTAGTGTATTTTTAGATAATATTCGATATTTTAAGAGAATTATACTTATTTTGGTGAAGATCAATGGAGGTAGTGATCTAATAGGATCACCAGGGATTTATAGTGGCACCCTCCAGTTAGGTAGGGCATGGTGCCTCTATCCATTCTAAGAGTGGAACCCTCCATATGGTATAGGTCATGGTTCATATAACTATACACTGAGTGGTAACCTCCTATGGGTAAAAAGAATGGGTCCTCGACTACTAGTGTGGTAGCCTCCTTCTGGGCTTGGCATTATTCTTCTAACAACTATAGAGTGGAACCGTACTTTGGATTCAAGGAATGGGTCTTTTCCCTTAGAGTGGCACCCTCCAGATTCCTTTGGAATGGTTCATTGACCTATCTATTGATTAGAACACTCATATTTTACTAGGGAATGATTTAGGTACCAAGAGAATATTCCCTCAACTCTTGGGAACAGTGGAGAGGTGTGGCTTAACATGGATGTTTTCTACTAGGAGGTAGTGTGTATAGCATCTCGTCTTTTTATAACATAACTTTCATTTCATTACATGGAAATGAGGATCTATAAGGTTTATTGTCTTGGAAACAAGGAACATAATACATGAAAAGAACAAAAAACACTCTTCTTAAACACTTGAAAGGCTTATCCTTAATTTCATCCTAGGTTCATTACTGCATATCATAACCTGGGGACATACATCAAAAGAAAGGGTGAGCAGAAAGCCCAGTAAGGGAAACAAGAGAATCATTTTACATGTGAACTTGAGATACTTCAATAAGGACATGAAAAGAACTTTAAGGCATGAGAATGAAATCATGAGATACATCATAATAAAAATAACATTTTTCATAACTTGAAGATGTGGCTACAACATTTAATATTGACAATCGTTTCGTTTCACCATGGTCTATCCCCAAGGTGTCGTTAAAAATTACCAAGGTTATTCACCAAGGCTTCGTTAAAAATGGTCATCTCTAGAGATTAAGTCTTTACCAAATGCATTGGAGCGCTATCTGGGCGCACCCTTGACATGTCTTTATTATCATGTGAGCCACATATATCATCATCAATAATTTCATAAACAACCCATATAGAATAAAATAAATGGGTTTCATTTCATAATCATAATGTTTTAAAAACTGCTTTAAAGACATGATCTTTATGTCACATTAAACCCACTGAAAGGGAAAGCGGGTTTCATGTATGTAAATCATAGAATTTAAAATAGAACATTTTGATATGTATGTGAATACCACTATAGAAATAAGAGCTTTGAGTATTCACTTAATAACATAAAATAATTTTGAGAAAAAGAGAGAGACAATTTGAGATGAAAATTCTGCAGCATAACGGCTATGTTACAGGGTTTTAGAAAACATTGAAAAGAGAGGGGAAATGGGTCAAAAATTCATAAATGACCCATAAAACAGTAGAGGGACATAATATAAGGGATTTAAGAACATGGTAATGAAATTTGAAAATATACCATATGAAATGAAGAACATGAAAGGAAGACAAAATAAGATTTCTCTTATGAAAATTCTGCAGCCTAACGGCGTCACATAAACTTCAACCAAAAATGAATTGATGAGATCAAATAGGGTCTCTCATCATATGAACATAAAAGATCAGTATGATAGATATAGAGATCATACCCCAACATAATAAAAAGGAACTTTCTAGACTTGGCATGGAAGTATAACTTCAAAACGAGAAGGGTGAAGAACCACTTAAAAATTCGGCAGCCTAACGATGCTACTTAAAACTTCAAAATACTGAATTTAAGAGATAAAATGGGGTCTATCATCATATGATAATAAAATATAAGTATGATAAATTTAGAGATCATACCCCAACATAATAAAAAGGTACTTGAAATACTTTACATGGAAAATAGATCTTGAAAAAATTGAGAAGGGAGAAAGAATCCGTTACAAAAATTTCTGCAGCCTAACAGCGCCACTTAAAACTTCATAAAACGAAATAATGAGAGTAAGAGGGGATCTCTCATTATATGAACATGAAAAGGGAATTAAGAGGAGTATAAATGAAAATCCTTTAACATAAGAACATGGAGCATAAAAGAAATGACATAAAATAGATTTCTTGAAAAGAAAGAGAGAGGTCGGAACCCTTACCTTAAAACGTAACTATTAAACCTCAATGGTTAGGACCTTGAGGGCTTGTAGGAACCTTGGGAGGACTCCTTGGAAGGTAATGCGACTAGAACGTAATTGGGGAAGAGTGGGGAGTCGAATGGATGAGAGGAGGGCTTGGTATTTATAGGGAAAGTGAGGGGACAAGGCATTAATGGCCAAGGGACACCTCACATGTGCTTTTCTCAAACCCATGTGCTCTCCCTTGGCATTTACCATGGTGTAAGGACACATGGGGCCCCCAAAACAATAATTCATCACAATTGGCCGGCCAACCCTTAATATATCTAATCACATCATCATGACACAGTTATTATGTCATTAAACATACCGAAACCCTAAAACTGCATTTTTACTATTCACTGAAAAATTCATCTTTCTCAGAAAAATCCCACAATAACACCTTAACTAAATATCGATGATCTAATTACATTTATGAACTCCATTTTATAAAAATAATTTTCTAAATATTTTTAATTTAATTTTTAAATAAAACACTATTCATCGAGAATTCATTTTTTTCATAAAAATCCCCAAAAATTATCATAATATAATATCGATGCTCTGAATTCAAAAATAAATCCCTTTTTATGAAAATAATTTCCTAATTATTTTTAATTTAATTTTTAATTAAATAACATTATTCACCCGAAAAAACTAATACTTGACTAATAATTTATGAAACCGTAATTTACCCATTTTTTTGAATCACATTACTTAATCTAGGTGTCTAAATTATATTAAAACTTTCATTGAGTGAAATTACTAATCTATTTGGTCACATTACTAATCCTAAGCATAAAATCAATATTCATAATTTACTATTCATCAAAAATCAATTTGATCTTATTAGACTCGAAATTTCATACTTAACATAATTGTAGAAGACCATTTTTTGAAAATCATTACACATTTTTATTTATTTACGGTTTACATAAACATTTTTAATATATCCTTTCTCTAAAATTCATCAAAAATATGCATACTATATTTATCCGGATATTTGGAAATTCCTAAACTTCATCATAAGAATAAATCCCAATTTTTATTTAAAACAAGGGATTACACAAGGCAGTTATGGTCTCCTTACACAGCCCCTTATCACACCAGCATAGGACCTAAGTGTAAGGTGTGCTAAGGTGAGAGAATCTGAGGGAGGCTCGGCCAACATCGCACGAGTAGTAATTTCTACCAGTTTGAACTTCTCGCGAAGGAGATCCAGTTCTAGCTTCCCACGATGTAGTTCAGATTGGGTTTGGTCCCGAGCAAAGCCTAGTGGTGCTACCTCCTTCCCATGTTCTGTTAGATGGGCTTCAATCGTTCCAATACTACTGGGTGAGGCCATCGAATCTTCTTTCTATAACAATTAACGGAGATTACTTGTATTTAAAGACAATAATCAAAACATTTTGTTCACAACGGTCATATTCACCGATGGTCATATAACAGTCAAAACCCAATGGTCTCATTTTAATTATAATCATGTTTATCAAATAAAACATTTTTGTTGCGTATAAAAATAAAATAAAATAACACATGAAATTAGGAAACAAGATTTATTCAAAATTTCGGGCCATTACAATCTTCCCCCCTTAAGAAATTGCGTCCTCACAATTTTTAAAATTGGGTTTTGAAATTTTGTTGAAAGTCCCACATCGGAAAAAGAGTCAGTAACACCATTACTTTAATAGAAAGAATAGGAAGTACAAAGGCCACCCGAGTTTACTCATACTAGGATTCCATGTAGGAAACATGGACATGGAGGAGAAAACAAAGGGTAACATTATAAAGGAGAGTGATAGAAAACATGATTAGGAGGAAGTTAACCACCAGAAAATCCCAAAATTATGATTTTTTAAACGGTCTTTGATTACCTAGTAGGAAACGTAAACCAACAATGTTTTTGTTTTACGTTCCTTTTCATAACTTTGAGGAATTCATTTACAACATAGAACAATAACATAATGAAATATATCTATCTTCATGTAGAGTTTAATACTTTAATAAGTTTTTACCAAAACTAATCTTTTCTCCAAACGATGAGCATTCAAAACTACTTGGTCTCCTCAAAAGACAAGAATCATCTTCTATAGAATCACATAATCCACAAAAGATCAACTATCTATTTCTTCTATATTTAAACATTATCCCAAAAAATAGAAAGTGTAAGGTAAAACAACTCTTCAAAAAGAATCCCATAGGAATGGAAACTACTTTTAAATATTCAAAGTTCCATGGTACTACCCAAAGTTCATCATAGACCATTCCGTAAATAATGGTCCTTAAGATTTCTCAAAATAAACCAAACTAATATTGAAACCCAAATACATGAAAGATTTGATAACATAGTCTTCCAAAATAAACTTCATTGTTCATCTCCAAACAACACCAACCACTCCTAACATCTTATAACAAAAGTATCTAACCTAAATATATTTTACCCAAGATAGGTTAATCATTCCCATAAGTAACCTAAATTACTATAATCCCACCTTAAATTCATCGATTCTTCAAAATATAAGTCAACCTCACTCCTCAATGAAAATACTGTAGTAATCTATTTACCTTGATCAAATATAGTTCCCAAAATAATGAACGTCTTCCAAAATAATAATAAGCTTTTAATCCCCTAATTATCTCTTTCATATTAATATGGAAATCATTGCATTTCCTATCACATTGGTTATTGGGACATGATCTTCCATCTCCCACCATTAACTATGAAGAGAAATTATAATTAGAGGCTTAAATACTTAACCAATAATCATGAAAAGGAGCTTAAAGCATATATGGATAACTTGTAGAAGAAACGTATACCCTAACTTGTGATCCCCTAGGTTCCAATCTAGGTTATCCATGATCATATATTCTTATGTGAATCTTTGTTCTTTTAACAATGGTTCATACTAAGATTATGAATTTACCAAAGAATATCCCCTGGGAGTGTCGTAACCAAGAGTGCATCAAGGCCCGTTGACGTGTACCAGTTCCCGTTCGAGTCTAGCTCAAAGCGGTGTTTTCAAGTTTAACCCCTATGTACATCTATGCCAGAGCCACCTCTACCTGCTCATACCCAGACAGGGATGTATTTTCTTTGAAACCCCTTACTCAATATTCACCAAAATACCAGGAAGATTTCCTATATTTAAACTTTTCTATAGGGTTCTTCCTAATTTTTTCATATCCTCATTTCCACAAATAACTAAACCATCCTTTGATACCAACTATTGCATTCAGTCTTTTTATAACATAACTTTCATTTCATTACATGGAATTGAGGATCTTTAACGTTTAGTGTCTTGGAAACAAGGAACATAATACATGAAAAGAACAAAAAGCACTCTTATTAAACACTTGAAAGGCCTCTCCTTAAGTTCATCCTAGGTTCATTACTGCATCTCATAACCTGGGGACATACATCAAAAGAAAGGGTGTGAAGAAAGCCCAGTAAGGGAAATAAGAGAATCATTTTACATGTGAACTTGAGATACTTCAATAAGGACATGAAAAGAACTTTAAGGCATGAGAAAGAAATCATGAGATACATCATAATAAAAATAACATTTTTCATAACTTGAAGATGTGGCTACAACATTTAATATTGACAATCGTTTCGTTTCACCATGGTCCATCCCCAAGGTGTCATTAAAAATTACCAAGGTTATTCACCAAGGCTTTGTTAAAAATGGTCATCTCTAGAGATTAAGTCTTTACCCAATGAATTAGAGCGCTATATGGGCACACCCTTGACATGTCTTTATTATCATGTGACCCACATATATCATCATCAATCATTTCATAAACAACCCATATAACATAAAATAAATGGGTTTCATTTCATAATCATAACGTTTTAAAAACTGTTTTAAAGACAAGATCTTTATGTCACTTTAAACCCACGGAAAGGGAAAGCGGGTTTCATGTATGTAAATACCAGAATTTAAAATAGAACATTTTGATATGTATGTGAATACCCCTATAGAAATAAGAGCTTTGAGTATTCACTTAATAACATAAAATAATTTTTAGAAAAAGAGAGAGACAATTTGAGATGAAAATTCTGCAGCATAACGGCTATGTTACAGGGTTTTAGAAAACATTGAAAAAAGTGGGGAAATGGGTCAAACATTCATAAATGGCCCATAAAACAGTATAGGGACAGAATATAAGGGATTTAAGAACATGGTAATGAAATTTTAAAATATACCATATGAAATGAAGAACATGAAAGGAATACAAAATAAGATTTCTCTTATGAAAATTCTGTAGCCTAACGGTGTCACATAAACTTCAACCAAAAATTAATTGATGAGATAAAATAGGGTCTCTAATCATATGAACATAAAATATAAGTATGATAGATATAGAGATAATCCCCAAACATATTAAAAAGGAACTTTCTAGACTTGACATGGAAGTAGAACTTCAAAACGAGAAGGGTGAAGAACCACTTAAAAATTCGGCAGCCTAACGGCGCCACTTAAAACTTCAAAATACTGAATTGAAGAGATAAAATGGGGTCTCTAATCATATGATAATAAAAGATTAGTATGATAAATTTAGAGATCATACCCCAACATAATAAAAAGGTACTTGAAATAATTTACATGGAAAATAGATCTTGAAAAAAATGAGAAGGGAGAAAGAATCCGTTACAAAAATTTCAGCAGCCTAACAATGCCACTTAAAACATCATAAAACGAAATAATGAGAGTAAGAGGGGATTTATCATTATATGAAAATGAAAAGGGCAGTAAAAGGAGTATAAAATAACATCCTTTAACATATGAACAAGGAGCATAAATGAAATGACTTAAAAGATATTTCTTGAAAAGAAAGGGAGAGGTCGGATCCCTTACCATAAAATGTAACTCTTAAACCTCAATGGTTGGGACCTTGAGGGCTTGGGGGCACCATGGGAGGACTCCTTGGGAGATAATGAGACCATAACTTTGTTGGGGAAGAGTGGGTAGTCGAATGGATGAGAGGAGGGCTTGGTATTTATGGGGAAAGTGAGGGGACAAGGCATTAATGGCCAAGGGACACCTCACATGTGCTTTTCTCAAACCCATGTGCTCTCCCTTGGCATTTACCATGGAGTTAGGCCACATGGGGCCCCCAAAAAGATAATTCATCACCCTTGGCCGGCCAACCCTTAAAATATCTAATGACATCATCATGACATAGTTATGTTGTCATTAAACATACAGAAACCCAAAAACTGCAGTTTTACTATTCACTAAAAAATTCGTCTTTCTCAGAAAAATCCCAAAATTTCACCTTAAGTAAATATCGATGCTCTAATTACTTTTATGAACTCCATTTTATAAAAATAATTTTCTAAATATTTTTAATTTAATTTTTAAATAAAAACACTATTCATCGATAATTCATTTTTTTCAGAAAAATCCCCAAAAATTACCATAACATAATATCGATGCTCTGAGTTCAAAAATAAAGTACTTTTTATAAAAATAATATCCTAATTATTTTTAATTAAATTTTTAATTTAAAAACACTATTCACCTGAAAAAACTTATACTTGACTAATAATTAATGAAACCATTATTTACCCATTTTATTGATTCACATTACTTAATCTAGGTGTCTAAATTATATTAAAACTTTCTTTGAGTGAAATTACTAATCTATTTGGTCACATTACTAATCCTAATCATAAAATCACTATTCATAATTTACTATTCATCAAAAATCAAGTCGATCTTATTAGACTCGAAATTTCGTACTGAACATAATTGTAGAAGACATTTTGATGAAAATCATTACACATTTTTATTTATTTAAGGTTTACATAAATTTTTTAAAATATCCTTTCTCTAAAATTCATCAAAAATATGCATAATATATTTATCCGGACATTTTAAAATTCATAAACTTCATCATAAGAAGAAATCCCAATTTTTATTTAAAACAAGGTATTACACAAGGCAGTTACGGTCTCCTTACATAGCCCCTTATCACAGCAACATAGGACCTAAGTGTAAGGTGTGCTAAGGTGAGAGAATCCGAGGGAGGCTCATCCAACATCGCACGAGTAGTAATTTCTATCAGTTTGAACTTCTCGCGAAGGTGATCCCGTTCTAGCTTCACAAGATGAAGTTTAGCTTGGGTTTGGACCAGATCAAAGCCCAGTGGTGCTACCTCCTTCCCAAGTTCTGTTAGATAGGCTTTGATCAGTCCAAGACTACTGGGTGAGGCCATTGAATCTTCATTTTATAACAATTAACCAAGATTACTTGTATTTAGTGACAATAATCAAAACATTTTGTTCACAGCGGTCATATTGACCGATGGTCATATAACAGTCAAAACCCAATGGTCGCATTTTAATTATAATCATGTTTATCAAATAAATCATTTTTTTGAGTATAAAAATAAAATAAAATAACACATGAAATTTGGAAACAAGATTTATTCAAAATTTCGGGCCGTTACAGTGTGGGATGCTTGGCATCATTGATGGACCTCATGAACTAATGTCACTGTCTTCCTAGGCTGGGATGTGAGATGGAGATATCATTCTCTCTCATTTGGGTTTCTTTGGTTTAATAATATATATATATATATATCCATGTTTTTTATTCTGTTTACTCTTTATCTTTGAGTTCAGTTTTCTACTACCTATCTATTCGAACCGTGTCGTTTAATGCTCCCCTTCACTTTTAAAGACATCCTACAGGGTTTGTATATACTCACCCCAAATGGGATTTTCCCCATGTGTCATATCATATGCATATTATGGGATGGTCGATGGTGACTACCAAGGTGTATAGGTATACATAGTGTATTGGACCACCTATGGCAGTCAAAGATTAGAGATCAATAGCTCGGATATCTCAGCATTATTTTACTTCCAATTTTTTTAAGATTTGGATATTTTCTTGTTGGGAATTTATTTTCCCCTTTATTTTTTAGTTTCACTGGCATAAACATATAAAACCTATATGTTTTTCATTCTTAGTTTATATTATATTAGTTATATATTTTTACTATTATTCCTCTACACTTATTTATTGAGATAGTTAGGTGTGTGTGTACCAGTACATTAAGAAAAGGCCTCCTATTTAGATTATTAATTTTGATTCTTATCAAAAACCCCTATACTATGGAGGTGGGATTTGGGTAGTTGATGATCCATCCCCACAAGTCAATTCATGACATATTTATTAAAAATTAATGAGTTTGAGAATTAAATATAATAAAAATGATAATTGATTAAAATTACATCTTCTTCGGTTAACCGCCTTAGGTTTGAACAAAAATCCCTCATAGTTTGGATTTATACTCAAAATATTGATTCTATGATAATATTAGAGAATTTGGGAAGTTATTTTGAAAGTAATTTTATAAAAATGGATTTATTGTAGGAAGATGAGAGGCGATGGGTGGCCCTTTATAAGATAGGTGAGTGGAAAATTTGTAATCATTTTAAGTGAAATAATTCCACCATCATTTTCTCATTATAAAAGGCTAAAATAATGGACTATTATTGATCCTAGAAATGATAAGGTATAAATATTTCTATCCATGAGATTTAAGACTAGTTTTTAGTTAAATTTAATCCTTATCATTTGCATTTAACCCCCAGTAAACGCACTTTTACCTAAACCATGGTAATTAGTTCTTACTATTTTCACTTTTTATTTTGTAAATAGTTTAATATTAACATTTTAGAAAAAATATATTACTAAAATTAAATAATGTAATAAATTTTTCTAAATTTAATTCAACTATGTTTCAACATTTAATTTAATATTAATTCAGCAGACGCGATTAGAAAGTAGGTTTTCAAAAAGAAAATGTTCAAAAGTTTAAAAATATTTTATATAAAATTTCAATATGATATTATTTCAAATGAGATAAATTGGATCAACGGATGTATATATGAGCTAATTTTACTTTAAATTTACTTTAAAATTCAAATTAACTATATAAATAACTTTAATTAAAATCCAGTTTTCAATTTAAAAATGGTATTTTTAAACATTCATAAAAAATTAACCTTTATAAATAATTCTAAAAAAATAGATCAAATTTAATTATGAAATTACGATTTCAAAAATTTATTTTATTTTGTACAATAAGTTTTCTAAAATTGGAAAAATTTAAATTCAGAAAAAAAAACCTATAGGCATGACGACAAAAAGTGTTTTTGAGACGGTTATTTTTTAAGCACTAGATGATTTTATATTAACTATACATCTAATAATAATTATTTTATTAATATTAATTAAAAAAATATAGATATATAATATATAAATTTAATTTATAACATTCCACATTTGTGATTACTTTAATTATTTAAAATGGATAAAAATTATTCACTTTATAAAATTATTTAGAAAAACCTATTTTTATACCAAATAAATAATCTTATAGTAAAATATTGAATAAATTTGATTCAATAGTAATTACATGGATTAATTATTAATAAATAATATTTTTTTTACTTTAAAAAATAATTAGTAATTTAAGTTAATTAATTTATTGAAAATAAATTATTGGTTTACAAAAATCCGTACTTATCACTATTCACTAAGAAATCAATATTTTCTGAAGAAATCTTAACATTTCACCATAAGTTAATTCAAATATAAATATTTTAAACTTAATTCAATTTTATCAAATAAAAATTCTAAAATCTCTATAAATTAATATTAATATTTTATCAAAATAATCAATAACAAATTTGAAGAAAACATATTTTGGATAAATATAATTACATTTCTAAAAAATTATTGATTAATTACTAAGAATTTACAAGTAAATTTATATTGAGTTTGATAATTATTTAAATAAGTAAATACTATTTATAGTTACCAACTTAATTTCTAGGTTTAGGTAAAATTATTTCATTGTTTTTTGAAACTCAGTTTCACATGTCAAGCACTCTATTGAAGAAACTCATTATTGTGTATAACACAAGATAGAATCAATGTTGCATATAATAAAGTTATCAAAAAAAATAAAATAATTTGAAATAAATAAGTCATAAAATTTCATGATATTATATTCTACCACCGTAATATTAATTTCTCCCTCAAAATTCATCTTGGTCATCAATGGTTTATCTTTTTGAAAATTCCGTTACAGAAACCCACATCATAAAAAGGGTTAATAATAGATGATTTTGAAATAGAGAATGTTTTTGTGAATTTCATTTGGAATACTACATTATATATTTCCAAATAAGAGAAAATAATAAGGAAGTGAAAAAAGGATATAGAATAGAAAACTAACACCCAAATACTGATGGAGTGTGATAAAAATATTTATCACAAGAAGATGGGTTATCTAGATAAGGTTAACGACCCAAACACCATAAACCAAAGAGGCATGAAAATGGTCATTAATATCATAAAAAAATTATGATAAGAGGAAAAAATTTTACTTCGAGATCCTTTTTCTATTGATTAAGAATTTTAAAAACAGTATATACTTACTTGATTTAAATTCATTTCCTAATGACAATATCACCCTTTGGTTGTGCCTTGATCAATTTCCACTTCTTATCTTACTATAAGATACGAAGGTGAAATTTTTATTCCTGAACCACTGATGAATCATAAATCCCAAAAATTGAATGATAATTTATTTTGTCTATCATTTTTTATCATCACAAATACATGGTTATCACAGGTTATCCAATACAGATAAATCATAATATGGTGAATTAATACATTAATCTATAAAACCTCATCCAAAGAAAAGGTTAAAAAATTCATAAATGGTTAACATTATAACCATTCCAAAATTAAATATTTATAAATAATATCACTACATTTATCAAAATAAACTTATCATTAATCCTCTAATCAACAATAACTAGCTATCATTTATCACATACCAAACAAGTGAAATCCTTCATCATTTATTATATTAAAACATCTTAATATCCATAATTACTATAAAACTTATTGATAACATTCATTGTTCCTTATTACTTTAATAAAACAACAAATTATTAAATATATTCCATAAAACAAAAAATGTAGTAAACTCCATTATTGATAACATAACCCAATTTTTCTAAAAAATCATTAAAATATTTCGAGGACATCAATACTATCAAATTTTCTTTATTTATATCAATAATATCTCCATCAAAACTAAACTCCATTTATTCAACCCCTAGAATATATTAATGGATATATTCCCTAAATAAAAATTTCACCTCTCCATTTGATTATTTTTTATTAGTCCTCTTCCACATTCAACCTATTAATACAAATCCTTAACAAAAAAATTATACAAATGAATCCTTGTATATTTCATAATTATTGAATTCCAATACATAAAAAGTTCAATCATTCTACTTTATTGTTAAAAAATCAACTAGGATTCATCATTCTATTCCTTAATATGAATTTCGTTTCATATGTCATTTGTAGTATCTTTATCATCATGAAAAAACAATTAATCATACAATCATACTGATTAAATTCATGTTATTTTCTTTTATGACATAAATTGGCATAATAACTTATTTTAAACATTAAAAAAATCAATATTTAATGATACATTTGGGAAATCATTATTCATATCCATTTCATTAGCCTAAATTTTCATTTTTTCCATTATATATACTTGATTATTTTCATTTATTTCCACACTCAAAACATCTTACTATCCATCTAAAAAAACCTTGAGTTCTCCTTCCCACATTCTCAACAAATAATATTGTTAATCTTATTTCCTTCATAGTTTCCAGTACCCAAAATCTGAGTGAACTATATCCTTCTCTTCTTTGGTGAGTCTGAGAGTTGGTTAAGGTGGCCGTTATTAATCATATATCAAGATAACTGATTAGTCATAATCATAATATCATTCACTCTAGTAATCATCCAATTTGGGTACTCATTCAAATATTGTGTATCAAATTCATTGTTAAGCCAGTTCCTTTAGGTTCCCACCAAAGACTAATAATAAAAAATCATGGTGTGATCAATGATAATCATAATTATAATCCAAATAATCATGAAAATAACATAGATTATATCTTAATCTTGAATCCTTATTTTTAATATTTAAGAACATAGGTTTATTTTAGTTTATTAATATTAATCTTATATTTAAATCCTTTATGATTCTTTATAAGGATTTGTGAACATACAAATAATATCCCCTGGAAGTTTCAAAATAGTTGTGTAGTAAGGCCTGGTATCAAAGACCTGATGACTGTCAAGTCTAGGTCAATGTTTCTATTTATGAGTTATTACACCTGGGTACCTCTATTCTAGATTCAAATCCACATGTAGTGTCCATAATGTGATGTGATTTCTAGGAAACCACTTTCTATATCAATTACAAAAATTCTGTGGAATTTCATATACATTGAATCATTCTTAGACATATCCTTAGATACACCCCTAGACATATCCTTATAAATATCCCTAGTAAGCTCACTAATTTTTTTTCATCCTTGTTTAAAAAGGATATGTAATCCTTTACTATGATACAAACTATAACAAGAAACTTTTTTAATACATATATATTAGATATTTTTATATTAATATTCAATACATTACATAAATTCACGCATGGAGACTATTAAAGTTTTGTGTCATTGTAGACTACATACACAATATTATAATTTGGTTAATGATATTCAATGTATTCCTTAAATATCTTATCATAATGTACTATTCCGAGATATGCCCAAATTAAAACATTTTTTTCATAACTTGGGGATAGGAAACACAAGAAAAGGTGAGGTTAGATGCTCAGTAAGAGTACAAAGGGAGATACATAAGCATTATTTGAACATAATGGTTTGAAAACTTGATCACACATTTTAAAACCATACCCAACATATCAAATATCATGATATTGAGTCATGGAAAAAATATTGGGATTTCATAAGACATGAATCATAACGAAATCAAAAAATGTGATCCATGAGAGAATCAAATTTTTATAAGACATGGAATTGATGCATTCATAAAAGAATAGAAAATCATTTCCAGAGTTGTCAAGGCTCACTACCAACGCCATCATAATTTAAAGGGATCAATTCCCAAACCATCATAGTAGTTATGTTTCACACCAAATAAAATCATTGTGGAAAAAGTCCATTACATAATCGAGTTCACTCCCCATTACAGTCCTATCTATCTCATGAGATATATATATTTACCCCATACAAAATAAGGAAATATTGGTCCAATGCATATCATAATAAAAACTATATTTATGTGTTCCACAAGATCATAAAATAGTTATCATATCATAACCCATGAAATAAAATAGTTTTCAGAAACATTTCATCCTATAAAAATTTGTCGAAAAGAGATAGGTTTCATAATCATTTCATTATATCATCAAAAATGACCAATGAAAAAAGAAATGGGTTTGTAATAATTTTATCATGGTTTAAACCATGGAAGTGAAATGGGTTTCACAAATATATTTTCATCATAAAAAATTCAGAGTAATAATAAAAATGGTGTCCTTTTTCTGTAACCCAAGTAAATTATACGTTACGTCAAAGGATATCATTTTTTATGGAAAGTTATTTTGGAATATAAATCAAATGGAATATTTTTCTAGGATGATAACTTTTATTTAAAAATCAATTTTAAAAATAAATAACAAAATTTAAATAATATTCTTTCGAAATAAAAAAGAAAACATAAAAATAATTCTTTAAAAATCACTTAATGAATCTGTTGAGGAAAAATAGACTTTCTACATTTGAAAACAATTTTTATGTCATAAAAAATTTTCAACATACTTTATATTATACAGTAATAAATTCCAAATCTATAAAACTCCAAAATATTAAAGTAAAACATTTCTTTGAAAATAAATATTGAGAAATTATAAGGGAATTATGAAATCATTGAGTGGTCATTATAGTGAGAAATACTATTAATTTTGTGAATCCTAGAAAGAAATATTATTTTCATATTTTTCCAAAAATTTAAATTGGTTTTTGACCCAAAAAAGATAAATAAATAAAATTTTCATAAGGAAATTACTTTTAACTATTGGGTAAATAGAGAGGGTAATGTTAAGGGAAAATATATATACTCATAACATAACCATAGAATAAGAAAATTCTTGAGTTCCATGAGAGATGGATCATAGTATTTTAACATCAATAAAATATCATTAAATAAAAACTAAAATATGGTGATGATAAATAAAATAATGATATTACTAGTCAAAAGATCATAATATACCACTTGTAAAAGAATGTAGCTGTATAACATTACACATGTCTCAAAGATGGAAAATTGGGGAAAATATACTATCGTTTTGGTAACTTTGGAATGGTATGATCCATGAAAGAGAGAACCTAAAATGGATATGTAAATATAAATAGTTTTTATGAGAAGAATTATAAAATAAATTCATGGGTAGTATATACACCACATAAATTAAATTGGTGGTGAATATGGAATGTGTCTCACAAAAGTAAAAATTTAGGTGAAAACCTTGTACATCAAGTATAAAATTACATTGTACCCATAAAAATATCATGTATCATAAATATATGTTCATTATAAATCTATTTCAAAACCATAATTATATACATCATACCATATATGATTTACTAGGACCTTTTATTTTCAGTCTATTAACAATTCCTTGTTAAAATATCATTTCGATGATAAATACTTTGCTTTTTATATATGTTTTGATTTTTTATTTTTTGGTAATATTATATTGATCATGGTTTCATATTGAAAATTATAATAATCATGAAATAATAATCATATTTAAATATAAGTTATATGTTGGAACCGGAAAACGCATCCCCAAAATTTTCCAGATGCTTCCATACATGATCCAAGATCGTATCCCTTTTCGCAAGCTTCTATTTGGTAGGTCGTAGGGCCCAAATGGTGTTACAGATTAGGAGTTATGGACATTTGATGTTGGGCTAGAAAACTGGTTTGCAAAGCCCATTCGTGAATCCCCCTCCGCGATCGCGAAGCAATGCCACATTGCAAGAAGGCGGGATGCTCCGCGACCATATTTGACATTCGCAAGGCGCCGTGAAGACCCGTCGCGAGGAAAGAAAGTAGTACGATCTGTGACCAAATTTGACGTTCGCGACGCACCGCGAAGACCCGTCGCGAAGCAAGGAGGCGGGGTGCTCCGCGACAACATTTGACATTCTCAATTCGCCGTGGAGCAAGCTCCTTCGTCGCCCTAAGCGATCTTTACTTTGTGGTGCCCCTTTCTTATAAATAGACAACTCACCCCCTTCTCCAGAAAGCCACTTCTACCCTTGGACAGTGACTTTTCCCCTTGGATGGATGATCTCTCGGTTCACGGAGCAGCTCCGCGAGGCCATGCTCCATCAGCAGCTTCCTTCGTGTTGTTGTTCAACGAGTCCCTGCTCCAGGAGCTGATTCCTTCGCATTTCTGCTCCATGAGTCAATGCTCCGGGAGTCCATGCTCCGCGATGCATGCTCCGTGAATCCATGCTCCGCGATACAATGCTCCGCGAGTCCATGATCCACGATGATGCTCTGCGATTCCATGCTCCATGATGCTTCGTCGTGAGTCTATGCTCCGCGAGGCAATGCTTCGCGAGACCCCATGCTCCTCGAGCCCCTTTTCTCAGTGAAGCTACTTCACTAAAACTTATCCTTCACTCCAACCGGTCCATACCGCGGGGGTTTCACCCCTGAACCCCCACTCGGGGGGTCAATGCTGGGATGCAGTCCCAGCCCTCCGGGCCGGTCCCTTTGCTACCGTCACAGACCCCCATGAAAAATAGAGAGTCGCACCGCTAACTTTTTGGTCTGGGATTTCGGGATTTTCCATTGCGCACCCACCTTCCACCTATGGAAGACCATGATCTGAGATACTCCTCCACACACCATAAAACACCATCAGCCAACATATTCATCATGGTTTCATTCCCATGTCGTGAGTTGAGATTCCCACCATCAATTCCCCATGTACGTCGAGTCGAACCATTCCTCAGGTAACTCCTCCAAACCCAATCACCTGGCTCCTATGTCAGGTTGAACCAGAAAGGGCCGCCCTTGCATAATACCCAACACCATCCATTTCTAGGCACCTTATTCCAATAGTCCTCCATACATGACTGTAAACTGTAGTACGCCCTATGTTTATAACATATGATGCCTCTTACCCTAAATAAGAGATGCCATATGCTCCAAGGATATGATGCCAACAATCCTATCTATATGACTTTAAACTGTAGTGCTCCCTATATGAAAAACATAAGAGGCCTCTTGCTCCAAACAAGATATGCCTTATGCTCTAATCATAAGATTCCAATAGTCCTCTCTACAAGACTATAAACTGTATTACACCCTATGTGTGAATCAGAGGATGCCTCTTGCACTAAACAAGTAATGCCTTATGCTCCAAGCATAAGATGCCTAATACCATGATTACAGTGGCATAATTCCAATGCCCCTTGGCATTATCCCTCGTGTGCACCAGTACACAGGTGAGGGCCTCAATTCACCAGTGGATTGGGATACCCTCATGGCCAGACATGAGGAAGACATTATGGGATGCATCCTTGCGTAATCCCCATCCAAGATTGCCACTCCATAGCGGCACCCAGGCAGCATCCTTGCGTAAGACCCATTCACTATTGTCGCTCCATAGTGGCACCCATTCAGATTCCTTGCGTAAGCCCCATTCACCAGTGCCGCTCCATAGCGGCACTCAGACAACTTCCTTGCATAAGCCCCGATCACCACTGTCGCTCCATAGGAGCACCCGGGAAGCTTCCATGTGTAAGCCCCATTCACCATTTCTGCTCCATAGCGGCACCTGGGCAGCTTCCTTGCGTAAGCCCCATTCACCACTTCCGCTCTATACCGGCACTCGGGCAGCTTCCTTGCGTAAGCCCCATTCATCATTGCTGCTCCATAGCGGCACCCGGGCAGCTTCCTTGTGTAAACCCCTATCTACTTTTGTCGTTCCAATCAACGGTAATCCCTTTTGATCCCAATCAGAAGTAAGCTGTTGTGATCCCAATCAGTGGTAAGCCATTGTGATCCCAATCTGCGGTAATCTATTGTGATCCCATTCAGTTATAAGTCGTTGTAATACCATCCAGCGGTAAGCCGTTGACATCCTTATCCAGCGGTAAGCCGTTGACATCCTTATCCAGCGGTAAGCCATTGCGACCCCATTCAGTGGTAAGCCGTTGACATCCTTGTCCAGCGGTAAGCCGTTGCGCCCCCATTCAGCAGTAATCCACTGACATCTTTATCCAGTGGTAAGCCGTTGTGACCCAATACACTGGTAATCCAATGTGACCCAATCCAGCGGTAAGCTGTTGAAACCCACCAATCGGCGGTATGCCGTCATCCAAAGAACTATGTGGACTTTTATTCCCTGCCACGAGGATACGTAGGAAGCCTCTTAAAGGCTCAAGCCCGAAACCATCATCATCCTCATGATGGTTCCATCCCATTCACCACCCTTGATGGACGCACCCTTGCGCCGTGATCATTAGGTCTCTACTGACTCATGTTTCTCATACCGAGCATGAATCACGTGGGCTTAGAGTAAGCACTGACCTTGACAAACACTTGGGCAGCCTAGAGTGTATGCCCCACACCATCTGGACTAAGGTCCTTTTTAACATCAGTTCTCCGACACCCAAACCATTTTTAACTATAAGGTCTTTGATCCATGTCAAGGCATGGTACGTAGGAAGCCTTCATGAGGTTTATTCCCACCACCCGTACTTTCTTCATGTCAGGTTCCACCATCGTCCTGCATGATGTTAAACTTCATTCCAGTCCAACGGTAAGCTGTTTTGACTATTCTAAACTACGAGGTCTTTGATCCGTGTAAAGTCATGGTACATAGGAAGCCCCACGAGGTTCTATCCCACCACTCGTTGGCCGTCCAGACCTCCTTCACATTGGTTCACCAAACTCAACCATGGGCCACCTCAGAGTGTAATCCCAAAATGCCCCGTCTCGCATGACGTTAAACTACACACCTAAACTATGGGGACATTGATCGATGCCAATGCACAGTACGTAGGAAGCCTCCACGAGGTTCAATCCCACCACTAGTGGACCCCCGGGTTCATTTTCACATCAGTTCGCTGATGAAACCCTACCCGAACTACAAGGAATTTGACCAATGTCAAGGCATGGTACATAGGAAACCTCATGAGGTTCAATCCCATCACCTATCGGACCCAGGTCCATCTTCACGTCGGTTCACTAGAACCCACATCCCTTTTGAACAACGAGGTCTTTGATCTGTGTCAAGGCATGGTACGTAGGAAGCCTCCACGAGGTTCAATACCACCATCCACCTAGACTAATTTCCTTCTTCACATCGGTTCTCCGACACTCCCTCAACCCGCATGACATTAAATTGCATCCCAATCCAGCTGTAAGCCATTGTGACCCTACCATCCAGTTGTTCTGACATCCATTCATGTCAGTTCAACAGCCCCTTTTCAACCCGAACTATGAATAATTTGATCCATGTCAAGTCATGGTACGTAGGAAGCCTCCTTGAGGTTCAATCCCACCACCCGGTTACTCTTACCCCCTTCACGCCGGTTCTCACCAACCGAACTATGCGGGAATTGATTCCCTGCCACGGGGATATGTAGGAGGTCCCTTTGAGGCTCAATCCCATCTTCACTGTCGCCCTTGCGATGGTCCCATTTCATTCCCCCTTCACTTCATTCATCCATCCATCATCCATCCTGATTCTTACCTGGGCCGCCACATCCCAGTGGGATCTTGTCATCCACCCTCCTCGCTTCTCCTAGCAGTACTTGGGCTGCTATCCACGCATAAGCCCCAGTGTGTCTCTGGGTCATTGTCCTCTGTGTACACCCCAATTTATATCCCCTTCGAACTACATGGGTTTTGATCCCTGTCCTCAACATAGGGTACGTAGTAAACCTCCATGAGGTTCTATCCCATCCAATGGTATACCATAGTGTCCCATATCCTGGGGTGTACTCTCCCTGATCCTCCCTCAGTGGTGTTCAGATCTTCCATTACGGTGTGAAATCTCCTCTCCATGGGGCGCACCACCTCGAATCCATCCCTATTGGTCGTTCTGATTCATCCATCTTCTAGGTGTTCTACCCTTGGGATGTACCAATCCGATCCGTCTCTATGGAACATTCTGATCAACCTCATTTCGTCTCCGCAAGACTTTAAACTCGCGACCTACCTCGTGATAAACATTAGATGCCTGAGGAAAACCTCAGATGACACGCTTATGGCGTAACCATCTTCTCAAGACGTAAATCATGCCGCATACCCTGTGTTAAACATGGGAAGCCGAGGAAAACCTCATATACATGTCTATGGCTTGTGATTCCACGCATTCGATGTGGGATGCCTCAGGTTCTGCACCCTTGAGATACCCTCTTATGAGGAAGAATATAGGTTCCCCAATGTCCATGCACCCAGAGTTTCCCTGACATTCTGGATGTTTTCATCTACTCCGACCGAAGGTTGCTACCACGTAAAGACCCCATGGAACGTCCTGACGGAAGTAGTGTAATTAATCGGCGTCCATGAAGATATGGCACTGGGAACGAGATTCACAAACCACGTATTAAATCTATTAGGGAGACTCAGACTAGGTGATGAGTTCTGAGGATGAATCCATGAAAGGAAGAGCCGACATCTCATCATCCCATTTCGATCAAAGAGAAAACATCCCTGAACAAGGAGTGAATGTCGCTAGCCTTTGGAAAGCGGGAATATGGGGTAACAGCAGTGCATCCTCCACAGAAAGATGTGTGCACCCCGACGAAAGCATCGGAATCATTATACTTTTAATACCGATCATGAAATTTGGTTTTGAGAGATGAAGTACATTACGATCATGGAGACAGTAAGTTGTACGCATGCATGAGTAATGTTTCCATTTTTCAATGATAATTATGGAAAAGAGGTAAGTAATATATTATAATTAACTGTGAAAATAAATTCATAAATAACTTTTTATTTATATAAATACATTTATACAAGTCGTTCGAAGTGAGTATCTTAATAGGGGATTAATTGATTACCCTATAATTTTTTTTGTTAAATATTGTTTAATGGGAAACCCATAAAATAATTAAAAATAGACCAAATTATCATAAATAAGTATTATGATATACATATTAAACATTCTAAACATTTCTCTAAATATTGGTTATATCTTTGATGAATAATATACAATATTAATTGATCATTTGAAGTCATTTTAATTGATCAAGATAATTTATGGACACCAATTAAGATAAAATATCAAAGTTTACATATATATATTCCTTATATTTAAAAGAGTTATCATTTTTAAAGTGTAAATTAAATAAAACAAAATTAAAACCCATAGTAGAATGAATGAATACAAGAGTTTCACTCTCAAGTAGAGACATAGTCCTCACCAATTTGGGATCACCCTCCACCAAATAGTTTATACAAAGATAAGCTAGATGATCCACAACATGGATCAAGTTTCAAAATAGATAACACTATTTGGGTCACACATGAACTCTTCCACAGTTATCCATGGAATTAATGATAAATAGTCCACACATGGACCACTACCACTCTTATATGTGGGAAAAAAAATAATATAATTTGAGAATATATCATGTATCTTCTAGTTTATCTCATGAGAATGTGTGTGTGTATTGAAAACAAAGTATGTCACACACTTTTCAAATGTAATAAATAAAAATATAAAAATATCAATATAGGAGTATAGAGTTTAGAGAAGCACGTTCTCTTGAAATGTTTCTTGTGACTCTTGATTTGATTTGTTAATAAATCTTGGTTTAGGTTCTCTTGAAATATTAAGGAAAACATAGTGCCAAAAACGCTTTTTTTATGACTGGAGAAAAATGAAGAATGAGATTATTCATTTTATATTTCACATTTATGGTTCACAGAAGGTGACATCTTCAGGTTTTTAATAGGTTAGGATTGAAATCTTTAGGTATTTTAGGCTTATCTTATACTTCATGCATGTGTTATCTCTTTTTGTATGAGGGAGAGTGGTGTATTTTTATCAGAAATATCACCAAGGAGAATACATGTACTTTCTTCCTCATATTACATGTTCTAACATGCTTCCTGTTAGTAATTTGATTAATAATCATTAAAATAGTAAATATAATTAACTTCAATAAATATATCCGTTAGAATTATATAATTCAAAAAATAAGTAAATTAATAAAAATAGTGATGGTGTCTTAAACTCTGGCATGGTATCATGTTCTGGAGGAATGAAGCAGGTGATATAACATTGATGGTATGTTCCTATGGAGGTTTGTTTTTCTTGAGGTGTCTCAACATATGGTGTATAGTATGACGGTGTCTCATAATTAGGATTTTTTTTTTGTTGGTTGAATGAGTCTAATGGTGTGATATTGATCATACCTCATCTAGTGGTATGAAATCCAAGTGCTATTTATATAAACGTTGTCTCATACATTGTCAATTACTCAATATAGTGGTATCATAGTCTGATAGTGTGATGTCGTGGGGGTATATCAGACATAGAAATTTTTGTACTAGTGGTGTGTCATGAAAAATGGTGTTTGACTCAATGGTGTCTTATACTTAAGAAAATTTACCACCTATTCCCAGAAAATAGAATACTTACTGAGAAACATGAAACGAAATAGTATAATAAAAAATGATTGTGTGATCATTAACACCATGAGGTCAACAATATCAATCCCTTTTGATGATCACATTTCATGGCATAAAAATAATATAATAAATGTAAATACATGTAATTAAGAGAATTTGAATAGGTTAAACATGATAGCCAATATAAATCAAGAATTATCATTAACAGTATTTGGACATGGTATAAAAGATAAAATAATAATATAGAATCAATTCTTATAGAAAGATGTAAAATAGAAATTATAAAAGATAAAGATATGAAAGTATCAATGGTAAACCAAAAATAAATCAAAGATTGCATGTTTAGTGAAAACAAATTACCATAAAATTAAGTATACCATAAAAACGTCTCCCCTTTTTGGGATTATTAAAAAGGTAAATAAAATCAGAATAAACACAAGAAATTTAAGTAGATTAGAAAAATGTGATATTTTGAGTGGAAGATAATAGTAAAACTGAAATAAGAATAGGTAATAAAGACATTTAGAATTATAAAAAAATTATTACAAGCTTAATCCAATCAAATATATAGCATCATAATCTAATAAATGACAACAGTTAAGGATTGGTAGAGGTTTCCATCAGTTCCTTTATTTTAGTTTTGGATTTTTCTTTCTCCTTATCCAAAATAGTTGGAGCAACCTGAGGAAGAGTAGATGGAGCACCAGGAGAGTGATCAAGTGGAGATAGAACATGACGATACTCCAAGATAAAATGTTCGAGTTAGATCAAATCTAGAGAAGTTCCCACAGGAAAGGTTTGGAAATTGGCTGGTAGAGTAACATGGGAATCACCAATAAAACCATGTCTGAAGGAAAACTGTGGAATAATTAGAATGGGAGATTGAGAAACCACTACCTAGACTTGAGCATGAAGAAAAAGCTTCAGAAGGTTAAATTAATTCTATGATGATTTTCCCACCCCATTACATGTAAATATAGAAGTCACCCATCTCTTTCATAAATATTTTTGACATAGAGGCAATCTATTTAAGGTGTATGACTTGATCTTTAAAATCATGACCCACTAGACGCAATCCGAAATTTTTATCCAAGAACATGAAATTGAAATCCCTGGAATGGTTAGTATATATTTTAGAGGGATAGTACTTAATTGATTTAGTAAGTCTGTTTATCATTTTTTATGTCCTTAGTGTATCTGGAGACGAATTTGAGAACATGGTCAAAATTATATCGATATTTGTTTAATTTCACATGGGGTTGATCAATCACACTACCTAAATAACTAGTAGAAGAATCTATATGCTCATCTTGAACAACTATTTTCAACTGATCAATATAAAACACTAGAGGAAGAACAACACCATCAGAAGAATCTAAGGAATTATCCCCAAGAATTGTAATAATACCCTCCAAAGAATCTCTAAACTCATATTTATTTTCCTCAACCAATGATTTGAGAGTTTCTAGTTCAATGAATTTTTTTTTATTTTCAATCTCTAACATATAAACATTATGAATCATTTTAGGTTGGATATTCTAAATAAAACAATCAAATAGATAACGAGAATCCTCTTCACTTAGCTTAGTAAAAAGAGTGTTTTGATTTCTTACACATTTGTGAAAATCATACATCCACATTTCACTAAACACATTCATGTCAGTCGCTCTGAAAATATCCAGTGGAATAGCTAGAGGAGATAGAGAAGGTTCAGGTATATGAGGTTACATAGAACTCAACTTCTCAAGAAGACCTTTAAGATCAACATGGGCTATGAAGAATCCCTTGGGAACTCCTATAACACAAGAGTTAGTTTTATCATTCTTTGGATGGATTCTTAAAACAATAAATAAGTTTTACAAGTCCTCTACTATAGAGTCCACCCAATGGTTTGAAACAATAGTAAAAAAGGTTTAGCATTAGGCGAATATAAAAATACATGATTCCTCTAAACTTATAAACTTTGAGAACCCACCGTTTGTTCAACACTAGTTGTCTTGGCTTCAAAATATGTACTAATAGTTGGTGAATCTTGCTTCTTAATATCTCTTTGAGCATCAACAGTATTGGAATCACTTTACATATTTTCATTATAATGAGACTTGTGAACATTTGAATTATATAACTGATTATTCCCAAATTATTTTTTGATAATATCCTTTTTCTCTTTCACTACAACATGTTGTTCTATAGCATCAATAACACTCACCAGTTCAGCCACAATAGAATTTGAAAATTCTTTACCTGTGGAAATTGAACTGGTCTCAACATCATCAATAGGAGGATCATCATGAAAAATCTCCACTAGTGGAGAATGCTCCCCCTTAAAGATTGAATCATTAAGATCAGGTGGCATTTCCACATGATTTATCTTGATTAAGTAACTATCAGTTTTAGAATCACCTTCATCCTTGCTTCCATCATATGTATCTTCTTTATCATTACCATATTCTTATTCTATTTATAATTCTTCATCACTATCATAATCATTAGCAATAGTTGTCTTGGATATTTTATGTTAATATTATCCAGAGACTTCAGTCTCTTATTCATCACTTTTAATATTTTTATACCTTTTTGGAACTCTTAATTTAAGTAGAAGATTTATCGGTGATGGGAGATGCTTTGAGAGAAAGATAAGGATCTCTACATTCATCTATAGATTATTACTTTTCCTTCCCAAAAAAGCCACTTATTCCTTATCATCTAAGTGTTACACTACCTCATCCAGTTACAAACTTGGATAAACTTCATCCTTATGTTAGATAGTTTGATAAATTTGATTATAGTCCACATATACTTTCTCAAAATATCAAACCCATTATCTCGTCCATGGTTTCCATATTATCATTATTCTTGATCATGTGGCCCTAGTGATACAGAAACCACCACAATTAGTAACAGAATATTTATCATAAAAAACTAGGCCCACGGACTCTAATATTTTAGAAATCATCTTTGAGTAGATTAATGAATTGTATCTAAAGGATGATTTGGTAATTTCTCCCAAATCTACCATTAGATATTTACAAAGATTAATCCTAATAACTTCTAACATCAGGGAAATAAGATACAAATCTTGGTATCTCAATGTAGATAATTCCCATTTCTTGGGAAAAGAATATTCTACAGAATCCTACACTCTCCATAATGTTTAGAGGCAATAGGTCTTCATATTGAACAATCTCCTGTTAACACAACAAGGACTTCCTCACAAATGAAAAATTCATGAGATTTTAGGATTATACCTTCATGGTATTCAAAAAAAACAATCATGTGGTGCATTCAAACACTTATGCTAAATTATTGAAGGAAAACCAAGCACATGAAATGTTACCCAACAACTTAACCAATCTATACCATCTTGATTGAATGCAAACTTCACATGATGATAAAATTCATATAATAGTTTCTTGCTAAAAGATCTATTGTTTAATGAAAACCACTCCAACCACCATTGTTTTTTTAGAAAAATTAGTACCAGATAAGTAATTAAAAATAACCACTTAAAATATACATCATTTTCTGGCATGACAACTCTGCTAGAAATCTCTGGATTAATTAAAGAAACTAGATCATGTTCTTCCATCTCTTTATTTTTATTCTTATACTGTCTCAACTTAGAAAGGGAAACTATAAATAGATTCTTATTTATTTGAATCCAGGTCTGCTCGGCATGTTGGTTGAAGGTAAGAAGAGAGTTTGAAATAAATGAAGAAAAATGTTTCACTCAACTCGGGAGAGATACTTGAAATATTACGCAAGGCTATAGATAAGTTGGGAATTGACGTGTTAAATTTTTTTTCCTTTTGGGATTCTATCTATTAAAAACATTACATGAAATTGGAATAAAATATGTGTAAAAACAATTCATCAGAGTTCATTAAATAAACTAAACTAGGAAATAATCTAAAAGTTCACATAATCGAAAAAACAATTTTTTTACAAAGGCATAGAATCAATGACAAGACAACTCAACCATTTATCAAACCAACAGTATGACAATACAAATGTATAACAACCAACGGTATGGAAAACTAATGGTATGAAAAATATAATTAAACTTAATCTATGTTTATCATTCATAATTCATTTTTTATAAAATTCAATCTATCATAATTCAAAGGATTGTTGAATATATCATCAAAATGATGTTCTTTTCCAATAAACTCAAGAATGTTATCCCCATTTTGAAAATGATCTCTCAAAAAGTGATGTTTTATATCAATATGATTTGTTCTAGAAGGAGAAACATGATTATTAAATATATTTATTACATATATATTATAACTATATATGGAGAAATGTCAAAATTGATATCCGTAGTCTAGTAGAGTCTGCCTTATCTAAAACATTTTTGCACAGAAATTTCTAACAACTACATATTTAACATTAGTAATAGACAATGAATTTTTTTTACTACACCATGAAACTAGAGGATTTTATAATAAATGACATGTTTAAGGGGTTCTTTTTCTATCTTACTTTCATCAACCAAAAGCAGCATCAAAATAACTAACCAAATCAAATGATTTCCATAATGGGTAAAACAATCCTAAATTAGTTTTATATTTTAGGTATTTGAAAATTATTTTAGCCGAATGTAATTGTGAATCCTTGTGGTTTTCATTAAAATGATCACAGATACAAACACTAAACATAATATCTGGTCAACTAGAAGTCAAGTTTAGAATAATTCCAATCAAACCAATATATATGGTTTGATCAACTAGTTTCCCAGTTTCATTAGGATCAAATATATAGGTGGTATTCATAGGATTATCAATATTTTTAAATCTATTCATATTAAAACATTTCAAAAGATGTTTTTTTATATTTAATTTTGTTCAAAATAAGTTATTATTTATTTTGAGAAATATGACATCCAAGAAATAATTTGTGTTCACCCATTAAACTCAATTCAAATAAAATGTTCATCAATATAGAGAAATCAGTGCAAAGATTATTTTTTGAAGATCATATAATAATATCATCAAAATAGATTTTTATAACTAATAAATATTTAGAAATTCATTTTCGTAAAATGGTTAGATAGTCTATTACTTTTCAAAGTACTTATGAAATCATTAAATTTTTGAGTCTATCATACCAAGATCTAGGATATTGTTTCAAACTATATAAAGATTTATTTTATTTATAAAACATGATTTGTAAGATGAAAATTTTGAAAACCAAGGGGTTGTTCTACAAAACATCCTCAACTATAAAACCATTTAAATATGCACTCTTTAAATCCATTTGATAATTCATGAAATCTTGATGAGCTATATATGCAAGAAAGATTCTTATGGACTCAAGTTTGGCTAAAGGTGCAATGGTTTCCTCCTTGTAAATTCCTTTTTCCATACATTAACCATGTGCAACATGTCTAGGATTGTTTCTAACTATATTCCCTAATAATAAACTTTATTCCCGTACAACCATTTAGTTCTAATAGTCGTGGTTTCCTTGGGTCTACCTATAGGTTCCCATTCATGGCTTCCTTTAAATAGATTTAACTCTTCTTGCATTGTTATTACCCATAACTCATCATTAATTAATGAATTGATATTATTAGGTTCTAGTTGAGAGAAGAAATATTTATGTTCTAACTAGTTTTTAACAGATTCTCTATTTTGGGTTCCCATATATAGATCTCCTAAAAAACATATAAATTATGGTTCTTGATTGTTTTAATACTTCTAGAGAAGGTAGGACTAGTCACTTCTAGATTTTTTGGTGGAAATTATGGAAATTATTCATAACTGGATAATTCTTCCTCTTAGTTTCTAACAGAATCTAAAGGTTTGTAATTTATGTTCAGATAAGATTAATCATCTACAAGTTTCTTAAAGAGGTGTTTTCCTTATATGGATCAGTTTCATCAAATTTTATGTGCACTGATTTTTCTATATTTTTGTTCTTTTTATTAAATTCTCTATAGTATTTAGTAAAAACTGAGCAACCAAGGAAGATTCCTTCATCACTTTTGGTGGGAATTGATTCAGGATTATCCTCAGTGTTAATATAAAATACTTTACAACTAAAAACACTAAAGTAATTAAACATAGGTTTCCTATTATTCCACAACTCATAAGGGGTCGTATTAAGGATAGGTCTAATCAAGACTCTATTTGTAATATAATATAATGTACTGAAAACTTATTCCAAAAAATAGATAGGTAGTTAATAATAATTTAACATTGTTCAGTTTATCCCTTCTCAGGTTCTATTTCTTATTTCAATGACTCTTTTCTCGATGAGGGGTCCTAAGGGAAGATTTTTTATGAGTGTAGCCATTTTCTGAGAAATATGTTTCAAAAAAATTATTTTCATACTCGCAACCATCTTCACTTCTTAAATTTTTAATCCTAAGTCCATAAAGATTTTCTATAGAAGTGGCATACATGGTAAAGTAAGACTAGGCTTCACTTTTGTGAGCTAGAAAATATACCCATGTATACATAGTTTAGTAATAAAAAACCAATATTGAGTTCTTCCCACTAAGACTAGAAACTCTAGAAGGTCCAAAAAAAATACATGTGAACCAACTTGAGAGGTTTATAAGTTGACACTTATTTCATTAGTTTAAAAATAAATATATGGTGTTTCACTTTTTGATAGGGGTTACATAATTTATCTATTAGGAACTCATGTTTAGGTAAATCCAAAACTAACCATTTCCCAGTTAGTTTTCTAAGAGAGTGAATGTTTCAATGTCCTCGTATCCTATGAAAATCCATAATTCCTTATGAAATTCATTCAATCATGAAACCTTATTTGAAACTAAAGAATGCAAATCAATATCATATAAATTATCATTTCATAGAGAAGTAAAAACTAAGACATTTTTTAAATAAAATACATAAGAAGAATCATCCATAAACAAAAAATAAAAACAATCAACACAGAAATGAGATATGATAAGAATATTATATTTTAAACCATCAACATATAAAACTTTTGAAATCAAAACTGAATTTGTATTACCAATCTGGCCCAGGTTGATGAGTTTTCCATTTGTATTGTTAGAAAAGGTGACATAGACACCATCAACCTTGATAAGACTCTTGATGAAAGAATATTCTCCAATAATATCTCCTGAACATCCATTGTCCAAGAAGCTTAGAATTCTGTTGTAGGTCTTCAATCATTTTTTCTATAGAACAAGTTTTTAACAATTAATGATTATGGTAACCAAATATATTTGGGTCCAAAAATAATAATAATAAATGATTTGGGAAGGCATATTTGCCTCATGGGTTTCTTATAGATATATTTCATACTCTTATAATCAAAAACATTGTTTGTTCCCTTTGATAATTGTTTAGTAGAAGAGTTTTTAGGTCTATATTTATAAAAAAAAGTGATTTTAGATATTCTTATTTATCTAGGCTCATATCCAATTCATGTAACATATTGTGCAGAAACATTACTTCCCAAGATTTTTGTTAATGTATCTCTACTATTTTTAAAATTTTCACGATCCTTCTTCAATTGATCATTTGAAATTTGAAATTAATTATTTTTTTTTTGATAAATTGGAGATTTTTCTCCTTTTCTATAGATAGATCATATATACAGTTTGCAGTTAGTGTATGTTGTCTTTTAAAAACATTGTATTTATCTTTTAACCCATTAATGGTGTCTACTAAATTACTTTAGAAGTTAAATAATTCTTTATTTGAAATCTTTTCATAGACATGGTTTTCATTGTTAGACATATCAGATTCATCAGACTCATGTATATAAAGAATCTGAGAAAAAGTAGGTAAAGTTGATACCTCACTGACTTTGGTCATAAAGTAAATATTTTCACTGTCATGATTTTCTTCAGGTGAATAATATGAATCACTGAAGTTTTCCTTAGATGCACTCCAGATGGATTTCATTGACTTCAAGTATCTTTTTTCCTTATCTTTACATTTCATTTTTTTATTCTGATTTTGGACAGTCTGATTTTGTGTGACCTTTTCTTTTTCATTCATATCAGACATCTTCTTTTGTATCATCATCATTTTTCTTCCAATTCCCTCTCTTTTCATATGTTCCTTTGTAGTTTGTATTTCTTAAAAATAATATCCTTGTATAAATTCTTAACACTACTGGAAACTAAGTCATTACCAACGGTTTCAAACCATTGGTAAAGGATACCAAACTGTTTGTATACTATATACCAACAGTTTGGAAAACTGTTGGTAAGTAAGGCATTGGGATAGACTATTACCAATGGTATTAGAGACGGTGTCAATTCCATCATCACCATCATCAAAAATATGTCTCAGAATTACTTCAAGTATGACACAAAATTTAGGACGAAGTTGGTCATTGACATAAAAAACTTTTTTAGCCATTGATGATAATACATATGGTTCTTTTGTAGAAAGAGTGTGAGTCATATTAATTACTCAAAATACACAATCATCAAAAAATTTGCCATGTCTCGTCATCGAATCAAACTAATATTATTTCCTCATCGTGACTCGTCCATGAGAGTAATAATCCAACATTATTATTTTTTCAATGACTCCATAATAACCCACATTTTCAAATTGCAGTATACTATCTAATGCACTGGCATAACAATCTGTTGTAGCAGTAACTATAACATCATCATGTTGTGTTCCAATGTTCTTTTCTCATTCATTGATAATATAATTGTACCGATTAATAATAATTGATTTATAGTCACGAACCATGGTATTAGGACCAAAAGCCAAAGCTCTTATTTCCTCAGAGGAAGAATTAGCAGGAAAACTCAATACCTGCAATATAAATGAATATTAAACTTAATTAAATATTGAATGAATTATTTTAAACAATAATATTTTTACCTTCAATTTTAACCAAGCAGAAAACTCTTTGCTATGCAAAGTCTCCCTCCTTCTCAAAGATAAATAATTATGCTTTCTATTTATCATTATTTTATGTTCCATGTAGATAAAAAAATATTAATAGTTTAGAAGATATATATGTAAGATATAAATATTCAATTTAGTTACATGATGTAGTAATCGAAAAAATCACAGTTGAACAAAAATGTGTGATGTGCCATCTCTCGCTCTTCAAGGCTTAATGTCTTCAATGTATATGATCCAGGAATTCCTTTTATTTGAGGAAGTGATGGAAAACTGGGTTCAATTTTCTCAAACTATTATTCTTCATTTCTCAATGGCCTATTCATTCTTGTAGTAAGATTAGACAAATACATTGATCAGAAATCCATACATTCTTGAGCCAAGTAACCGTTCACGATAGAAATTTCGGGATGATCCCTGTTTCAGACATAAGACATTAATGTGTACATATTTCGTTCATTTGGATACATCCAACGAAAATAAATAGGTCCTCTGATAATTATTTCAGTGGGAATATGGATCGTCAGATGCAGCATGCATGTGAAAAATGATGGAGGAAATATTTTCTCTAACTCACATGAAATTAATGGCGAATATGTCAAAAAATTTATGCAATAACAACTTGGTAAACTTATTAGCACAAAGATCTCTAAATAAATGGCACAACCAAATAAAAGTCACCCTTACATTATTATACGAAAGATGACGGATTTATATTAGAATCAACTCATGCAAAAGAATGTGATAATCATGAGTCTTCAAAGATTTTAGCTTCAACTCTCTTCTGTTGACCCATTTGGATATGTTTCTTGAATAGACATTAAGAACTCTAATAGTCTCTAATACTTCTATAAATTTGTTTTCATATGTTTCATCACATAAGAAGCACATGGATCTTGACATTTATTTTCACTAATACACACAGGATACAATTTTGGTCTGATGCCCCAATCCACCAAGTCACGCCGTGATTGTAAATCATCTTCTATATTTCCCATACATTTAGAAGTATCGAAAGCAAAATTTAACATATATTCTTTTCAATGTGCATTACGTCTAAGAAATGTAATAAAAAATTGGTTGACCAATAAGGAAAATCAAAAAAGATACTCCTCTTCCTCCAATTGTGATAGATTTCATTGGAAACATTTTTTCTCTTTCCAGATTTCATTTCACTTTTCCCGAATAAAAAACCGAAATATTTCAATTCACTAAGCACATTAGTTCCATATATATGCTGAAGTGTATCATCAGTATCTGTAGTATTATCAAATCTTCAATGATTATTTCTATATGGATGGTCCATTGGCAAGAATCGTCGATGTCCAATAAAACTGGAACTACAACAATGTTTCAGTCTTCTGGATCGTGTATTCTTCATGAAAATAGGACATGATATTTTTCCCTTTGTGCTCCATCCATACATCATTGCATAAAACAGAAAATCATTGATCGTCCACATAAGAACAACACACATCTGAAATATGTCTTTTGAACATGCATCGTATGTGTGCACACCCACATGCCAAAGATGTTTCAACTCTTTTATTAAAGGTTGCATGTATACGTCAATATCAATTTCGGGATCAGAAATGCCAGATATGAGTTTACTCATGGAAGTGGAAGGATTTTTTATACACAACCACAGGGGGAATATTATAAATGTGTATAAAAACATGCCACGTGTTGTGTGAAGTAAGCATCTGCGCAAACGGATTAAAACCATCATATGAAAGACCCAACCTCACATTACACACGTCAGCTAAAAAATCAGGATATCGAGCATCAAATCTTTGGAATTAAAATCCATCTGTAGGGTGAACTAACTCATCATTAGTCTTCTTTTTCTCAGTATCATGCCATCGAATTTTTATTGATATTTCATCAGACATAAAATGATTATGGAGTCTGGGGATCAATGGAAAGTTCCAAATTACTTTCTGTGGCATGAGGGATGGTGGCCCATCAGATTTTGACCTCCAGCAAGATGTGCCACATTTTATACAATCATTTAATTTAGCGGTTTCCTCCCAGAATAAACTTCAATATTTCTAGAAAACATGAATTTTGTTTCTTGAAAATCCAAATTCCTCAACTAACTTCCATGCCATATAGTCGTTTGAGGGAATATCTACATCATCTGGATGAAAATCCTTCAAGAATGTATGAATTTATCCATTGTGGTATTAGAAATCTCATTCATAGTTTTCCCATGAAACAATCAGATTAAAAATTCCACCTTTTTCATTTTATCACAATATCGATATACTGGAGTTATGGCAGCATCATTCAATTTTTCACCCTTAAAACACCATCATTCTCATTAGACGCATCATGTGTGCTCATATTGAAGACTTCTTGGGTCATAATCATTTATTTTTCATGATGATGAATAAACAGAAACCGGACATCTTTAAAATTCTCCATTCCAGTCCTTTCATTTCAATCATGAGCAATTTGATATTTTATTTTCTCCCCATTGTGATACCATAAAAATTAGTTTGCTTGAGAACTATATTTGGTTATGTGGTAGATGACTTCTTCATGGCTCAAACAAGGTCTACCAATACAATTGTTACATGGGCATTGTATGCGACCACTATCTGAAGAATTGTAAAATGAAAAATCTAAAAAGATCTCCAAATTGTTTTGAAAATCGCTTGAGATCCAATCAGTTTCATACATCAAACTTCTATCCATTCTGTACAAAGAATTTTTATAAATCATTTCGTCATAACCAATTCAATAAGATTGAAGTTTAATAGAAAATATAATTATGTAAATGATAAAGGAAGGAGTTTCTAGTTGATGTATTGAACTATTAAAAACATTTAAAGATATACTAATTGATTTACTTTAGATGAATTAATAGGGTGGAAGGAGTTTCCACCCTATGTAAAGAGAGAGGCCTATAGTTTAGAATCCAAGGGGAACTTCTACAAGACTTCCTAAATCATAATCACTATTAATCCAAGGTTGATTTCATCAAGTTATTATAAACCAAATCATCATGAATCCAAGGGGATTTCCAAATGTAATTAAAAGCCATATTTTTAACATGAATCCTTGGTTGGTTTCTTCAAGGAATTCCAAATCATTTATCAAAGAACAAGTACTCAAAAATTAAATTAAAATTTATTTCTATTCATTTTCATTAGGTCTCATATAAAAAGCACATGACCCAGGTCCCATTATGTGTTACAGGAATCCCAAATCATTCACTCATGTTCAATAACTCATTCTTGACACCTCTAATGACATACCTTTTATTACCCAATTAGTTCCCCAAGTCAAGAACACCCCATGGGTGGATAAAGATGAGGCTTCTACACTAATAGGTTGTTCATGGCTTGTAAAAAGGTTTAATTTCATAATGTATAGATAAAAACATTTATTTTTAAATTTGAGATTACTAATAAAGTATGTCAAGGATAAAAATATTACTTAATTAAACTTGTGACTTATGTAAAATTTTTATGGATGTCTACACATGCCAGCATGTCTAGTGAAAAGCACCCCTGCCATCATAAAAGTGAGTATTGGCCAAGAAACAGACATAATATAAAATGTACAGTGAGAACCATATTTAATTGACCCTAACGTTATATTAGTACAGTCATCTTAGGAAGCCAATTATCACTCATGACTAACCATGCCACTATAATCAAACTGAAGTGTATGAGTTTCCTATCTGATCTCAAAAACATAATCACACATTCTTACCATGATGTGAATCATGTGGTATATGGATGATATTAAAACAAAATCCCCAGCAATACCAATCCTTCTACGAACTGAAAATTTACAGGTGGTATTAACACATAATTAATTTTGAATCAATTTTGATTCACTTTACTACTTATCCCTATAGACCAAACCCATAATATAATCACTATATGTGTACCACTATCAAATCCCAACAAACACACCCAAATCAACCAGAAAAGAAAATTCATACACACCCAAATCAAAACAGAAAACCAAAATAGTATATGAAGAACATTAAAATGAATGTATTATATACAGATTAAAAGTGTAGAACTTACATATTAGAAGTCTAGAATGAAGGAATTCACCAAATTTTAAAAAGAAAACATTTTCATTTAAAGCCCATTGTTTCAATCCAAACCCATTTGAATGAAATCATTTTCCCTTACAAAATATTTTTCACCTTTAATGTTCACTCATAAAAAATGATACCGAAACAAGACACAAATCCTAGAAATTTACCAAAGTGATGAACTAATAGTCATGACTTACCTAGTGACATGGTAGTGAGTCATAACCCAAATAAGAAAAACCAAGCATGGTGGATATTGAACTGTGTACTTAGACTCTACAAATTTCAATAATCCATTCGAGATCAAGGCATAACAATTTCTCAACTCCATTTTTCCTTCACCCAAACCATACTAAAACAAAAACAAAGACACAAAACCCGGACTACCCAATTAAAATCCAGTATCAGACTGAGAAATATTTCATGTTGCTATTACCGTGACTAAATATAGGGTTTCAATAGTCCAAATCTCCAAATACCTGATAGTCCATATAAAAAAGGCCAGCTTCTATACAAAATTTTCACAAACAATATGGAATTCCATCGAACCAAACAATTGCCCAGTCAAGGATTTCTTCTTTTCCACTTCACCGAAATGAAAACATAAAACCAAAATAGTATATGAAGAATAACAAAATGATGGTATACTTACATATTAAAAGTGATTAACTGATAACTTTTGAAAATTGAAGAATTTCGGCAGTAGTGTAAACAACTCCATGCTTCTATTTCATGTTGCAGTTGCATGGAATGGGGGAGCCCGAGTTTCTGGAAATTTAGGGCCAACCATTCCTAAAAGTTTTTAAAAACCTATTGTAAAACAAATCCTTTACCAATTTTTTTTAAACCATTTGTGTATTATCATTAAAAACAACTCTATACCAACTGTTTTATTGAACCGTTGGTATAGATTAGATTTTACAGAACTTTCCCAATGGTTTACTCAAATTGTTTGTAAAAGTAATGTATAAAAACAGTTTAAGAAAATTGTTGGTACATAGGTGTTGGGAAAACCTACATTTCCAGTAGTTTAATCCTTATAACGAGGTGAGAAATTTACTCATCACTATCTGAATCAGATTCACTACCACTCGAATCTATAGCTTGTACCATTTCATTTTCTTTTTTTCATAGGTTGTCTAGGGATAGTAGTCTTGAAAGTTATTGAATTTCACTTAGTATTCTCATATACATTAGATTTTAACTTTAACTATTCTTCAAAAATCATTAGTTGACCTTTCAACTACATGAATGTTAATTTACCGATTTCACAAGATTATCCAATTGACACTGAAGTTCCTCTCTATCTTTCAGGTATACTTCTCAGAAATATTACTATATAGTACATGTATATTACATGTATAACGACCCATAATTTACATACATTGTAATTACTTAATAATTGAAGCACACTTGTTACAACATATAACAAAACCAGGAAAGGACCGTATAGGTATAGTGTCTTTGGAAACTGGTAAACATAAACAACTGGTTCATAAATCATCTACATTGTCTCCCATTTATTTCATCATATCTAGAGTACCTTATGGAATATCCTTCTTAATAACCTTCTTCCTGACCTGGGGAAAGAAAACATACAAAAGTTTGAGCTCAAATGCTCAGTAAGGGTAAACAAAAGAAATATCAATCACATCCTATTCATAAGAACATAACGTTTTGGAAATCATAACCAGCAAAAGAGATCATAATTTCATAACATGGGATAAATCATAGTAGTGAAATGTAATCCCCATAATCATAACTTAAAACATGAAACTTTGTGGCATACACACATAATCATAGAGAATAATTTCTTAGTAGTCCAGACACCTTTCCAATATAATCTTAACAGACAAAGTCCATTTCTAAACCGAGTTCACTCTTGGTTTCAGACCTGTTTCACTGAACCGGTTTAACCTTCCATTCCAGCCATGTCTATCTCATGAGATATAAATCTTTACCCAATGCATTGGAGGGATATATAGGTCCCACCCATCTCATAATTAAACCATTCTTATGTGTGCCACAAAATCATAAATCATACATCATAGCATAACCCATGTAATAAAAATGGGATTCTTAAACATCATGACATCATAAAACAATTCATATAAGATAAAGGAATTCATAAAAATAATTCCATCACAAAATAATCAAATCAATTTAATAATAGGGATAGAAACAAAACCCTATATTATCATAGATGGAAAATAATTTTGATAAAACACTTGAACTCCATTCTTGAAGAAAATATCCTTTCTAATTCAAAAACATATTACTTTCTTAACATGTCATACAATTTTAAACTAAAAGAAGTTGATTAAATATAAACTTGAAAACTTGTAAAGGAAGATTCTTGGAAATAATGTTTTAAAAATCCATTCATGCCGTATAAGTTAAAAAACATTCTTGTCGTACTTTTGTTGGAAAAGACAAAAAGTACCTCGTACAAAAAACGACAAAAGATTCCTTTCATATCTTTTACTAAAAATTCACTGAAGGGTGAAATTGGATTTAAAAAATTGTAGGTGGATGTAAATAATATTACATATTGAGGAAACATGGATGTGGACGATAAAATACACCACAGTAAATACAAAAGTATAAGCAATCTCGGATAAAAATGAGATTGTGATATTTTCCCTTACCTTAGGTCTGATTTGCTTTGTAAGTGTCCAAAACTCCTGTATAATGATTTATATAATGTCATTGACTTATTCCAGAATCATACTCATTGTTATGATATCATATATGGCCATATTCTTAGCTTCTTATTAGTAATATTTCATTGCTACTTGTTATTCGGGTGTTTATTACTTTTTGTTCTTATGCGTGTTTTGTCGAATAAATTCTTATTCTTATCTTTAGGTTATATATACCACATTTCCATAATGGTATTAGTTTAACATATATCATATTAATTCAATCAAATCATTTATATAATCATTATGCAATAAAGTTCATGTAGAACGAGTCACATCACATCGTGGAGACGTTATTCCGTACGTACGCACGAGCGATGATATCATTCCCATGATCATGGAATTGTATTGGAGTGTATGTATACTATTTCAGAATCAATATAACTTTACAATAATAATATATAGTTATTATTTACACCATTATACCCATCCAAGAAAGGTGGTGGTGGAAAATATATTATACCACGGCGTGGAGACGGTATTCTGTACGTACGCACGCGCGGTGATTTCGTTTTCCGTAGGATGGATAGATGGTGAAATAGGGTTGTTTCATACTTATAATAACATACTAGTTTATTAGTGATACTGATGTTATTACTTCATAATGAAACAACAAAAGAAGAAGAAGTGGAAGAAGAAATAAAGTTGAAATAATCGGTAACCGACATTACCTCTTCTTTGAAGCGCCTCTTTGAGTCATCCTCTTAGGGAACTAAAATTGGTCTTTAAAGAAGAACAAGAACTCTAGGATGTTTCTAGGTAAGTGTAGAATGGAATTTGGCAGGGGTTGGCCGATCGTGAATGCTCAAAGTGGTGTGAGGAAGAGAGGGAGGAGGTTCCCTTTTATAAGAGAGGAGAGGGGAAGCTTAAGAAAAAACTAAAAATATTATTTTATTATAAAGTTATTCGGTTTTTAATAGCTCCTAATTGATTATATTCGAAGCTCTTGTGGGGATGGGTCTAAATCTTCTCATCCAATATAATTTAGATAATTTTAGGTATCTATTTTAACCTTATCATTTAGGTTCAACTTTAAGTTAGATAATTTAACTTTTACCGTGTCTTCTTGTTTTCTTACACTATAAGGTTAATAAACTTACTATAACAAGACAAAAAAACCCCAAGTTGTTTATTATTAATATATATAACCTTATCTAAGTCATTTTTCTGAACCTTATATTTTCAAGAATAAATTAACAACAAATAAAATAATATTTTTCTTAAAAACTATTTTATGTCAATTTTGACACTATTTGGTAATTCATTTTTGTAAAAATTATAACAGCATGATTAGTTCGAAAAAAGTTATTTAAATCAATACTAACATGTCATAGTAACCCATAAAATTTTTCTATTTCATAAAACGTCTCAAATTACATTTATTTGGGTATTTATAACATCAATTATGTCAATATTTCATTAATAAGATAATTAATGGATCATCATTGTGTCATAAATAAATTAAATTATTTAATGTCTAAAATTTATAAATAAAATACCATTATATAGGAAATAGTTTTATATTTCTAAATAATATTTATAGTCGAATTTATCTTATGTATAACCCTATATTAAAAATGTTTTAGTTATAAAACATTGTTTTTAACTATATTAACTATTCTTTAAATAGAATAATAGTAAATGTCCTAATCTAATCCAAGTGGACCTAAACGGTCATATTTTATTATAAGGTTGTTTTTGGTCGAATTACACTTATACAATAGAATTAGGACATGTGTTAGGGTAATAATAATATCATTTTTACCCTTAATTACCCTATTTACTTTTAACCGTGGTTAAAAAAGTAAAAAGTTACTATTCCCCAAAAATTATTTTCATCTCATTGAACCACATTTTATTACTTGATATTAACTGTGTCTCTTGGATGTTCAAAATTCCACTCACAGAAGAGGTATAAATAAGTTCTATGTAAATTTGCAAATTCTCTTAGGAGGTGGGTAAAAGACGGTGAAAAGTTCAATAAAATTTTTATATATCTAAAATTATTATAAAATGACTCCAATGAATTGAATTGAACTTATATAGCTATTATGAGTCAATTTTGACCTAAAATAAATTTAAATAAAATAAATAATTATTTAAATAAAAAGTCGGTTTTTAAATAGTATCCCAGTGTTTTCACTATTCATCAAAAATTGAAAGTTTTCAGAAAAATACCAAAATTTCACCCTAGGCTAATTTCGATATTCTGAATCCAAAAATTAAGTGAATTTTGAAAAATAAATTTTCCAAAATTTCAAAAAGTGGGTATTATTATTCATAACGGCTAGTTTAGTAATATTTTAATATCATATCATTGTTTAGTGAAACTCAGTATTGCGTAGGACGCAAGCTATCGAGGAAGGTCACGATTTCGTGTAAAGAAAGTCAAGATAGTGATGTGTGTAGTGAAAGATTCCTTTGATGATTTATATAACATAAAAACAAAATATTTCTCATAAAAGTCTTGGGTGTTACATTCTACCCCCCTTAAAAAGAATTTTGCCCTCGAAATTCTTCACTTTGTAACAAATAGATGAGGATACCTCTCCCTCATCATATCCTCAAGCTCCCATGTAGATTCTTCTAATTGGTGGTTCCTCCATAAAACATTCACCAAGCGAGTGGTCTTGTTCCGTAGAACTTTTTCGCTACGATCCAGAATCTTTATCGGTTGTTCTTCATAAGAATGATCTTGCTCCAATGGTACAACTTCTGAGCTGAGTACATGTGAAGGATCCGGTATGTACTTTCTCAGGAGAGATACATGGAACACGTCGAGAACCTGGGATAGATTCAGTGGAAGCACCAATTAGTAAGCTACCTTCCCAACACGATCCAATATTTCGATAGGACTGATATACCTAGGGCTCAACTTTCCCTTCTTTCCAAATCTCATTACTCTCTTCCAAAAAGATATCCATAAGAACACTTTATCACCCACTTCAAACTCTAGGTCTTTTGTTCGGTTATCAGCATAACTTTTTTGTTGACTCTGAGCCGCTCTAATGCGTTGTTGAATAAATCTGACCTTTTTTGTCATCTCATCAACAAGATCAAGTCCTAATAGCATTCTTTCCCAAACTTCATGACAACAAGTTAGAGTCCTACATTTCATTCCATAGAGATCTTCATAAAGAGCCATCTAAATACTAGAGTGAAAGATATTATTATATGAAAAATCCACCAAAAGGTATGTGTTGATCCCCACAACTTTGAAATCCATAGAGAAAGCTCTCAACATATCTTCTAGAGTTTGAATTTTTCTCTCAGACTAACCGTCTGTCTGAGGATGATAAGTAGTGATGAAACTCTACTATGTATCTAGAGTATGCTGAAGACTTCGCTAGAACATTAAGGTAAATCTCGGATCCCGATCAGATATAATAGAAAGTGGTACTCCATGTAATCTTACCACTTCCTTCACATATATCCTGTCAAGCTAATCCAGAGAGAAATCCTCTCTAATAGCAATGAAGTGTGCTAACCTTGTAAGATGATCAACTATGACCCAGATAGAATTATTTCCTTTTCATGTTTTAGGAAGTCTGGTGACAATGTTTATAGTGATGTTTTCCCACTTCCATTCAGGTATGGGTAATGGTTGTAACATCCCCTTAGACTTCTGTCTCTCAGCTTTAACTTGCTGACAAACCAAGCATCGAGAGACATATTCAGCAACATCTATTTTCATGCCATCTCATAAGAAGTACTCTTTCAGGTCCCTATACATCTTCGTGCTTCTAGGATGAATAGAGAATGAAGAACTATGAGCCTCATCCAGTAGCTCCTTCTTTAATTCTGGGATGGGAGGAACACAAACCCGATTCCTGAATTTTATTATCCCATCACAATCACGGTTGAATTCAGGATCATTTCTCACCGTCTTTTGTAACTATACATCTTCTTTCTATGCCTCTTTAATCTTCACATGTATAGATGATTGAACATTCATTTGAGAAATATATGATTTTCCCCCTTCCATTATAATTCCAAGATCTATCCTTTGTAAATCCATAAATATTGGATCTTTTTTGATACTCATTATGGATAATCTAGCATGGTCTTGTCAACTTAATGCATCCGCCACCTTGTTTGCTTTTCCAGGGTGGTAATGAATTGAGCATTTGTAATCCTTAATCAGCTCCAACTATCTTCTTGGGTGCATCTTCAGCTCCTTTTGTGTGAAAATATACTTTAAACTTTTATGATCAATATAAATATCACATCTTTCTCCATAAAGATAATACCGCCAAATCTTTAATGCAATGATTACCATAGCTAACTCCAAATCATGAGTTGGCTAATTTTTCTCATGTATTTTCAACTATCGTGAGGCATAAGCTATCACTATATCATTTTTCATAACAACACACCCTATCCCCTTCTTGGATTCATCACTATAGATCACAAACCTTTCTCCACTACAAGGAAGTGTTAGTACAGGTGCACTGGATAACCTTCTTTTCAACTCCTTGAAATTCTCTTCACATTCCTCCGTCCACACGAACTTAACTCCTTTTCAAGTCAACTTGGTGAGTGGATTGGATAATCGTGAAAAATCAATTACAAAACGTTGATAATATACTGCCAAACCAAGAAAACATCGGAACTCGGTTACTGTTATTGGTCTCGACCATCTTTCGATAACCTCTGTTTTTGCTGGATCCACAGATATCTCCTCTTTGGATATTATTTGACCCAAAAATGAAACTTTTTGAAGCCTAAATTCACACTTGGTAAATTTTTCATAAAGCTTCTCCTTTATCAGGGTATTCAATATAATTCTCAAGTGATCTTCGTGTTCATCCTTGCTCTTTGAATAGACAAGAATATCGTCTATAAAGACTACCAAAAACTGATCATGATAGTCTCTAAAGACTCTATTCATCAGATCCATGAAGATAGCAGGGGCATTAGTAAGACCAAATGGGATCACTATAAATTCATAGTGTCCATACCTTGTATGGAAAGCTGTCTTTGGTATGTCCTCCCTTTTGACCCTTAATTGATGATACCCTGAATGAAGATCAATCTTGGAAAAGTATTGAGCTATGTGTAGTTTTTCAAATAGGACATCAATGCGTGGGAGATGATATTTGTTCTTATTAGTGATCTTGTTATGTTCTCAATAATCAATGCAGAGTCTCATTGATCCATCTTTCTTCTTAACAAACAGAACAAGTTCTCCCCAAGGTGATGCACTAGGGAATATGAATCCTTTATCAATATTCTCTTGGAGTTGCTTCTTCAATTCCGGAAACTCAATTGGGGGAATTCTATTAGGTGTCTTTGAAATAGGCAAAGCACCCGGTATGAGTTCTATTGAAAACTCAACTTCACGATTTGGTGGAAGACCCGGAAATTCTTCTGGAAAGACAACGTCAAACTCCCGTACAATGGGAATATTATTAATCATGAGTTTCTCACCAACCATTTGAGATAAATAACCTTCATTTAGTGGAATCAAAACCCATAAGATGGATGAAATTTCCACTCGAAGGTTATGTTCATCCTTGCATTGATAGATGATCATAGATTGATTTGGAATATGAAATGTGAATTCCCTTCTTTGGCAATTGATATGAGCTCCATATAAAGAAAGCCAATCCATGACAAGAATAACATCAAATTCCAAAATAGGAAGGATCACAAGATTTGTAGGAAGCACTTTCCCACAAACTTCAATCGGAGAATAATTATAAACTTTTGATGCGACTTTTGTGCCATTAGGGGTTGTCACAGATAACTCAATATCTAATTGTTGAGGTAATACGGTGATACCCTTAGAAAATTCTTTAAAAATAAAAGAGTTGTTGGATCCAGAATCAAATAAAACATTTTCTACTTTAGAGTGGATGGTAAGTGTACCTTTCACCACATCGTTATCATACTCCACATCCCTGATAGAAATTGCATGTGACATTCCTTTGTCTTTGTCCTTAAGAGTTTGTTGACGTCGATCATCATCATCAACGCTTGGATTTGGGCATTGACTGGCATAATGCCCAATCTCCTTTCACTTGAAACATTGAAGGGTAGTAGGTTCATTCTGTGTATCCCTTCCTTTGTTTGCATCATTAGACATATTCTTCCCATTATTTTGACATTAAATTGCCTGATGACCTTCTTTTCCACATTTATAACATTTTCTTGTCCCCTTAAGACAATTTCCTCCATGTTTCTTTCCACACATTGAGCATAAGGGAAAACTCATCTTCTTTTCAGTGTTCTCTTTAGATTTTCCTTCTAATTCCATTTTCATCTTCTTATCAAACCCATATGGCTGATGTGTTACTCCAATCTCCATCTAAACCTTGAGAGCACATCGAACAATTTCCTCATAGATATTGAAATCCCTTATGGGTAACACCCTTTGAATACATGGTTTTAAGACATTAAAGAATCGATCGATCTTACTCTCAGGTTGGATAATAATACCAGAAGCGTACCTTGCAAGTCTTGTAAAATTTTCTTCATAGGTACCAACAGATTCATCATCCTTTTTCTTTAGTTCAAGAAATTATTTCTCCATCTTTGTTCGGAGTATACGAGGGATTTACTTATTGAAAAATAAATTATTTAACTCGTCCCATTCCATGGACTCAATTTCATCCCTTTTCCTCATATTCTTAATAAGATTCCACCATTGATTAGCATATCCTTCCAAACGATACACTGCTAAGGTGACTTTATCATGTTCAGAACATTGAAGAACTGAAAATATCTTTTAAGTGGTACTGATCCATTGTTCATCCACAAATGGATCAGAAGACCCGCTGAATGAAGGTGGGCGCTGCCTCATGAAGGATTCAATAGAATGTTTCTCCTTCCGTTGCTCGTTTAGAAGTCCTGCATGATTCATAGCTTGAGAATATTGTGTGATCATGGCTATAAGATTTTGAATTCCAACTACCATAACATTTGGTTTCTCAGGGGGACAATCATTGAATTTCCCGTCGCATTCTACATTAACACGATTCCTTCAGGTTCGGGGCATTGACTAAAACCAAGAAGAATAGTGTGAGCAACACTAATTATAACATGAAAAAGACATAATCAAGAATAAAATTTCACACTTAAGGACTTATCATTGGTTGTTCATGGACATTTCTAAAACACTAATACTGTGTTCTATGCTTAGAATTATCCTTCGGGTTCTTACTAAGGCTTTCACATCCTAGTTTCCAAAGGTTGACTATACCTTTCCTCTGATACCAACTATAACGACCCATACTTTACGTAGATTGTTATTAATTCAGAATTGAAGCACACTTGTTACAACATATAACAAAACCAAGAAAGTACCATATAGGTATAGTGTCTTTGGATACTGGTAAACATAAACAACTGGTTCATAAATCATCTGCATTGTCTCCCATTTATTTCATCATATCTAGAGGCCCTTTTGGCATATCCGACTTAATAACCTTATTCCTGACCTGGGGAAACAAAACATACAAAAGTGTGAGATAAAATGCTCAGTAAGGGTAAAAAAATAAATATCAATCACATCATATTCATAAGAACATAACATTTTGGAAATCTTAACCTGCAAAAGAGATCATAATTTCATAACATGGGATAAATCACAGTAGTGAAATGTAATCCCACTAATAATAACATAAAACATGAAACTTTGTGGAATACACACATAATCATAGAGAATCATTTCTTAGTAGTCACGACTCATTGCCAAGACTATCTTAGTGGACAAAGTCCATTTCTGAACCGAGTTCACTCCTCGTTTCATTCCTGTTTCACTGAACTGGTTTAACTTGTCGTTCCAGACATGTCTATCTCATGAGATATAAATATTTACCCAATGAATTGGAGGGAGATATAGGTCCCACCCATCTCATAATGAAACCATTCTTATTTGTGACACAAAATCATAAATCATATATCATAGCATAGCCCATGTAATAAAAATGGGATTCTTAAACATCATGAAATCTTAAAACGATTCATATAAGATAAAAGAATTCATAAAAATAATTCCATCACAATATAATAAAATTAATTTAATAATAGGGATAGAAACATAACCCTATATTATCTTAGATGGAAAATAATTTTGATAAAACACTTGAACTCCATTCTTGAGGAAAATATCCTTTCTACTTCAAAAACATTTTCCTTTCATAATATGTCATACAATTTTAAACTAAAAGAAGTTGATTAAAAATAAACTTGAAAACTTGTAAAGGAGGCTTCTTTGAAGTAATTTTTTAAACATCCATTCATGTTGTATAAGTTAAAAAAACATTTTTCTCGTACTTTTGTCAGAAAAGTCAAAAAGTACCTCGTACAAAAAATGAAAAAAGATTCATTTCCTATATTTTACTAAAAACTCGTCGAAGGGTAAAATTGGATTTAAACAATTTTAGTTGGATTGAAATAATATTACATATTTATGACACTTGGATGTGGATGATAAAATACACCCCCAGTAAATACCAAAGTATAAACAATCTTGGATAAAAATGAGATTGTGATATTTTCCCTTACCTTAAGTCTGATTTGATTTGTAAGTGTCCGAAACTCCTATATAATGATTTAAATAATTTCATTGACTTATTCCAGAATCATACTCATTGTTATGATATTATATATGTCTATATTCTTAACTTTTTATTAGTAATATTTCATTGCTACTTGTTATTCGGGTGTTTATTACTTTTTGTTTTATGCGTGTTTTGTCAAATAAATTCTTATTCTTATCTTTAGGTTATAGATACCTAATTTACAGAATGGTATTAGGGTAATATATATCATATTCATTCATTCAATTAATTTATATAATCATTATTAAATGAATATCATATAGAATGAGTCGCATCACATCATGGAGACGGTATTCCGTACGTACGCACGAGCGATGTTATCGTTCCCATGATCATGGAATTGTATTAGAGTGTATGTATACTATTTCAGAATCAATATCACTTTAAAATAATCATATATAGTTATTATTTACACCATTATAACCTTCCAAGTAAGGTGGTGGTGGAAAATAGATTACACCACGGCGTGGAGACGGTATTCCGTATGTACGCACGCACGGTGATTTCATTTTCCGTAGGATGGATAGATAGTGAAATAGGGTTTTTTAATACTTATAATAACATACCAGTATATTAGTGATACTGATGTTATTACTTCATAAAGAAACAACTAAGTAAGAATAAGTGGAAGAAGAAATAAAGTTGAAAGAATCGGTAACGGACATTACCTCTTCTTTGAAGCGCCTCTTTCAGACCTCCTCTTAGGGCACTAAAATTGGTCTTTGAATAAGACCAGAACCTCTAGGATGTTTCTAGGGAAGTGGAGAAGAGAATTTTTCAGGGTTTGGATGAGATTGACGGCTCAAATTGGTGTGAGTAAGAGAGGGAGTCGGTGCCCTTTTATAAGGGAGGAGAGGGGCACCTTAGGAAAAACAAAACATATTATTTTATTATAAAGTCATATTCGGTTTTTAATATCTTCAAATTGATTTATTTCGAATCTAAGGTGGGTATGGGTAGTAATCCATTCATACAATAGAATTTAGACATGTTTAGGTATCTATTTTAACCTTATCAGTTATATTTAACTTTAAGTTAGATAATTTAACTTTTACCGTGTCTTCTTGATTTCTTACACTATAAGGTTAATAAACTTACTATAACAAGCCAAAAGAACACCAAGTTGTTTATTATTAATATATAAAACCTTATCTAAGTCATTTTTATGAACCTTAGATATTTAGGAATAAAATAACAACAAATAATATAATATTTGTTTTAAAAACTATTTTTTGTCAATTTTGACACTATTTGGTAATTGATTTTTCTGAAAATCATAAAAGCATGATTAGTTCGAAAAACGTTAATTATATCAATAGTAACATGTCATATTAACCTATAAAATTAGTTTAATTCATAAAAAAAGTCTCCAATTACATTTATTTGGGTATTTATAACATCCATTATGTCAATATTTCATTAATAAGATAATTACTATATCACTATTGTGTCATAAATAAATTAAATTATTTAATGTCTAAAAATTATAAATAAAATACCATTATGTAGGAAATCTTTTTTTCTTTCTATTGAATGTTTATAGTCGAATTTATATTATGTATAACCCACATTAAAAATTTTTTACTTATAAAACTTTGATTTTAACTATTTTAACTATTCTTTAAATAGAATAATATTAAATGTCCTTATCAAATCCAAGTGGACCTAAAGGGTCATATTTTATTCTAAGGTTGTTTTTGGTTGAATTACACTTATCCAATAGAATTAGGACATGTGTAGGGTAATAATAATATCATTTTTACCCTTAATTTCCCTATTTATTTTTAACCGTGGAAAAAAAGTAAAAAAGTTACTATTCACCAAAAATTATTTTCATCTCATTAATCCACATTTTAGTCTTTGATATTAACCGTGTCTCTCGGATTTTCAAAATTACACTCACAGAAGTGGTAAAATTAAGTTTTATGTAAATTTTCAAATTCTCCTCGGAGATGGGTAAAAGACGGTGAAATGTTTAATAAAATCTTTATATATCTAAAATTATTATAAAATGACTCCAATGAATTGCATTGAACTTATATAGGTATTTTTATCAATTTTGATCTAAAATAAATTTAAATTAAATAAATAATTATTTAAATAAAAAGTTGGTTTTTAAATAGTAACCAGTGTTTTCACTATTCATCCAGATTTGAATGTTTTTAGAAAAATACCAAAATTTCACCCTAGGCTAATTTTAAAATTCTGAATCCAAAAATGAAGTCCATTTTAAAAAATAAAATTTACAAAATTTTAGAAAGTGGGTATTACTATTCATAACGGCTAGTTTAGTAATATTTTAATAACATATAGTTGTTTAGTGAAACTCGGTATTGCGTACGACGCATGCTATAGAGGAAGGTCGTGATTGCGTGTAAAGCAAGTCAAGCAAATGGTGTGTGTAGTGAAAGATTCCTTTGATGATTTATATAACATAAAAAAAATATTTTTCATAAAATTATTAGGTGTTACAACATGCTTTCCTGGTAAGATCATGGTATTGAAAATCTCATTAAAACTAAGATACATATCAGAAATTGCCTCACCAGGCTTCATCTTAAATTTATCATATTTAATCATGTAAGTGTGAAGACTAATTTCGTTAACATTCTTTGTTCTTTCATGTGAGATAACTAGAGTATCCTATATATATTTTTCAATTTTACATGAAATATTTTTATTAAAATCTTCATCACTAAGGGAACAGTATAAGGAATTCATGGATTTATAATTATTATTATAAGAATCCTTGGTTTTATCATCCTATGTATTTATAGCAGTACTAGGAATTCTACACACATCTACTATTGAAAACCAGATTTCAAAATTCATACTTTCAATATGAATTTTCATTTTTATTTTCCATTGGTCATAATTAGTCTAATTTATGAAAGAAGGTATGTTAGGAGTAGAACCTTCTTGAAGATTATACATATTAAAGAACTAAATTTGGAACTAATATAAAATTAATATATTTAATATAAAACTAAAATCATAGTTAAAAAGTATTTTAAAATATTTAGAAACCCATGATACCAAATTTTGGCCGAAGAGAGTATCTAAAGAGGGGGGTTAATTGAGTACCCAATAAGTTTTTTTTAATATGGATTATTATAAAATCCCTTAAATATTTAAGAACAACCCAAATTATCAAAATAAGTAGTATGATATAGATCTTAGTCTTTCGAAATTTTTAACTAATGATTGATTTGGTCTCATAATAATAATATAAAATATTATTTTATCCTTTGAAATCACTTTAATTTATCAAGATACTATATAAACATGAATTACAATAAGCTATCAAAGTATATATTTTTTATAGTTAATAATTTTTTTAGTTGTAAAGAAAAAATTATTCAATTGTTTTTACACACCATGAAAAAAATGAATATTATAGGTTCATTATCAAGTAGAGACTTAGTCTTATCCACTTTCTATTCACCCACCACTAATTAGTTTATTCAATGATTAACAGGTTGATCCACAACTTGGATCGAGTTTTACAACTGATAAAATTGTCTTGGTCACACATGACCTCTTCCATAGTTATTACAAGGAGTAAAGATAAACCGGCCACACAGGGACCTATACCACTCTTATCCTTGGGGGAAAATAAGACCATAGTTTGAGAATACATAATATTTTCCAATTTTTCGTAGGAGATAGTGTGCGTATATAAAATAGAGTGTAGCACAGACTTCCCAAATGTAATAAACAAGAACATAAAACAAAAAATAATAATAACAATAATATTATTAATTAAAATTTATTAATATAAAATTTATATATTTCATTTAGAAAATTCCACATTATATATTGTTTTAATTAATTAAAATGGGGAAACAAGTTTCTCTTTAAAATTGTCTTCTAAAAAACCCTTATTTTTTACCCAAAAAATATACTTATATTAAAATCCTGTACGAGGTTAATGAAAAATTAATTAAGTGGATTAAATATTAATAAATAATAGTTATGTTTATTTTAATTTTAATTGATAATTTAAATTACAAAATTTATTGAAAATAATTGACACGTTTACAAAAATCACTATTTTTTTACTATTCACTAAAAAACAATATTTTCTGAAAAATCCCAAAATTTCATGATAAGTTAATTTTGATATTCTTCTTTTAAAATTGAAGTTCATTTTATAAAATAAAGTTTCTAAAATATCTATAAATTAATTATAATATTATCTCATAAAAAGTAATAAAAATCATTTTTGATGAAAATATATTTTTAATGAATATAATTACATTACAAAAAATTATTAATTAATTAATAAAAATTTATAAATAAGATTATATTGATTAGGAAATTTATGTAATTTTTTAATACTGTTTATACCCTAATACATAAGGGCTAGTTTATAATAATACTAGTTTATGGTTGGCTAAAAATCGAGGTCGCTTGTCATGCACACAATTAAAGAAACTCATTGTCACTTGAATCAAAAGACAACCTCAATGTTGTGTTTAGAGAATGATATATAAAAATTTATATTAATTTGAAAAACCAATTTCATAAAATATCAAGATCTCAAAAGTACATACTAATTATATAAAACATGTATACATATTTTTAAAATTGTGTTTAACCGTATTTATTCCCATAAATCCAATGTATGTGCGATAAATAATAATATTTTAATATAATATCATGGTACACATAATTTTCAGTGTTCTGTGTAAGACAATCTATCGAGCATGGTATTCAAAATTATAAGGTTGTTAAAAAATACCTATAACCCAAATCATTTTGGTTTATTGAGGTTATTTGTCTTGGATGGTGGTGCATAAGAAAACATAAGAAAATATATATTACAGCCACATAGAAACCCATCCACAGGTGTCATACCAAGACAAAAATACTAATACAAATCATAGTTAACACACTACTATTTACACAAACTAATATTCTATTCCATCACAATACCACTATCTAACACCAAATCATCATATAAGAAAAATTCGTAAATCATCATTAACTTCTCATTTAATCATTTCATCATTTTGATTTTCAAATTTACCAGTTAATAACTTCACTATATTCATTATGTCATTATTTTATCCATATTTAATGTCATAACAATCATAAATAATATTATTATTCCAGAAATTCATTATTCACAATTCAAATTTATTCTACCCGTCATATTTTTTAATTACAATAATCCCAAAAATTTCCATTTTCATTTCTAATTCATCATTTTTCAATTTCATCCAATTTTATATTATGGAACTCATTATTTCCAACCATATTCTATGCCATAAAGAAGAAAATGACACAACCCAGTAAAAAAATACAATCACTTTAAGAAGTAAATCAATACACATGATCATAGCCCCTATACTAGCCACAATACTATTTCCTTTCCACATAGATAACCATAAAACCATTACCATGACCACACCACAGCATATCTATCACCACCATGACCAAACCACAACACATACTAACAATAAATGACAAAATCAAACCAAAATACCTCTAATAATAATAATAATAGAGATTAAAAATACTACAAAAAAGTATATCATAGTATTAATTCTCTTCAAAGGGCTTATTATTAATCTTTCTTTTTTATTAGTTGAGGATTCCATACTCAAACATCATCATAGTAATTTTGATTTTCCACACCATTGATTCATTACTAATGTTAATTGATTAAATTGTTATATAAGGTTATTCCACTATTAATAGAAATAATTAAAACTCATATCCATATATAAAACATAAACTCTTAATAATAATATTAAACAATCATCAGTCATATTAAATTTCATAGAATTATAAAAAGCATAATAAAATCACTCTTTATCTTTAATTATATTTATTAAAATTTATTATTTTTATTTGGAAAACCCTTAGAAACGTCCCAAAGAAATAAATAACAAGTTTCATGCATTATTTTCACCATTATAGATAAGTATATGTATCAAATACACTTCCTCGACTAAATATTCTCAATAATTGTTCATATTGAAGAAGAAACCCCGATCAGATGTCACCCAAAGCATGAGGCTCAACCATAAGGCCTATTATTTTCTATTGCCAATAAAAATCGGAATATAATTCAACAAAATTTGGGCCATTGTTTATGATGGAACCTGTTAATAAAATAAGTATATATATATAGTCATAAAAAAGAGAAAAATTCTTAACATGGATCATAAATGGTCAGTCTCTTGAAGCCACGTGATATATAAAGTGAAAGGGTGATCAAAGTTAACAAAGGGAAAACCTCAAGTCTCTTATGGTTTTACGGATGTCAAGAAATAATAAATAATTCAATATATGGACCTATAAGACCCCAGGACACCCTGAGAGGGGAGACGTGAATCAGGGTGTCAAATTTTTCTTTTCAAAATTAAGATCGGGTTCCCACATTGGTTGGAACTAGTTAAAACTATATGATGGATAAGATCAACAATGAAACATTCACATGCAAAGAGATGACACAACACTTTTTACTTGGTATACTGCTAAGAGCTACGTACAAGGAGCATATGCCGACAGGTTTTCGGTCATACCTAATTCCACTATTCTTCACTAGTTATGGATTACTATGGTTAGGAAATAGTCATTCTTTCCCAAGCTCACTACCTTTAAAAATTTTCAAGGATAACCCATTGCGTCCCGCGGGTCACTCCCGTTGACTCCCCCAGGCTTAGTGCCTTTGGTGAAGTCTCAGTCTGTTTATAGATGTGAGGGTCTCTTCAATAGATATTCATTGAAGTCTTTGTCTCTACTAAGCATGATACTATGCTTGCATCGAAGTCCTGAATTAATGTTCTTGAACACACTGAACCACCGAATCAAATAATCCTAACGTGCAAACAGGATGCACTGATGATTTAGCACAACACATACCCTTTGCGTGTAAGTTCTCACTTTTGTGGGCAATACATGTTTTTCGCGTAGAAAATTATGTCGTGAAACTTCATTTCTTTTTCATGTAACCTTTACTTTTTCGCGTAGCTCAGAATTTTTTCACACAGCTCGGAATTTTTCACGTAGGTGGCCTTTCTGCGCACCTCGAAATTCTTCACGCAACTCGTCCTTTTTCATTCAACTCATAATTTTTCACACAACTACCTTTATGTGAACCTCTTACGCGCATTATCACTAGAATATTCTCTATGTATTCTATTTTACGGAATGAGGGGGGTCAGTGCTTATTTATAGGTGTCGCCGACTCCTACGCGTTAAACCCATCTTGGCACAAAAAACCTCTCAGTCTGCGCACAATACATTTCGCGCTGGAACAGTTTTTCATGCACAACTCCATATTTTTCGCTAAACCCATGCCCTTTCCATTTTCTGATGTTCTGATTCCAAAACACCTCTTGGGAAAATAAATCTCTCTCCACTACTTCACGCACCATGTTGTTTTTATCACACCCTCTGTTTTTCGCACATGCTGCTGTTTTTCGCACACGCCGCTATTTTTCACGCACGCTGCTGTTGTCTGCTTGAACTGTATGATCACTTTACTGGCACACATTCTGAACCTCCATTGAGGATTGACAACAAACACCAACCATACTCCAATCCATGAATAGAAGGACCATTGTTCCAACAGGTCCTAGTTTATAATAGAACTATAAATTCAAGTAATTATAGTGTGGTGGTTCATAGTCATGACATAATGTGATAAGTTGAATTCACCCCGAAAAATCATGTGACAGTATCCAATATATGTACTTAAATATAATAGTAAAAAATTAATTAACAGTAAACAGCTTATAAATGTCACAAATAAAATAATGGGTTCACTCAATAGATTTTGGGCCTTTAAAATTCAAAACAAAACCCTCAACCAAACCATGATGCAATAAGGGAACAATAGTTCATCAATAATAATGAAGGTAGAACCATAAAATAAATCACACATGAATTCACATTATAAATTGTTTAACCATTCTATAATTTTCACCCAATGAAGATTAACTAGGATCTCATATAATATTAATCTCCAAAACCCAACGTCACATCCAAAAACTATATGTTAACCATGAAATTCCTAAAGACCACCACATAATCACCCCCAAATTAATTTAGTGACCAAGATCTTGTATAGATAAAGAAAAGGTCTCTCATCAGAATAAAGAGTAGACTATGATTTTGTAAGAATGTTCTTGGAACTACCACACTATAACCAAACCCTTTTATATCCTAACCAAATTTTCACTTCATAATTACATAACAAGAATCTCTCATGGATTTCACCCCATGTTATGAAACAACTTCACACCTCACCCCACTCTCTAAACAACCACTCACAATAGAACATATTCAATATTTCTTCAATACACTTCTCTCGATAAATATCATCTCTAACTCTACATTCCTGCATACAACCATCTCTTGATGCATCCAATACCAAAAAAATTAAAGTATTAGTTTTATATTAACTATATATTTAAAGAAATATTGTATTGGAAGAACCTTGTGGTGAAAAATTAGGTATAGGTTAAATTGGAGATACCATTAGTTTTGAAATACTAATTTGAAGTAAAAAATTTGAGAGTGGTGTTGATGTCCCTCAATGGTAGGTAATAAAACCCTTGTTGCTTCACTCATGATTAGCAATGTAGGTAGTTTTATGGTAAATTAAAGGGAGTGATTTTAAATTCAATTTAGATCTGAAAATAAGACATGAATAATTAATATATATTCTAGTAGTACACACATTACTCAATTTCTATCTTTGAATAGTGTTTTTTAATATGAGTTAAATATCACATGACATGTAATATCTTAACACATTATATCTCCCTTATTTTTTTGATAGATTGGATATATCTAGAGTTTCAAATATCAGATAGTGTGGGAATAAAATAACACAATGTTTATAACTACGTTTCATAATTTACGGTGTAATAAATCACACTTATGGTCATCCTATGACCACTTATTCCATGTTGTTCATTGAATCACATCATGTATTAGGAAATAGGTATGAATCAAGTTTTAGTAGAACATGAAAAACTAAATTGTGGGTCTTGCATGTTATGAATCATTAATATCAATACCATTTAGGTGAAATAGAAATGAAAAAATTATGACGTTATATCCTTGGATTTTATTTAATTCGTTTATGTCATGTCCAATAGATTACATGTTGTATACTATGTGAACTTTGATATTGTTTTTATCTTCTCAGTTTTGTGTTATAATTGGATAAACCAATAGTATATCCCTGTAATTTTTCTACATATAGAATGATGATATGATCCTATTTATCTTATGTGGCTACATAATATTGGTTATATGTTATTTTAGAATCATAGTTCTGTAGATTAAGTGAAATCATTTTTGAAAAACCATTAGAGTTTACACTGATTTGGTAACTATGTTTAATCCTATCAATATTAGGGAAAATTCCATATGCACACTTTATGGATTTGTAATCCCCTATTCAATCAAATGCATGATTCATCTACTTCCATAATTTTTGACATTGGTTCCATACCACCTCCATATTCATAAGTTGTGGGTCTTGCATATGAAAAATGGATTAGGAAGCCTCCCTATATAATTAGGTATATATACTCAATTGATTGATTAGGTCACTCCCCCCTGGCTGATACACACTTCCCTATATAAGGTAACAATCCTCTATAGGGGTTACTAACCCCTTGAATGACATACCCATATAAGGGAGGTTTACATACTCTCATAAAACTATAAAGAGATTATGTGTAAGTTTTTATTGGTCAGTAGTTTGGGTGTTTTGAGTTTGAAATCATATTAGGTGTCCATGGTTCCCTAGAGAAACAACCTTGGTATAGTAGATCTATTATGACTTGTACATACCTTTATTCCAATGGTTCCTATCCTAAAATTATATCTATTTTATTTTGGTCCTTTTTTTCTCCTTCATTGATGGGTTTTAAGATAACCTATTTTCCTCCTATTACTTTAGATTATGGGGTGTTTTATGGGAATTTTTATACTGACTTCTATATTGGACTAATGCCCACTTGTGCTGTATATATGAAAATGAAAAAAATTCGAAGGATACATCAGTCGATGTGGACATAGAATATTTTTTTTAATCATTATTAATGTTTATGTTTGGTGCTCTTGTAATACTCGCATGATGTGAAGTCCTCCCTTTTATTCATTAAAGGTTTTCCTTTTTAATAATTCTATACACATGTTTTTACCCCTTTTATTTTGATGTGACATTTTTTATGATGTTATAAACAATGATTATATAATATATATATATATATAATGTTATAGATGGTTATTGTGTGCTTATATTGTTATATTCCATAATGAAGATAAATGTTTGTTGTAAATATTTATTAGGGAAACGACCCCTGTATGTGATATTCCTTCTTGGTTCTAATCACCATCACCTAGATTAATGTATTCAGTCTTAAAGTGGCACACTCATATTAATACTAGAAAAAGAGGGTTACCGGTGGGTTGGGTCATGTCGAAGTTGTATCAATGATGGCTATTTAGGGGTATAATTTTTGTGTTAAGATATGATTGAGGCTCGGTATAAAAAATATAGGGAAAGGGTTTCCAGAGGTATTGAGTTTAGTTATCCAACCAAAGAACCCAATGTAAAAGTGGGTTCTAGATCTATCCTTTTCACATGATTCATATAATCTAAAAATAGACTTAAAAATAAAACGAGTCATTTTAAGTTAAAATATAATAATAAATTCATTATAAAATGTGTTAGTTCTCACTATTAATATTATCTTATTTAGTTATATCAATCAGATATGATTTTATATTTATGGGTTAATTTTTTAAAACGTTGGGTGGAACCTTACAAGAAACCATCTCATATTTAGAGTCATTGTCATGATGAGTTCATGCCAATTCTATAGTATCCTATCATAGATTTTTTGAGAAATGATGATTCATTTTAAGGAGAGATCGAGATGTATATATAACCTATAATTAGAGCATAGATAATCAGCCATACCTGGAGAAATGATACCATCTAACTAAAAAAAGATTTTATCTATCACTGATGTGATGAATCTACCCACAAGTTCAGCATGCTTCATGAATTATTATAGTTGAGGCCTCTTAGGTTTCAATGAAATCCCAATCCAAAGACAATTTGGGATTGAATGGAGTCAATGAAATGTCTATTTAATATAGTTAGGACACACACTAGCTATATGGGGAGTCATGAATCAATACTTATTTAGGGTGTGGTTAGTTATTATTTGTAACTGACTATTTTTTATCATGATAATTCCTCTTTACCCTGAATGGTATTTTATTTTTTGTTCTGAGAGAAGTATTATTTAAGGACATTTCAGTGTGGTATGATTTAAAAATATATTGGAACTTCTATAGGGAATCATTATTATCATAGGGTATGCATCAAGGTTTTTTCCCCATGAAACACTCCTTGAACCTGGTACATGATGAATATATCTGAGAATCAATGATTGAGAGGGCTCTACAGTGGGAGTTACATCCTAGAGTTAAAACTCTACGCTTTATCGGCTATGAAAAAATTCTAAATTGATCATTGGTGACTGAAAGATTCCTGAAAGAAACATGATTTTCTACTAGATTACATATTGGTTTCTCTATAGTGGAGTGATCAACAATATCAAGTCAACCATATTTATTAAGAACCCATCATTGGTGAAAACTCTATTCACAATTTATATACCGTGGGATTGAAGGAAAAAAGGATTCTTTTAAAGGTATGACACATGAAGACACATGAAATTCTCTATTTTTTAGAGTTAAATAACTATTAGGTCCTAAACATTATTCATATAATAAGAATCATAGAACTAAAATACACTTCATTTGATTTTTCAAATAATTAAAAATAAGTTGATGGAATATTTGACTGAAAAATGCTCATTGATGGTGAAAAAAAGATACAAAGGAAGAAAATGATGTTGAGAAGTTAGGGCCCTTTGGTGGACCACTACTCCACATGGGGTGTTCACAGCTCCGTGAAAGCCTCAAGAATGATAACTATTCACATAGGGGATATATCTAGCACCACCAATGTACAACATATTGTAATTTTTTCAAATGTTGTGGTGATATACACTCTTGAAAATGATTTCCCCTAAACTAAATCATTCACAGAGAAAGGAAGTGTCATGAGCTCCTACAAAAGAAAATTAAGTCCTTTGTAGAGAATAGTGAGGATTTCGGTGACCATAAGTGTCCCCCGCAAACTATGTCCTTTATGGGATCCCACAAAAGGTACCCTATGGCCCACTGTAGATGACCGAATGCACTGGTATAAATTTCATCCATTAATATATAAATATAACTTTAGGGGAACCAAAAATGGGTAGAGATCTATGAATTGACTAAGAAATCGATAACTCCAAAAAATATAGAGACATTTTATGATTTCCAATATGTAAAATATGACACATAATAGTTAATGATGATAAAATAAATTAATTGGTAGTATGGGAGATCAACCTTCTTTTTGGGCATATTCCCTGTGATTCCTAGAACCAATTCCCCCTTTGAAATATGGAACCTTACATAGAAAAAATATATGCATAAAAACCATGCCCTGTGTAGAAAATTGATACATGGATAAAACTTGGCCCCATATATCATTGTGCTATGTATATGGAACCTCAACCCATATATCAAAACTGTACTAAAGAGAGAACCTAGTTATGCATACCATAATGGCATGTGGATATCCACTTTGAATACATAGCAACACACTGTGTAAAGGGAACCCCATCCCAAATAATAGTATGTTACACGAAGTGGGGTATCCTATGGCATTCCATTCTACAACTCTGGTCATTACCTTCTGTTGTATCATAAGCCTCTATGATAGACCCTCTATGTACTAGTACAAAACAAATCAATCCAAGGACTCTTCCAAATCCACCAGATATTTATAATTAGATCATTGGGCACATAATCTTTCCCTTTTTAGTTTACATTCCAATGGAAATGATGTATACGACCTTTTGATTCTCACATGTACCTCCCCATTGTAGCTATTAAGAGGATCTTATGGATTTTACCTTCAATGAGGGCTAGTTTTATTCCCTTTTCCCTAAAACCAAATTAAGGTCACTCCCAATGAGTTAATCCGCTTTTATTTTTTAGGAGGAAATTATGTTTCTCCTATTAACCATGGGAAATGACGTTTCATATAGAGAAAAAATATAGCTATCATGAATATGAAAGCAGGATATGAAATAGAAACACATAAAGCCCCATTCTTCCTTTGGGCTCCAAAATAATCTATCAGTGGATGGAACGGGACATGATAAATTTTGATACACTTCCTCATCATATTTCCCACACTCATCATGAATCATGTGGGATTAGAGGTTGGAGGAAATTCAGACATCCATATGATCATGAAACCACTCAAATGTGCCTTCTCTATAGATATAGGGCCTAAAGTAGATCCAAATGGTCCTCAAAAAAGCTATAATCCTCAATCAAATCACTTAAAATGGAATCTCCCATGCATAATCCCCAATCAAACTCTCTTAATGGGCCTTTTCTATGGTGTAATTCCCAGTTAAAGCATAGTATAATGGATTTTATTCCTAACTAACTGGGATATGTTAGAATCCTCCTTGAGGTCAAAACTCAAAACCCAAATCACCCCAATGTTCTCCGAGCTAGATCCCATGTAGGGTCACATCCATCTGGGAGACTGTATCTCTTCTAGGTATTTTGATCCACTTCAATATAAGACCCACACCATCCATGAGTAGACAACCTTTCACCTATAGGTCCTTACCACATGATCTTAAACCACATGGTTGGGTCCTCATCACACGACCATAATAAGTGATGTGTCTATTTAAGAGAAAATGAAGTATGTTGGTTCTAATTCCTCTCATGAGGATACATAGGAATCCCTTATTATGGGTTCTATCCACATATAAAAACAATTAATGTCCCCCTTGGATGATGGAAAACTTAATAGAACCATATCACACTGCTTAAAAATAATGTATTCCTAAATAAAAAAACATGGAATAACTTATTTTTCCACAAAAGGGTAACCTTTAAGGAGAACCTATGATACATAGAAATCCTTCTGTCGATAGAGAAACTTGGATGCATACAGATGATTTTGAACCCATGCATAGACAGGATTAACTGTTGCTTTAGGGTTAATCCATTGAATCATAAATTAGAATGAACTAAAGAGTAGTGAACATGAATTTAATATATAATAGAGTCCTATAATAGGAAATAATTTCAACTAAAAGGGTGTGATGAGGCCAATTTTCCATCCTCTCGGCCAATGTGAGTTCTTAAGTATTGTTGGCTGAATCATCCAATGAATTACTTCCATTGAAAAGTTGGTCCATTAATTATTGATGTGAGATCTATTGTGTGTTTCTATCTCTATGAACAAACCTATTGGATACCATTATATGATATTAAACTTGAAATCATCAATTATGAACTAGTTAACCCCAATAATCATCCCAACCGAGAATAATCTTACATTATTCGGGAATCAAAATTGTTATCCGAACATAAGTAAATTAACTACAGAATCTATTTCACATGACAAGAAGGATATACTACCCAGTTCTCATTAGACCATTTTTCTCCAGGTATAAAAACATCTTCATGTAGAAAAAAATGGATAACCTAACTTGAATCCTTAACCGAGGTAGAAATGTTACCCCACTCCAAGTCCCTTTCACATCCACAGGTGAAGGGGGAAATATAATATCATAAATTATAGATGTGATCACGAGTTACTAATTTGAAGATGTCTTATTGTATGTACTCGTCACATATATCATAGGAATTCTTTAGAGATTTATTTAATCCAATGGAATCCCAGATGTTCTCATAGACACACATGTCAACCATTGTACTGGTTGAGTCTTCCAAAAATCATAGGACTCCATTCCCACATAGTATCTCAAATGTTGGGTCACAAATAAACTAATCGAGGAGTTCCATCAGAGTGGTACTCTCCCAAAAATGGAGGCAGCAATAGAAGCACTCTAATCGAGGAAATCCTATTATCCACCCATCCAGTAGTGGCCAACGATCCATCACCAGGAAGAACCAATACCCATATCCAATAATTACGAGAGCGTATACTGATAACCCGACAATGAGTACCTCCATTATCTTAGGGAGTTGGATGATGCCATTAATAATGACTTTGTCCCTGCTACAAAGGGGTCTCACTCAAGGTCCCCTTCGGAGATACATGTTCATCAGTGCCATGAGGCACACTATCCTCATTCTAAAGAGGTTACTATTCCAAGGGTTCCTCTTGAATTCCAACAGACATAGGTCCCCTGGAATCTCATCCAGGGGTGATGAACATACAATCAAGAATAGTTAATCACCTTGGTTCATGAGGAGGAGATCCACCATGAAAATACAGTAGCACACTACATACAAGCATATATTCTTTTTTCCTTCTTCTGAAGCCCACCATGTAGATAAGTTGTCTAGTTATGAGAATTTTTATGTCCCTGCTAATTATCTCCAAACCTACCACACAAATTTGGTAGTGAATTATAGTCATATAAAAATCCATACCAATGCGCATGAAGCACGTTATCTAAATATGACAAAAAACATCTATGAGGAGATGTAAATCCTTACTAATATATACAAATCCCATCATCCAAATAGGATGATAAAATATTGGGTGACACATATCCATGCTATGTAATACGAACCCATCAATCATATATGATGTTGATCAATGGGCACACATAAATCACTACATGTCAATATCAATACCACATACCATATATTGTTTCCATGAAATAGAATAAGTGTTGAATTATTGTTGATTCATATCAATACCATCATACAAATACAGTATAAAATGAGAGGATAAAAATTCCTTCTTACAAACATGAATCCCATTAGACAAATATGATGTAAATTGCAAAAACCAGCTGTCATATACCAACCATAAATCTGGGGTAGACTTTTTCCTCTATCCCAACATAGGATAAATGCCAATACCCACGAACAGAACATAGAGGACCATAACAGGCACATCTTCCTATAATAATCATTTTAATGTGCATATATTCTCAGTCAAGCCAAATGTGTATCTCAACATATCCTAGAAATGCTGAAAGATCATACATCAATTCATGATCATATCCTCTAAACTTGTCATGATGTAATCATGTCTACAGAATTATCAAGGGGTAGTTCCCACAACCCTATCTCCCCAAGTGGGTAACTGATCCACAAAATAAGGTGGTCACTCTATTGAAGACCTACATCACTAATCTAGTCTAGGAGGGTTGTGGGCCATATTTTGTGATAAATATACAACCAAATTGGGAAAAAATACCTTTTCCTACTGGGGAACACCGATCTACAATAGTGTCCGCTCAAGGGAAGGAATATAACCCTGCTAGAAATCATGTGGTTTTTCGGAATATCCCAGCAGCATCACAGAACCACTTGAACATAAAACCATATATTAAGGTTGTTTCTAACAGCAGGTGGCCCCAATAACCTACTAGAGAGATCCTAAAAACGAAACGTGGTGAAGGAAACCAAAAAATAAAGAGAAAATCAAGACCCTTCTCGGCTTGAATATGGAATTCCTGATTCCACAAAATAACATTCAATGGTGGCTTAGGATCCTAATTATCCATTACCAAATTACTTAAGTGGTAATAGAAGTTGTGAATGTCCCCCCCAGTACATTGTTACCAGCATCTCTAGAGGTCCTCGTCGAATCATCAACCATAAATTCCTTATTCATGGATGAAAAAAATAAATAATGAGATATTATCTCCCATTGAGCATCATGGTAGCCCTCCATGTGTCCAGAATATTCAACAATAAGAAGGTCCCCCCTTGCGATCATCAAACCTGATTGTCCTCCCATAGTATATGCTGCAAAAAGTTTATCTGCAGTCTGACATCCAGTTATGATGGTATCCCTCTCCATAATGTTAGGTGTTGTAAAGGTATTCCCCACAATGAAATCAATAAGAAATAATTTCCTCCCCTTTCATCATTCCACATTAAAGGTCCTCCCTTGGTTTTACATGATATAAATTCTTCCTTAGATTAAACATCAATATGAGATGATATCAATTTCCATAATGGCACTGGCTATGAAGGCCCTCCCCGTATTCAAATTTCACACTAGAAAGGAAGTCGTCCCCTTGACAATTCGAGCAAGAGGAAGACCTCAAATTCTGAGGAACTTATAAATATGGGGTCAAACATGATAGATAATATATCAATAACAAGTGACATCCTTTCTCAGCTAGAAGATATCCTGAGGCCATGCTTATTTTATGAGCTACCTCTATACCATTAACATATTAATGAGACCCCTACCACCACAGGTACATAGGACAAAATCAATAAGAAGTGACTAAATTGGGTAGACCAAGTGGAGGAATCTACAGTAGAAGTTCAAATGGATATGTTACTCATGAGAAGAAAAATATCTTGGGAGGACATACATGTTATGTTTTTTCCCACAACCACTTCTCATTTATACATACCAAGAGAGTTTTTAGAATAATGCATACATAACATTAATCTCAACCTCTGGACATTACTTTACCAATTAAAAAATAAATATTTACCTATGTTGGGTATGCAGATCATGTCGAAATTGTGGGACAGATTCAACATAAATTTGATCTGGACTCCATTTCTTTTGTGTGGAGACCACAATGAGAGAGGAAAATGAAATATCTTGAAGTAACTTGCATCAATATGCTTCATAAGTTGGTTTATCTTATTGAAAATTCCCCACCTGTCATTCATATTTAGGGATGGGCATACCATGGAGCCTTGAATTTCACCCCACATCCTATCTAGAAAAACCCATTGGAATTGACATCATGCAATTTCATTATCCCTCGATAGCGATCAAATGAAATCATGATTCATTAAATGAAACACACTCGAGAAGAACCATACTTGAGTAAGTCACAAAAGCATCAATACCTAAGAGAGGGATCCATTAAAACAATCCTGAACCAGGACACCAATAAAATTTAGTAGGATTATCACTTAAAGGAATCCAACCAACAAGACCTACTTTTTTCCACAGAAACAAATAAATCACATGTAGACCTGGCACTATATCCAGATCACACCCAAATGGAAATGAATGAGATCAAGAAAGCGGAAACATCAGCAGCAACTATCAAAATATAGGATGAGCCCCATCCTATTGGTATGTGGGAATTTTTAACACAAAATTCCCTGGTAAGACAAAAAATCTAGGATGAGGAACAATAAAAAGAAAAGGGGATTAGCTCTAGCCCGTAGGGATGGGGGAATTTTTACCTCAACCATCATCCATATAGGAATTGGACTTTTTACTGTTGGGGAGGATGAAAAATAAAGAGGTTACCCATTCCATCCCATCACATGATTCATTTCCCTCAAAATGTAGTCATGTGCCCAGGTCATAAAAAGGTTCCCTCCGAGTCATTGTTTGTGATGAAACTCGAAGAGGAACCTAGAATGGAAGGAGAATATCCAAAAAAAGGATGACAAAATATCTATTATGTTAGGCATATGGTATTCCATCCACAATGCATTATGAACTGGTGAACATCATGGACATTAATCATTCATACATCACTAAAAATGATACAAATACAAAAGAGTAGGGAGAGGATGATTCCACCCAAAATATGATCCATAATGAAAATGATGATGTGTTCGCATGGAACCTAAGGGTTGTTAGGAATTTGGGTGTCCCACTAATCAATCCCTTACCACCACCTCCTTGAATCCCGTATAACCAATTGAACAAAAATGAGGTCACATATGAACCATGTCCTAAAAAATATGAGAAAGAGACCATAATTCTTCGGGAGAGATCCACTCAACCAGAGGAATAAATGAAATAGTTTAGGTGAATAAATATTGATCTACTCTGAGGAATCCGAACTATTGAATATTCTCCCAAGGAAGATCCTAAATATACACTTCAAGTAGGTGTACCTCATCCATAAGTGTTTATCCTTGAAAATGATAATAGGATAGGATTTCCATCGAATATAGTGTAATGTCCATCGGTCTTACTAAATCCTATGCAAGACAGATATCAATATTTACCTCCATTAAGGAAAAAACTGGAATAGGTAAGAAAAATCCATAAAGGATTCCCTCGGTTATATATCCTCCTCAAGTAACAGAAAAATTGGTAAGTCCAATATTTCCCCCTTATGTTCCTTCCCATGTGTATGTTGAACAAGACATTCCTTAAGGGCTCATTAAAACCATCTAGTCATTGGAAGCTTGATTGGATGCCATTGAAGGATAGTCCACTCTGGTACAACCAGAAAGGAAGCATTACGCAACTAGGTGAGTAGTACTCCACCACCACCAAATTTTAGGAACCCCATGTTCCCATTATTCAATGGAAAAGGTGGCCCAGAATAACAACTTATTCATTATGCATATTATTGTGATCCCATGATGGTAACCACCAGAAAAATAAGATGTAGTGAAATTCATATGCTTCATGGAAACCTTTTATGGATTAGCCTTTGTTTGGTAGACCAGTTTTCCAGCTCAATCAATAACAGGTTGGGAGGATCTATAACAATATTCCCTTTTCTATTTTAGCTAAAATTTACAAATACAATATTCAAAAACTTCCTGAAATGAAAATAATTAGAGAATGAGAGAGTCTCATCCTATATTGGTATATGGAATGGCTTGACATACTCTTTGAACTAGTTTCTCCACCAGGATGAGATTCTTTTTTGTGTATTGATAACTTCTATAATTAGCTTCAAACACAAATTATCCCTGTAAAATATACTTGTGGGTTTCCTAATTTCTCTATCATTTCTCAAATAATAGAGGACCTTATAAAAAGTACGAAGATCATGTCCGGAGTATCCCCACTGGCCCCAAGAAAAATAGTAGGAAAAGATGGAAGCAGCATCCATTACTCTTAATCCACCCCTGCACCTGTGAAAACATCGAGGCCTGCACTAAATGTTGTAAGGCCCCCAGGGCATAAACTACATCCCCCACCACAACAAGACAAGAACATGGGACCTAAAGAAATAAATTCCATGAATAGAGAAATAATATTTACTCATTATGAGATGATCTAGTCCATGGATATGCTATAGCCACCATGAACTGCAACTTGATCCATACACTAGAGACAAAACGGGATGATGAAGTAGATCGTGAACACCAAACATATTATTGTCACATCCACCAGATACAAGGACACATAATATTTTATTTTTTTATCTTTAAATTCCTAATATAAAAACTGATTGATTCTAGGAAAGTGAAATTGGGACCACTGCTAGCACAAGTGGCATATGTATCCACTACTATCAATGATGTAGAAGATGAGTTGAAATAACTTGTCAATAAGAGAGAAATTTTTCTGATAGTTGTATAAGTAGAAATAAATCAATATAAATCATGGTATCCTCTTGTAATACTTAAAATATCCAACTGTACCCCAAGTTTTTCTTACTGCAACATAGTAGAAATCCTCAGCCCCACAATCCTCCAAAGGGTGACCACCGAAAAAAATTCTAAGAATGGAGGAAAATAGAAAGTACAAGAAGTGTAACATGTGTCAAGGAAAATGTTATCCCCGAACCTCCCAAATTTTATGACACCAGTTCTAAAATGATGAGCACCACCCTACTATACAACACAACAAGAAGTAGTAAGTCAGGCTGAGTCACAATCATATGAAGAGATGATTTTTGGATATGATAATAACATTAAATTAGTGGATCCATTATTCGATGATGAGTATAGATATGAACTCAAGTACCTCACACCCTATTAGGGAACTAGAGGATGAGGCTACATTATTTTGGGATACCATAGAAGAAACAACCATGGTAGGAGTAAAACTTAAGGTTGTAGCCATTCTCAAGCTATGAACGTTGTAGAAACTCATGAAAGAGACCTTTTGCGGACCTAATGAGAACATGAAAATTCCCCTACAACTATCAAAATCCACTTTGGCCCTATTATTCCGAAATATCCCTCAAATTATGAATAGGTATCTATTTCCCTCATGATATGGGAAGACCTTCCCAACCCAACCCATAATGAACAGACGCTCCTATAACTCTTTTCCCAAGGGATGATCCATATTCATGTAATGTTCACGTCCCAAAATGACATATGAAATAGCTTTCCCATGATGGAAAGCACCATACAACAGACCATAAGTATGATATTATAAATTAATTGGCCTCATTGTTGGCCAAGATACCAATCCTAGATGCATTGAGTTTGTAAAATGACATCAGGGAGGCTCTTATAAAGGCTCTTCTAAACCCCAAGGATTTTTAAGCTGAAGTGGCCACCAACAAATTCTATTAGAAAGAGACTGATCTCATGTAATTCCATGAAATTATCTCCTTCATGGATCAAGATGAATATTACATTATATAAGGACACATGAGACCCTTAAATGTGTCTAGAACGACAAATGGTATTTATATTTGAAATCTCTCCATTGACAATGGCTCTAGAGGTAATATCATCCTAGTATGAACAATTCGTCAGTTGGGTTATAACAAGGATAACATAATGTACTCTTCTAGAACACTTTTAGGCTATGAAAAGAGTTAGTAAAATTTGTTGGGCCAAATCAGGCTCAAATTTTTTTTTCAAACCTTGTAGTCAACACTGAATTTTTTATTGATCATTAAAACATAGACTTCCTCATATTTCTAGGAAGGGAATAGTTTCATCAGCACAGAGTGATTCCCTCATTATTCCATTAGTTCATCAAATATTGGATTAATGGAAAGAATTGGACATTTAATGTTGATAAGTTCCCATTAAAATTCTATGATTCACAATATATTGATGTAAGATTTTATGATCATAATGGGATGTGACCACTATTTGAGAATATTGATTGGGTCACCACCCCAAATGGATTGTAAATGGTCCCATCTGATCCCTTAAAACAACTAAGTGAAGAATATATAATTCCCATCAACCAGGTTGGGTGCATGAGTATACATTTAGATGCATGTTCAACAGTCCTTATGGTTTTAGTCATGGAAACTAAGTCTAGAATAATTGAATAATCTACTAAATCTGAAAATGATGGTGAATTCTCAAATAGAAATTATTTTAATCCATTACAAGATCTCTATAAAATCCATGAATCACCCACTAAGGTGTAATAATAGGATGGTACTCTAATTTCCCCCACTCCATCCTCTCTAGAAAATCACCTGCTATCAGTTTGGTTGAAAGAATCCACTTCAGCCTCTGAATCCCATGATCTTTACTATTCTTCAAATTATGGAAATAGTATCACAGTAATTGTTTCCACATAAGAAGCCTAATAAGATTAGGAAAATCATGAAGGATAGGAATAAGATCTTAGGGACTCCCCTCTATAATTTTAGGAGGGTATTTCCACCACCATTATTGAACTCAGAGAAATAAATCTGTGTACCAAGGAAGATTTGTGACCCACCATGATCAACACTATCAATGATTTTGAAGAATAAGAGATATTTGTGTATTTCCTATAGAAAAATAAAGATATATTTAACTATAACTACACATAAATGTTAGGACTCGATCCTAAGGAGGCCACTCACTACCAGGGTCTACTAGAAGATCATTGGGGCTATAAGTATGAATCCATAAGGATAAACCCAAGACATAAGTCCAAGATAAAGGCTTAAGTTGACTTGATCATCAGTTAAAAATCATTGGGGAGGTTCAATATCCCATATGGATGGCCAATGTAGTCCCCATCCAGAATAAGAATGTAGAAATTCATCTTTTCATCGATTTTAGGGATCTCGACTAGAACTACCAAAATGATTAATTCTCTCTCCCGATCATAAAAATGATGATCATTGTAACCCCTAAATTTCAAGATCAATATTTTATTTAAAACTATTTAGGATAAAAAAATCCAAATATCCCTAGAATATGAAGATGATAAATCCTTTAGATCCCTCGGGTATTATTTTTCTATTTGGCGATTCCCATCTATTTGATGAATGCCGACACCACATATCAATGTTCCATGAATCACATCTTTAAGACATTCCAGGGAATGCTCGTTGAATGCTATGTTAATGAACTGGTGGATAGATATTGACAGTGATTATACTACTTGTCAGATCCTAAAATCTTCTTCAACAAATTATGACAATATAGTCTGAAAATAAATCCCTTGAAATGCACTTTTGGTAGTAACTCCAGAAAATTACTTGGAATCATTGTATGTCATCATGGCATCAAATTAATCCTTCAGAATAAAAATGATATCCTTGGATTTTCTCCTCCTCTCATCCTCATCATGTTAAGAGTAATTCAAGTACACTAGGCTTATATTCACTGTTTCATAGAAAACATCATAGAAAAATGTTTCCCTTTCACTAGGTTGATGAAAAAAGGTGTTTTATATGAATGGTGTGATGATTTATAGGTAGAATTCCAAAATACCATCAAAGTTTTCTTAATACTTCTAGTTCTAATGCTACCCATTGAAGAAAGGACACTCATTTTATATGTGACTACCTTTGAATGTTCCTTAGGAACCTTCATCCCATGGAATAATGATGACAGTAGTGAAAATATCCTTTACTATCTCATTTAAACCATGATTGATGTTGTTACCCATTACTTAGATATTGAGAAACATTATTCAATGAAAATATTTTCGGTCCAAAAATTGAGGCACTACCTATAGCGTCGCATGGTCCATATGGTATCATGCAGCAACCCACTCAAGTACATTCTCAATTTTCCAATGTTGAATAGAATGTTCATGGTTGGCGGTCATATTGTAATAGTTTTACATACATTTCATTGCTCAAAAACCATAAATAGACATGAATTAGAAAATTCCTTAGCAAATAACCCCTCGATATAAATGACTCCATTGGATACTAAACTAACCAATGATGATGTTTTCAGTATAAATGAATATCCCTAAATATGGTAGATTCACATCGAAATGAAACCTAGATTCCTGAAAGTAAAAATTATGGAAGACCCGAAGCTCAAAAAGTGGGGTTGGGAGCCATACACATGTCTCTAGCAATGGAGGTTTGGCCTTACTCCTTCAAACTATCAAGGGGATGCACAAACAATGAAGCATAATATCATGTTATCATTACAGGGATTGAACTACAACTTCAAGTATAATTAAAAAACATGAAGATAAGAGGTGAATAAAATTGGTCATCAACAATGTAAATAATGATTATTCCATAAAGAAGGAAGATATAATTCCGTTTTTGATCAAATATGAGTGATGATGGTGGAATTTCTTTCATAGATGATATTACCTCATGTCACCCATCGAAAACATCCCTGGCTAATGCGTTTGAAAATGCATCCCCAACATTGGCGAATCCATACGCAGATGAAATGGTTTACAACACTGTTCATCGTCAGATGGTCTTGTGGTTCGTTCAGGCCAACATAGAGGAAATCAATGAGATCAGCCCCTTCCCTGTGTCTAATGATCCTACCACCAACTAGCTGACTCCCATTGCAGACTACCTCGAAATGGGATAGATCCCACTAGATAGAACTATAAGTTAATAGATCCAATGTTAAGAGATTAATTTTTCTCTATAAGATGGTGCAAATTAAAAAAAGTACCACTATAAGTTGGGCCTTGATGGGGTCCTTATCAAGTAAATTGATGGAAAAGATACTTCTGCTTTCATGAAATAGCTTCATACTAGAGACTATGGTTATCATTAATCAGAATTAAAGAATTCAAATCAAATTCAGAGGGTTGGATATTAATGTCCCACTATAACATGAGACTTCCCTAAGTTCACTAAGAAGTTCCACTCCAACCAAGTTCATTCTTATTTTGTCCACCGAAACCCAGAGTTAATTCAAATAGAAATGTACTAAAATTCATTTTCAATATGTGTAAAGGACATCATGGGAACATATCCTCCCCTATAGCTATGAAATTTAAGTATATACTAAAAACTTCGACATTCATTCCAAATGGAATGAATCTATACCCCTTAAAGAAGCCAGGGAAAAAATATTGTTATCTTTGTAAAATCCAACATAATTACCAGATTTGGTGTCCCTCATAAAATACAGATAGAAAATAATACCAATTTATGTTCTAGTGATTTGGTGAAATTATATCATTAGTAGGGTATCATGGCTAACTATTCATCATGCTATAATGCAGCAGCTAACTAATAGATAGATGCATTAAACAAGACCATATCCAATATAATCTAATAGATGGTATATGACGATAACAATTTAGGGCCATAGAAGCTAATCCATAATCTTTGGTCCCACTAGACCAGGACCCATACAACAACCCATGAAACTATGTATTCATTCTTATACAAGAAAAACATGGTCCGACCCATCAACATTTAATTTACCTTACTCCATGTTTCCATTGGTGATCAAGTATCCACATATGAGCAATACCAAAAGCGACTGGATTAATTGGAGTGAATCAATGAAAAGATATTTCATACCTATTATCCTTTAGAGATTTACTAGAACCAAATTGCATGATCCTTCCTCAAAAAGGTTCACCTCCAGTCTTAACTTGAGGGAGAAATGGGTTTTCTCTTCTGAAATTTGATGATATATAGAATGAAAGCTCCAAAAATGTATCTAAAGTGGGAGGGAACATATGTGATACACATATTCTACTCTAATGGATATTATTCCTCAATTTAAATGGGTGGAGAACTCATTACATATCTTATCAATGTAAGGTTTCTGAACTAAACTTTAATGTAGCCAATGCAACCAACATAATGATCGAATGATGTTAAACTAGAGGATGAAACATCTTTACTATATAAAATTAATATAGATAGCATATGTCATCCTTAACACATGGAATTTAATTGTATGGAGTTCGTCCCTGAAACATGATGTAAAACTGTGCTTCTAGTATCCTTACCGAAAGACGTTAAACTGCATGGAATCTATCATCATCACTACATGAAGTTAAACTATATGGGGATCAATGTTATGATCAATTATTAAACACAAGTGAGCCAGATATGTTTTAGAGAAGGGGTTAATGTACTTGTTTATACGTGGGAACCAGATCCACATAGTAACACTCTTTATCTAGAACTATATGTGTCTTGATTCTCATTCCAATGGGATATGTAGTAGCACATGGAACCTATGTCATGGGCCCAACCACGAATGATGGAAAAAATGAACTCCTCTATGTATGGGTCAAACCTTCATGGAGAATTTCCCTTCAAAAACTACATATGTTTTGATTCCCACCCTCTCATGATACGTAGTGATGCATGAATGTCATATCTCAGGTCCATAAACAATCAGAAAAGAATCAAAATTCCACCTCCTTTCATATGGGTCAAACTGATGCATGAATTATTATTTCAATAACTACATGAGAATTTATTCACATCCATATGAGATACATAGCATCACCTAAATGTCATTTCTAGGTTCCATAAGAAAATCCATTCGAATCTGGCCCCTTTTCCAGATTTTTCTTCTATAGTGTGTGGTGTGGCATAGGGAAACTTAGGTCATCATTCATGTTAGTTTATATATGAAATTCTATGAAACTTCAATTGGAAACTTCCTTCTCCATCCATACTAAAAACATGATTTTAAACTAGCCACTAACATCCTAGATGCACAATGATAAACTAAACATCATCACTATGATTCCTTCACTTAAAAGGACCTCAACCTAAACATTGTTAATCCACTATGCTATGTTCAATAATTCATTCTTTCCTGTGTGTGGTCCATATCTATATATAGAATCCCCTTCCATAAAGAACTACATGTGACTTGATTCATTATTAAGAGGGATACGAAGTGATTCCCATATCACTAATCTTGGTTCTATCCACAATAGAAAAAAATAACCCTATTCCCTATGTACAGAACATACATACACAAATAACCCTTTTATAAACTATGTGGATCTATTATTTCCCTATAAACACTTGAAATAATCATTTAACCTCTTTCATGTTAGTTAATCTTCATAATTACCCTATGACATTAAACTGTTAGGTTCCAAGTGCATAGTGGAAACCGGTGGGCTGGGGATATTAAAATTTTCATCGGCGTGGTGATGGAACTTGTCATCACCGATGATCCGAGCCCTGTAAAGGTCCGAGGATCTTTCATAAATCATAAGGAACACAAAACTAAAATGAAAATGTACCCCTTTCGAATCTGAATCCGTAATAGACTACAACTAGTCAATGGCGATCGTCGCTTGAAGGATCCAAAGTAGGATCCCTATATATTGTCCACACGTGATCCAAAAATCCACTAGAACATCAATCGTCAAATTTTGAGTGCTAGTGCGGTGATTGGACAATTCTTTCTACATCCCGACGATCACCACATCGAGATGACTTCGATTCTTGAGAAAGATCTTGATCCAAGCTCCATGGATCAAGTGATTCTCTCTCTATAGAGCGGGGGGAGAGAAAGGTTCCAGATTTCACTCCATGAAATGATTGAATAGTGAATTGCACACCAAGGGAGAGAGCCTTCTCTCTTATTTATTGTGGGATTCCAAAATACCCGGTTGGGTTCCTCGGCCCCTTTTTTTTCAATGTCCACTAAATAAATTATTTTGATGAAATAAAATATTCCAATATTATTTATTATTTTATCACATACTTGTAATATATTTAAAATATATTATGTAATAAAACAGAAGCCATTTAATTTGACTCACTATCTCGCTTAATATTAAACAGACCTTGAATATAATATCCATTTGATTGATATTATCTCATATTTACAAAACTTATAAATACTTTAAATAAATTCAATCCTAAATATTCCTAACTTGAATATTAATTAATTTATTTAATTATTTTGGTGATTGATACTTTGGACAACACTCGGCCCCATGGTGGGGCCCACTATATCCATATACCTATTAAACTAAATAGAGAATATTCTTGAATATGCTATTATGTGTGACCCTCTAGGACCTTATCCCGATAGAAGTGAATAAATTCCATAGACCAAGAGTAAAGCCTATAAACCCATCATGGCCCCTAATTAGATAAGGATAGTCATAGCAACGACTACCATCATACGAACACTAATTATGTACTATAAACTCTTTGTCATTAAATATCACATAAAGTAGGATGTGCACTTTTGTCATTGTCCTTTTCTTGCTTTATTATTTGTTGATCTATTCGGATGGATTTTCCTTTCTACAACTTTGGACAAAGACTTATGAAGGCAGCACCATCCTGATCAACCAGTCCTGAGATATACAACTTCTTGAACATGGAAGTGATAAAACATTTCTTGACCATTCATCCAATGTCTACCTCTAACGACACACCCAACAAAAACTACCACGACACAACTTCATTTCCAAGGTTTTCATCTTGCATCAAAGTATGTAATCAAATAGTACACATTGGTAATGGTCTAAATTAAGGATACTGATACACATTTCTGTAGATAGAAACAACCAATGACAGCCAAAACATGTGGTGTTTTTAGTGGCGGGTCTATCCTCAAGATCTCATAACTAGATATCACCAAGTGCGAACTTCATGGGAAGAAGTCTCAATACTTATGAGCCCCAAGAACCTAATATTCAAACATCTACTATGTCCTGTCAGTAATATGTATCTAGACTATTGAACATATATTTATGATCAATTTCATTGTATCTTGAGGTTCTCATTATATCCTGGGTTCAGCTATAACCTTTCGACATGAAAATTAACCTCTGGACATTACCATTATAATAGTGGATGCATAAAGGTATATACTCTAAAAGTAAGATGATATCATGTATAACTAACTGTACATATGATATGGTAATAAAAATTATTGCATAGTTGGGTCTAGGGAACCAACTATTTCCACACTCCCACTTTCACTAAAGGAAACTTTCTAACAAAACTTGTTAGCAACTCGCATGATAAATATCATGCATCTGCTGAGTAATGTCCATAACTACTGGGCCTCCCATGTTTTCACTTCATGGCATATATGTTGTAGGCGACCTCGTCTGCTTGAGTAAAACTTCTCAAGATAAGGTATCCCCGAGTATATTACTTTTTTTCCATTGTCATAACTTTACAACTTGGCTAGTGAGTACATCATAAATTACATTATGATAACACTTTTATCACTAGGTGAAAATCCAAGAACTGGAAAAATCGTTGTGATTGATAGCTTCTTAATAGCTGCCTTAGAAGCTGCAATGTACTCTGTATTTGTAGATATAACTACCAATAGATTTTATGAGCTTGACTCACTCATCACCTTTTCATAACTGTGATACTAGATCAAATTGATCTAAGGATTAATAGTTTGTGTCCCATCAAAAACTAGTATACCTTCTTTCCCATATACCAGGTACATATCATTTGTACTTCTCGAAGTTCAAGATGATAGTTCTGACTGCATCACTTGCAGTGCTCCTGGAAATAATTGATATCTACCTACAATAAAGTATATCCAGACAATATCAATTATTATACATAACATGGCATATACGATTGATCCATCGCTGAGCGTATGGTATCAATGCACAATAGAAATCTCTATGCATGCTCCAAAAATGTTAACTTGGAGAGATTAACCCATGTGACATTGGATATAATTATGAACTTGAATTGTTCCAACTTTTATTTTTCAATACAATGTAACTATATGTATGATTGACTAGGACCAGGAAACCTATGGATCTACCTCAGTATATCCTATTCCCTAAAACATAGGTTTCTACATTAATTCAATCATTAGAGAATTTCATTTATTCTAATATTATCTAACTGTAAGATCATGATCTGTTTTCCATATGTTACCAAACATATTTCACTTAGAAAACATTAGCGGTCACACTAACCTTTGGTAGACACATGGAAAGGATTCATTCCCAATGAGTTCTCTAAGATCATGTTTCTTACTTTAATCCAGAATTGGATTTAAGTAACTTGAAACCTTCATTGGAAACATATGATGTCATCATCTCTTTCTGTTTGCGTCGTATAGACACCTTCCACGAATGATGATCTTGACATCCATGGACTAATAGAATGATCTTAGATGTTGGATATGACAAGTTAAATTCTAATAGATTTAGGCTTACTGACTTTTTATAACCAATCGAACCGTATTGGTACCAAGATTGTACCATCTATGTCTCTTCTCATTCGAATACCCACCATAGTATTCAATTTATATACCCCTTTTCAGTTTGATACATGGAATCCATTATTGAATTTTAAATTTGTCAATATTAGCTTATTTCCATATACAGATTACTTGTAGGATTTTTTATCCTTAATGAATAATATATTACTGGTCGTGGTGAATATAAAACCATGACCATGGTTTCATTATTCCTATGTAGGATGTGTCACTGGAACAAGCCGATTTCACATGTACTTGTGGAACTTGTTCCTATGTCATCCATTTGTGCATCTTGAGCATTGACTAAGTCCAAGTCAATTCAACTCCCTCTATCTCTAATAGAGATGTGAACCCTTATATATAAATGTAGTCTAATGCTTGACTACATCTTTTTTATCTTAAGTACTTATGTAATGTCCTAAGAAACTATTAGGATAATTACTTAGATGCACCATGTGTTCAGCTTGATGCATGTTTCTTTATATCTTAAAAAACACCTTGCATCCTAACACATGATCTATGACATTATGGATTTTCATCATACTATGACTCGTATGATATTCGTTTGTCATTTCAGTTTGCATAAAGTTTATGGGATTTCTCTGTTATTTGTAAAGCACATCTTGAAATATAATTAATGTTTCTGCAAGTTGCGACATTGATACAACTTAAATCAAAAAATTGATGTAAAAAATGTGCATTTTTGAATTGATCCATGATATATTTTGTTGATCAATGTTAACATGTATGACTTCATCATTGATCCTCCTTATGAACATCAATACAATTATGTAGATAAAGTAACATGCATTTAGGAATTACTCCATCCTACATTATCATGATAAATGAAGGCTTGGTCAAGATATACTTCGGCATGCCAATCTGAAGCAAATCATATCTTCTTACCATGCATATACTTAACTATTACATTCCTCCATAACGTAAAGGAATATTATGATGTATTTTTACCTCTTTCTTTCTTTTGAAAAGTTCATACTCTCTTGTTGAACTAACCTCAGAAGCTTTGTGGAATTCCTTTATTTATAAAAGCTTCTTTTTCTAAACTAAATATGTCAACAATACCAAAGGTTTTTAGCTGTGATGAGTCTAAATACCATAATCAGTAATTTCTTGACGTCCAATTTTAGTTTTACTTGAAAAAGAATCATATTTCCAAAACTGGGTTGGTGTTACACTTTTTATTCATCATGTATTTCCTTTGATTCAAGTATGTCTGAACTATTTGTTGAGTATGTTACCACAACCAAAATTCGTTCCAAAACATGAAATAATGTATCATCATGTCAAAAAGGGGTATTTTAGATAAATATTTTTGTTATACTCTACAACTTGTTCAATTTGAATCAATCACTTGGCAAATAGAAGTTAAGTGTTTCTTACCGCTGACTTAGGAATCACCCTTTCTCAGCTTCTTGGAGAATACCCTTTACTTCTAGTAATGTTTCTCTACATACATGGTTACTGTATTTCAATACATATATGTGAAAATAATATTGTATTTTAATACCCAATAAGTATGTGAGAAAACAGTACTTTTATTTAATGAATTTTATCTAAATGATATGCGGATACTTGCTTCTAGTATCTCTGTTTATTGCACTTTTAACTTCCAAAAATTTATTTCAATATGTGATGCAAATATCCTCTTGTTAAATAACCCACCACTTTTTATTGAAGGACATGAGAAATGTGGCTTTGGCATATCTTTCCATAGGCCTTTCTCCTTGTCTTTCAATAAATTCTCCATAAGAATGAAAGATGGCGTTATCTCCAATATTCTTATTACTTAGCAAATGTTACCTTAAAGGCTATAAAGCGCTTACTCTATACCATTCATTTGTATCCTTAAATGAAACTAGATTAATTGGGTGTAAAAGGTATAAGAATGGGATGACATGAAAGATTGTGAACTTACTTTCACTATACACAAACTGAGTGCAATCATCGCATTCAAATCTTGCTTCACTTTCTCCTTCGAAACTTCTTGGAGATGATACTACATGTAATATCATCCATGTCTTGATGTAGAGTCCACAAAAAACATTAGAAGTTGATGATATCATTATGAAAGAACCATCATATGCTTGATTCATGAGTCTCCTCTAAGCAGTTTTATACCCTCACTTTCTGAGGTGGCTAAACAGTTTGGGACACAAGCACCCTAAATTTCTGTTATAGTAGTAATGTCAGCGAGCGCCTTTACTACACTTTGGAAATTCATGATTAGTTTAGACATTAACATTGTCTAATTTTTATCACTGTTTTTATTAGGGTACTACATTCCATTTTCTACAAATAAAATTTAGCAAATTGTACTTTTAATATTGATTTCCAAATGTGACATTATAGATTATTTAATCATTAAATGTCTGCCACTAATTTTTTGAGTTCTAGGAACCCTCTATACTAAAATCAGATTACTCTTGAGTATTCTAGTGGAAAGGATCCCTGAACCTCTCTTATAGTCTACAATCTATGGAGACGTCACTACTCAAAGGGTCCAAGGTAGGATTTTATCTTCCCAACCGCATTAACTCGCGGTTCCTTTATCTGTTGAGTGAAGTCTCAACATCATAAATCATAAACTGATTTACAAAATTCTTGCCTCTAAAATTAGAACAAGATATATATGGATATTTATTTGCTGCAATTTTAGATAAGTAAACCAACCACCCTAATAAGAACTCCCTGTTTGTAAGAGGAACCCTCACCTATGGCATGATCGGCACCTCGAACACCCGTTTTTTTTCAAACATGAATGATGGATGGCTGTTGTGACTTAATATTTTCTTTGATGGTTTTATTGGTTTATCTTGAAGAATGTAATCCATTTATTTTGTCGGGATCACAAATGAACTTTAATAGATAAGCATATTCCGCTTCTTTATGCATTTTATTATCTATTATTTTATGTTTTTTCCCATTGTTCTAAAATGCATAAAATACTAAATAAATGAATAAAGGAAAAATACTACCTGCCTGGTTCTGAGCATCTAAACGACCTAAGGGAATCGTACCTGAGTCGAATGCTTTACTCTTGATGCATCTTTCCTTGTTGTGTATGTCCGCTAGTCTTTTAAAGTATCGCCACGTCTTGGTGGGGACAACGTCACGTCTTGGAGTACCACCTCATATTGGTGGAATCCATGTGTCGTCTTGCACCATAGTGCACTACCTCATCTTGGTGGGGTTTACATCGCTCTCCGCCTTCATTCGATGTATAACAATACTCACGTGTAGTCGATGGGAACTAGTGGGATTAATGTACATCAGATAAAAAAATTGGGTGCACAGGACCTTATAAATTTTCACCGAAAAATAAAGATGAGACACATGCCATCTATTTAATTAATTATAATCATTGCACGTAGATAAAATAATTAATTAAATAAATACAACATACACATGTCAGTTTTGAAAACCAGAATGTAGGTAAAATAAAGCGCAATAAAATTAAAAAGCTTTAATTAAGTACAAGGGTTATTTAAATTAAATTAAATGAATTTAATAATTACAATAATTTAATTAATTATCGGTCCTCTAATTAATTTATGTTTAATGTGAAAATTAATTTATATAAATATTTTAATTTAATTGCGAAACTAAATTAATCTATATCCTCGGGTATTATAATAATTAACCAAAATTAATTTTAATTAATTAAATTTAGATAATAAAATTAAATTAATTAAATTTATTTATTTTTATTAATTTAAGTTGCTCGGTATTTGAAACGTTATTGCTAGGCCTATGTGGGTTGGGAAAAACCCTCCTAGGATTTTAGCAGGTCGTGCAAGGGACAAACTGGGTCGGACTGATCCGCCCAAACCCATTTTGGGATGGGCAGGTCCGCCCAGACTATTTCGGGGCCAAAATTTTGCTCTGCATAAAATAACTATACCTATCTGGTGAAGACAAAGGACGGTCGGTGGTTCGGGCAGTGGCTTGACATGGGAGACGGACGGGGCTATGTGGGTGGCCAGCACTCAGGACCGATGGGCTGGAGGTGTCTTAAGGAACTGGCGTCGTCGGTTGAGGCTGACCAGCGTGACACATCGCGATGGTCAGAACCAAGGTGTTCGGGCTTTGCATGCTATGACCAAGAATTGGCCTGGGTGCCTTGTGCCAAGGGGAGGAACTCAGATGGATTACGGAGTAGATCAGCGTGGTGGCTTGTCCGAAGAAATCATGAGGCCTACAAGAAATCTGCGAGAAGTGAGCTGGGTAGTGCCTGCTACTGCATGGTGGTGTCTAGGTTTGGACAGCCACAAGAGGCAGGATTGCACATGGCGGGTGCCAGCGCAAGTAGAGGTCCGGGCCGCGATAGCGTCTCCAGAGAAGGGTGGTGCCGAGGAGGCGGGATGGCGGCCGAAACCTGGGGAGCTACTGCGTAGGGAGCCAGGTTGCAGCTTGTCCATTCCAGGAAGTAGGTGGATGCGGGTCCGTTGTAGGCTAGGTGGCTGGAGGGGAAGACATGCTAGGGGTCTGGGGTGGCCATTCCAGGTGGGATGGTCCAGCGAGGGCTGGGCGGCGCAGCCCCTGGTGCATAGCGTGCCCACTGGTTGAGGGGCTGGCAGCGGCCCTATGGTTGCACCGTGTAAGAAAAATGGAATCCGTGTGGACCACACAAAAACTTTTTTTTTAATTTTAAGACTTATTTTAAACTCCTTACTTTCCCCTTTTTTTGAAATCTTCTTCCACCCCTCCGTTTAATATGGTCAAGTCCACCTCCAACTTTCAAAATGCTACTTAATAGGCTTTGAATTTAATAATAATGAATCTATTATAAATAATAATATTTTTTTTATTATAGTATTATAATAATAAAATAAATAATATTATACTAATAAGAATTATTGTGGAAATTATTAAATCATAAAATTTATAATTTTCACAATTAAGGTTATTTCCGATGAACCGATCGAATCTTGATCAGTTCAGCAGAATGAAATAAAATTTTAGAACCCAAAAATAAACTGCATATTCAATCCAATCTGAAAATTTACAATGGACATAACATGGTCATTTGAGATCAAATCAACGCACAGTTTTAATCACTGAGACAGCTTCTGAACCCTCTTCTAAATTTTAAATCAAAATTTCATTTCTATGCTCAAAAAATTTATGTGATCACACTGATACCAATATTAGGTTCTTAGTCATGTATTGGAGGCCCGTGGGATAGGGATTTTAAGATTATCATCAGCGGGATGATGGAACTTGTCGTCGCCGATGATCTGAGTCCCAGAGAGGTCTGAGGATCTTGCTTAAATAATAAGGAGCACAACAATAAAATGAAAACATACCTGTTTCAAATAGGAAGTCGCGGTCGACTACAACTAGTCTATGGAAATATTCACTTGATGGATCCAAAGAATGATCCCTCTAGATCATCCACGCGTGCTCCAAAAATCCATTGGAACGTCGATCTTCGAATTCTGGGTGCTAGTGCAGTGATCCGATGATTCTATCGATGTCCTGACTATCACCTCATTGAGATGACTTTGATGCTTCAGGATGATCTTGATCCAAGCTCCCTAAATCTAGAGCTTCTCTCTAGAGAGAGTAGGAGGAGAGAGAGGTTCTAAATTTCACTCCATGAAATTAGTGAATAGTGAATTGCACACCAAGGGAGAGAGCCTCCTATGTTATTTATAGTGGAATTCCAAAATACCCGATTGGGTTCCCTAGCCCCCGTTTATTTCAATGTCCACTAAATAAATAATTTTGAAGAACTAAACTACACAAATATTATTTATTATTTTATCACATACATGTAATATATATATAATATATTACGGGATAAAACCTGAGAAATTTAACTCGACTCGCTATCCCGCTTAAAATTAAACGAACCTTGAATATAATATTCATTTGATAAATATTATCTCATATTTACAAAACTGGTAAATAAATTCAATCCCAAATATTCAGAAATTAAATATTAATGAATTTATTTAATTCTTTTGGTGATCAATACTTTGGACAACACTCGGCCCCCATAGCGGGTCCCACTATGTCCATATACCTATTTACCTGAATAGAGCAGATTCTTGAAAATGCTATTCTATGTGACTCTCTAGGCCCTTATCTCGATAGTAGTGAATAAAATCCATAGAACAAGAGCAGAGTCTAGCAACCCATAATGCCCCCTAATGAGAAAAGGATAGTCATAGCAATGACTACTATCCTACGAACACTGACTGTATACTATAATCTATTTGTCATTAAATATATCATAAATAAAGATGCACACTTGTGTCAACATCCTTTTCTTGATTTATTATTTCTTGATCTATCCAGATGAATTTTCCTTTCAACTGTTTTGGCCAAATACTTATGAATGCAGCCCTATCTTGATCAACTAGGCCTGAGTATACATCATTTTGAACTTGGAAGCGACAAATCAATTCTTGACCATTCAACCAATGTCATACCACCAACGACGCTCAACACAAACTACCTCACCATGACTTCATTTCCATGGTGTTTGTCTTGCATCAAAGTATGTAATCAAATAGTACACATTGGTAATGGTCTCAATTCAAGAGACCAATACAAATGTCCGTATATAGGAACAACCAATGACACCCAAAACATGTGGTGTTCCTATTGGTGGTTCTGTCCTCATGATCTCATAACTAGAGATCACCAAGTGTGAACTTCATGATAAGAAGTCTCAATGTTTATGATCCCCCAACACTTGATAGTCAAACATATACTATTCCAAGTTAGTCAGATGTATCTAGACTATAGAACATATAATTAAGATCAATGTCATTGTATATTGAGGTTCTCATTATAGCCTGGGATCTTCTATAACCTTTTGATATGAAAATTAACCTTTGGACTTTACCATTATAATAGTGGATGCATAAAGGTCTATACTATAATGGTATGATGACATCATGTATAACTAACTATACAGATGGTATAGTAATCAAAATTATTGCATAGTTGGGTCTAGGGAACCCACTATTTCAACACTCCCACTTGTACTAGAAGAAACATGCTAACAAAACCTGTTAGTAACTCACATGATAAAGATAATTTATATGCTGAGTAATGGCTTTAAAAGCTGGGCCTTCCACATTTTCACTGTGTGGCATATCTGATGTATGTCACCTCATCGGCTTGAGAAATACTTCTCATGATAAGGTATCCTCAAGTATATTACTTTTTTTCCATTATCAAAATGTGACAACGATGCTAGTAAAAACATTATAATTTACATTATGATAATTCTTTTCTCACTATGTGAGGATCCATGAACTGGAACAAATCGTTGTGATTGATAACTTCTTATTAGCTACCTTAGAAGCTGATACGTACTCGATACTTATAGATATAGCTACCGATAGCTTCTATGATCTTGACTCACTCATCACCTTTTCATAACTATGATACTAGATAAAATTGATCTAAGTATTACTAGTTTGTGTCCTATAAAAAACTATTATACCTTCTTCCCCATATACTAGGTACAAATCATTTGTACTTGTCGAAGTACAAGATGATAGTTCTGACTGCATCACTTGCAGTGCTCTTGGAAATAAATGATATCTACCTGCAATAAAGTATATCCTAACACTTTCAATTATTGTACAAAACATGGAATATGTGATTGATCCATCACTGAAGTGTATGGTATCAATTCACAACATTGATCTCTACCCTTGCTCCGAACATGAAATCCTAGAGAGATTAAGCCACGTGACATTGGAAATAATTCTGAACTTGAATTGTTCCAACTTGATTTTTTCAATATAATGTAACTATATGTGTGATTGACTAGGGCCAAGAAACCTATGGATCTACCTTAGTAGATCCTGTTCCCTTTAACTCAGGTTGATACTTTAAGTTAATCATTAGAGAATTGCTTTTATTCTAATCTTATCTAACTGTAAGATCAAGATATGTTTTCTATATGGTACCGAACATATTTCACTTGGAAAACATTGGCGCTCCAACTAACCTTTGGTAGAAACTTTAAAACAATTCATTCCCAATGAATGATCTAGGATCTTGTTGCTTACTTTAATCTAGTATTGGATTTCAGTAACTTGAAACCTTCATTGGCATCATATGATGTCATCATCTAATTCTGGTTGCATCATATAGAAACCTTACATGAAAGATAATCTTGACATCCAAGGACCAATAGAGTGATCATAGAAGTTTTCTATGAAAAGTAAAATTATAATATATTTAGGCATACCGATTTGGTATAACCAATCGAGCCTTATTGGTACCAAGATTATACCATCTATGTGTCTTCAAATTTGAATTCCCACCGCAGTATTCAATTAGTAATCCCCTTTTCAATTTGATACATGGAATCCATTATTTAATTTCAAAATTTTCAATCTTAGATTATTTCCATATACTCTTTACTTGTAGGATTTTTTATTCTTAATGAATATTATATCACCGGCCGCGTTGAATATAAAACCATCACCATGGTTTCATTCTTCATATGCAGTATGTGTCACTGAAACAAGCCTATTTCACATGTACTTGTAGAACTTGTTCCTATGCCAACCATTTTTGCATCTTGAGCATTGACTAAGTCCAAGACAATTCAACTACCACTATCTCTAATAAAGATGTTCACCCTTATATAGGAATGTAGTCTAATGATTGACTACAACTTTTCAATCTTAGGGATTTATGTACTATCCAAATCAACTTTTAGGAAAATTACTTAGATGCACCATGTGTTCATCTTGATGCAGGTTTGTTTATATCTTAACAGACTTTTTGCATCCTAACACATGATCTATGACATAATGGATTTTCATCATTCTATGACTCGTATGACGTCCATTTTTCATTTTATTTGGCATAAATGTTATGGTATTTCTCTATTATTTTCAAATCACATCTTGAAATATAATGGAAGTTTCTACAAGTTTCAACATTGATACAACTTAAATCATAACTTTGATGTATAAAATTTACATTTAGTAATTAATCCACGCTATATTTTGTTTATCAATGTTAACATGTAAGACTTCATCATCAATCATCCTTATGAACATCAATATGGATATGTAGATAAAGTAACATGCGTTTAAGAATTACTCCACTCTACCTTATCATGATCAATGAATGCTTGGTCAAGATACACTTCAGCATACCAATTTGAAGCAACTCATATCTTCTTACCATGAATATACTTCACTCTTACAATCCTCAATAACTTAAAGGAATCCTATGAAGTATTTTTACCTATTTCTTTCTTTGGAATAGTTCATACTCTCTTTTTGAACTATCCTTTGATGCTTTGTGGCATACCTTCATTTATAATGATTTATTTTTCTAAACTAATGATTTCAACAATACCAAAGGTGTTTAGATATGCCGAGCCTAAATACCATACTAGGTATTTTCTTGGCTTCCAATTTTAGTTTTACGTGGAAAAGAATCATATTTCCATAACTGGGTGGGTCTTAAATTTTATATTCATCATGTATTTCCTTTGATTCAAGTATGTATAAACAATTTGTTGAGTATGTTACCAAAAAAACAATCATTCCAAAACATGGAATAATGTCTCATCATATCCAAAAGGGTATGTGAGATAAATTTTTTGGTTACACTCTACAACTTGTTCAATTTGAATCTATCACTTGGCAATTAGAAGTTACGTGTTTCTTACCACTGACTTAGGAATCACATTTTCACAGCTTCTTGGAGAATATTCTTTACATCTAGTAATGTTACTCTACTTGCATGGTTACTGTATTTCAATAGATATATGTAAAAATCATAGTTTATTTTAATACCCAAGATGTATGTGAGAAAACAATACATTTATTTGGTAAATATTAACTAAACAAGAAGTGGGTACTTGCTTCTAGTATCTCAATTTATGACATTTTTTACTTCCATACATTTTTTTAAATATGTGATGTAAATAACCTCCTATTGAATAACTAACCACTTTTTAGCGGAGGACATGATGAACCTGCCTTTGGCATAGCTTTCCATAGGCCTTTCTGCCTTGTCTTTCAATAAATTCTCCATAAGAATAAAAGATGGAATTATATCTAATATTCTTATTACTTGTATAATGTTACCTTAAAGGTAATTAAGAACTTACTCTATACCATTCGTTTGTATCCTTAAACAAAAATAGAGTAATTGAGTGTAAAAGGTATACGAATGGTATGACATGAAGGATTGGGAACTTTATTTCACTTTACACAAACTGCGTGCAATCATCGCATTCAAAACTTGATTCACATTCTCCTTGGAAACTTCTTAGAGATGACACTACATGTAATATCATCCATGTCTTGATGTAGATACCACAAATAACATCAAAAGTTGAAGATAGAATTTTGAAATAATTCCCATATGCTTGTTTCATGAGTCTCCTCTAAGTAGTTTTATACCCTCACTTCCTGAGGTGGCTTAATAGGTTGGGACACAAGCACCTTGAATTTCCGTTATAGTAGTAATGTGCGTGAGCGCCTATACAACACTTTGAAAATCAGCCCTTAGTTTAGACATTAACATTTTCTGATATTTATCACTATTTTTATTAGGGTATTACTTTCCATTTTCTAGAAATAAAATTTAGCAGATTGTACTTTTAATATCGATTACCGAATGGGACATTACTGATTATTTAATCCTTAAATGTCTCCCACTATTTTTTTGAATTATAGAAACCCTATTTACTAGAATTGGAATAACTATGAGTATTCTAGTGGAAAGGATCCTTGAACATCCCTTATTGTCTACAAGCTATGGATACGCCACTACTTGGAGGTTCCAAGGTAGGATTTTGGCTATCCAACCACATTAACTCGCGGTTCCTTGATCTGTTGAGTGAAGTACCAACTTTAGAAATAATAAACTAATTTACTCAAGACCTTCCTCTAAAATTAATACAAGCTAGCTATAGATATTTATTTTCTTCAATTTCAGTTAATTCAACCCACCACCCTAATAAAACTCCCAGGTAGTAAGAGGCACCCTCAGCTATGGAATGACCGACACCTCGAACACCTGGTTTTGTTCAAACATGAATGATGGAAGGCTATTGTGACATAATATTTTTTTGAGGTTTTTATTGATTTATCTTGAAGAATGTAATCCATTCCTATTAAACTTTTTCATCTATGTTATCACGCTCACAACTGAACATTAATAGAAAACTAACACCCAACTGGTCTTGAGCATCTAAACGACCTAAGGGGATCTTACCTGAGTCAAATGCTTGACTCTTGATGCAGTTTTCCCTTTTATGTATATCTACTAGTCTTCTAGAGTATCTCCACATCTTGGTGAGGATGACGTCGCGTCTTGGAGTACTACCTCATCTTGGTGAAATCCACATGTTGTCTTGCAGCATTGTGCACCTCCTCATCTTGGCGGGGTCTATATCACTCACTTCCTTTATCCAAAGTAAAATAATACTCTCGCAAATGCAAGGGAAACTAGTGGGATAATTGTACATCAGATAAAAAATTGGGCGCGCAGGCACTTATAAATTTTAATCGAAAAAGAAAGATGGTATGCAGACTATCTATTTAACTAATTACAATCTTCGCACGTAGTTAAAATAATTAATTAATTAAATGTGACATACACAGGTCAGTGTTCTAGACCAGAATGTGGGTAAAATAAAGCGCGATATAATTAAAATTCATTAATTAAGTACGAGAGTTATTTAAATTAAACTAAATGAATTTTATAATTAAAATAATTTAATTAATTATCGATCCTCTAATTATGTTAATTTTAATTTCAACATTATATTAATTAAATAGTTTAATTTAATTGCGAAATTAAATTAATTTATATCCTCAGGTATTATAATAATTAACCAAATTTAATATTAATTAATTTATTTTGATTAATTTATGTTGGTCGATCTCCGAAACGTTGTTGCTTGGCCAGTGCGGGTCGTGCCAAACCCACACAGGATCTTAGCAGGTCGTGAAAAGGCTAAAATAGGCCGGACCGATCCGCCAAAACCAATTCTGGGTAGGGCAGGCCCGCCCAGACCGTTTCAGGGCCAAAATTTTTCTCTGTGTAAAAACGTGCAGAAAAAATAACAATACCTCCCTAGTGAAGATGGAGGCTGGTCGGTGGTACGGACAGCGACCTTCCATGGGAGAAGGACATGGCTATGTAGGTGTCCTGCACTCGGGATAGACGGGATGGAGGTGGCTTAAGGAGTTGGCGTCATAGGTTGAGGCTGACCGGCACAGAACATTGCAATGGTCAGAACCAGGGTGTTCGGGCATTCCATGCAATGGATGGGAATTGGCCTGGGCACCTTTTTTAGAGGGGAGGAACTCAGATGGATTTGGGAGCTGGCCGGCGTAGCGGATCATCCAGGGGAAGTCGGAGGCCTGCAAGTAAGCTACGAGAAGCAATCTGGGTAGTGCCTGCTACTGCATGGAGTCATATGGGTTTGGCCAGCCACGGGAGGTAGGACTGCGCATGGTGGGTGCCAGCACGAGCGGAGGTCCGGGCAGCGGCAGCGTCGTAGGAGTAGGGTGGTTCCGAGGAGGCGAGACAGCGGTTGGAACCCAAGGAGCTGCCGCGCGGGGATCTTGGGTATGGCTTGGCCATTCCAGGCGGGTGGTGGATGTGGGTCCAGTGTAGGCTAGGCGGCCGGAGGGGAAGACAGGCTAGGGGTTTGGGATGGTCGTTCTAGGCAAGACGGTCCGGCGGGTGCTGGGCGGCGAAGCCCCTGGTGCGTGGCGTGCCCGCTGGGTGAGGGGCTGGAAACGGCCCTATGGCTGTGCCATTTAGTAAGGGGGGTTCATGTGGACTGTAAAGACCCAGAAATTTCAAGGAATTCTTTTTCTTAATTTCTTTATAATTTTACAAGACTGCGGCTTCTGACGGAACCTGATTCTAAGGCCCAGTGTGCCCGGAATCAACTTCCAAAGTTTAGCTCGGGTACGTTCAGTGAACAAGTGAGCGGGTTTTTCTAGCTTTTGAACCGGTGCTCGAAATCAAAATCTGAGGACACCGATAAAACCACAGCGCCGGTAATTTCTTAAGAACATCATTCTGGAGTTTCGTTTGCTCGGGTGAGGTTATTAATTAAATGGGTTAACTAAAAGACAAAATAAAATATCGTGCTACAAATTTTATTTCTATTCTTAGTAGTGATAACCTAGGCATGGTGGTTGGAGTGGGACCCACTAATATCCTAACTTCACTAGGTAAGACATTAGTGGGGTGGGGCCCACATGAGCCCCACCCCCTTTATTTCCTTTTAACCTCCCACGTGCATTTAATTTTGTAACTCACCCGCAACCCCTTTTTAATGGCATGTCAACTCTCAAATTAATTTGAATTTTTAACACTCTTCAATTAATACAATTAATTTAATGATATCTTTTGAATTTCAAATTAATGGCTTGCATGTGTTAATAAAATAAGACAATGACTTATTTCATTGGATTGTTGTATCGATGTGCGAGAAGGTTGGAGAGGAATTTCCCTAGTCTTGATGAATCTTCATCATCTTCGTTGAATAACGTGAAGAATGATGAAGAACGCCGACCTCTGACGAAAGATGACAAAGAACACTAGTTCCCCGGAGATCTATGACGCGGATTTATGTACCGCGATACCGAAGATCCTCGTATTCCGCGACGTCCTATTTCCGCGACGAACTTTCGTTCGACAACACCTTTAGGTAGGGGGTTTTCGTATATAGTGTTTATGTGAATTATACCCTCGTGCGTGGGTATTTAATTGCAGGGAGTTTGTATATTTTTTTGGATAAATTATACCCTCTCCAATGATTAAAAACATGTTTCTAAATGATTTCCAATTGATAAAACCTAACGTGGAGGGCGCGGGCCAAACAAACACGGCCCGACAACCCACCGCAACTTGTTTATTGATGTGCAGATCAACGGGTGATGAAGAAGTGGGCCGCAAAGGCGTTTTGAAACCATCGCAGTAATGTACGGGTCCCGTAGTGACCGTAGGCACTGATGGCTAGAGGAACGGACCACCGATTAGCGTTCTGTGGTCCACGGAGAGCTGCAGCGGGGCGCCACCCCGGCGCGGCGTCGCTGGTGACCGGTGGTGGCGGCGCGCTGCCGGAGAAGAGCGTCGCAGCTCGGCCGTGGCGGACCGGAACGGCTTAGCCGTTCCGGGATATAGGGAGGAGGGTGCGACATTAAAGCCACGTCGTTACCAATCAGAGTTGGGGTAGCGCCTCCCCCTGTTTTTCGCTCGGGCGAAATGGCCGAGCAGACCGGCCACGCGGGCCGCGCCCGCCCCGGCTGGACCGGCCGCACCGGGCCTGGCCACCCAGGACGGGCCAAGCCGCCCGCGCCGGGCCGGGCCGGGCCGCGCCGACCGGGTCGGGTCGTGCCTTGATGGGTCGGACCCGGGTCGGGTCGACCCAGTTCGGACCGACCCGGGTCGTGTCGACCCCATTCGGGCCGACTTAGGGGGGTTGGGTCGGGCAGGGCCGGGCCCAGACCCCCCATTTCAGACTGTTTTCAGTCATTTGACCATATCATGGGCTTCAGACCTTTGATCGACGCACCGTCATTTTTGTTGGGATCATTGGATCGAGACGGTCGTTTCAGTATATTACACTCAAGGTTTCGCAGAACTTTGGATATAGACGGGTTGGTTCGAACATTAAACTAATCGGGCCCTCGTAGCGAAAACGCTTATAACATGAGCTCCAGACGTCCGATTGACGTGCCGTCGACTTTTTTGGATTCCTCTTAGTGAGATGGACCTTTAGGCTTACTTATCTCGAGGTTTGGATGCAGTTGGAGTATGGATGGGTTGGATTGTACCCAAAATCCAACTGGACCCCTGGAACGGAAATGCCGATAACTCTCAGATCGGGAGTCCGATTGGCGCGTCGTCATTCACGTTGAGTTCCTCTTATTGAGACAGAACATTGAGATACATTAACTCTAGACTACATGTCAGTTGATGTATCAACCCCTTTGGCTCATTGAGCGGACCCTCTCAGAATCGAGCATGCTGTGTGCGGAAACCCTAGAGCTGGCTGCGACTGCGACGACAATGAAGACTGTACTGAAATCCTCCGTGGGTTCGGAAGCGATGAAGACTGCACTGAAATCCTTCGTGGGTTTGGCAGGGATGAAGACTGCACAGAAATCCTCTGTGGGTTCAGCAGCGATGAAGACTGCACTGAAATCCTATGTGGGTTCGGCCGCGATGAAGACTGGACTGAAATCCTCCGTGGGTTCGGCATCGATGAAGACTTCACTGAAATCCTTCGTGGGTTCGGCAGCGATGAAGACTGCACTAAAATTCTCCGTGGGTTCGGCAGCGATGAAGACTGTACTGAAATCCTCCGTGGGTTCGGCAGCGATGAAGATTGCACTGAAATCCTCCGTGGGTTTGGCAGCGATGAAGACTGCACTGAAATCCTCCGTGGGTTCAGCAGCGATGAAGATAGCACTGAAATCCTCCGTGGGTTCGGCAGCGATGAAGACCGTACTAAACTCCTCCGTGGGTTCGACAACGATAACTACTGTTCTTGTATCCTATGTGGGTCTAGCAGTGTTTTACTCTTTTCATGCTATCCTACGTGGGTCTGGCAGAGTAGCTGGGATGTATCCTATGTGGGTCCGACATCATAGCTGGTTTAGTATCCTATGTGGGTCTCATATTAGATGAATCAGTGGCTATATCTGATCATCTCTATCACCTTGTGAAGACGTATACCTGTGTGACCTGAGTCTTGACTTTCCATCATTATCTTCTAGGTGATTTGACTTGATATCTTGTGTGGATTGGATTATGCTTCCCTGTGTGGATTGGGTCGTACTTTCCTGTGTGGACTGTGTTGTGCTCTCTTATGTGGACTTATAGTGTTCTCCTGAGTGGACTGGGTTGTGCTCTCCTATGTGGACTTGTAGTGTTCTCCTGTGTGGACTGTATTGTACTATCATGTGTGGACCTGTAGTGTTCTCCTATGTGTACTGTGTTGTGCTCTGCTATGAGGATTTGTAGTGTTCTCCTGAGTGGATTGAGTTTTGTTCTCCTGTGTAGACCGGGTTGTACTTGGGCTCTGGAGCTAGAGCCGAACTGGAATTGAAGACTTAGGTATATTTATGGGTATATACCTAACTATAGTTGGTTTTTAATTCGTGATTGTATCTTTCCTTTGTGGATTATCCTTTTTGGATTCTAGGAGACCTTTGGGGGTCTCGGGGTCCCTACTGAGTAGCGTATAGTCACCCCTCCACGGGCTATGCTCGCACTATGTTGTGTTGGATGCAGACGACGGACAACGCTAATCGTGGTTGGTGCTAGTTGAGTTGGACGGTACTGGAGGAGGATCTCATGACGAGTCGGTGCCCGGAAGTGGATATCATGTCGAGTAAGGTGCCCATAGGTGGATTTCACGACGAGTCGGTACCCGGAGGAGACGGACGGACGTGGAGTGCTCTGGAGGACATCTGTACCAACCCTTCAGGTGGGATCCATGGGGGAAGATCCAGGAACTACTTGTCACCATTCATCTATTGTCCTTGATTTGTACTTTACATTGAGTTGTAGCTATACCTTTCTATTGGGCTTGTATTTCCGTCCCCTTTATATTTCCAGAACACTTGTTTACTGCTTTACTTAATGTTATCTTCCACTTGTACTCTGTTGTGTTGTTTACTTTTATAAAGGCAATGCCTTCCTTTTTATTGGGATTTGGGCCTTTGGTGCTAGTCGCCAGCCCCTGGCCTATGGAAGTCGGGCATGGGGTAGTCAGAACACGGGCCCAAAGGACGGGTCGTGACAAATTGGTATCATAGGAGTTCGGTTCTACCGCCGAACTTAGGACTCTGATATTTCTTCTGTGTGAAGCAATAGTGTTAAGGATATTGAGTGTGGTTATCAGTCCCGGGATTCCAGTGTCGGTGCGACGGCTAAAGTATCCGTACACCAGGACCCTGACTTCTGATTTCTGACTCAGTGCATGAAAACATTGATTTCATGTGGGTTTCAAAAGTTTTCATTGTGATTACTTTGTGTCAGCTCACCAGGTATACTGTTTGACCACGGTGCACCTGTTCCTTATCAGGATTCCGCTACGAAGACAGCCAGCTAGGGTTTCCCAAAAGGGTATATGATGACGGCCCACTGAGAGACGAGGTTCTGGTGCGGGGCCCTCTTACTATGTTGAAACCTTCAGGTGGTGTACCAGCACCACCACCACCCATTGGGTAGCATAGGCCTCAGAGATTTTGAGGCGAGACAGTTCCTAGGCAGTAGAGGACTGGATGGAGGCAATTGTTAGAGTTTTCCCCCAGTGTAGACACTAGTAGAGAAGATGGTGATCTTAGCTACTAGTGTTTTCTAGTGAGTGACCATGAGGTTGGTCTATTTAGTGAAGAGGATTTGGTATGTGGAATGATTCCTGGGATAATAACTTTGGGTAGTTTGTCAGATACATCACTACCTGTTGGTCAGTAGACACTACCGGCGGTACCGGTAGAGGACACTTGTAGTCTTAGTGCCTTACATGTTTCAGCAACAAATATCCCTCAAGTTCTGAAGCAATCTCGGCTCACAGGCGACTGAGTACTAGCTTGAGGAGGTGACTGAGAGTTCCCTAGAGCTTATACAGCTTTGGTAGGATGACATGTCGGTAGCTGAGAATTCCTCGGTGCATACCAAACCATACCTGGTACTCGATGACTACAATGTGACCGGTGCTTCAGGGCTCGGACTTCTGAGTGAGGTGTGTCTAAAGGAAATCTGAGCCAACACTTCTTCCTCTATACATTCCTACTTATACTAGGGTTTAAAGAGAACCTTTGTGGTTGATAATTCTTTGGTTGAGTGGATGCAGTCAGTTAAGGTTATCATTGGGAAATCAGGAAACTGGCGCCAGTCTCGAAGACTTGGGCATGTAAAATGTTTCAAGTAGAGGAAGTGAAAAGGACACATGAATCTGCAGGGCAGCAGACGTGGAAGTAGATCTAGGAGAGTAGCATGGGGTGGTGAACATTTTGATATGTTTCAACCACCCGCCTTTGTAATCCACGCTAGGCTCAGGGAGCTGGCGGGCAGGGAAAAGAGTAGTTGCATGCGGTCAAGGAGTGCGATCGAAATGGCTCTAAGGATGATTTGAAGTATGTAATGTGTATTCTGATAGCTACCGTAGCAACAGACATCTATATGAATCATTCCTTCATTCCATGAATCTTGTCTCAAACCTAGAGTTCCTGGTTAAGTCATTGACTTGACCCTCACGTCTGGAGGTACCTTTGGGAGGAGACTCGATAATCACACATAAGCCGACGGTGTGATCTGAACCTTGAAGCGAGAGTTTCGGATGGAATCTCTTGGTGGAAGCATCTATGCCTTATGACGTTAGTTTGGGTATGGACTGGGAAATCAAAGTTCATAAACGAATTGACGGTATTAGGAAGATGTCGGGATGGGTTATCCTTTGTTGGCGAAAAGGGAACCCCAGGCAGCACAGGTTTAACTCATGCTTAGGAGGGTGTAGCCGATCACTCCTGGGTCATCCAACCTTACCCTCGTGGCTATAGGAGTTTTGAGTATCAGTTTTAATCAGGAAATAGAGACCTCTAGAGTTAGAGGATGGAGACCACGTTCTTATATGTGTCTCACCTCGATGAGGTTCGTGGAGATGTAGCCGATGCAGTGAGATATCTCTGAGGTTCAACAGACCTTTCTAAGTCCTCAACAGAGTGGGTGAGGTGGTTTAATGCTTTACCTTTCCACCTCAGTTACACCGGGGGCACGATGTCATCCACGTAACTCAACTAAGGAGATACGTGCATGACCCTTCACACATCATCGACCACAGGGAGTTGGATGTCGATGACGGGGTGACATTCACAGAGGTTCTAGTGGAGAAAGAGGATCGTCAGGATCAAGTCCTATGTGGACGGTCGATTCCTCAGGTAGGCTTTCACTGGCAGCATGGGAACCTCCAGGAGAGCACATGGGAGTGGAAGGCTCAGTTGCGTGCTCAGTACCACTTTTGTTTCCCTAGTTTGTGTTATAGCATTTCAGGGACGTAAATCACTGAGGTGGGAGTAGTGTAAAGACCTGTAAATTTCAAGGATAATTTTTAATTAATTTCTTTGGAATTTTACAAGACTGTGGCTTCTAACGACACCTGATTCCAAGGCCCGGTGTTCCCGGAATCAATTTTCTAAGTTTCTCTCGGGTACGTTCAGTGAACGAGCGAGCAGGTTTTTCTAACGTCTGAAATGGTGCTCGGAATCGAAATCTGAGGACACCAATGAAACCGTAGTGCCGATAATTTCTTATGAACACCTTTTCCGGAGTTGCGTTTTCTGGGGTGAGGTTATTAATTAAATGGCTTAACTGAAGGATAAAATAAAATATTTTGCTACAAATTTTATTTCTATTCTTAGTAGTGATAACCTAGGCATGGTGGTTGGAGTGGGACCCACTAATATCCTAACTCCACTAGGTAGGATATTAGTGAGGCGGGGCCCACACAAGTCCCACCCCCTTTATTTCCTTTTAACCTCCCACGTGCATTTAATTTTGTAACTCACCCGCAACCCCTTTTTAATGGCAAGTCAACCCTCAAAATAATTTTAATTTTAATGCTCTTCAATTAAGACAATTAATTGAATGAGATATTTTGAATTTAAAATTAATGGCTTGTGTGTGTTAATAAAATAAGACAATAAATTATATTATTGGGTTATTGTTTCGTTGTGCGAGAATGTTGAAGAGGAATTTCTCTAGTATTGAAGAATATTCATCTTCTTCATTGAAGAACATGAAGAACGATGAAGAACACCGGCCTCTGACGAAAGACGATGAAGAACACTAGTTCGTCGGAGATCAACGACGCGATGCCGTGTACCATGATGCCGACGATCCTCTTCTTCCGCGACGTCCTTTTTCCGTGATGAACCTTCGTTCGACAACACCTTCAAGTAGGGGGTTTTCATATATAGTGTTTATGTGAATTATACCCTCGTGTGTGGGTATTTAATTGTTGGGTGTTTGTATAATTTATTTTGGATAAATTATACCCTCTTTAATGATTAAAAACATGTGCTTAAATGATTACCAATTGATAACACCTAACACAGAGGGTGATGGCCGAACAAACACGGCCTGACGACCCTCCACAGCTTGTTTATTGATGTGCGGATCGACAGGCGACGATGAAGCGGGCTGCAAAGGTCTTTTGAACCCTTCGCAGTAATCTACTGGTCCCGTAGTGACCGTAGGCGCAGACAGCGGGAGGAACAGACCACCGATGCGCGTCCAGTGGTCCGCAGATAGTGGCGGTGGCGCGCCCCCCGACGCGGCGGTGCCGGTGACCGGCGGCGGCGGCGCGCCGCTGGAGAAGATCGCCGCGGATCAGCCGCGGTGGACCAGAACGGCTAAGCCATTCTGGGTTTAAGGGAGGAGGGCGCGACATTAAAGTCGCACCGTTACCAATCAGAGGGGAGGCAGCGCCTCCCCCCATTTTCCGCTCGGCTGAAATGGCCGAGCCGACCGGCCATGTGGGCCGCACTCGCCCAGGTTGGACCGGGCCGCCCGCGTCAGACCGGGCCGCCCACGTCAGGCCGAGCCACACTAGCCGGGCCAGGCCTAGACCCCCCATTTCGGACTGTCTTCAGTCATTCACCCATATCTTGGGCTTCTGACCTCGGATCAATGCACTGTCTGTTGTGTTGGGATCCTTGGATCGAGATGGTTGTTTCGGTATATTACACTCAAGGTTTTTGAGAACTTTGGGTTCACCCGGGTTGGTTCAAACACAAAACCAATTGGGCTCTCGGAGCGGAAACGCTTATAACTTGAGCTCCCGATGTCCGATTGACGTGCCGTCAACTTTGTTGGATTCCTCTGAGTGAGACGGACCTTTAGGTTTACTTCTCTCAAGGTTTGGACGTAGTTGGAGTATGTCTGGGTTGGATTGTACCCAAAATCCAACGGGGCCCCTGGAACGGAAAAGCCGATAACTCTAATACCTAGCGTCCGATTGGCGCGCCGTCTGTCACATTGAATTCCTCCTGTCGAGACAGAACATTGAGATACATCATCCCAGGACTACGTGTTAGTTGATGCATCGAAACCCTTTGCTCGTGTAGCGGTCCCTCCTGGAATCGAGCATGCTGTGTGCGGAAACCCTAGAGCTGGCTGCGACTACGACGATGATGAAGACTGCACTAAAATCTTCCGTGGGTTCGGCAGCGATGAAGACTACACTGAAATCCTCCGTGGGTTCAACAGTGATGAAGACTGCACTGAAATCATCTGTGGGTTCGGCAGCGATGAAGACTGCACTGAAATCCTATATGGGTTCGGCAGCGATGAAGACTACACTCAAATCCTATGTGGGTTCGGCAGCGATGAAGACTGTACTGAAATCCTCTGTGGGTTCAGAAGCGATGAATACTGCACTGAAATCCTTCGTGGGTTCGGCAGCGATGAAGACTGCACTGAAATTGTCTGTGGGTTCGGCAGCGATGAAGACTGCACTGAAATCCTTCGTGGGTTCGACAACGATGAATACTGCACTGAAATCCATCGTGGGTTCGGCAGCAATTACGACTACACTGAAATCCTCCGTGGGTTCGGTAGCGATGAAGACTGCACTGAAATCCTCCGTGGGTTCTACAGCGATGAAGATTGCACTAAAATCCTCCATGGGTTCGGAAGCGATGAAGACCATACTAAAATCCTATGTGGGTTCGACGATGATGACTGCTGTTCTTTTATCCTACGTGGGTCTGGCAGTGTTTTACTCTGTTCTTGCTATCCTACCAGGGTCTGGAGGAGGAGGAGCTAGTCTGTATCCTATGTGGGTCTGACAGGTTAGGTGGTTTAGTATCCTACGTGGGTCCTAGATTAGATGAATCAATGGCTATATCTGATCATCTCTATCACCTTACGAAGAAGTATACCTGTGTGAGATGAGTCTTGAATTTCAATCATTATCTTCGATGTGATTTAACATGATATCCTGTATGGATTGGATTATGCTTCCCTGTGTGGATTGGGTCATACTTTCCTGTGTGGACAGTGTTGTTATCTCCTCTGCGGACTTGTAGTGTTCTCCTGAGTGGACTAAGTTGTGCTCTCCTCTGTGGACTTGTAGTGTTCTCCTGTGTGGACTGTGTTGTACTCTCCTCTGTGGACCTGTAGTGTTCTCCTGTGTGGATTTTGTTGTGCTCTCCTAGGTGGATTTGTAGTGTTCTCATGAGTGGACTGAGTTGTGTTCTCCTATGTGGACCGGGTTGTACTTGGGCGCTGGAGCTAGAGCCGAACTGGAATTGAAGAATTAGGTATATGTGTGGGAATATACCTAAGTAGAATTAGTTGTTACTATGTGATTGTATCTTTCCTTTGTGTATTATCCTTTGTGGATTCTGGGAGACCTTTGGGGGTGTCGGGGGTCCCTAATGAGTAGCATATACTCAACACTGCATGGGCTATGCCCGCACTACGTTGTGTTGGATGCAGACGACGGACAACGCTGATCGTGGTTGAGGATAGTTATGTCGGATGGTACCAGAGGAGGATCTCACGATGATTCGGTGCCTAGAAGTGGATATCACGTCGAGTCAGGTGCCCGGAGGTGGATTTCACAACGAGTTGGTACCTGGAGGAGACGGACGGACGTGGAGTGCTGTCGAGGACATCTGTACCTACCCTACCGGTAGGATCCATGGTGGACGATCCAGGGACTGCTTGTCACCTTTTAGCTATTGTCCTTGAGTTGTACTTTACTTTCAATTGTAGCTATACCTTTCTGTTGGGCTTGTATTTCCGGCCCCTTTGTATTTCCAGCACACTTGTTTACTGGTTTACTTAGTGTTAGATTCCTCTTGTACTCTATTGTGTTGTTTACTTTTATAAAGGCAATGCCTTCCTTTTTTTATTGGGATTTGTGCCTTTGGTGCTAGTCGTCAGCCCCTGGCCTATGGAAGGCGGGCTTGGGGTAGTCACGGCATGGGCCCCGAGGATGGGTCATGACATGGACACCCACAAAAACCTTTTTTTTAATTTTAAGACTTCTTTTGATGTCTTTCCTTCCCCCTTTTTTTTGAAGTCTTTTTCCACCCCTCACTTTTATAAGGTCTAGTCCACCTCCAACTTTCTAAATATTACTTAATAGCCTTTGGATTTAATATTAATAAGTTTATTATAAAAAATAATAATTTATTATTATATTTTTATAATAATAATAAAATAAATAATATTATAATAATAAAAATTATTATGAAAAATATTAGATCATAAAATTTAAAATTTTCACAATTAAAGTTCTTTCCGATGAACCGATCGAAAATTTATTGTTTTAGAGGAATGAAATAATATTTTAGAACCCAAAAATAAACCGCATATTCGACCCAATCTGAAAATTTAAAATGACCATAACATGGCCATTCAAGAACAGATCAATGCGTGGTTTTAATCGCCGAGACTGTTTCTGAACCTATTACTTAATTTTAATGAAAATTCAATTTTATAGGCTCAAAAAATTTACACGATCGCTCTAATACCACTATTAGGTTCAGGGGCTCGCAGTGGAATCCATTGGGAAAAAGATTTTAAAATTTTCATTGGTGGGATGGCGGAACATGTCATCGCCGATGATCCGATCCTCAGAAAGGTCCGATGATCTAGCGTAAATCATTAGGAAAAAAAATCTAAAATGAAAACGTACCCGTTTCAAATCTGAAGTCGCGGTCAACTAAAACTAGTTGATGGTGATCGTCGCTTGAAGGATCTAAAGCAGGATCCCTCTAGATAATCCACATGTTCTCCAAAAAACCACCAGAATGTTGATCGTCAAATTCTGGGTGCTAGCGTGGCGATCCAATGATGCTTTCAACGTCCTGACGATCACCACATCAATATGACTTTGATTCTTGAGGAATATCTTGATCCAAGTCCCATGTATTGAGAGGTTCTCTCTATAGAGAGAGGGAGGAGAGAGAGGATCTATATTTCACTCCATGAAATGAGTGAATAGTAAATTGCACACCAAGGGGGAGAGCCTCCTCTCTTATTTATAGTTGAATTTCAAAAATACCCGGTTGGGTTCCCTGACCCCCATTTTTTTGAATGTCCACTAAATAAATAATTTTGAGGAACTAAACTATGCCAATATTATTTATTATTTTATCACTTATATGTAATATAAATATATATATATATATATATATATATATATAATATTATGTGATAAAACCCGATCCATTTAACTCGACTCGCTATGCCGCTTAATATTAAAGAAACCATGAATATAATATTCATTCGATTAATATTATCTCATAATTAATAAACATGAAAATATCTTAAATAAATTCAATCCCAAATATTAATAGCTTACATATTAATGAATTTATTTAATTATTTTGGTGATTGATACTTTGGACAACCCTCAGCCCCCATGGCAGGACCCACAATGTCCATATACCTATTCAGATGAATAGATCAGATTCTTGGATATGCTATTGTGTGTGACCCTCTAGGCCATTATCTCGATAGTAATGAATAAAATCCACAGACCAAGATCAGAGTCTAACCGCCCATCATAGCCCCTAAAGAGATAAGGATAGTCGTAGAAACGACTACCATCCTACGAACACTAACTGTGTACTATAATCTCTTTGTCATTTAATATCTCATAAAGTAGGACTCACACTTGTGTCAACGTTTTTTTCTTTCCTTATTATTTGTTGAACTATATAGATGGATTTTCCATTCGACTATTTTGGATAAATAATTATGAAGGCAGCCCCATCCTGATCAAATAAGCCTGAGATATATAACTTTCTGAACATGGAAGCGACAAATCCTTTTTTGACAATTCATCCAATGTCATACCACCAACGATGCACCCAACACAAACTACCTCTCCATGAATTCATTGCCATGGTTTTCATCTTACATCAAGGTATGTAATCAAATAGTACTCATTGGTAATGGTCTCAAATCACGAGACCAATACCCATGTCTGTAGATAGAAACAACGAATGACACCCAAATCATGTGGTGTTCTTATTGGTGGGTCTATCCTCATGATCTCATAACTAGAGATCAACAAGTGAGAACTTCATGAGAAGAAGTATCAATGCTTATAATCCCTCTGAACCTAATAGTCAAACATCTACTTGTCTAGTCAGTAAGATGTATCTAGAATATACAACATATATTTAAGATCATTTCCATTGTATCTCGAGGTTCTCATTATATCCTTGGAACTGCTATAACCTTTCAACATGGAAATTAACCTCTATATGTTACCATTATAATAGAGAACATAGAAAGCTCTATACTATAATGGTAAGATGACATCATATATAATTAACAGTAAACATGATATGGTTATCAAAAGTATTTCATTATTGGGTCTAGGGAACCCACTATTTCAACATAACCTACATGGGATATCAAGAAATATGTATGAATTTATTCTCATTATAATGTGTTATATAGTAAAACCAAGTCCCTTTCTCATAGTTCCATATATAGGAAAAAGAAAATAAAAATATCCTTTCCCCTATATTTATATTTGTGTAGGATATCATGAATTCAATTCCCCTATTCAGGGTTTTATAAAAGGAATATAAATTCCCCTACATATGAGTTAGATCAATATAGGTGATCTCACATTCCTTGTCATATAATATAATAGATATATATTTCAAACACATACATCCCCTTTAAATCCATAAAACACTATTCCTTATGGAATTTCTGATCTTTATAAACCTCCAAGACCATCGAAAATTGATATTTAGTGTCTTAAAGGAACCTCTGTTTGATAATTCACAAAATTCCCCCAGTTGGATTTTCATAAGTTTCCCACAAAAACAATTCTATCAACTAAAGGAAAATTCTCCCTCAATAAGTCTTTTCCCCCCTCTATACGCCCCGATGGGTTCCATGCCTCATGTAATTTTTCTTAATATGAGAATTCCTAAAATCACGGTTTACACTTGACTCCCCCATCACATATAGGACATGCCACAATATCTCATCCTGATTATACCCCATTTACCCATGGATTATATGACAATTCCTCCCCACAACATGACACCAAACTATAATGTCATAGTCCTCACCACATGACATTAAAATGAATGACCATATTCCTAATCACATGAAACTAAAATTCCCTGATATGTAGAAATATATATGAATTTATTCCTTCCCTCATGGGATATAAAGTGATGCTTGATTTTCAACCTTGGGTACAACCATGGGAAACAAATGTTCCCTTCCCTGTTAATGGGTCTGATTGACATTAGGAATCTTCTCAGAACTACATTGGGGAAATGTCTCTACCTATTTCTAGGATATGATAGCTTGAAATTCCCTATTTGATGCTTAGGAAGCCTCTATTCAAAAAACCAAACTCTATGTTTGGAAAATTCCAAATCACCAAAACCTTCCCTGACCATCATAAATGGATGTTCAGTGTCCTAAGAACACATTTGTTGGACAATGCACAATTTCCCCTCATGGTTCTACATAATTTTCCCAAAAATGTGATTTTCAACCAGAGGAAAATTCATCCTCAGGATAGGAATTTTCTATCTTCGTACACCCTATGACATTTAAACTCCATATCAATAATTGTATTTGAAACCCCCCAAATTAAATTTTACATCCTTACCCCCTTCATCCCTGAAGATGATAGAACATTCTTTGTCCTACTAACGTGAAAAGGGAGACATTTTCCCCTTTTATGAAGAAGATTGATATATCTCAAACATACTAAAAATAAGATAGTAATCTAAACTTCCAATGCCCTGGTTTCATAATGTTAAATTACACCATGATTTGACCCTCATTTAATCAATCCTAATCCATGTAGAATTAGTTTATCATTCACGATTAATGATGACATGAATACCTTTATAATTTTCAAATATTTTCCCCTTGAAAGGCCACCCAATATGTTCATAAAATATTTGAATCCCCATAATCATACCATCCTAATGAAAATAAAAGGCCATTATCCTGATAATGTTTTTTTTCTATGCACAATATGCCTTTGAGGATCTTCATAAGTTTCCCAAAAAATCTCTTAAATAAGAGGAAAATTTATCCCCCGGCAAGGATTCTTCTACCTATATATTCCCTAATGGCTTCCATGCCCCATTTCATGCCTCATATTATTATATTATGATATAGGGTCAAGAAAACTACATCATTCCTATTTGAAATATATTTGGTAATTCTGTGAAAACATGCCATATTTAGACCTTTTACCTACAATTTATGGTCAAAGTTATTTGACCTAAAATAATAGTAATGGTCAAAGATGTTAGACCAGAAACATCAATAATTTATTCTAATAATAAAAAATCTAAACTTCCTTTGACGATAAATACAAAACTCACTAGGTTGAAGACCCAAAACGGTAACCCCATATAAAAGTCCACTATTAGCTTGGTAGACATATGATTTCCATGGTTTAGGGAATTTTTTGAGAAGTCACATAGTTAAAGAGACACAAATATTTATAGGTTGAAAACCCATAAATTGAGGCCTAAGAAAAATTCAATTTTTACCAACTAATCCTGAATTATATTAGTCATATTAAAATATTAGGGTTATAACAATAAAATACTCAAAGTTTGTAGGGTTTTTTCCTGAGACCCTAATAACTTTTAACCTATGCTTGTTGATCCCCTTGAATCAAAAAATAATTAGATCATGATTTGATTATTTTAATTTAATTATCCCAAATCAAGATTTATGATCAAAATCCGTTGTAGATTTCCATTAAAAATATAGTCAATTAAAATTGGTTTTCATTTTAGAAAAAGGTAAAAGTTAATCATTGGAGAGAAAAAAAGTTTTCATTCTAGTGATTAGGTAGTACGAAGGTCATATATATCTACCTTAGAGTCACCCTCAGAAGGTGTTATAGATTCAATGATAAGAACCACAAGAGGGGGATATATCTCTACAATCCTAGTATGGATTGCCTCTGTGATATCTGACTCCCTCATAATGATGGAAATTTAGGATGTCGACATTCTAGTTATAACTTTAGGGGATTCTGGTTAAGATCTTGATTTCAAAAGATCAAAACACTCATTATTTAGATCATAAAAGAAAAAAAATTAAATATGTTGGAAGGAAAGAGAGTTATCATTTCCTGCATCATTATTAGAATCCATGATCTCTAGTTCCCCTTCATCACCTGACAAGAGGGGTGATGCAACCTCAGTCTAAAAATGTACATCAAATTATTCCAAAGACACCCAAGGTATGTGACCATGTTCAGATAGGATAGTAGATTCCAAAATATCACTCACTGAAGCTATACCTATAGGAATATTCATCATGGTATTAGGGATCATAGTCAATTCCGATTCCACTAGAGTCTATTTCAATCCCTCTTCCTTGGTCTTCCTCACTGGGGAACAAGATCAATGTGCACAGTAGGAACATCAACTTCTGAATACACCCACTATATGAGGGCATAATCCATTTGATCTAAAATATTTGATCTCTCAAGACATTTAATATTCCATATGTTCTCAGTTAATTGGGCCTCCCTATCCATCTTGAAACATCTAATAAAGTTGTCCCATTTGTCTCTACATGGGTGGGATCAACATGCTCATCTAATTTTTCTTCTTCTAAAGACCCAATAACTATTTGAGATAGGGCCTATTTGATTTTGAAAAAAAAATCCCTTCTGGGGTTAGGGATCCCCCCAATGGCCTCAATCGGCTTGGAATCCCTATCATGTTCATCTAAAACCACTGATGGTCTCTCCTTTACCACTAATTATGGAAATAAAAATGTCCATGAAATATCTATTTGATTTCTTATCCAACCTACACTGTGTTATGAGTACAATGAGTAATTATAAATTAAATATATCAATGTTACGGAATGATGAAAATCACCAATTATCTTTGAATTTATATGTATCAATACTTGAGATGCCTAATGACACTTTGTGGTGAGCCACATGGATGAACTCCTGAAAGGAGATAAGGATGGGGTCATAGGTAGAAACACCCATGTTGGGTCGGCAAGGATCACCTCCATATGTTCTATAATCCTAGGAGGGCCATCTCCAGTGACCCCCACATCCAAGGGATGTTATCCCCAGCTACGGTACCCTTAGGGGAGTATTATAGGGAAGCATCATACTCCTAAAAATCCGTGAATTCCTACAAGAAGAAGGAATAAGGGTTTAAGATTATATAAAAGATAGAGGGTTGGTGTTAAAGACCATAACTACCTCTTCATCATTTTAAAATGGATTTGGGATTACTAATTTGTATTCTGCTCATCTAGACCAATAAACTCTATCTTTAAAAGAGTGGAGGCAAGAATCAATCTGTTCTAAATACATAGTCACCTCACATGGATTCTCAAAAGCTAAATAACACATGAGTGAAATGATAGATCCAAATACCATTATTATAATGGGATAATTTTGAATTATTCCCTAGATATATTTAACCAAAATATTTTCCCTCAATGTATCCCAATATTTCCAAGAATCTATAAATGAAGCAGTAATAGGGTTGTGTGATGCCGGGAGACCCCCTAGGGAAGTGACCTAGGTTCTGGTAACTATAATTTCCTTCTCTATGCCTCATCTATCCTATAACCCATTGTAAATGAGAATTTGTGAGACCATGGGGGAGAATGAAGAATCTCCCCCACCCCGGTTGAGGTAGGAGTGTTGGTTTAATCAGTGTCTGTATAAACATCATAGTATCTATCACCATCCTTTTCAACCTCTACCCTATATAGGGTATGTACTCACCGGTAGTATCTATGAAAGTTTCCCAAGGAATGGATTGTCTCATCATGATTTAAAAGATATACCTCCACCATAATTGTGTTATTGTAATAAAGTATATTTATATGAATTGATATATAACCATACCCAGTACGTGCCAGATCCTTCTCCTACATGAAAATTCAGAAACCATGAGTTGGGTGGGCCTTCCTTAGAGAGTCCCCTTGTCTCCTAGATAAAGATAAAGAGGCATCAGAAGGGATAGGTTCTTATTCCTCAGAAGTAGCACTGGTATCTTGGTGGTTGAACCCAATTCCCTCAATACATTCATAAGAGGTTCAAAAATAATGGATTTCATTATATACTTCCTGATCCAAAAAATGATCAACTCCTTCCTTTTGTTTTTACTTATCCTCGGATTCCTAGAAAGTCTCAGCAACAGGAACATGTTTTTCAAACTAATTAGTGGGATATGATCAAATATAAGTATCTACTTAGGATATGGTAATGTTAGGATGAAAATCAATGGTATGAGGAAGTTTGATCTGATATTGAGTATCCTCCAAGGTAAACATCAGCCAAGGTTGTTGATCTATCATTATAGGTCTCTCCCAGAGTTCACTATTGAGGGACGAGAGACAGTTCAACTAGATGAAATTGAATTTATGATCAAAATGATTGGGTAAAAATCCATCATATATATGTTCCCCATCAATTCTTGAAACCAATGTACCCTCTCTTAGGGAGAAAAGGTAGCCTCTATTGACGATGTCATCAGATTTTTTGTTCACCAAAATACTAGAGGGGGAAGGTTATAGTTCATAAGTGAAATAATTGTGTTAGTTGAAGTGTCCCTTAAACTCAAATTCCCTCCTTTAGGATGACATTACACCACTTGTTCTTTGGAGGTATGGTCAAATACTAACCCCTGAATTTATAAAGGATTAATAAATTAGTGTCTTCCCATTTGAGTTTTATCCATCCATAGATAATATAGACAGGACCTACCAGCCGGTATGGTGGCCTCTCCTCGCTAATTTTCCTCAAATGATGGTATATTTTCACCCACACTAGTATAAAAATATTAATGAACCTGTTGGTGAATAATTGATCCCCCATAAAAGGGTTGTGGCCCTAACCTTGGTATCAGAATCATGTATCGGTAGAATATAACAACCTTAAAATGTGCCTAAGAAGGTTTCTAATCAGAATTGTTGGTCATTGTTGGGAAGGATTTACCAATCCCATTTTCTTAATTGACCCTCTTCCAGAATGTGACAATAGGTATCTATTTTTCATTGATTTTAAATTTTTGGGTTTGACCTTGGTCATCATGCATGGGGAAATTCATTAATCCAACCATAAAATGGAATTCTTTATTTGGAAGAGGGTTATTATCATTTAAAATGAATATTTATTTGAAAATGAGTTTCTTAGATAGATGAGGATTCCTATCCTCATCGTCTATGGGAAAGGAGGGTGGTAGAAATTATTCATACATATAACTGAAAATAAGAACCCCCATAATTAGTCGGAAATCCCAAATACTAATGCTGACCTCCACATGAACTAGATGAAAGGGATTGGTGTCCGAACACATCCTTATAAAAAAATATGGGATAATTTATTTATTTGAGTGGGTGTATGTCTATGAAACCCAAAAACCCTCATATAACCCCATAGCTCGCAACTTGAATATGAATTCCTTGTAGGTTCGGTGATCCTAAAAGTGCCACCAAAGTCCATACCAAACAAGCCTCCAAAGCGAAGGTCCCATTTTGATATCCAACAATGTTGGTCATTCCCAGTGGATCTTCATGTAATAAAATGATATCAATTAATTATGTTATCTCATACCATCATTGTATCCTCTAGTGACTAAGGATTATAATTCAAAAGAGACTCAATATCAAAGGTCACTTAGATTAATGCCCCCTTTACTGAAATATTGACCTAGGGAATCTTATTGTTTTCAAAAATCCAGATGACATGTTGGTTTGTATAAATGATTTTTAGGATTGTTAAATCAAATGGTGGCCCAAATACATAAAGAGTCAACCTATGAAAGACCAAGTATTCTCTCAGACCAGCACTGAGAAGTACCAAATGGTGCTGACAAAGTATATCAATGTTGATTGCATTTTCAACATAATTAATCAAATTTTTCAATTTTTCATCACTAGTAAATAGAAGAACCATTATAGATGAGGAAGCAACCAAAATATTGGAATCCACCTATAGAGTATTCATCCTTATGTTTACCTCAAAACCCCAATACAATGGATTAGTTTCTAACCAAATCAATAATGGACTGAAATATTTGTCTACACACTTGCGGTTCCTGGAAACCATCTACCAGAAAACCATGGGTCAGAGAAACGCTTTCCTGCAAAGCATTGTATAGTGAATAAAAGATTCAAAAAATAATCAATATTCAAATCTTTCCCTGTTATGTGGAAGTTGGGACCCACAGTTCATGGTTGATGTCATTCAGTTCGTGGAAGTAGATTCCTTGTTCATGGAAAATGTAAACTGCAAAGAATCCTATTTATGGAAGCCATACACAGTTGATGATTCAATAGAGCATTGAATTCATAGTGAAACACAATAAAAAAATGAGATGGGTCCACTATATATAGGATTTACCCTTCCTCCTGGTCCACCAATGTACCACAATCTGGTTAGTCATAACGACTTCTACATCAAAATAACCTCATTGTGGTTCTGATCAGCTCCCATTACGAGGGGGGGGGTTGGGTTCTGAAAATTTCTCTTAGAAGAATAATCATTGAAGAATAAGACGCATTTTTTAATTAAAAATGGAAAAAAATAATTTGATGGAAAATTTGATGGAAAAATGCTTAAAGAAGGTTGAAAAAAAGTTAATAAGGAAGTAAATGATGTTGTGAAGGAAGGATCACTTTATTGACCTCTTCTCTTCATGGTGGTGTACCTGTGTAGGAAATCCCTTTGAATAGAAACATTTCACGGAGGGAATACATCTGGTGGAACCCAAAATTGATATAGATTATTTTTTAGAAATTGGAAGTGATATCTGATCTTGCAAATGACTTCCCCCAAACAAAACCATTTATAGAGAAATGTGGTTTTGTTGTCTCCCACAAATGAAACAATGTTGTTTTCAGAGCTCGATGGGGATCTTGGAAACCAAAAGGGTACCCCATTGACTAAGTCCATCATGGGATCTCGCAAAAGGCACCATCAGCCCACCATTGATGAATGGAAACAACAGTATCCAGTTCCTATGTTCCTCTACAAATAGAACCTGATGGAAACCAAGAAGGGATGAGAAATCAATGAATGTCCGAGAGATTGACAGCTCTTCAAAATGAATTATCCTATGACAATTCCCATCATGCCATTTTTTGTTTACATTCTAATGGTAATGAGGGTTCCAAACTCTAGATTCTCACTTGTATGTCCCCATTCTAGGGATTATGAGGAACTGTTGGCCTTTCCCTTCGACGAGTTCTACTATTGAGCATCCCTCCATTTTCCATAAAACAAAATTAAAAACACTCCCACTATTGTAATCCCCTAGTATTTATTAAGGGAGGAAAATATATTTCTAATCTTCATCTAGGCCCATGATGTATCCACATAGAGAGAAAAATATGACTATCTTGGATATCAAAACAAGAGAAGAAATGAGAATAGTCAAAGACCCTGATCTCTCCCTTGGCCTCCAAAATCATCCATTTGTGGATGGATCATGACATGAAATCATTATATGTATTTCCACATATTATTTATCACACCGAGCATGAATTATGTGGGGATAATGGTTTTCTTCAATCATGAAATCAACATGTACCTAAAGAAACTCAAATGGGCATTCTTTGTAGATGTAATCCACAAATTCAATCCAAACAGGCCTCATAAAAGGTATAACCCCTATTAAATCCCTTAAAAATGTAATATCCCTTGAATAATACCCACTAATTCCCCCTTAATGGGCCTCTTATAAGGTGAAAGTACAATAAAAAATGAACTATGAGGGATTCGATTCCTAACTAACTAGGATACATATCAACACTCCTTAAGGTCCATACCCAATACCGAAATCACCCTAATGTTATCTGTGCCAGATCCTCGATAGGGTCGCATACACCCATGAGACCATATATATTCCAAGTATTTAGACCCACCTCAACAAAAGCGCTACACCATCCTTGACTAAAAAACCTTTCACCTAGAAATCCTTTCCGCATGATTTTAAACAGAATGGCCGGGTCCTCATCACATGACATTAAAACGTGATGTGTCCGATTAAGTGATAATGAACTACGTAGGTTATTATTCTTATAATGAGGATACATAGGAAGCCAATCTTATTAGTTAGATTCCAACATCAAAACAACTCTCATCCCGAATGGATGATAGTAAACTCCACATCACCCCCTCATGTGGCATAAAACTAATGCTGTCATAAATAAATGAATAAGGAATCCATCATCTATCCACCTAATAGTAAAATATAAAAATACTTCAGTCTATGGATAACCTTGGATAAAATGGATGATTTTTAACCCATGAGTAGTCACAATTAACTTCTGCTTTAGGGGTAATCCACGGACACATACATGGGAATGAACCGAGGATTCATAAACATGACTCAAATATATAAGAGAGTCCTGTAATAGGCCACAGTTCCCCCTAAAAATGTGGGATGAGCCTGAGTTCCCATCCTCTTGACTAATGTGAGTTCTTAAGTGTCATTGGTCAAATCATCCAACGAACATCTTCCTTTGGAAAGAGGGTACACGAATCATGGATGTTAGAGATGTTGGGTGTTTTTGGTTTTGCAAACAAACCCATTAGAGACGATTCAATGACATTATACTCAATATCAGCGATTACACACTAGTGAACCCCCTATAATCTACCCAACCGAGCATAACCATGCACTTATTGGGAATAAAAGTGGTAAAACTTATATAAGTTACTAAATTATGACACCTTCTTTGCAAGATAAAAAGGATATAATACCTAATCCCTGCCAGACCATTTTTCATGAGGTATAATAAAATATTCGAGTAGAAATAAAGACAAGAAGATTAGGTTTTATTGTATAGACAAGAAGGAATGGAATTCCACATAAGTATCATTGATACAACACTACAAAATTTTTATATGAATTTTTCTTTAAATAAATACTCTATTGAATAGATGTTATCATGCAAAACTCCAAAATAAAATAGACCATGATATAATTTATTATAATTCAAGATGATAACTAACTCACTATGAGTATATAGTGTGGAACATCATCAAAAAATTTACAAGAAGAGTAAATCCTTGAGTAAATTAAAGGATAATAATCTAATAAAATAAATTAATTTGATTCATTACATATTATAATTATTAATTAATTATTTAATGTTTTTAATACCAATTATTTAATAAATAATAAATTCTAATGTGATGTGATTAAAATGATTTAGTATTAAAAACATATTTTTCAAAGTGTTTTTTATGTGTTGTTTATTTTTTATCAATAATTAAAATGGTCACTTTTAATGTATTGTTCCAAAACAAAATGTTTTAATGTGTAAATAAATTGATTAATACTCATATAACTGGTAATTAATATGAAATAAGATTAATAGCACTTAAATTTAAAAGTAATTTACCTATGAAAGTTGTTTTCATTATATTAATGCTTTCATATAAAAGTAAAATTTATGACATTATAATTTAAATTTACAAAAATAGACTTCATTTTTGGATTAAAAATATCAAAACTAGCTAAGGGATAATTTTTTGGATGTTTCTAGAAAGAAATATTTTATTTTGTGAAAATTAAAAATATAATTTTTATATACACCATGAATTTATTGACATAATTATGATATAATATAAACATAAAAAATTTTGAAACCATTTATAATAAAATAATAAGAGAAATTATTCAATTTAAAATATAATATTAAATTTCAAAACCTATTGATGACATTTTGAAACCAGAGTTATATTTTATTCTGATAAAAAAATATTTTTTCCATTTCATTTAATTAAGTATTTAAAATATTCCATTTGAGTTTTTATTTGTTTTAAAATAAAATAACACCCTGTTTTTTAATCATAAACTATACAATTTTAGGTAAATTAATACTATATATAATTTTTGTTGAAATTAATTTTTTATTATTTATAATATTTACCTAGAAATAGTTTTTATGTGTTACAGTTTTATATAGTATAATTAGAATTATTATTTTTTGAAATTGAATGTAATAAAATAAATTTTCTATTTGGAATCATAATTTTTAAATTATTTAATAATTTCAATAACATTAAGGCACAAATTTAATTTAATGTGGTAAAAATAGATTTACCACTATAAATGTAAAAAGAGGTAAAAAGGTTTAAACTATGTGTTAATCATATAAAATATCATAAAAACTTATCTATAATTTTTTTGATGTTGTATTTCTCAAAAAATAATTATAATTGCACAATTAATTTTCACTTTTTATCCACTTTCCTTTAACAAAATATTTCCATTTTTATATTATGTTGTAAGTATTAAGAAAATTCCACTCCTATCACTTATAAAAAGAACCCATCCCCACACCACATCTTCACATAAAATAAGATTATTATATTGAAAAAATATAACAAAACCTATTTGAAAACCTATTTCTTATGTTCTATAGGATCATGTTTTATGAGAAGGTTAATCTAATAAGTCATAAGTTGTGGCCTAAAGGAGGATATCCAATAAACATGTATTCTTCCTAACTAAGATCTTTCAAGTTTATTTCATCTTTTAAATCCACTAAATATATATTGAATCAAAAATGATATAATAAAATTGATTTAATATTTATATGTAAATGTTATAATATTAATGGTACATAAATTATTAAACTCACCCCTTGTTTTTTATTTTTATATGAAATCATAGCCTATATTATGGTTAGTGCACTGCCTCAGTGGAAAAGGTATTCCATTTTCCATAATCACCATACATGGAAGGAAATAAAAATGTATCTACTGATTGAAAAGTGTATTTAAGACATTATTAAATTTATTTAAAGATAAATTATCCATTTCATTAATTATATTAAAAATGGTCATTACAAATATGACCACCTAAAATGAGCATACCGAGACAGTATTCTTCATTTGAATATATTTGGAACGACCTATTGAACTGAATTTTTTTCACTAATAGTAATATATGATATTAATATGTAAGTAATTTTTTATTTTTTGGTAGTGTAATGTTAATATTAAAATTTAACTCATTATTAAGAGACCACCTTTAACTCATAAAAAATGAAAAATCCCACTATCAATTTCATCTTTAATGATCCTACCTAAAAATATAATGGAATGAGACTTTTAATTGACAAATAAATATTTAACATAAATAAATAGACTTATAATATGTTTAAACAATAAAATCATCAACATGGAATATAAATCTAAATCATTATACCAAACTAGACAAGGAACGACTAAAATTGTGACACTAGTGATCAATATTAATTAAAATTAGGTAATAACCATGTAATAAATAGATATAAAAAATTGATGTAAAAGGTGAAAAATATGAATAAGTTGCCTAAATATATGCTAAATGAATATATTACTATTATAATTTTTTTATCATGTATGAAGAATATAGAATCCATGGTAATGTTACTCATTTTAATTTTATTTTAATTGAGATATGTTTTATATTTACTAATTTTATTCTTTTGAATCATTTATATACTATCCATGAATGTGTTTGATTATTATTTCCCTGAAATTAAACGGTTTTAAAAGTCCAAATAATGTTTTTCCATTCTAATTATTTTTATTCAAAACTTAAATAAGTTGTAAGAGTTTTATTTCCAATCTAATTTTGAAATTTATATTTTTATGAATAAGTTTCCATATATAGAAATTTTATTATCATTATATCTATAACACCCCAATATTTTGTGATTTAAATTAATATTTTTTATATTTTTCATTTCATACTACACTAAAAATAATTTCATTTTATATTTAAACAATATGTCTAGCTTTTTTATATGTAACACCAAGTTAATCGTGCACTAAACACAAGATAAATAGTTTTTTATACATGGAACACTATTTTTAGTTTATGTTATACGCAATACATACTATCCTTTATGGCTTTCATAACATGAAAGACTTAGTTTTACTGACAAATAATATATTATTAAAATGTTAATATTTAATATAATGTGATATAACCTAGCTGTTAAATTATCTATTATGAATAGTATTAAGTAATTAGTGAATGTATATATTATACAAAAATATAATATGAATTCATAGGTTACGAATTAAATAAAAATGAATATAAAAACTAATAGAATATAAATTAAAATATTATTATTTTTATGGTCACAAAGTTATTTTAACCTAATAAATTAAATTAATTATAATTAGTGGGTAATATTAATGTAATATATATTTTATATACTGAATAAAAATATTTGTTATATTCATCCAAATGATTTCATAGACATAAGATAAGAAAAAATATAATTTTACGCTTAAAACCTATATTTTTCTTAAGGCGTTTTTACCACATTTTAATAGTGATCCCATTTTAAATTAAAATTAAAAAACATTATAGATTTAATATATAAAAATAAAATTTGTATCTTGATGTGGAAGATAGTAATTTTTTTAGTTTAATATTTTAAAAATTTCTTCTGATTTTTCATTTTTTAATGAATAGTGGAAAAAATTAAATTATAGATCAAAAATTCCTTTTCATCTTATTTATTTATAAGGTTAAATTATATTTTAATTTTTTTTTTCAAAGTCATATTAAATAATATATTTATCAATAAACCAAATATAGTTCATTTGAATCAATAACACTTTTAAATTCAATATAAAAACATGACATACTTTTGAAAGTTTTTACATTAAAAACCCAAATTACCGACCTGACTGCATGATTAAATATAAATTAATTTCTGCCGCTTCTATGATTGATATTTGAAAAAATATATTAAATATTTATAATTAGAATAATTTATACTTTTTAATAAGGTCAAATTATATTTTAACAGAACAATTATGACTGTAATTAAAATTAATTACATCGATTAAGGTAAAATTATGCTTAACTAAGAACTAATCCTTAATATCACAGGCCTAAATGACCTAGAAACTTATCCAAAATATTTGTATAGACATATATCAACAATATAATCACTTTTTTAGTCTTTTAAAAACTATTGGATCCACTTTTCATTTGAAAACATGGGTGGAATTCCCTTTCCAAAAATGTACAAGAGTGCCAGTCCTCCTCCACTAAAAAGTCCTCATCTCCTCCTGCAACCTCACAACAATCAAGACACTTTGTTTGGACTAGGATTGACCAAAATAGCTCTTAAAAATCCCTTCCATCATCATATATGAATTTCCTTGGGCCAAAAAACCCATGGATTTCCTTTTCTACAAACCAAATGGAGTTACTTGAAAAAGATGTAACATTATTCCTCAAGTCATTCTGTGTTATTTCCATTATCCACAACCTATACTCTTCTTATTTAATGGATATAAAATTTTAACAATTATTCATAATTTTTTACATTAATTAATTACATAAAATTAGTATAGTTTATCTAATTTTCATCATTTTAATATTTTTTATGATGTTTTGGATTATATGTGAAAATTGGTTAATTCTGAAAATCTAGTAGTTTTCCATTGATTTTTTATTTTTTCCATGATAATTACAATTATAAAATAATTTATGTGATTATTTTATTGCATTCCTCTGTCTTTGGGATTAATTTTTATCCTGTAGGCCATGATCTAATTCAAAATACAGTAACCCAAATAAATCAATCAAGAAAAAAAATGTGTATTGGCTAACAGAATGGACCCCACCATGGTTAATGAGTCATATCCACATCTAGGGATATAAAATAAGTCTCAAATAACCATGATTCCATGATATTTCATGGAGAAACTCTCTCATTAATGCTTCCTTTTCATGAACCCAATTGGAGGAAGTTCAAAAGTCTCATCACCCAAAAAACATGTAGTTTCATAATTTGATCATAACTTCATCTACATGTGTCCAAAAGCTTTGAAACATTTAGGGTATATAGAAAACATAATTTATAACATGATTTATGAAGGTATATTGGTTATGTTCAGGATTATGTTTAGCAGAACATAATCAAACATTCAATGGATGGATTCTAGATGAGAAATGGTTTGTTCTTCCTTTCCCCTCATTTCTTTATTTTTATTTTTTCAATGTCTTACCCATCCCCATTATTCATGTATTCCCTTCACATGTACTGGTAATCCTATGATTTTTTGGGGAATGATATTTTTTCTTTCTTTTTAATGTTCCTGTTTATGAACTTAATGGTATAAAATTCTATACCTTTTTTGCAAAGTTGGTTTCAATTTATAATAGCAGTTTTTATTATCATGTATGATCATATTTGGTTTTAAATTATATTATTGTTATTACTTTGGTTGATAAAAATGTTCTCCCACAAATAGGTTTGGGTCTATATATTATTTAATAGATCATGGTATAGTGTTTAATTACTCGATGATCATCTGTATGTGTGATAGGGGTAGTAGAGAGTCTTTATTTTTTAGATAAACAAAACTAGATCGGAAATTCCCTAAGTCAATTGAGGTTATTCACTGCAAATCTTTCAAACAAAGGATAGAGGGTAGATTGAGTTAAGATCCTGCCCAAGTTTAATCTCACCATAACCATTGACCAAGGGAGTAAGACAAAGTAATCATGGAATATCACATTAAGTGTCTTAGTAGAACAAAATTAGATAAAATATAATTATGATATCATTTCAATTAGGTAACAGATTCCAACCTGATTACCCAATTCATTTCACTATTATCAATGACATTATTTTTGAATTTTATTTCCATATTTTTATTAATTTATTTCTTTTTTATTGTTACTTTAGTATTTTTCTAAATCAATCAATTTCAAAAATAGCATCCACTACTTTCCAAAATATTAAGGTGTTATCTTGATTTTGGTGTTCTTCTCTTTAGATACAATCTAAGTTGGCCACTTTACAAACTTTTAACGTGGTAAATTTTGTTTTTGTCACACCCCATGATAAGAACATGTCCCAAATTGGTTTCATTGTTAGGGAGGCAGGGCCAACAATCTAATAGTAAATGTTTGACTATTTTCAAATTAAAAAAACCATAAAAAATATTTTTCCATGATTTTTAAATGATTATTTCTATAATTTATGAAAAATTTATTGACAAGTTAAAGAACCAATGTTCTACTCACCTTGGTCTACAGAGGATAATATTTCTTTATTTATAAATAGATCATATTTTCTCAAATATAAATCACCCAAGAGTATGAATTCAAGGATCTCATCCAAGACCATAAAGTGAATATCAAATACCCTATGTTGGAAGGATTGGCCAGAGAATTAATTGAACTCAAGGAGTATTTTTTAAAATTTTATCATGAAATGGTCGAGGTAAAAAGATACTTCCTTGTTTCCCAAAAATATTTCTAGATAATGTTTCTAGGTGTGGAACCAATAAGAAGATTTTTACCGGGATATTGTAGCCCAATTGGTAATGATTAGTCAAAGAGGGAAAAATAGAGGGTGAAATAGAGTGGATAAAAGAATATTTACATGCATCCTAGGAGTAAAAACGTGATCTAGAATAAGAAACAAAACCATAAAATGTGGTGAAAGATGTTTCCCCATTAATCATTTAATTTGAATAACCCATGGAGTACTTGATGAAATTAAAAATAATATATATTCAAACAAACTCAATCAATGTTGGAGGAGATTGATGAGGGAGGTTTCCCTACATAAGTATGCATAAGAGATCAAAAATATATGGATGTCTTCTAGAATGAGTGTGAGGAACTACTTGATCCCCCTATTCCTCATAAAGTAAAATATTCATCACCATTAAAGGAAGACACCACAAAAGTAGTGTAATTTGAAGAGATGATGTTGGATCCTAAATATCTACCTCTATCTAGTGAAATTAAACGACAAGAATTACCTCTCACCTATGAAGAAATTGAAGATAAACGAACTCAAGGGGATTCCATATTCTAGAGGATAGTGTTTATTTTCAAAATTTTATATTTGTTTTTAATAATTTGATTTTTTTCAAATAAAATTACAGTTTGATATTCCCATTGATTATTAAATTGATGCATAATACCCTGATAAATCATTGGATAATCATTTAGAAGTTGTGAAAGTGGAAACCAAGAAAGATGAGGAAGGATTATTTATCCTTCCCCCACTAAGAAAGTTGAAAATTATTATCCTAGGGGTGGATTTGGTGTACTATATCCATAAAATCCACAACAAAAATGACTAAGTGCATGCTAGAAAGAAGAAGTGTTGGTAGTTCATATTAAAGAAACATAACTCACCATCATATTTGGGATAACCCCTTAGAACATCCCATTTGGAGGTAGTAAAAACTCAGGGCCCACTTGAGAAATTAAAACAAGATATATTCTTCTTTTCACATTATATTTATATTTTTATTTTATTTTAATATTTTTTTTTATTTTATCATCTCTACTTTTATTTGTAAATTTTCATAGAGAAAAACTTAGAATCATAAATCAATGTTGCACAACAAATAATTCCTGTTTTACCTATCCTTTATACTTTCTTTCATGTTGTGATTCATTTTCAACTATACATACATATTAAATCTACATTAAATATTGAAGAAACTACATATTTTAAGTGTGGGAGAGGGAACCTTCGTAGTTTTTTATTTTCATATTTTTTTTCACTATTTTCGAAAAAAAAATGTTTTTTAAATTTTTTCTGTGGTTTTGAAACTTTTGAGATGAAATGATTATCATTGATATTTTGTAAACCCATTTTAATGAGTGAAACAATTACTTACATTAAATTGAGATTAAATGAATACTGAAAATATCATGTTTTCTTATTCAAATCATTGGGAATTTCATGAAAAGTACTTTGATTTTTGAATACCATGCCACATATCAGTATATTTATCATTAAAATCACATTACTATGAGGCGTTGAACCATTTTTTCCATATTATTCACATTAACCTCACTTATTGAGAAAAACAAACTATGATTATATTAATTAGGATTTGATTTATTCCTGTTAAAACATGAGGGTTTCTGGTGCTTTTGTTTGAAATTATTGAGGCATTTCTTTTCTTCTGAATCCCCATTTTAAAGAGAATAATTTTTATTGAGACCCTCCATGTACATTTATTCCATTTATCACATATAATCCATGAAAAACATCTTAGGTTATCCACATTACAATCCAATCTCCTTATCCAACCTACGCTTGAAGTGAAATTTCATGATCTAGTTGAACTTAAGTGTGGCTCAGATGAAATCTTATATTTTCATTCATCTTATGGTGTAATTTGGGTGGAAAATAAAATTCTTAAGATATTTTTTTCTACTAAAATAATATTTTTATTGAAATATTAACCTTTCATGGATCTTTCATGATAAGATAAACTATATATTTTTGGAGCTTCTAATGGAGAAATATAGTTGTGACTCTCTTGATATTTCAAGAAAATTTATTTTAGAGAAGATTAAAATATTTAAGCTGATATGATTAATGGTGTTCAATTTCCTTGAGTTTTAATGATGATAGATCTAATTTTATGTTAAGGGTAGTGAAGAGGAGATTATTGTTGGGTGAAAATTATAATAATTATATTTTTCATTAGAAATTGCCACATCGTCCTCATTTAGTATTACATTTTTCTCTCATCAAAATCATACCAACCAGAATCAACATAAAAACATTAAAAATTCCTTATTATAAACACGTTCCTTGAGTCACAATGGGTGGATATATATGAATTTATAAATCCTATGGGTATAGTTGCATTTGTTTGGATGAGAAAATATTTATTGAAAATCAACATTTGTAATATGAGAGAAAATAAATGTGAGGAATGTATTTTTTATTTTTGGAAGGAGAAATAAAGAGTAAAAATATGTAATAGCATAATTAGAGAACATGGAATAATGTTTATTGACCAGGTATTATATCTTTTGTTTCTTGGTATTGAATTGGTGGATCTCAGGAACATGTGTTTTGAATTTTCTTTTATTCGATTTTGATGTTAATTGTCCAGTAGTCCTTGTGATGTGTGTGGTTGAATTTATGGAGATAATATTTTAATAATTCGTCATATTTTTTTCAATTATTTAATCCCTTATAACTAGTCAATTTGTTATTATTTTCATTATTTTAGTACTTTATATGAATTTTGGGCTTAAATGTGAAAATTGGTTATTCTGTAAATTTAATATCTTTCTATTGATTTTTGTATATCAGCCCCTTCATTTAGAATTTTTATCCAATTAAATTGGAAAAAAATTATGAATCCTTTATCTATTGGATTTTTGATTGACTTCTGGACCAAGATCCAATTCCAAATACACTTACCAAAATAAATCAATCAAGTGGATAAATTTTTCTATCCGATAGAATGGACCCCAAATTAGTTAATAAGCCATATCTGAGTCTAAATAACTTTAAATGTAGTGATTTAAGATGGCCTTGAAGAAGGAATCAATGACACATTATCCCATTAAATTTCATTGAGAAATTCTTTCATTAATTCTAAAATTTCATACACCCAATTAGAGGAAGCTCAAAAGTATCCCCACCCATAAAAAGTGTAATTTAGTAATTTTGTCACAAATTCATATAAAAGGGTCCAAAATCAATGAAAATTTGAGTTTATATATCCAACTACATTTCAAAAGGCATTTAAGAAGGGACCTTAGAAATTTTTATGAGACTTCTTGAAAAATAGAAGAAAACTTTTGGTGGAAGGATTTCAGAGGATAAAATTTGTATTATTCATTCCTCCAATTTTGTTTATTTTTTGTTTTGTAATTTCATCCTCTTCCCCCTTCTTTTTGGATTCCCTTCACATGGAGGGGTAATCATATGAGTTATTGGGGAAGGAGAAGTTTTTCATTTTTAAATAATCTATTTCATTCACTTAATGGTAAAAATTCATTCATAACTTTTTCTCATTTGGTTTCAATATCTAATAGTTGTTTTTATTATCAAGTATTATCATATTTAATTTTAAATTCTATTGTTTTTATTTCTTTGTTCAATGATAATTTTCTCCATCAATTAGATTTGTATATAGATATAATTATATAGATTAGGGTTTAATATTTAAGTACTTGAAGATCATCAGTATGTGTGGTAGGGTTGGAGGATATTCTTCATTGCTTGAGAAAAACCAAACCAAATAGAGAATTGACTAAGTCAATTGAGGGTATTCCCTACAAATCATTCACACGAAGAATATAGAGTATATCAAGATAAGATCTTGGAAACATATACTCTCACCATCACCACTAACTAAGGTAGTGAGATGAATAGATCATGGAATATCACTTTAATTATCTTAATATAATAGAATTGGATAAATTGTAACTATTATAGCATTTCATTTGGAAAACCAATCCTGACCTGATCACCCAATTCATATAACTGTTTTCAATCACATTATTTTTTAATTTGATCTCAATGTTTTTTTAATTGATTTATTTTTTTACATTAGTTTGTTTTCTAAATCAAACAATTTCAAAAACCACCACAACCCGTTTCTCACATTTTAAGGGGACCACTTTATTATTATTGGCTCCACTCTAGAGACAACCTAGGTTGAAAACATTAGTGAATTTTAACTTAGGAAATATTTGTTTTCTCATATACCATGACATGAAAAAATTCTTTTTTACTTTATTGTATATAAACACATATATCCTTAGTATACTAGGATTATTTTATGTTAAGTTTCCAACATACACTGACACTCACTTCCATCAAATGCGTAACAAACATACTATTTACGTACATGAAAAACTACTTCCTCATGAAAATATGATTGTTAAGTTTTCCTTTACCGCCTCTCATGGTATAAAATATTATGGAAAATATATTTATATATGTTATATATTATATTTATTATGTATTTATTTTTATTTATCCTTTTACTGAACATATATTTATACTTTTTATTTGTTCAAAGTACGATAATTTCATTTGAGCAAGTTGGACTACAACCCCCTCAAAGTAATGTGATTAGTTCACACACTACATAGAATGTATTAAAAATATTTTTAGTGAAACTGTATTATATATATATGAAATAATAATGATAATTTAATGACATTATATACATATATACAAATACATATATTTCATTTACTTACATTCCTTCAAAGCTTCAATAAAACAGAAGCAGTGTTCATGGGTAGGTATGGAATACCTTCTCTATGAACTGTGTATTCAATTTCATGATTCTATAGATTATTATAATACACATATAATTAATATTAATTATAGTTATATCATGGTTTAAATTCTATAAATCATGATATATTTACAAGGACCAGTGATATAACAAAATAAGACATGTGTGAAAAACAATTCAAATATTACCTGAAGTGTAACCTTAACATAGAATTGTTAACAAGCGGGTAATATAAAGTAATAATACAAATATATATTGTATTATATATAATAAAAAGTTTTTTAAAAAAATGTATAATAAACTTATTTTTATTATATAGGAGGTTCTTATGAGTACGAAGAGAGTCAATACACAAGGTAAGGGGATTTCATCTCACTTTTTATATCCATGAGATGCATGATTTATTCAGAAAACATTCAATTTGTGTGGTGTGTATACTTCCCATTAAATCATTATATGAATCATATAATTAAGTTATTTACATATAAATTTTATGAGTTTTCCTTCACTTTTTATGTTTCATAAGTTACCAAATTGTTAAATTAATGTTTCCTTGGTTTTTCTTCTTTGAGACACATGTCATTCTATGCACATATATATTTTTGATGAGGTGTATATAATCCCTTACAAATTTAATAGAATGAATATAATTATTTATTGAACTTTTAAGCTTCATATAATTACATTTTCATACCTGGGCAGTATGCTTCAAAGTTACCAAGTGGTAAGAGTTTATTAAACCAATCTCATCACTTTTCCAGATTATTTATGTTTATGCTTCCTTTAATGCAATATTATCATCAATATATTAAGAAATATCATTAATTTTGTTATATTTGGTTATTAAATATATATATATATATATATATTGGTTCCATATTCCATATATTTCATACATAAGAAAGTTAAGAAAGTATTTTTAAGAATGCCTGATTTTACCCTCTTTTCTGTCAGAAATACATGTTCTTTAGAAACCATGTTTTATAAAAAGGTTTTATAAGTATATTGTAAAATTCTCCAAAAATATTTACAATACAGGTTCACCTTTTTTTTCTTTTACTAATGTCTTCAATAGAATCTTCTTGTCTCTTTCTAAACATGTAATTTTTCTATCCTTTTTACTATGTAAATGGAATATTCTTTTTTACATCATACAGAATGTAAATATTTACCCACTATAATTTCTTTGAAGCATACTTTCAATGATTAAATGTTTTATTTTTAAGAAAATATTTTGAAAATTAATTTTCAATAAAATGGTTTTTAAAATGTTTTCATTCATTTTTTATCGTTTTTAAAGAATTTTCAATGAAATTGTTTTCAAAATGCTTTCAAGATTTATTTATATGTTTTCAAATTATTTTCAAAGAAATGGTTTTCAAAAAATTCTCTATATATATTTATAAGTATTAAATTTATTTTCAACTAAATTTTTTTCAAAACGTTTTCAATATTTATTTATAAGTTTTCAAATTATTTTTATATAAATTGTTTTCAAAACATTTTCATGATTTATTTATAAAATTTCAAATTACTTTCAATGAAATGGTTTTCAAAATGCTTTTATGCTTTATTTATAATCTTTTAAATTATATTAAATAAATGGGATTTCAAAATTATTTCATGCTTTTATTGTAAGTTTTCAATGTGTTTTGATTGAAAAATGATTGCAAAATATTTTGAAGTTTATTTTATAAGATTCCATGGAAAATGGTTTTCAAAATGGTTTTGAGATTATGTTATAATATTTCAATGAAAATATTTTTAAAAAGGATTTTCAAGAGTTATTTCTAATTTTTAAATGTATTTTTAAAGAATATAGTTTTAAAAAGTTTTTATGGTTTAAAAAATCTTTTTAAAAAATGATATTTTCCTCAAGAAATGTGTTTTAAAAGATCGCTCAAAATTATTTCTCTATAAGATGCCATAAATTTGTGTTACTCATGAATTTATGGGGAAATGATTCAATGTTTCCATTAATGTTATTTATATGAGTAAATTACGTTTTGATCACATGATGATTATGAAAATCATTTCTTTTTCACAGGTTATATTCTTTCGAAACCTACTTCTTTTGATGTGTTATTCTTTTGATGAAATGATTATGAAATCCATATCTTTTTTCACAGGTTATAATATGATTACATGATTATGATATTCAATTAATTTAATTATTTATTATATGATTTTTATTTATATTTTGGAACATTTATATATGATTCCATTATGAGATGTGTGGGACCAATATCTCCCTACAATACAGTGGGTGAATAGTTTTATCTTAGGGGATCGACTAATATGGTCTTGGGAGTGATCATTGACTAATAAGAATGCAATGGGAGTTAACCATGACTACCAAGATAGTATAAGGAGAGAAATAATGCTACTAATATGGATATGGGAGTGAACCATGAATATGAAGGTGGTATAGGGAGTGAATCCTTACTACTAAGATGTTCTTAGAAGTAATTCCCTAGATACTATAGAAATACTATTATATGCTTATGTGTTATCCAAAATTCTGTGTTTTATTCTAATGTAATGCTTCAATGGATTATGTTCTTTTTTTCTTATGATTCATGTCTGATGAACTACTATGAATTTTTAATGATTCATGTTTATGATCTTTGATATGTAGGTCATTATCTTTTATTTTCATGATCATGTTATCATACCCTTGTTCTCATGATTGTATTTACATATCCCCCTTTTTTACCCTTACTGAGCATCTAATATCACCAATTTTTATGTTTCCTTCCACATGTTATGAAGAGATATATTATTTTGGATGTGTCTAAGATGGTTTCTATTCAAGATGACCATAGTGGGAGATAATTTAGCACACTTATTTACTAGTGTTCATGTTTCCATTTTTTCAAAGGTAGTATACTAGTAAGGTCATTGGGAATCTCCTTGTATAATGTTTTAAGTATTCTACAGAAGTTATGTAAAGTCTATATATATCAAGAATGGGTTGTTATATTAGGTATCAGAGAAACGTTTTAGTAAAACATTGAAACTAGAATTGGAAAAACATAGTGAGATCCATGGGTATATTTCTGAGAATATGTATAGGGATTTTTGTAAGTATAAGACTAAGGATGAGTTAATTTTTGGGGAAAATGTCTTGTAATCATGGTAATGTATAGAGTTAGTGGTTTACTAGTGATACATACCTTCTCAGATACTACAAGTAGATGTGTCTTTGGAACAAATGTACCAAGGGGTAACAACTCTTACATGTTTTCTGTGGCCTGACTTGGTGTAATATGGTACATGACAACATTCTTTGATGCACACATGGTTTGACACTACTGAGGGATATTCTTGAGAAATTAAAAAACAATTCATAAATCATCATAATGTATGTAAATGTTATATGATTATTAATAACCTAAGATAAACCTAATATATTATCAATTAAAAAGTAGGTGTCATGATTTAGACATCCTATAAGTAATTATTCATGATTTTGAGGTTTTCTTATGTGATTTGTGTTTCTCACCCTGAGATTATTTTTTCTAGTTTGTGGAGATTACTAGAAGGAACATGGTTAACATTGAATGTTTTAGATTTTGGACAGTATGGGTATAATCAAAATTGATTTCCAATATTGAAATATTATACAGAGATATAAAATGGTGGGATGATTATTAGTTATAATTCTAAAGATAAAGAGACCACGAACAAAATTTCAAAGGTATGGGATGTTATTCTAGTGTTTTTTACATTAAAAATAATCAATGTGATTATATTGAGGTTGATTAAGCCTTTATACATGATTCATATTTCATATTCGTGGTAAGATGTAATAAAGAATAAGTTAATGATGTGTGACTAATGGTTTATGGAGAATTTTGGATGAATGTGGTATTTATGTTTTTGAAATTAAAAGATTATGTTATATGAATTAGGAAATATATTATTATCTTTAGTATTATTATTCATTAAGGATTGAAAATTATATATTGAATAGATATTTCATTGAAATGTGTTATTTTTATTTAGGGAGGGCAACCCTTAATTAATTCCTGATATTGAGATAATGATATTTGGTTAAATATATGTTGGATATGAATAATTAAATTGTATGGTACAGATTACCATAGAAATTTTTATTGAAAAAGTGGTTTATGTCATCATGTATGAAGTTTAAATTTCATTGTATTTGAATAATGTATCTAGTAATCATTGGAATAAGGAATCATGCATGTTTCTAAAAGGGTTTATGTTAATTAGGGTTATTACCATGTTTCATGGAATATACAATGAGGGTATTATCATGTTTGGAATGTGAAAACCAAGAATACTTTTTGATATATGGGGGATCAATGTTATTATGATTTTGTGACAATTTTTATAATAATTTTGTTTTCCATCATTCAGAAGGGTTAAAAGTTATCCATTTGTAGAAAGATCATGTTAAAATTAAGATGATGTTGATAAGATTAAAGTGTTATATCACCATATGATAATTTAGGAATTTTGGATAACAGAATATAAAATATTTGTGATTATGGTAACTAAAGAGATATGGGATGACCTATCATGGGTCTCAAGATCTGTTAGTGCTTCAGGAATGACAAATTCACCTTCCTTTTTGGATAAAATATGTGCTGAGGAAATTGGTCAAGACATGACCAAAATGTGAGATTTTTATTATTAAAAGAAATGTTATCAGTTAAGTATACCTTCTCATGAAAATTATTAAACATTAAAGAGAGTATCTTGAAACTAATAATTTGTCCTAATACCTTTGTCCATAATGAATCAAATAGCCCCTTATAAAATCATAGATTTATGGATTTGTGATTGTTAACTTTCACCTGAGATAGATAAAAATCATAAATACACAAATCTGTGATTACCAATATCCTATGAGAAATTTCTCTATCACTCTCCTCCAAAACATGATAGTTATATTTATCTTCCATGTCTATGTTTTCTCTTTCAACTAATGTTCCTCTATATAGAATCCATCCTATGTGTTACTCTGGGTAACTATTATGCTTCCAACATTCTTTTCCTGACGAAAGTTCTCGTGTTTATTTTTAAGATGTGGGTTACTATGAAATGAAATTTCAATTATTTAACCATTAATAACATAAATTAATTTCGAAGTTAAAATTCTTTTAAAGGGGGATAGAATGTTACACCTCATAATTTATAAATTTTTCCCAAATTTAGTTAATATTTTTGATATTTTTTATTTCATGAAACACTGAGAATAATTTATTTTATATTAAAGAACTATGTTTTTCTTGGGTTATAAAAAATCATGTTAATCATGCAATAAACAAAACAAAAATTTTATATTTATTTACACAGAATATCAATCTTAGCTTATATTACACACAATACTGACTTTCCTCAATATCTTGTGTAACACGGAGGATCATGTTTTACCAAACAAAAACATATGATTAAAATATTAATATTTAATAAAATAATAATATATAAGATAGCCATAAATATAGTTTTTATGAATAATATTAACATATTAATGAAAATATATTGTTTACCAAAACATAAGATGAATTCATAGATTAGAAATTAATTATATATTAAAATGAAAATTGATTGAATATAAGGGAAAATATTATTATTTTTATGGTCACAAATAATTTTTACCATAATATATTAAATTAATTACAATTTGGGACTTATATTAATTTAATATATATGTTACATATTCAGTAAAATATTTATTACATTCATCCAATATATTTTATAGATATAAGATAAGAACAAACCAAATTTTATTTTTAAAATCTATATTTTTATTAAGACATTTTTACCAAATTTTAATTGTGAACCCATTTTAAATACAATTTTTGGATCTTTTATAGATTTAATATGAAAAATTAAAATTCATATATTAATTAAAAACATAATAATTAATTTATAGAAATGTTTTTTTTTTGAGATGATTCGTTTTTTAAGGAATAGCAGAAAATACTTAATTTTTGTTCAAAACTATGTTTTCATATATTATAATTATTAGGATAAATTATGTTTTAAAATGGGTAGAAACATTAATCAGGTATTATTATTAATAATAAACCAAATTTAGGTCATTTTAATCAATTTAAATTTTAAATTAAATATAAAAACATATAAACATTTTGAACATTTTTACATTACAACTTCGTATAGTCAACCTAACAATAGGATTAAATTTAAATTAATTTATGCCACTTATTTGATTTTAATTTGGAAAAATGGATTCCATATTTGTAATTAGGATAATTTATAATTTATATTAAGGAAACATAGTTTTTGAATGAAAATATTTGTGAAAGAAATTAAAATTAATTACAACGATTAAGGTAAAATTAATCTTAACTAAGGACTAATACTTAATAGAATGGGCCTAAATGACCTATAAACTAGTTAAATATACATTTTATAGACTTATATAGACGTTATAAAAACATGGAAATACTTTTTACCTTTATCATATCCAATTTACATGGTAAAAATGTGGGTGGTATTACCTTTCCCAAAATTTACAAGAGTGCAACACCTTCTCCATTATAAAAGGCCTCCTCTCCTCCCACTTCCTCACACCTATGAAGCCACATTAGCTCAAAACATTTTTTCCCAAATAGATCCTAAAAACACTTCCTATAATCCTCAAATAAATTATCCTAAATATAAAAGTATGTTACAATTCTATGGTTTTAACGTTCACTTAAAAAATATTCATCTAATGGGAAATGAACATATTGTTTACATGCATGGCGAACTATCGCCTCATGAAATGATGATTGTTCATTTTTCCATTACTACCACTCATAGTGGTAATTATCAACTAAATTAATTTTTTATATTATATTTATTATTTATTTAAACTCTTGTAATAATTTTACAACACATATATTTATACTTTACATTTGGTGTAAACACGATAATTTTGTTTGAGGAAGTGTGGACTACTGCACCACAAATGGATGTGATTCATTCACACACTAGATGGAATTTATTAAAAAACAATTATTGAACCTTTATGATATATATGGAATAATAACGATACTTTAAAGAAATAAAATATGTATATACATATATAGACATATATTTAATTTACCTTCTTTCTGCCAATATGTCAATCAAACGGGAGAAACATTCATGCGTACATACATTCTACCATCTCCATGAATGGTGTATTCCATTTCATACTTATATAGATTATCATAAAAAACATATGATGAATATTAATTATATTTATATCATGTTTTAAATTATGAAAATAATGATATAAGAATAAGGACCAATGATATAAACAATTAAGACACATGTGAATAAGAAAGCGAATATTACCCGAAGCATAACCTTGACACATAATTATTAACAAGAGGGTAATATAAAGTCATAATAAAACCATATGTGGAATTATATATAATAATATATTTATCTAAAATATTTATGAAAAAATTATATTTATTATACATAGGGTTCTTACAAATACGAGGAGAGTTAAGGCATATGGTAAGGAGATTTCATGTCATTTTTTATCCGTGAGATACATGATTTATTCACCACCAATTACTTTTTTCTGTGTTTATACTGACCTTGTATGTGTTATATGATAATTATAATTAAATTTATGGGTATTTTAATATCTATTTTATGAATTTTCCTTCATTGGGATGTATTTCAAATGTTACCAAATTGGTAAAGTAATTTTGTCTCAATTTGTCTTCATTGAGAAACAAGTCAAGTTATGAACCTATATTTTTCCATAAAGTGTATATAATTATTCTTAAATTTTATATAATAAATCTCAATATTTCATTGATATTTTAAATTTAATGTAATTTTATTTTATTATATGGGCATATAGTTTAATGTTACAAAGTGGTAAATGTTTATTGAAACAATATCGTTGCTTTTCGATATTGTTTATGTTTGTACTTCCATTGATGAGATCATATAATAAATATCTAAAGAAATAGAATGAATTTTATTATCCTCTGGTAATTAAATATATATTCATGAATTGGTACCATTTTTTGCACTATATTTTATAATGATATTTTAGAAAGTGTTTTTACAAAAGCTGAATTTACCCTCTCTTCAGTTGGAAATTTGTGTTCCTTCAAAACCTTGTTTTCTAACAAGGGTTTCGAAGAGAATTATACTATTCTATTAAAATATTTAAAAGATATTGTTATTAATTTTCATTTACCAATTTCTTCAAAGTAATATTCTTATCACTTTCTGAATAATAAACTTTTATAACTTTTTTGAATTGTGAAATGAATGTTCCTTTTACCTCATATGACATGTACATATTTACCGGCTTCCATTTCATTGAAGAATAATTTTCATGATTAAAAGGTTAATATTTAAGAAATTTTTTTAGAAATTAATTTTCAATAAAATTTTTTACAAAATGTTTTCAATATTTCTTTATAATTATCAAAGTATGTTTAATGATATGGTTTTCAAAAATGTTTTCATGATTTATTCATAAGTTTTCAATGTATTTTCAAATAAATGGTTTTAAAAATATTTTCAAGAATTTTTAATAAGTCTTAAAAGTTTTTTCAATGAAATGGTTTTCATAACTTTTTAAAAAATTATTTATATTTTTTCAAAGTATTTTCAATGAACTTTTTTTCAAAAATATTTCAATATTTATTTATAAAATTTGAAACTAAATCCAATGAAATGGGTTTCAAATTGTTTTCAAGAATTATTTATATGTCTTCATTGTATTTCCAATGAAATTGGTCTATAAATGTTTTCACGATTTATGTATAAGTTTACAATGTTTTTTTAAAGATATATTTTTTAAAATGTTTTCAATAATATATTATAATTTTTCATTGAAAATGGTTTTCAAAATCTTTTTAATGAATATATTATAAGTTTTCAAGGTAAAATGTTTTCAACATGATTTTAAATCATTCTTTATATGTTTTAGATAAATTTTTAAAGAAAAAGTTGTTTAATTTTAAAAATCCTTTTTCATTCAAAAATTTATATTTTCCTAAAGAATTTTTTTTAAATATATTTTAAATTTATTTCTAATCGAAGATGACATCCGGTTGTGTTACTCACACCTTTTTGGGGAAATGATTCAATGATTCCATTCATATTATTTGTTTAAATGAATTGAGTTTTTAGGGCATGATGATTATGAATCTAGTTTCTCTTTCATGGGTTATATTTTTTTGAGACCCACTTATTTTCATGGGTTATGATTTTGATGAAATGATTATAAAACCAATATATTTTCCATAGGTTATGATATGATTACATGTTTATGATTCCCATTTCATTTAATGGGTTATGATATGATTTTTATTGATTTTGTGGAACAATTATGTTTGATTTCATTATGAGATGGGTGGGACCTATATCTCCCACTAATTCATTGGGTAGTGTTTTAAATCTCATGATATATACTAAGATGGTATTGGGAGTGAATCGTGATTATTATGATACCCATGGGATTGAACCATATCTACCATGATGGTATGAGAAATTCAATCATTATTTTATGATAGTAATTGGAGTGATCCAAGACTAACAAGATAGTATCGAGTGTGAACCCATACTACTAAGATGGTACTTGCAGTGATTCCTTTATTAATAGGGAACTAATATTACGTACTTATGTGTTTTCTAAAATTCCATTTTTAATTATTATGTTATGATTTCAAATATTATGTTCAGTATTTCCTTATGATTAATGTTTTATGAGATTCCAATCTTTATGCCATGATTCACATATATGATCTTTAGTATGTATGGAATGATCTTTTATTTTCATTATCATGTTCTCATACCCTTATTCTCATGATTATAATTACATACTTTCATAACCTTACTAAGCATCCAACCTCACCCTTTTTTTGTTTCATTACCCATGTTATGAATACATGTATTAGGCTTGATGTATATAAGAAGGGTACTTGTCAATATGAACCTATTCAGAGATAATATAGCTCCGTTATATACCGGTGTTCATTTTTCCAAAGGAAATAGACAAGTAAAGTATTTGGGTTTTTTATATTGTTTTAAGCAGTCTGTGAAAGTTATGTAATGTATTTTTATGTCAAGACTCAGTCATTATAATACATATAAAATAATTTTTTATATTATTATCTTATTTCTGGTGATTTTTTTACTCTTAGATTTTCACATCCATTATGGGTCATAATTTACCTGATGCAATTCTTATAAAAGAAACAGACCATACCGATTCTTTTATGCTAAGAATATTTACCCTTCTTTTCCATATACATTCTCTTTTTATGGATGTATTTATAAAAAAAATAACCATTAATTATGGTATTTTCAAATGTAACTTAATTTTTTTAACAAAAAAATATATTCTCTAAAAATTTTTTGTGGGGTTATTTTCCACCAACTTTTACTCTATTTAAATAAGTGTGGAAAGGATGTTATATTTTAATTATTTCTATAATAAAACATTTTTCTTATTCTATAAATAGTTTTAATAATGAATATTCTTATATAATTTTTCATTATTTGACAAATAAATTACAATTCCTTTTTTTATATAATATTTTCTTGAAATGAATTAAAATGACAAAGGGTATTTTTCCTTGTTTCTATATGTATATTTTAATTATTTTATAAAAGTTTTTAAAAACTATATAATAATCCTTTATATTTTATTAGGGTTCACTAGGATTATAAACTAATGGAATAATCTTCCTTATTTCTCTAGATGGATTAAGATAATTTCTTATATATATTTTAATAAAAAACATTTATTTCCAAAGGTTATAGAACTACTATAGAGTTATTAATGTTTTCAATTTAATATATAACACATATGAATATTTTATCAATATATGATGGGTGGCGCCATTGTATCCCTCTCATGAATTTTGTAATGTTTTATGTATGATGATATTATCATGGGATAATGGTTTTTATCCATTGTCCACTATGTTAGGATATAGATATTATCCCAAGTACACTATATTATGGGCAGATAGAATGCTTCTTCTATTATGATTTGAATTTTATAGAGGTTATCCTTGAAATCTTTTATGATTTATATGATTATTCTTGTAAAAAATTATTATTTTATACAACATACCTATGTTATGTTCTCATGGATCATGATTATTGACTCATGCTCCCATACTCCTGTGACTCATGTCTTATTTTATACTAATGGCCATATATAATGACTAATTTGTTATGATATACAGTATAATTATCTTCTGTTTTTTCAATGTACCTTGATTATGTTGTCAAAAAATATGATCATCTTATTCTCACTTAAGTTATTTGATTGATGTGTCTTTTATTTACCTTTACTAAACATTTTAACTCACCCTTTATTAAGTTTCCATTCCCCATGTTATCAAGGAGAATATTATGTATGATATGTATAAAGTGTATCATGTGAGAATTTTTTGTGTAGGATATGTTGAAGATGTTAAAAAATAATTTTTTTATGTAATCTCTAAAGACACTAAATCTTTATGTTTTTTATTGTGATTTAATATTTGATGTAATTAATATTCATGGAAAAAGATGTGATATGTATTTATGTTTTACTTAGTTCAAAACAATTAGTATATCAGTATAGTTTACATAATTTGGTGGATTGGATTATGAATCACAAGAGGGCCCAATATAAATAATCCTAGGTTTAACCAAGAGTTTCATGGGAACAAATATAGGTGGCATAGTATAATCTAGTAATGTTTGATTTTTCGTATTAACAAGTTTATAAATTTTTATCATTACTATTTTAGTTTTATTTATTTGTTAAAGACAAGATCATATAAATTAATTTATAAAAGGTATGCCCATAGAAACTCATATAACCAATTGAGGAAGAATATATGGTAAAATGGTTGAGATAAATGAAAATATAAATATATTATTATTATATAGAAAAATATTGATTTCCCAGTATCTAGGATAGTGATGTTGATATCCTAATAGAAATTATATCTTCAGTTGTGTCTTTATTATGGTTCCCTAAGATATTTTCCTCAATGAATGATATTAAAAATTACAAGGATGGAATTTATTTAAGCGGGTATAATGTATAACTCATGAATTTAATATGAATATTTCTTTAAATAAATATGATATTTAATAACTTCTATCACGTTCATCATACAATTAAAATGAACCATGATTGATTTTATTTTAATGATATGTGACCATTAATATTCTATGATAATAAATTGGTAAATATCATTATGAAAATAAAAATACGAGTAAAAAACAATGTAAATAAAAAATAAAAAAATATCAATAATATTTTTTAATCACATACATATTGCTAATATTTTTAAATAATGGTTTGATTTTATATAAAAAAATGTATTGATAAATTATAAATTTTAATGGGTTGTGATTGAAAAATTTTAATGTGAAAACAATAATATTTTCTGAATAACTATTCTTTTACATGTTGTATAAACATTTATCTAAAATTAAATTGCAAACTTTAAAAAGTTTAATCTATGAAAATAATTCAACTTGAATAAAAAAATATTAATTATTATTTAGTTTGTAATTTATATAAAATAATACTAATAACAATTGATGTTTAAAAATAATTTCCCTATGAAGATAGGTTTTCATTGTATTTTGAGTTTTTGTTTTAAAAGGTAAATACCAAAATTTTTAAGTTTAATTTGATAAAATAAATTTAATTTTCTGATTTATATTATCAAAGTTTTATGATACAAAATTTTTGTTATATTTCTAGAAATGTTTTTTTGGAAATGTTTAAAAATATAGTTATTACAAATATAATAACTTCTATGATAATTGTATGTTATAAGATGATAATAAAAATTCAATGACACATTTTTATCAGCAATAGGTATATTTAAGAAGTAAAATTATAATTTAAAAAATATTATCTTGAAATTAGAAACCTATTTGAAACATTTGTTAACCAATGTTTTATTTTTTTCTAATAAAAAATAATTTTTCCTTTTCTTTTAATTATGTATTTACAAGATGCGTCAATATAAATATGTTTCTCACAAAGAATTTTTTCACTATAAATTTTTTATTTTATAATTAGTTTTTATATATTTTATAAATTGAATATAATAAAAAGGTATTAATATTGGAAATTTTCATATTTTTAGGTTAATTTTAATTTTAAGGTATAAATATATGTTTCTGAGGTAGAAAATAGAGTTACCAAAATAATGGAAAAATAAGGTAAAAAATGTTAAACTATGTTATGAATGATAAAAATATCACAATACAATATCGATAAATGTACAAACATTGGATTTCCTAACCAAAAATTATCTAGTCTCCATTACCATCAACTTTGGATTAACTTTCCATTTTGAAATGACATTCCTTTTTATATTAAGTAATAATTATTATGAAACTTTCACTCCTCTAACTTATAAAAGGATCACTTCACCACCCCATATCTACACACACCATAAGAATATTATCTCAAAAAAAATCATACAAAACCCCTCTCTTACACTCTTTTCCATTGTAAATTTTCATCTAGTCTAACCAAAAGTCTATTCTAAGAAGGATTAATTAGTATACCAATTGGGAATATCAAAGGAAGTGGTTATTTTTTTAACCATGTTATTTTATTTTTCATTATTCTTTTACCACCTATAAATATCAACAACCCTCAATGATATAATGAAATAATTTTCATATATAAACTGAATTTGGTTTATATAAATGTGATATCTATCATCGTACTCTCTCCCACTCTTTAATTCTAAAATGAAATCATTTTCTATATGATGATTGCTTCACCACATAAAGGGATGATGTGTTCTATTTTCATTTACCAACTTACATGGATGGTTCTAAAAATTTATTCAATAAGTAAACTAGATATTTATTAAAAAATTAATATTTTTGAAATATATAATTGTGATTCTATTTATCGTATTACCAAATAAAATTAAATTGTAAATTTAACCACTTAAAATGAGCATATTGAGATTGTTTTCTTAATTAGAATCTATTATAGGAAACCAATTGAACTATATAAATATTATAATACTATTAAGATAAAATATTAATATGTAAATAATTTATTTTTTTATGTAATTTTAATACTAATATTTAACTCATTATTAAGATACCACCTTAATTCATTTAAAATTATTGAAACAAGAATGTTAAAGTTTTCATATTTAAGAATCGTACCTCAAAATAGAATTATAATGAACCTATAACATAATAAATTTCTATAGAAATTCCATTAAAAATTGTTTATCATTATATGAATAAAAAAATCATCATCATTTAATGATAACTAAAATTGATTTTCTGAAGCAAAAAAGAAACGATTAAAACTCCTAACACCAATGATCAATATTAACTAAAAATAAGTAATTACTATGTATTAAAAGGATATAAAATATTAATATAAAAGGTGATAAATAGGAATAATATATTTAAATATATGGTTAATGAGGCAATTATTATCACATATGAGTTTATAGAATATCTAACAAAGTATGAATCCTAGGTATGGTTTCTCATCTCAAATTTCCTTTCACTATGATAGGATACATACTCCATACCTATCTTATTTTGTGTTTCGTATATACTACCCATGGATGTGTTTAATTATACTTTTTGGGAAATTAAATGGATTTACAAGTAAATATTTTGTTATCTCTTTTGAATTATCTTGATTAAAATGTTTCTGAACCTGTAATGGTTTTCTTTCCAATATCATTTGGAATTCAATATTATTATGAATAAGTTTCAATCTATAGAAATTGTTTGACATTTTTCTCTTAAAAAACACTATTCTATTCTCCTCTAAATAATGTAAATATTATCTATATCCATGGTTGAGAACCGTTGATATATCCTCTATGACAGGGACTATAGTTGACGAATATAACCACAACACATGTGGAGGCAATTGGAATTATGATATCCTCGCATGCTATGGCCATTAGTGTGACCATGGATATATCCCATGTCTATATCCTTATGTTTATAAGATTTCATTGGCCACACCAGTATTTGTGGTCACCTAACCATAGAAAAATGATGTCCAAAAAAATCCCAATAGTATTTCATCCCCAAACCCCCTTATACATTTTATAGGGCTTCACCCCTCCATTATTAATTTTATAATGTATTTATATTTAAATTTTTTTTATCAAAATATTCCTATTTAAAAAAAATTATTATAAAAAAAAATTATTATATTTTTAATTTTTCTCCAACCTATCAAAATGCACATACTTAAATATCATTATAGGCCTCCCCAAAATCATATAACTAGAGTAGTGTGCCCATCCATATTCATAGGTCCCCCCAAGAACCTATGGAAATGTTTAGGCCCCTGATTGTGGAAATAGGCCATATCCTAGAAACAATATCTATAGACAGATATTTGAATGTGTCTATAGGTGCTTTACCATGATCTTTAGATAGGGAATAATTTTTCCATGTAGGAAAGTGAAATATTATTAGCACGATCAATCCAAGATATAATTATAGGGGTACATATAGTAATGGAAATCTTCATGTCCCTAGATATATGATAGTTATATCCATAACAAGAAACAACAATAAAAATAGGGGCATATTTCTAGTATATAGTTTTCTATATTTTGGGTTTTTCAATATTTTTATATATCCCAATACATGTTCACCTCCCCTCTAGTTCATAATTTACCCCAAGTAATGCTTATAAGAGAAACTAACCTTACCACTTATTTTCAGTCTGGAATCATTATCCCCCATATCTATATTCATTATTTAGTTTTTCTTATTTCTTTGTATCAACATATATAATTTCTTAAGGACTTTTTAAATGTACATGATCTTATTTTGTCCTTTTTTGTGTCATTGTTTTTACCAACATTGAATCTATTTAAAAACGTGTGAAAAAACCCATTCTTTTTAATTATTACCAAAATAACTCCTTTCCCACTTATGTAAATATTTTTTATTGTGATGTATAATTTTAATTTTTTTAGTGTTTTCTAATGAAATTTCTATTCCATTTTTTATACAATATTTTTTAAATGTTATGAATAATTTCTTGGGTATTTCTTCAAAATATATTTCAATGATCTTATTAAAGTGGTTTTCATCTATAAAAACATCTGCCAATGTTTCTTACAATTAATTGGGAATATGACGTAATAGAACAATACAATTTCATTCTCTAGATGGATTTTTATATGTAAAATGAATAATTTCATGTAACCCATTTATTTTCATAGGTTACTTATGTTACAATGTTGTTAGGAATGTTTTCCTGCTCTTATGACAGACATGGGTATGGTTTATCATTATGTGATGAGTGGAGAAATTATAACACCCAATGAATTGTGAATGTTTTTAAATATCATGATATTATTATGGGGTATGGGTGGGTATACTATGATTTTTATATTAAGGGATGTTGGTGGTTATCAAAAATATAATATGTTATGAGAAGGTGGTCAATTGATTCTATTGTGATATAATTTTCTTAATCGGTACCCTTGAAATATTTTATGAATTCTATGTTTATAATTATACATGCTTATTATTTTATAAAATATATATATTTTATTTTCCCATGTATCATAAATATTGACTAATTTTTCCACACTATTCTAAATATTATATTATATTATACACAGATCATCATGACATAAATCATAGTATACAATACCTGGTATGAGTCTATTAGGTTGTGTCTATGTATCATGATTTTGTTTTCATTCAAATGTGACCATATTATTCTCACTTTTTATCTTCAATTCATGTACCTTATTTTTACCCTCACTAAGTATCTAATCTCACCCATTCTTACATTTATATCCCTTAGTTTATGATAACGAATATAATATATGATATTTATGAACAGTATCATGAGAGAACTATATTTATGGGACATGCTTAAGAAGTTGAAAAATAATTTGTTTTTGAATCTATTATCCAATGAAACTAAACATTTACATTAAATATTTTGATATACTATGAGGTGTCATGAATATTATTATGAAATGATATAATTTTTATGTATTTTTTGTTCAAGTCACAACAGTGGATGAACCTCCATGTAAAAGGTAGTAAAGGTATCATAGGTATCCCCAAAGTGGATAGGGTATCTCTCCTATATGAAAATTATAAAGGGGATTATGTTTCATTATAGGGGTGTTGGTGGTAGATGACGCTTTGATAAACTCCCCCCACAACATCCATGTTTTCTATATCAGACATAGGGTTCTGGAAAATTGGGATATAAGAAAATTCATGTGATAGAGGGTTATGATTAAGAAGTTATAGGAATGGTTTACTATGTTATTTTTATATTATGTACTATATCACTTATACTTATCAACATTGTTTTATGTAATTCTTCTCATATTGAATTGTAAGTCTAGGATTTAAGGATAATGGTGGAGCCCTTGGCCCAACATCTTCAGCTAGATATTTAACCTACATGCAATAATCATCAAACACAATTTTATCGTTAGTGAGATATTACACTAGATAGAGTGGTATATCCCTAGGACCTCATCAATATTGAGATGTGACCCTATAATATCATAATTGTCATGAAATGATTATCAAAAGTCAAATATTGGATGAATTACTATTGTAACATGATGATTTATAGTTTACAATATGGGTCATTTGTTTCCTTCACTAGTGTTTAAGACCCATATGAATGATGAGAAAAAAAACCATGTGAATATATAATAGAATAGTGACCAATTGGATGTCATGGTTTTATTCGTTTTTTATGTTTTGTAGAAACATTTTTCCAATATCTTTGAGGAGTATATCAATGTTTTTACATAGTATGTTCAACACATTACTCTTTATATAGAGATTAATTTTAATAAAAACCAATATCCTTACACCACACAACTATTTTTCTAGCTTATCAGATGGCCCTAGCTGAGTAAAGGGATATGAATGTGTGGTTAGGGGACCTGTTGTTGAAATTTTTCATTAATCCCATTGTATTCCCATTGGTACCATATTTTTTGTTTTCAATGAATGATGAAAGGAACTTGAGTCTTTTTATAGACTATCACCACTTTAACTATGTGACATTCATTAAAAATACCTCTTCCAAGGTTCAAGAACCTCTTAAATTAGATAAAGGGAGTGAAGTAGTTCTTAATGATCAAACCCTTGTTTGGGCATCACCAGCCTATAGTTAATGAGAAGGTTATTTTTATGCAAATTAGGGTACAAAAATAGAAATTGGAAAGTGATTGAATATTATAATTTATGTGGTTCATGAAATTCCCTTATTACCATAATGAGAAATTTTGGAATTTAACTATTCGGGTAGTTTCAAAATCATAAAAAACTAACAATCTCTCAGCCTCTCACCCAAAGGATTTTACACTAGAATAAATTTATCCTCCAGGATCTTTCCCATGTAAGATTTTACACTCAAAGGAATTTATCACTATGAGAAATTTAACCTAATGTATTTTTTCCATATAGGATATGGAATGAATTATCCATGTGTAGTATCATCATCTCTTTATACATCATTATCAATGCTTCATTCACCATCATCAAGGCTTTTTAAATGATGCTGCATGAGATTGATCATATTATTTCAACTTTGTCTATTCAAGGTGTCATGTAATATCTTCTCCAATAAATATAGTCAAAATATTATTTCTTTCATATAATAGAATACATATTTTATCTATACATTGATGTTGACAAAAAAAATTAATTTATATTAAATATATATTGATATATTAATTAATCTAACCCCATAATATCCACTATGACATAAAATATAAATAATTTCAAATCATTAACTTCGACTGCATTAGTTGAACCACCCATAAATTCATCATCATAGGCCATACATAATCCAATCATCCTGTATGACCATTTTTTCACCATTAGGATAAACGTTTTGATCATTTCTATCAATAATACTTTTTATTCTTACCACCAATGATGCACATGCTCCAAAATTAACATTTTATGATCAAACCATGGATATTACACCCCCTAATGTATCTTTGAAGTCATTTTATATTCACCTTTCCTTCATCCACAAAAGTTATCATAAAAAATCCCCATACTTATATAAAAAACCTAGTTTTGATAAAAAAATTTATAAATTAGGGAATGAAAATTTAAACTGGAAATAGATTGAATATTTAGATTTACATGGTTTAGGTAATTTAATTATATACATAGTGAGAAAATATGGAATTTTATATTTGGAAAATTTTTATAATCTTACAAAAAAATCACTCTCCCACCCCCATCCCTAATGGATTACACCCAAATGAATTTATCACTCAAAGGCATTTTCACCCAACATATTTTACACCCAAAATAATTTATTACACATTGGATATTTCAACTAAATAAATTTTCTCCCAAAGGATGTAATGGTTAATTATTTATCCTCAATATCATTATCTCTTTATTAATTATCATTGATGCATCAATGAAAATTATAAATACTTTTAAATGGATATTTCTTGGGGGAAACCCCTTTCTTACTGATTTATCTTTAGATGTTACATCTCCACATATACCTCTAATAAAACATGTAATGTCTATTTATAATATTCATGTATTATTATCTCAAATAAATGTGATAAAAATAATCATTTTTTCATTTTATTTAATGAATATTTTATTGACTTTATAAATGATGATAAATTAGTTTACACCATATTAAAAACTTTCATATATATTAAGTCAAAGAAATGAAATATATCTCAATGATAGATTTATTTTGTTTTTATGGCCATTATAAATTTTCACCTATTCCATTTAGAGTAATTAATTCCCCTATAGTATTCATAGGGCTCATTAACTAGATCATATATCTATTCCTATATTGGTTGTGAGTGATATTTAATAATGACATCTTAATCTATTCTTGAGAGAGGAATTTTTTTCTAAAAATTTATGTTTTGTTTGAGACTCACTTTTATATATCAAACCATATAATAAACCCTCCAATTTTTTGTTTTAGTTTCATAAAGGCCATTTCATTAAGCATGAAATCTCAAATGGAAATTAGTAGTTAATCCCATGAAGATAAGCTTATGATGGCTTAGGAGCCACCCATGACCATGATTGAGATATGGAGATTCCTTAATTTAGAAGTGTATTTTTAGATATTTATGTAAAATTTACATTGGATTTATGTTCTAATGAATTACCTTACCTAAACTTTACAAGCTAAAATCTGTTTTGACCATTACTAGAGGTCCATTTAGGTGTTGAAGTTGAGGTTGGACAATGTTTATATACTATGTTTTCTAGAGTAAGAAATTGGTCATGTGGAACTTTTTATAACTCTAAACATATGATTGGATTTATTTTAATTCATAAATTGGAAACGAATACTTATTGGTCTAGGAAGTGGAGACCCCAAGAGCATAATGTTTATAATATTGTTCACCTTGAAGACCTGAAAAAACTATATTCCTAGAAAATAATAATGGTTTTAGAAGAGATTTAATAGCCTTAGGTATGTTTTCAGTTAATTATATATTAAAATAATACATAAGTGATTGGTATATTTATTACAAGATTAAGATAATGATATATTCTATACTCCAATAGATGAAAAAATGGAGACTAATTTTATTTATTATAAATCTTATAGTGTGTTTAGTTCGGAGGTATTAAAGGGTAATTCATTAATGAAGTTGTCATTATTGAAGAGTTAGGTGTATATTACCATTGGTAAATGATGGCTTCCCATATAATATTTCATAATGTGAGGTATTACAAAGTTAGATATATTTATTACATATTTTTTCAGGACCAGACATTATTAGAATACATGCCCAAGATATTCTATGATAGTAGGTTGATTTATCTTATTCATAATATATATAACGGTTCTAGTTGTGATTTATAAGGAAGTGTTGTCAGTTGTTCATAACACACATATGAAAGTGAATTCTAGTATGAAAATGATATAAAAATACCTTAATCATTAACTTTGGTGGTCTGAAATAATTAATAAAATTGTAGAGTTTGTGTTGAAGTTTGTAACATGTTAGTAGGTGAATGTTCAGAACCAAGTCTCGGCTAGTTTGAGATAACACATTGAGTTTCTATAGTGGAATTGGAACATTATATCAATGAACTTCATTTTTGTATTTCAATGATTGTTAAATGGACATGATTCATAATATGTGAGAAACTAATAAGTCATGAAGCTAGAACACCTCTATTTTATAGGGATCATGGTTGGGTGAAGATCATGGGATACCTATAAATTAATGCGATTATAGGGTTAATGGAATGACCTCAATTTTAGTTTATACCCATGATTCTTCATTAAATTTCTAGATATAAAGTAGATTATAGGAGGATTTTGGGAATCAGTTCTAGCTGAGTGTTATGATATATCCCCATATTTAATGGAAAATATAGAGGACAATTTATGTTCTTGGGTATACATTACAGGCTTGCATGCATGATTTTGGAATAAGAATGAAGATCACCTATTATTATGGGATATTTTTGTACAAAGATAGGCGTCTATAAACCATTGTAATGTAAAACATTTGGGTGCCTATATGAGAGACCATATTGGTCACCCCTTTGTTGGAAATAAATTAGAGAGTCATCTATTATAGGTCCCATGGTAGTTTTGTGGATAATTTAAAAGTTCTAAGTGATTCAGGAGCAGATGTTGATAGATCATAGTTGTCCAAATCCTGAAATTGGCTAAATATGGAAGAAATTGTAGTTTTATTATGTAGTCTATATGTTCTTAAGAGTCTTTGTATGTCATGGATTGAAAACAAATTAGGTAAGTAAGATAACTTTGAGGTTTATAGGGATTTTAAGATTGTTCATAAGGTGGGTGATATTGCTTATCACGTGGAATTTCCCCCATAAATGAAACTGGTGGAAAATATCTCTCATTTTTCACAGATCAGGAGATGTGTGTATGAGCTGTATCACATTATAAATTGGTTTTATTTTGAAACGATGTAATAAACCATATTTATAGTGTACTAGGTGTTAGTCGATGACTGATATGGGAAAACCCTTTGGAAAAGTGTAATTCCATTGCCCCCATTCTATAATGAGAATATTGAAAAGTTCTATTAGTATTTCTATATTAATATGTGAGTTTATTATCCCATCCCTTTCAATAATTTGTAATTTTGGGATTAAAATACATAAATATGTATTGGATATATCCACCTGTATTTTATTGTTAAACCTATTGAATATTTTCAATAAAATTTTCGATGTAGAGTTCTTGGTAGTTTCATTTCTTTTTTCATCAAAAGATCCTGAATAGATTTTTAATATTTAATAAATATAATTTTTAAATCATAAACATACTTCAATATTAATAATTAATATTCCTAAATAGATCCCAAAATATATATTCTGACACTATGGTTGTGTCTATAATTAAGAGTTTAATCTAAGAGAGGTATAATATTCATTGGGGTTTTAGGATTAGTTTGAACTCATTTTGGAGAATCGTCAAAAACATTATTCAATATCAAAACCCAAACGCTACTCCTCATCTATAAATTTTTCACTAATATTATTTTTAGAGGATTATCCATCACCAAGAGAGAAACCCCTATAGATTATTTTAGATGATTATTTTTTGGAGATGAATTATTGGTATTCATGGATTGATCAGGAGTTCATGAATCTTTAATGAATTTCTTTATGTTATATGCTATTAATCTCTTTTTTTCCCAATTTTTTTTTAATAAACATTGAGTTCTTAATTTATTATTTAGTCTTCAAATCATAAAAATTATTTTGTATTTATATTTTAGATTTTGTGCTCTTAAATTTTTCATTCTTCGTATAGGATTCTTCTCATTGAATTAAATAATGTGAATATAGATATATTATTATTATTAATATTATATTATTTTTTAATAAATGTTATATAAATTACAAATAATGGGGGGTGATCATAAAACATGATAATTATTCTCATTCTCCCTCATTCTTTTCTTCTTCTCACAAAATGAATTGACCACTATCCTTTTAAATGTATAACGATTTGATAAATGAAGATAGAGATTTTGTGTTGTTAAGTGATGAGTGAAGTAGGAATCTAAAAGAAATTATAATGTTTAAGGGGGTTATTAGATAGGTGTAAAGGTAGGTGATGTGTGAATAAATACCCCTTGGTTGAGGACTTGAGCATCTGTTTGATGGGAGATTGTATCAAGCATGTTAGGTCAACTTGATGTTGATGGAAGTGAAGGGAAGTGGCATGGAAGTTTGTTCGAGGTGGGATATAATAATTTTATGGTTTTTAGGATGATAAGATATTGAAGAAAAAATGGTTGTTGAGTTAAATATGGGATTCATAATTTTCACTAGATCTAGTGAATATGTGACTACATAGTATGTAGTATAAAAGTGTATGTTATTCTTAGTTTTGGTCCATGTTTGGGGTTTTCATGGAGGTGGTAAATATAATGTGGAATGTATGCTCTTAAAACAAATTGTTTACCATCTTATGTTGGTGGATAAATATTCACTAGATCATTAAACACCATAGGGAATGTGTCATAAAAGAACATAACTTGTAGGGGTAGGTATTATTCCTGGGGTATACTTGAGTACAAACTCGACCATATTCTAACCTCAAATATCATGTAGCGAAAGGGTTCAAACAGTGTATTATAAAATTAAATGACTAATATTTCTAGGTTATACACCCGATTAACATGTGAGTCCTACCAGTAATGTTAAATTATTAGGAAAACTGTGTAGGATTACTCTATATAGAAGAATGATGGAAGTTCATTTCTAGATTCTATCTAAGACTCACATCCCATGTACATTAGAGTACATGTCATGTACTATGTTTCCTTAAGAGTTTTTTAATTTTTCAAAATGATCATAATAAAACAAAAATAAATTCTATTATAATTTTTTAACAAAGTGTACAATTATATGACCATCTTTATCTCTAGAGACCATTCACGATTAATTATGGGATGTTTCTTAATATTATATCTACAGAGGTGATGAATGAAATAAAAAAAGGCTTTTTGATATTTCTAGGAGTGGGTAACTCCCTTGAGACTAATTGATACCTTGGTATGTGTCCTCAACACACACTATATAGTTATACTCTCATTAAAAATTTAGGGTATCGATCCTGCACTTCTAGAATTTTGGGCATGCGGTCAATACTTCGTTCATTCTAATACGGAATTGGTCTCTGATGTGATTGATGGTGTATGTAACCCATGATGTGATAGGGTGTAGTTTCTCCATCTATGGAGTAAGTAATCCTTTAATTGATATAAAAATCCAATGATGAGGTGTGAATCCCCCCTATTGTTCCATACACCCTAAACAAATATACCCAACATGATGATGTGTGAGTATCTTAGTAGGACTATTTTATGATGATTTGGCATCTATGAGAGGTTGGAAGTTTGGGATTTTTTGGTCTATCAACTTATTGGGTGTACCTATTTCCCTAGAGGCTTTACCTTTGAAAAGAATAGTTGTGATGACTAGGAAAACCTTTTAATATTGGGTTCCCTATTCTAAAATAATATATGCTTTTCCTTTGGTTATTTTATTTCTACATAATTGTTGTTTTTTCAGAAAACATTTATTTTTAATCACCCTTAATTTGGTTTCAGAGAATACGACTAGGTATCATTATATTAACCCATGCTTGGGCATCACAGCCACATTTTCAGTGTCAGTGTAGATGATGATCTATTCATAAGTGAATTTGATGGATGTGGAGCTGTGAAGATATTGTTTAATGATACTCAACATTATTTGTTCCTATTGGGTCTCATGTCGATGCTAGTGTGATGTGGTGTTCTCTATTCTAGTTTTCAAAGGGTTATTCATGTTTTAGAATGTTTGGATCTTTAGTTTTCTTATCTTATTATGATGCTATATTTATTATACTATTATTTATAAATATTTTGTTACATTAATATTAGGCTTTAGCTAGTTATTAGGTCTATAATTTCTTTGTAACATTACATATTAGAGATGTATTTCTATCAAGGTAATGGAATACCATTATTTATATTCCTTATTTTTTCTAGTAACTAAACCCTGGACTATTTTTGATGGGCATGGGGTGGAAGAAATTATCTAATACTATCCCAAGCGGGGTCCTAGATGGTCGGGTGATGTCTAGACTTTTTCCAAATACATCAAAATTGATTTTAAAAAAATGTATTCTCTCATATATGAGATTAATTTTACTTATTTAAATAATATTACAGTACACAGAAAGGTTTAGATATTACATGTTACTTTTATTATCTCTTATATATATGTGTCTCTCAATATATATATATATATATATATATATAATTATAAGATATTAAAATTCATGAAACATATATTTAAATATTAATAATTTATATGAAATTTGGATAAAGATAACCTTATAGTGATAAAAATAATTTATTCACACTTGTATAATTGATAAGTTTATATTTTTGAAATTAATGATATATGAATAATCTCATATTCCTAGGTTTTTATTTGTAATTCAAAAATTATATATAAAATACTCATTGTTTTTGTCAATGATTTAAATATCATTAACAATTAAGTTAATATTTATGAAGGGATGAAATTATAAAAAACTAATTTTATTTGAATAACTATTATAAAATGATGATTTTTTGGTTTAGATATTTAGTATATATAATGTGACATATGTTTTCACCAAAAAAATTATATTGAGGTTTTAATTTCTATAAATTAATTGATTAAGTAATCATTTAATTTTTATAATACTAAATATTATAAATATTATATTCATTGATTTAAGGTAAAATGAAGATCTAATGGGTTCAGAAGTACCATATTTCTATTCAATTATAATAAGTTTTTATATTTTTTTAATATTTTTTTAATTTAATCTATCAATATTTTTAGTTGGTCCATTATACATTATGGTTGATTGATGTTAAAAAGTATTTATAACTAAGGGTTAACCCTGAGGATCCTACAGTTTTATCTTAGGGTTGAGGCTTCTTGAGTTTCTCTAATGATTTTGGGTTAACCGAATACAACCAAAATATTATAAATAAGACTAATTCTACCTTAGTGTGGCCTTATGACCATTTTATAGTATGAATTCCCAACTGTGGAAAGCTTAAATATTAAAGCTCATTGGTATATTAAATGGTAAAATACCCACTAAATTAAATGTTCTTTGGTATATTACAATAATATTTACAATTCTAGGTAAAATATTTATATTTCAAACCACTTAAATTATTAGAATTATATATCCGAATCCAATACCTTTTATTTAACAATCTACCTAAGTTACAAACTGAAATGAGATGGAATAACACTCTTATGTATATTTTTAATCATAATCAAACATATATATCTTTCTCTATTAACTACCTTAAAATATTCAACCCATATCATAAACATATATATGAGAATGGAATTGAAAAAAATGATTATATTTGTGGATCTTTTGATTTATCATTGTTTTATGATAGTAGATCGAAACATGTCATGATTGATTTTGTAGATGAAAGTTATTTATTTGATCCATATATAGAGAAATCATATTATGTATATGTTTCAATGATTATAATTTTTAATTTCATAGAGATCATAGAAATAAAAACATTTAGAAACATTTTTGAAACATGTTAATGTAATTTTAGTTCATGAGATAAGTAGTGAATACGTATGGTTAAAACTAACTAGTCAGCATATTGAAAAAAATGATTTATATATAGTATGTGTTATAACAATATTATTCTAAAACTATTATTCTTGTGTCATAGAGATAAATAAATATCTCATAAATTGTGATATATCAAAACAAATACGTATGAATTTATTCTCACCCAAAAAACAACTTATAAATAATACTGATATTAATGTTATATATATTTGATTAGTGATAATGTGGTTTGTTTAATGGATTATCGATCTGTTTAATGATAAGACCAATGGGTTGAGAAATTTTTGGGAAATTGAAAAATCCATTGATACTTTTAATTATTAGAGATATAAAATAGAATAATATGATACTATGGTTGGTTTATTTTTTACGAAACTATTATGTATTGATTTTTAAAATTCTACAGATGGAATTGGGAAGTGTCAAATTAAAATTTTAAACAATTTTATATCATATAATATTTTAGGAGAGAACATTTATAGTAGTTCAACATTTCCCACATCTATTTTTTATCTCAATGAGTTTTTCTGGGTAAATATTTCAATAATTCAATGTCAAAACAGACCCCATGAAAAATGATATCCATGATAAACATTAAAAGTGATCATATTAGAAAGGGTTGTAACATAGAAGGCAAACCATACGTCACAATATTTAAACATCATGGACTATTGGATGCAATATATTTCCCTATGAATATAAATGATAATAACACATCTCCACCTTATGATATGTAATATCTTACTAATATTTGATATATTTTAATTTATTATATCCCAAATATTTTATGGCATTATATATTTGTTATTATATTTTTATGGGTTTTTAAAGAAATTATATTACTTTTTGATATAATAATTTTATAATTTTAATCACCACAATATATTTATAGTCTAATTTAGGGGATTAATTATGGCTTGACGGCCTAAAATCCTTCCTAATCCCACTCGAGACTAATGAAAAAGATCGGCCCAAAGTGTAGGTTAAGGTAGTATTGTGTTTCTATATATTATCCTAGTACATCCCAAAATTAATATTTAATGTTCTAACCAAAAAAATTACCACCAATAATATTCATATAGATTTTAGATTAAAAAATAAATAAAATATACATACAGAACTTTCACTAAGGTTATGCTAATAGGAGAGGGCTGAGGATTCCCTGCTAGTTAGGTATAACATTCCACATTGGAAATAAATTGGCTTTATAAAATAGTCATAAGACTATATTGGGTGGTATATTCATAGGGGTTATTATATAATATTTCATAACTCCCCTTATTTTACCAAAAACAAATATCATATCTAAACTAATTTTTTTGACTTAATCATTATATTTTACCATTACTTTTTCCAAGTAACTCAAATAAAGAATCATGTTTTCTGCTATTAAAAAAATTTATTATTATATAATTTCATTGTTATATAATTTGTTTGTATTTATTTATATTCATATAATTAATATTTATTTGTTAGAATATAATTTATACCTATTTTTATAGGTTTCATTCAAATTTTTTCACTTTTGAAGTAAATTTTATTTTTTACTTAAAATATATCATCGTTATTTTTTTATCCCAAACCTATTTTTTTCCTTGTAAAAATATCTCATCATCACATGTTATTTAATCACATATAGAATCATCATCTCATCCATAATATCAGTGCGATGATTTTTATAAATATGATAAACTTCAAGTTGATAAATCATAAGGAATTCAATTTAAAAGAAAATTGTTAAAATTTTAATAAATTACATACCTGTGTTTCTAATAATAGGATTAGTAAACTCAAAATAAAATTTAATTGAATCATTAAAAATAGTCAACTAGATATTAATATATATATATATATATATATAATTATATAATGTTATATTAATTAATATTTTATGGTCTACTATGTTAAAAATATATAATAGTAGAATACATTTGTATTTTCATTAAGATGTATTAAATATGACCGAGGGTTACAAAATAAATTATTTATGATTATAATAGTTAATTCATTCAGTAATATATGTACTTTAAAATAACTTAAAAATACATTGGAATTACATTTTCAAGGAGTAATGTACCATATTAATTTTGGAATTTAAATTTTATATTTGAATATTATAGATGTATTTTTATTTACAAACATTATTAAGATATTATTAAAAAATGTACTAATATTATTAAATTTTCATCTAATATTATGAAATTGTATTAAAATAATTTTTAATTAGAAGTTATTAAAGTTAAAAAAATACTACCATATATATATAATAATTTTAATACAATATATTATACTTTGTAATGATAATTAAAATAAATAAATAATATAGATTTTTTTTTCAATATAAATCAGTACATGATGACTCTATTATTATCGAACACAACGTTTGGGATCATTGAAAACCAAAAAATTAATTTTATACTATATTTTGAAATATACCCTCTTTTTTCACATGAATGAATATTTAATTAACCATTTGTTATATATGTTGTCCTAGATAAAACATTTTTGGAAAACTATAAGAGGGGGTGAATTATAGTCACAACACAAACTATAATTATATCTCCCACTCAAATATAAAATTTATTGGATGATACAAAATTATGATAAATTCACAATATTTGAGAATTTAAAAGTATAATGGAAACATAAATAAAATATATCATAAATTAAACAATGTTAGAAAAATTAATTACTCAAAGTGGTAATTTAAATATACAAAAAAGTTTAGCGAACAATGCATAGAGTAAGGATTACCATTCCTTAAACTCTAAAAGGATATTATTACCTAAAACTTATAATAAATATATTATTTATCTTATATTGTAGGAGGACTATAACCCTGATATAGGTATCCCACTTTCAATTAAAGTGACATCCTCAAAGATGAACCCATAAATATTTATTCTATCTACCTTTTCATGTAATTCCTTATCTATATACCTATTATAAGTTACACTTTAATCCACACTAGAATATATTGATCAAAACTATTGGTATTATTTTTCCCTTCATTATAGAACCCCATTATCAAAATGACCAGTAGTAAACCTATTCTAAAAATTATAAGCCTCTCAACACAATATCCAAAACAAGATCTATCATACTTAAAGAATCCATAGACACATGAACATCATGAATGAATTCAATTTAAAATTATAATATATTTATAGAGAAATATTTAGCATATTAAACTCTTAAAAACACTCTTATATATGAATTTTATTGATTAAAATAACTCAAAACATAGATCTGTCACACAAAATTAAAGAAAATAACTATATATATATATCTTGAGTGTACATTGGTTGTATGTAGTCCTAGTTACTAGGGTTATTGTATTATTTATAGATTTATTTTAACTAAATCCAATGTTTTAATTCCAAAATGATTAGTAATTTTCGTAAAAAATTCTGAATCTTCTTTATAATATTATGATAAACTCATTTTATCTCCCCATTATCTAATAAAGTTAATCCTACAATGCTACATTGGTGGTAAATCCCATAAAATAACATTGGCATGAGCACTTTATTTTACTAATTTTCACATGAATCAACCTTGACTTATATTTTCCATATTTAAGGTTTCTGAAAATTCATCTTAAAAAATAACATTTCAAATTAAATTAAATCTATATAAACTTTATTGTGATTATCCAAAAATGGATACAAATGTTGTCTATTAACCAAATAATCTTCCCCCTTCTGAAAAGTACCAAACATGACGGGAACAATACATTTAACTGAAAGTTTAAAAATATACCCACCTAACTTCCAAAAAAATTGAAATATTTCCCCCTTAACATATGTACAAACTTATTTTCCATGAAAATTAATTTTAAATTAATATTCAATAACATTCCAAAGAATAAATCTCTCTCAACAAGTAAAACATATCACTTTTAAATTTTCAAATTTTTTCAATGATTACGGATTCTGATTCACATTATTTATCACCCATTATTATTTTCATATAGAATCATAATTTTTAAGAATATATTGAATATAAATTTTTATAAAATCCAATTAAAATAAATTGAAAAAAAATCTAACTCATATTTCGAATTTTTTTAAATTATCCACCTTTTTAAGATAATAATATTTAATTTTTAAAAAATATAAATAAAAAAATTATCAATAAATACAACATTTATAAATTGGGATTATCATATATTGAAAAATTCTTTAATTTTATGGGTTTTCTAAATAATATTATTTATCATCTAAATATTATTTTACACTTAGGCAAATAAAAATTTTTGGGTTTCTTTTTTATATGTTATAAACATTCATTCCAAAGGAAATAAAAATATTTCAGTTTTTCTATAAACTTATCAAGATAATCTAGAATATAACCTTACTCTTTAATAACTCCTTCACAATATTCATATTGTTTACCTATCTTCTCACAGTCTTCATGTACTGATTTATTATTGTCATCTAACATTTTGATATATATATCCCGAGAATTAAAATATTTTTTAAAAATATATCATCTTATAAGTATAAATAATCACATTTCTTTATTACATTTCTGAATATCCCTTTAAATTTAGCAAAATAATCAATCATATTCTTCTATGTTTTAATTATTGAAAATTCTTCTAATTCCCTTGCATCATGTTTATCATGGAAATAACTTGAGAAAAATTTTAGAAATTTTGCCAAATATTTTTAGATAATTGATCAAAAAATATGATATCCATTTAATCATATGTGATCTTGTACTATAAGATAATTCTGATTAACTGTCGTAAATTTACATTGTAACTTCATCATCTTGAGGCCAAACATATTGAATTTTGTCTTTTTTAAAAGGAAAATTGTTAATGTTTAGGGATCATAATTTTTTTCAACATCGATTCTATTCTACCCACATACTTATAGAGATTCCTTGTTCTATTATTTATTTAGGATAAGTTAAGGAGAAATTTAATAAAAAAGTAATTCTAATGAACTTACTTATTTTTAATAGCTCTTAGAGATGGATAAATTCTCAAAAATAGAGTTATTGACAAATGATTCTTCTAAATAATGATATTTCTCCACAAAAATATCATTATCTACATTCTTTTCAATATCTTTTACTTTTACATCCACTATTACTAGAATGAGTTTCTCATCCAAAACAACTATAACTTCTTAAAATATATTTATAGTAGGAACTTTTGGTGTGATGACTGATTAAACTTCATTGTCTACTTCTTAAAGTTTACAATGAGGAGAAGAAAGCGCTGAATATTTTTTTCTTCCATCGTATTAATTTTTAACCTTCTAGAAAAATTAAAATTTTTTCTTGATTCATTGATCTTTGAGATTATTTTTTGATATGGTAAAAGATGGTATAATTTCTTTTCAAATTTTATATTTCTTTTAATTTTTAGAATATCTCATATTATTCTTCTTCTCTTCACCTAATGTTTATTACAATAATCCTTTATGAAATTTTCATCATCATTTTCAACAATAAAGTTGGGTTTTCCTCAGTTGGATGATCGTCAGGAGAAAGGATTTATACGTCCAAGTGTGTTACGTTTGGTAGTGCCGATTCTATTTACCAAGACAGTTGATGGTTCACTCCGCCTTTGCATTGATTATTGAAATCTCAATTGAGTAACAGTAATGAAAAATTATCCATTTCCATAGAGTGATGATATTTTTGACCAGTTTAAAGGGTAAAAGTGGTTCTCAAATATTGGCCTTTTCTTGGGATACCATTAGTTGAGGATAAAAAAATCTAACATTCTTAAAACCACCTTTTGGATCAAGTATTCCCATTATGAGTACCTTGTCATGCCCTCTGGTCTAACCAATGATCCTACACCCTTCAGGGATTTAGTGAATAGTATTCTCTATAAGTATCTCAATACCTTTGTGGTTGTGTTTTGGGATAATATCCTTATGTACTATAAATCTGAGGATGTTCATGTTCATAATCTGAGAAAAGTGCTGAGTTCAATGAAAAACCACCCACTCTATGCCAAGATTTCAAAGTGTGATTTATGTATTCTGGAAGTGAAGTTCTTAAGGTAAGTGGTGTCATAACATGGAATTTCAATTTATCCTAAAAATGTGAAAGCTATTATGACATGGGAACAACCATGAAATGTCTTCGAGAATCATAATTTGTTAGTTTTACCCAGATATTATTACCGCTTCATGAATGACTTTGCAAAATTAGACCCTCAAATGACTACACTTACTCAGAGGAGAGTGAAGTTTGTTCGGAATGAGAAATGTCAGAGTTCATTTGTTGAGAGGAAATTTATTTTGACTACTGCAATGGTTTGGAAGCTTTGAAAGGATAAGCATGGTACATGGTCTTTTGTGATGCATGGGGATCAGGATTTAGTTGAATTCTTATGCCGGGTGATCATGTGGTTGCTTATAGATGTTGTCAGATTCGGCTGCATAAGATGAACTATCAGACCCATGACCTTGAACATACAGATGCGACACACCCTCTTAATATTTGGCAGCACTACCTTTAAGGTGAATGTTTTACCATGTTTTTTAAAAACAAAATAATTGGTTATATATTCTCTAAAAAATATTTGTATCTCTACTAGAGATTTTATGTGGAATACCTGTAGTATTTTGATATTGAAATTTACTATATGTCGGGGAAAAGGAATGTCATTTATGATTCTTTGAGCAGAAATATTCTGACATATGCATAGAGAGAATATTCATATAATTGGAACTTGATGGATCTCTTTGAACAATTTCATTTTGGAGTTTAGGAAAAGGGATTCAAGGATTTCTTGGACAGTGTTCACTTTTCAACCTCTCTTCTTGAAATGATTCTTCAGGATCAGTAGCATAAAAATGAATTTCGTAGCATTAGATACTCTCTTAATGGTGGGGAGACAGTTTTCGAATGGCCATTGTCTAATGAGAGAAGTCTATGATATCAGAATCATTTTGTGGTACAACCTTTGGTTACCAAATAAGTTTTGGGGGATTTAAATAATTCCCAGTGGGATGTGAACCTAGAAACCACAAATACGTTCTATGACATGAGCCAGTAGTTCTGGTGTCCAGGTATAGGGAGAGGCATTATTGAGTTTTTCTCCCATTGTTATACAAGCCAAAAAGTGAAAGATGAGCACCAAAAACCTTTGGGTTTGTTTTAGCCACATCGAGTCCCAACATAGAAGTGGGATGAGATCTCTATGAAATGTGTGATTGGGATTTCATGTACCCAAAGAAAGAATATTGTAATTTGGGTGGTGATCGGTAGGATAAAAAAATTATCTCACATTATACCCATTCGTGATACATTGAATACTAAGGAGTTAGAAAGTCTCTTTGTGAAATATATTATTCATTTTCACAGAGTTCCATCTTCTATAGTCACTAAGTGAGATCCTCAGTTTACATCATGCTTTTGGAGAGGCCTTCAGGTGGCATTGGGATTACACGTCCATTTGAGTACGACATACCATCCACAATCATATAGCCATAATAAAAGAGCTATAAAGATTCATGAGGATATGATTCGTACTTGAATTCTTGACTACGATGGAGTATGGGATGACCATTTCGGACTGTTTGAGGTTTCATATAACAATAATTACTAGTCCGCAAATAGGACAACACTTTTTGAGGACTTGTATGATTGGCCTTATAAATCTATGTTGTGTTGGTCAGATATTGGTGAGAGTTCCATGGTTTTACCAAGATTTGTCCTACATAATATAGCAAAGATTCATTTGATTCATTATAGAATGTTGATAGCTTAGGGCTGATACAAGACTTATGTCGTTCGTCCCTGTAACACCCGAGACTTTTTTGAGAAATATTTTTTTATGTTATAAAAATCATCAAAGTAATCTTTCACTACACACAACACTAGATTGAATTTCTTTACAAGAAATCACAACCTTCTTCGATATCTTACGTCGTACGCTATACTGAGTTTCACTAATCAACGATATGCTATTAAAATATTACTACAGTAGCAGTTATGAATAGTAATAACAACTTTTTGAAATTTTGTAAATTTTATTTTTCAAAATGGACTTCATTTTTGGATTTGGAATATCGAAATTAGCCTAGGGTGAAATTTTGGTATTTTTCTGAAAACTTTCAATTTTTGATGAATAGTGAAAACACAATGTTACTATTTAAAAACCGACTTTTTATTTAAATAATTATTTATTTTATTGAAATTTATTTTAGGTCAAAATTGATACATAATACCTATATAAGTTCAGTGCAATTCATTGTAGTCATTTTATAATAATTTCATATATATAAAAACTTTATTGAACTTTTCACCATCTTTTACCCACCTCCTAGGAGAATTTGAAAATTTACAAAAAACATAATTTTACCGCTTCTGTGAGTGGAATTTCAAAAATCCAAAAGACACGGTTAATATCAAGGACTAAAATGTGGTTCAATGAGATGAAAGTAATTTTTGGCGAATAGTAACTTTTTACTTTTTTTTACCACGGTTAAAAGTAAATAGGGTAATTAAGGGTAAAAATGATATTATTATTACCCTAAAACATGTCCTAATTCTATTGGATTAGTGTAATTCGTCCAAAAACAACCTTAGAATAAAATATTACCATTTAGGTCCACTTGGATTAGATTAGGACATTTAATATTATTCTATTTAAAGAATGGTTAAAATAGTTAAAATCAAAGTTTTATAACTAAAACATTTTTAAAATAGGGTTATACATAAAATAAATTAGACTAAAAATATTAATTAGAAATATAAAAAGATTACCTACATAATGGAATTTTATTTATAATTTTTAGACATTATATAATTTAATTTACGTATGACACAATGATGATGTAGTAATTATCTTATTAATGAAATATTGACATAATTGATGTTATAAACACCCAAATAAATGTAATTTTAGACTTTTTATGAATTAAAGTAATTTTATAGGTCCATATGACATGTTATTATTGATTTAATTAACTTTTTTTGAACTAGTCATGCTGTTATGATTTTCACAAAAAACAATTACCAAATAGTGTCAAAATTGACATAAAATAGTTTTTAAAACAAATAATATATTATTTGTTGTTATTGTATTCTTAAAAAACTAAGGATCGGCCAAATTACTTAGATAAGGTTATATATATTAATAATAAACAACTTGGGATTTTTTTGTCTTGTTATAGTATGCTTATTAACCTTATAGTGTAAGAAAACAAGAAGACATGGTAAAAGTTAAATTATCTAACTTAAAGTTAAATCTAAATGATAAGGTTAAAATTGACTCCTAAACTTGTATAAATTCTATAGTATGAGATACGTTCGACCCATCCCCACCTTATCTTAGAATTAAATCAATTTGGAGATATTAAAAACCGAATAAGACTTTATAATAAAATAATATGTTTAGTTTTTCCTAAGGTGCCCCTCTCCTCCCTTATAAAAGGGCACCTCCTCCCTCTCTTCCTCACACAACTTTGAGCCTTCAAACTCGGAAAAACCCTGCCAAATTATCATCTCCACTTCCCTAGAAACATACTAGAGGTCCTGGTCTTCGTCAAAGACCACTTTTAGTGCCCTAAGAGGAGGTCTCAAAGAGGCGCTTCAAAGAAGAGGTAATGTTCGTTACCAATTCTTTCAACTTTATTTCTTCATCAACTAATTCTTCTTTAGTTTTTTCATTATAAAGTAATAAAATCAGTATCACTATTATACTGGTATTTTATTATAAGTATGAAACAACTCTATTTCACCATCTATCCATCCTACAGAAAATGAAATCACCGCGCGTGCGTACGTACGGAATACCGTCTCTACGCCGTGGTGTAATCTATTTTCCACCACCATCTTACTTGTATGGGTATAATGGTTTAAATAATAACTATATATGATTATTGTAAAGTGATATTGATTCTAAAATAGTATACATACACTCCAATACAATTCTACAATCATGGGAACGATATCATCGCTCATGTGTATGTACGGAATACCGTCTCCACGATGTGATGCGACTCGTTCTACATGATCTTCATTGCATAATGATTATATAAATGAATTGAATAAAATAATATGATATATATTACACTAATAACATTATTTAAATGAGGTATATATAACCTAAAGTGAAGAATAATAATTTATTCGACAAAACACGCATAAGAACAAAAAGTAATAAACACCCGAATAACAAGTAGCAATGAAATATTACTAATAAGAAGCTAAGAATATTGACATATATGATATTATAAAAATGAGTATGATTCTGGAGTAAGTCAATGAAATTATTTAAATCATTATACAGTAGGTTCAGACACTTACGAAGCAAATCAGACCTCAGGTAAGGGAAAATATCACAATCTCATTTTTATCCGAGATTGTTTATACTTTGGTATTTACTGGGGTATATTTTATCATCCAAATCCATGTTTCCTAAATATTTAATATTATTTCCATCCACCTACAATTTTTTAAATACAATTTTACACTTCGGTGAGTTTTTAGTAAAAGATATGAAAGGAATCTTTTGTCGTTTTTCGTCCGAGGTACTATTTGAATTTTCCGAAAAAAGTACGAGAAGAATGTTTTTTTAACTTATACAGAATGAATGGATTTTTAAAACATTATTTACAAGAAGCCTACATTACAAGTTTTCGAGTTTATTTTTAATCAACTTCTTTTAGTTTAAAATTGTATGACATGTTAAGAATGTAAAATGTTTTTGAAGTAGAAATGATATTTTCCTCAAGAACGGAGTTCAAGTGTTTTATCAAAATTATTTTCCATTAAGATAATATAGGGTTATGTTTCTATCCCAATTATTACATTGATTTTATTATGTTGTGATGGAATTATTTTTATGAATTCCTTTATCTTTTATGAATTGTTTTATGATGTCATGATGTTTAAGAATCCAATTTTTATTACATGGGTTATGCTATGATGTATGATTTATGATTTTGTGGCACACATAAGAATGGTTTTATTATGAGATGGGTGGGACGTATATCTCCCTCAAATGTATTGGGTAAAGATTTATATCTCATGAGATAGACATGGATGTAACGGTAGGTTAAACCGTTTTAGTGAAACAGGACTGAAACGAGGAGTGAACTCGATTCATAAATGGACTTTGTCTACTAAGATAGTCTTGGCAATGAGTCTTGACTACTATGAAATGATTATATATGATTATGTGTGTATGCCACAAAGTTCCATGTTTTACGTTATGATTATTGGGATTACATTTCACTACTCTGATTTATCCCATGTTATGAAATTATGATCTCTTTTGGAGGTTAAGATTTCCAAAATGTAATGTTCATATGAATATGATGTGATTGATATTTATTTTGTTTACCCTTACTGAGCATTTGAGCTCACCCTTTTGTATGTTTTCTTTCCCCAGGTTAGGAATAAGGTTATTAAGTAGGATATGAAAAAAGGGACTCTAGATATGATGAAATAAATGGGAGACAATGTAGATGCTTTATGAACAAGTTGTTTATGTTTACCAGTTTCCAAAGACACTCTACCTATATGGTCCTTTCCTGGTTTTGTTATATGTCGTAACAAGTGTGCTTCAATTCTGAAGTAATAAAAATGTATGTAATGTATGGGTCGTTATAGTTGGTATCAGAGGAAAGGTATAGTCAACATTTGGAAACTAGGATGTGAAAGCCTTAGTAGGAACCCTAAGGATAATTCTAAGCATAGAACACAATCTTAGTGTTTTAGAAATGGCCATGAACAACCTATGATAAGACCTTAAGTGTGAAATTTTATTCTTGATTATGTGTTTTTCCTATTATAATCAGTGTTTCTCACACTATTCTTCTTGGTTTTAGTCAATGGCTGGAACCCTAAGGAATCGTGTTAATGTGGAATGCAACGGGAAATGCAATGATTGTCCCCCTGAGGAACCAAACGTTATGGTAACTGGAATTCAAAATCTTGTATCCATGCTCACACAACTATTTCAAGCTATGAATCATGCATGACTTCCAAACGTGCAAAGGAAGGAGAAACATTCTGTTGAATCCTTCATGAGGCAACGTCCACCTTCATTCAGTGGGTCTTCTAAACCATTAGTGGCTGAACAATGGATCAGTACCACTGAAAAGATATTTTCAGTTCTTCAATGTTCTGAACATGATAAAGTCGCCTTAGTAGTGTATCGTTTGTAAGGAGATGTTGATCAATGGCGGAATCTTATTAAGAATACTAGGAAAAGGGATGAAATTGATTCCATGGAATGGGGCGAGTTCAAGAAAATATTTTTCAATAAGTATATCCCTCGTATTCTCCGAACAAAGATAGAGAAGGAATTTCATGAACTAAAGCAACAGGATGATGAATCTGTTGGTACCTACGAAGAAAATTTTACAAGACTTGAAAGGTACACTTCTGGTATTATTATCCAACCTGAGAGTAAGATCGATCGATTCTTTAGTGGATTAAAACCAAGTCTTCGAAGGGCGTTATCCATAAGGGACTTCAATAGCTACGAGGAAATTGTTCGATGTGCTCTCAAGGTTGATATGGAGATTGGAGTAACCCATCAGTCATATGGGTTTGATAAGAATAGGAAAATGGAATTCAAAGGAAAATCTAAAGAGCACACTGAAAAAAACATTATTTTTCCCTTATGCTCAATGTGTGTAAAGAAACATGGAGGAAATTGTATTAAGGGGACAAGAAAATGTTATATGTGTGGAAAAAGGTCATCGGGCAATTAAATGTCGAAATAATTGGAAGAAGATGTCTAATGATGTAAACAAAGGAAGGGATACATATAATGAACATACTACCCTTCAATGTTTCAAGTGAAAGGAGATGGGGCATTATGCCAATGAATTCCCAAATCCAAGGGTTGATGATGATGATCGACGTCAACAAACCCTTAAGGCCAAAGACAAAGGAACGTCAGATGAAATATTTATCAGCGATGTGGTGTACGATAACGAAGTAGTGAAAGGTACACCTACCATCCACTCTAAAGTAGCAAATGTTTTATTTGATTCTAGATCCACCCACTCTTTTATTTCTAAATAATTTTCTAAGGGTATCATCATATTACCTCAACAATTAGATGTTGAGTTATCTGTGACAACCCCTAACGACACAAAAGTCACATCAAAAGTTTATAATTTTTCTCTGATTGAAGTTTGTGGGAAACTGCTTCCTGCATATCTTGTGATCCTTCCTATAGTAGAATTTGATGTGATTTTAGGCACGTATTGGCATTCTTTATATGGATCTCATATCAATTTTTAAAGAATGGAAGTCACATTTCATATTCTAGATCAATCTATGATCGTCTATCGATGCAAGGATGAACATAACCTTCCAGTGGAAATTTATTCCATCTTATGGGTTTTTATTCCACTAAATCAAGGTTATTTATCTCAAATGGTTGGTGAGAAACTCACGATTAAGAATATTCCCATTGTACGGGAGTTTGACGATGTCTTTATAGAGGAACTGTCGGGTCTTCCACCAAATCGTGAAGTTGAGTTTTCAATAGAACTCGTACCGGGTGCTTTGTCTATTTCAATGACACCTTATAGAATGGCCCCAATTGAGTTGTAGGAATTGAAGAAGCAACTCCAAGAGAATCTTGATAAATTATTCACACGCCCTAGTGCATCACCTTGGGGAGCACCTTTTCTATTTGTTAAGAAGAATGATGGATCAATGAGACTCTCCATTGATTATCGAGAACTTAACAAGATCACTATCAAGAACAAATATCCTCTCCCACGCATTGATGACCTATTTGACTAACTATGCGGAGCTCAATACTTTTCCATGATTGATCTTCATTTACGGTATCATCAATTAAGGGTCAAAAGGGAGGATATACCAAAGATAGCTTTCCGTAAAAGTTATGGACACTATGAATTTATAGTGACGCCATTTGGTCTTACTAATGCCCCTGCTATCTTCATAGATATGATGAATAGAGTCTTTAGAGACTATCTTGATCAGTTTGTGGTAGACTTTATAGACGATATTCTTGACTATTCAAAGAGAAAGGAAGAACATGAAGATCACTTGAGAATTATATTGAAGACCCTGAGAAAGGAGAAGCTTTATGCCAAATTTACCAAGTGTGAATTTTGGCTTCAAAAAGTTTCATTTTTGGGTCACATAATCTCAAAATAGGGGATATATGTGGATCCAGCAAAAACAGAGGTTATCGAAAGATGGTCGAGACCAACAACAGTAACTGAGATCCAAAGTTTTCTTGGTTTGGCTGGATATTATAGACATTTTGTAAAATATTTTTCACGATTATCTAATCCACTCACCAAGTTGACTCAAAAAGGAGTTAATTTCTTGTGGATGGAGGAATGTGAAGAGAATTTAAAGGATTTGAAAAGAAGGTTTTCCAGTGCACCTGTACTCACACTTCCTTGTAGTGGAGAAAGGTTTGTGATCTATAGTGATGCATCCAAGAAGGGGCTGGGGTGTGTTCTTATGCAAAACGATATGGTGATAGATTATGCCTCACGACAGTTGAAAATCCATGAACAAAATTACCCAACTCATGATTTGGAGTTAGCTGTGGTAATCATTGCATTAATGATTTGGAGGAATTATCTTTATGGAGAAAGATGTGATATTTATACTGATCATAAAAGTTTAAAGTATAGTTTCACACAAAAAGAGTTGAATATGCGCCAATGAAGATGGTTGGAGGTGATTAAGGATTACGACTGCACAATTCATTACCACCTTGGGAAAGCAAAGAAGGTGGCAGATGCATTAGGTCGACAAGACCATGCTAGCTTATCCGTAATGAGGATCAAAAAAGATCCAATATTTATGTATTTACAAAGGATGAATCATGGAATTATAATGGAAGGGGGAAAATCATATCTTTCTCAAATGAATGTTCAACCATCTATACATGTGATGATTAAAGAGGCACAGAAAAAAGATGAAGAGTTACAAAAGAAGGTGAGAAATGTTCCTGAATTCAACCCTGATTGTGATGGGATAATAAAATTCAGGAATCGGGATTGTGTTCCTCCCATACCAGAATTAAAGAAGGAGATGCTGGATGTGGCTCATAGTTCTTCATACTCTATTCATCCTGGAAGCACGGAGATGTATAGGGACCTGAAAGAATACTTCTAGTGGGATGGAATAAAAAGAGATGATGCTGAATATGTCTCTCGATTCTTGGTTTGTCAGCAAGTTAAAGCTGAGAGAAAGAAGTCTAAGGGGATGTTACAACCATTACCCATACCTGAATGTAAATGGGAAACCATCACTATGGAATTTGTCACCGGAATTCCTAAAACATCAAAAGCCAATAATGCTATCTGGGTCATAGTTGATCATCTTACAAAGTCAGCACACTTCATTGATATTATAGAGGATTTCTCTCTGGATCATCTTTCCAGGATATATGTGATGGAAGTGGTAAGATTGCATGGAGTACCACTTTCTATTATATCTGATTGGGATCTGAGATTTACCTCGAAGTTCTGGCGAAGTCATCAGTATACTCTGGATATAGAGTTGAGTTTCAACACTGCTTATCATCCTCAGATAGATGGCCAGTCTGAGAGAACAATTCAAACTATAAAAGATATGTTGAGAGCTTGCTCTATGGATTTAAAAGGTGGTTGGGATCAACACCTACCTTTGGTGGAATTTTCTTATAATAATAGCTTCCACTCCAGTATTCAGATGTCTCCTTATGAAGATCTCTATAGAAAGAAATGCGGGACTCTAACTTGCTGGGATAATGTAGGGGAAAGAAAGCTATTAGGACCTGATCTTGTTAATGAGATGGTAGAAAAGGTCAGAACTATTCAAGAACACATTAGAGCAGCTTAGAGCCGTCAACAAAGTTATGCCGATAACCGAAGAAAAGACCTAGATTTTGAAGTGGGTGATAAATTGTTCTTACAAATATCTCCTTGGAAGAGAGTAATGAGATTTGGAAAGAAGGGAAAGATGAGCCCTAGGTATATCGGTCCTTTCAAAATACTGGATTGTGTTGGGAAGGTAGCTTACCGATTGACGCTTCCCCCGAATCTCTCCCAAGTTCACGATGTGTTCCATGTATCTCTCCTGAGAATGTACATACCTGATCCTTCACATGTACTCAGCTCAGAAGTTGTACCACTGGAGAAAGATCGTTCTTATGAAGAACAACCGATATAGATTCTGGATCGTAGCGAAAAATATTTACGAAACAAGACCACTCTCTTGGTGACCATTTTATGTAGGAACCACTAATTACAAGAAGCTACATGGGAGCTTGAGGATATGATTAGGGAGAGTTATCCTCATCTGTTTATTACAGAGTGACGAATTTCGAGGGTGAAAATCATTTTAAGGATGGTAGAATGTAACACCCGAGACTTTTATGAGAAATATTTTGTTTTTAGGTCATATAAATCATCAAAGGAATCTTTCACTACACACAACACTTTCTTGACTTGCTTTACACGCAATCACGAAATTCCTTGATAGCTTGTGTCGTACGCAATACCGAGTTTCACTAAACAATGATATGCTATTAAAATATTACTAAACTAGCCATTATGAATAGTAATACCCACTTTTTATGATTTTTTTAATTTTATTTTTCAAAATGGACTTCATTTTTGGATTCGGAATATCGAAATTATCCTATGGTAAAATTTTTGTATTTTTCTAAAAACATTCAATTTTTGATGAATAGTGAAAACACTGGGTTACTATTTAAAAACCAACTTTTTATTTAAATAATTATTTATTTTATTGAAATTTATTTTAGGACAAAATTGATACATAATACCTATATAAGTTCAATGCAATTCATTAGAGTCATTTTATAATAATTTTAGATATATAAAAATTTTATTGAACATTTCACCGTCTTTTACCCACCTCCTAGGAGAAATTGCAAATTTACATAAAACTTAATTTTACCACTTCTATGAGTGGAATTTCGAAAATCCGAGAGACACGGTTAATATCAAGGACTAAAATGTGGTTCAATGAGTTGAAAATAATTTTTGGTGAATAGTATCTTTTTACTTTTTTTACCACGGTTAAAAGTAAATAGGGTAATTAACGGTAAAAATGATATTATTATTACCCTAACACATATCCTAATCCTATTGTATAAGTGTAATTCTACCAAAAACAACCTTAGAATAAAATATGACCATTTATGTCCACTTGGATTAGATTAGGACATTTAATATTATTCTATTTAAAGAATAGTTAAAATAGTTAAAATCAATGTTTTATAATTAAAATATTTTTCATATAGGGTTATACTTAAGATAAATTCGACTATAAATATTCATTAGAAAGATAAAATGATTTAATACATAATTTTATTTTATTTATAATTTTTAGACACTAAATAATTTATTTTATTTATGACACAATGATGATGTAGTAATTATCTTTTTAATGAAATATTGACATAATTGATGTTATAAATACCCAAATATATGTAATTTGAGACTTTTTATGAATTAAACTAATTTTATAGGTTAATATGACATGTTATTATTGCTCTAATTAACTTTATTCGAACTAATCATGCTGTTATGATTTTCACAAAAATCAATTACCAAATAGTGTAAAAATTGACATAAAATAGTTTTTAAAACAAATATTATATTATTTGTCATTCTTTTATTCCTAAAAATATAACGTTCCACCAAATGACATAGATAAGGTTATATAGATTAATAATAAACAACTTGGGGTTCTTTTGGCTTGTTATAGTAAGTTTATTAACCTTATAGTGTAAGAAAACAAGAAGACACAGTAAAAGTTAAATTATATAACTACAAGTTAAATATAAATGATAAGGTTAAAATAGATACCTAAACTTGTATAAATTATATTGTATGAGATTATTTCGACCCATAACCACCTTAGCTTCTAAATAAATCAATTTTGAGCTATTAGAAACTGAATATGTATTTATAATAAAAACATATTTTTAGTTTTTCTTAAGGTGACCCTCCTTTCCCTTATAAAAGGGCACTTCCTCCCTCTCTTCCTCACACAACTTTGAGCCTTCGAGATCGGAAAACCCCTTCAAACTTCTCTTCTCCACTTCCCTAGAAGCATCCTAGAGGTCCTGGGCTTCTTCAAAGACCAATTTTAGTGCCCTAAGTGGAGGTCTCAAAGAGGCGCTTCAGAGAAGAGATAAAGTCTGTTACCGATTCTATCCACTTTATTTATTCTTCCAAATCTTCTTCTTTAGCTGTTTCATTATTAAGTAATAACATCAGAATAACTCATATACTGATATGTTATTATATATATGAAACAACCCTATTTCACCATCTATCCATCCTACGGAATATGAAATCACCGCGCGTGCGTACGTACGGAATACCGTCTCCACGCCGTGGTGTAATATATTTTCCACCACCACCTTACTTGGATAGGTATAATGGTGTAAATAATAACTATATATGATTATTGTAAAGTTATATTGATTCTAAAATAGTTTACCTACACTCTAATACAATTCCACGATCATGGGAATGATATCTTCGCTTGTGCGTACGTACGGAATACCGTCTTCCCGATGTGATGTGACTCGTTCTACCTGATCTTCATTGCATAATGATTATATAAATGAATTTAATGAATAAATATGATATATTTTACACTAATACCATTCTGGTAATGAGGTATCTATAACCTAAAGAGAAGAATTAGAATTTATTCGACAAAACACGCATAAGAACAAAAAGTAATAAACACCCGAATAACAAGTAGAAATGAAATATTACTAATAAGAAGCTAAGAATATGGCCATATATGATATCATAAAAATGAGTATGATTCATGAATAAGTCAATGAAATTATTTAAATCATTATACAGGAGTTTCAGACACTTACGAAGCAAATCAGACCTAAGGTAAGGGAATATATCACAATCTCATTTTTATCCGAGATTGTTTATACATTGGTATTTACTGGGGTGTATTTTATCCTCCACATCCATGTTTCCTCAGTATGTAATATTATTTTCATCCACCTACAATTTTTTAAATTCAATTTTACCCTTCGGTGAGTTTTTAGTAAATGATATGAAAGGAATCTTTTGTCGTTTTTCATACGAGGTGCTTTTTGACTTTTCCGACAAAAGTACGAGAAGAATGTTTTTTTTAACTTATACGACATGAATGGATTTTTAAAACATTATTTCCAAGAAGATTCCTTTACAAGTTTTCAAGTTTATTTTTAATCAACTTTTTTTAGTTTAAAATTGTATGACATGTTAAGAAAGTAAAATGTTTTTGAAGTAGAAAGGATATTTTCCTCAAGAATGGAGTTCAAGTGTTTTATCAAAATTATTTTCCATCTAATATAATATAGGGTTCTGTTTCTGTCCCTATTATTACATTGATTAGATTATGTTGTGATGGAATTATTTTTATGAATTCCTTTATCTTGTATGAATTTTTTTATGATGTCATGATGTTTAAGAATCCCATTTTTATTACATGGGTTATGCTATGATGTATGATTTATGATTTTGTGGCACACATAAGAATGGTTTCATTATGAGATGGGTGGGACCTATATCTTCCACCAATTCATTGGGTAAAGATTTATATCTCAGTAGATAGACATGGCTGGAATTGTAGGTTAAACTGGTTTAGTGAAACATGACTGAAATGAGGAGTGAACTCGGTTTAGAAATGGACTTTGTCCGCTAAGATAGTCTTGGAAATGAGTCTTGACTACTAAGAAATGATTCTCTATGATTATGTGTGTATGCCACAATGTTTAATGTTTTAAGTTATGATTATTGGGATTACATTTCACTACTATGATTTATCCCATATAATGAAATTATGATCTCTTTTGCAGGATAAGATTTCCAAAATGTTATCTTCTTATGAATATGATGTGATTGATATTTCTTTTGTTTACCCTTACTGAGCATTTGAGCTCACCCTCTTGTATGGTTTCTTTCCCCAGGTCAGGAAGAAGGTTATTAAGTAGGATATGCCAAAAGGTACTCTAGATATGATGAAATAAATGGGAGAAAATGTGGATGATTCATGAACAAGTTGATTATGTTTACCAGTTTCCAAAGACACTATACCTATACGGTCCTTTCCTGGTTTTGTTATATGTTATAACAAGTGTGCTTCAATTCTGAATTAATAACAATGTATGTAATGTATGGGTCATTATAGTCCTCGTTGACCTTTGGAGTTCTATGTTAGTGACCAGGTGTTCTTGAAGGTTTCACCCTGGTTGGGTAATCGATGATTTGGGAGGAAAGGGAAGCTTGACCCTCATTTTTCTCGACCTTTTGAGGTTGTTGATGAGGTGGGGAAAGTTACATACCAGTTATCACTACTATCGCATCAGATGTTGATACATAATGTGTTTCATGAATCTCATCTTTTAATGTGTTTATCTGATCTATCTCATGTTTTGAGTTGGGATGATATTGAAGTGGAACCTAATTTATCCATGACTGAATATCAAGTTAGGATAGCTTATTTTAAGACCAAGGTACTTCGTGGGAGAACGATACCTTTGGTTCATGTGGTGCTGCAACACAGTTCTAATTCCCACGAGATGTGGGGGAGGGAGGCACTGTTGAGGGAGTAGTGGCCTGTTATTTTTTAGGGGGAGTATTATTATTAGAATGTTTAGGGACATAAAGTTTCTATTGTGGGGAGTTTGTAACGTCCCATTACCATTTGCAGGTATTCCTAAACCCCTATTTCGATTTAGATTTGGTTGTGTTTCATTTGGAGTTGTTTCAGGTTTTTTTCTAAAAATTTTAGAGGTTTATATACTAGAGTACGGTTTGTGCACATCTTGTGCATGATTTGGAAAATTGTGTGCCAGTGCCATGCTTTAGATAGTGGTATCCAAAAATTATGTGCATGGTTTTCCCTAACTTTGTGTAGTTTCCCATGAAACAATGCAGACAAGTTTTTCTAGATTTTAATTTTTTATTGAAATTTTTCGAGCCCACTTTGTTTGTCCCAGATAGACCCAATCAACCCCAACATGCTTATTCCTTCCTTGGATCACCCAAAAAGGATTTTTCCCTTATAACCCCTTCTAGAAGAGATCTGAATCTAAGTGGATGTTGGTCCATATCCTTCTGGTTAGTTTCCTCATCCCGTTATCTTCTTCCCATGATCTTTATCTTTATCCTTAGGGTTCCATAGATCTTGGTATTGATTTGTGGATCTAATAACTTTTTTGGGCATATTAAACCTAGGTTTAAATCCTATTTGTATGGTCTTTGTTATTCATGGGAAAATCCGGAATAGGGGTTGTGGTCACGAGATTCATTATTTTCGGTAGTTGGTTCCATTACGATGCCAAATTTCTATTGAACCTAATTGTTTTATCTAAATTTAAATTTTTGGATTTAAATTAAATTGTTTTTATTTGAATCAAATTACATTCACACCTTTCTTCAGAAAAATAAAATTCTGATGAATTGGTTTTTTTGAAGAAAAAAATGGGTTTTTGGCTTGGAATTGAAATTTGGTGAGTTTTAAATTGTTTAATTTAAATTTTTATTTGGATGGGAATTGAATCAGTTGAAATGTTTGTTTTAATTGTAGAAAAATTTATTTAATAGATTGTTTATGAAAATCCAAGATTCAAGTGAATTGAGGGTTTTTGATGAAGATAATGGAATTTTTTGAGTTGGTTTCAAATCATGCTTTTGGGGAAAATGGATTAAAATGTTTTGATGGAAACTATAGGGTCTTATCTTGGTAAAAAGGCATGTTTTTTTTAAAAAAATGTATGGTATTTAGAGAAAAAATGGAATATTTGAAATGGAGAATGGGATTAATTTTATTTTATGTTATAAAATAAATTGACCATCATCGATTTATACTTGATCACATGCATGAATTAGGTATTTGGTGAGTAATTTTGGGTGGAACTTTATGATTATACAACATTCTAAAACATCATATCATCATATCCCATTCCATAGGTGATGGTGATGTGATCCCTTCACCTTAGTCCTAAAGGGGCATATGTACATAATTTACTATATTCACATTGTTGGATCCCTATAGCATGGAACTATCAAACATTATTTGAACATGACAAAGTTTCTTGCTTGTTTTCATTTTTTAATGTGTATATATGAAATTGTTATAAACTATTCTACATGACTTGATAATTTATATAAACTATTTATATAATGTGTTTATTTCTTCCATTTGTGAGAATTTTTGTTTAGGGAATGTATCCTTTGATTAAAAAATCTATCTTTTGAAATTTCTTCCATCATTTTAAATGTATAGCATGATTTAAAAAAGATATTTCCATCTTTTAAACTGTAGAAAATTAATTTTTTAAATATTCTTTGTTAATGCCTAACCGAATTTTTTAAAAATTGAAAACATATTTTGGTTAAATTGATATTGGCATCTATTATGGAATAATTAGCTGAAATCATACTGGGATTTAGATCACAACCTACTTGTGCCTTCAGGTGCTTGTAGATTATCTCATTTGAGGTTCAAGAAAAGGAAAAGGATCTCTTGGAGGTGGATCTTACAGCTGAACTTTGGTCATGGGGAGTTTTTTCCTTAGGGACATTAGGTTGTTTTCCCCTTTTTTTACTTTAGTTTTAGTACATTGGCGGTTGTGCATGTTTAAATTTTGGCAGTTTACTCCCAACAGAGTCTTCCATTAATATAAATACTCTATTTTTTCTATTCTTTCTGCATTTTTAATGGAAAAATCTTTCTCACTTTTAGTTTGTATGATCATAGGTGGTAGTCGTGGACCCATGACAATCGGGAGCACCCTTTGGGCTATGTTTGGACCGAATTGGCTATCGAGTTACCAGGGTACCCAGTTTGGTCCATGAAAAATAGTCTTGAATAAACAAGGAATAAAAACTACATGATGGTAAGATAATTGTTTCCAAAACCAAAAAATAATTTTCTCCCCCACTCTGGTGTCTAGTTTTTTAGATGATGTGAACATTTAATAAATTCATAATTTATTAGATTTTAAAAATAAAAATTTATTCTAAATAAAATCATTCATAAATTAAACAGAATTCAAAAAATATTATTATTCATATTTGGAAATTAAAAATACAACAAATTATAATAGAAAATGAATGAAAAATGTAATAAAACCCTTAAACATTAGTCGTAAATTACTACAAACACCTCACAATAAGTGTAACTCTTCAATTTTATCCTATATGGTGGGATCATCAAAAACCTAATATATATATCCCCATTCCAATAACCTAAAAATCCTTAAATTTAGAAGCCTAAGTTTGTATTATATTTTCCAATCCATTGATCCCCTCGACTGTATACCCATGGTAAGGTACTCTATCTCCCACACTAGAAGACTTAGATCAAAATGATTGGATAACAATTATTATTCTCATAGGATCCTTAAATCAAAATTATCTACAATAACCCACATTTAAAAACCATAAGTTCCTCAACACTATGGTTGGAACGAGATATGTATTCCTTATATTATACCTTTATTATGAAGTATTTTAATGAACAAATACAATGGAAAGTAATAATATCATTATAATAAAATACTTTCAATAAAATACCCTAAGAAAAAATATTAATAATAAAAATTACATTAATCATAAATGATTGTAGTATGAATTAGTTTCACATCTTCAAAATGACTAACTGAAGCAACTTATCATGAGTGAACACTTTTTTTGTATACAATTTTTTCCCAAAGTTATAGTATAATTTATAGAGGAAATTTAAAATAACTCATGTGATTGAACTCTAAAATATTTGAGATCCGATATATCTACATAAAATGCTTCCTCATAAACATCAGTGTTCCCTATCTTCTTTAAAAGAAGTCAATCCATCACTTCTATCATTCTCATACACTCGGTAAAGTAACATTATCACAAACTCTTAGTTCTCTATATTTTCTAATGAATAAAAAAATATTTAAATCCTATAGATTTGAGAGTACCAAATTATCATTCTACACAATATAAACAACTAAAAAAACATTTTAAGTTAAATAATATTTAATTATTGATTATTTTTATTTTCAAAATAGACCTATGAAAGTGGTCTTTTGACCCCAAAATATATGTTTTATTGTGTAATATGTCCATTTTTTTAAAACACACATATTTCGAATAATTTATTTCAATTGATACTAATATAAAAGTAATTTTGAAAAAAAATTAAAAAATTACCTATTTTTTGGAATTGAAATAATATGATATCCCTATTATGATGTCATCAGTTTAAAAATGATTTTGCTAATCATTTTTCATATTGAATGTTATGTTTATTATAACACCCCAAAATTTTACTCTATATTTTCCATCTATTATATAAAATTTTGAATAGATTTTTCACACAAAAAAAACAAAATAAAATGATATTTTTTAAATAAAATATTATTATACAATATATAAATTCAAACATTTTGAGATATAAATATGAAAATAATTATAAAAAAACAAGAGGAATAGAACCAAAAGAATTCAAAAAAAACTATGAACATAAAATATTTATCTCCGAGGTTTTCCATAAATATAATAAATCCAATTACAACAATTGAAAGAAGGATAAATATTATAAATATAGTAGACAATTTTAGAGGGATGTAAATGATCAGGATGTATGATTTTAGTAATATATGTATGGTTATACATAATAATGAAATATGATTGTTATATATATGGATATTAGAAATATGGTTGAAAGATATATTGTCATTAGAAACATGTTCATTGTGTATAAATTATACAATAGATATATTAAGGTTCTATAATTTTCATTAATAAATTGAAAACAATATAATTCAATAATAATAAAGGATGAAACAAAAAAAGGTAATATTTAAATAAAATCTTATACAATATATTTTTATGTGTAATTATTTGTATTATTATTATTATTATTAAAAACTAGTTTGATGTATTTTTAAATTTAAAAGAAATATTTTAATATCAATGATATATAATAATACATAGTAACAAAATAAATAATTAATTTGAGTGGGATATGGTTAAAATAGTTTAATGATAAAAAGTCTATATCTTTCAAGAAACTATTTTTGAAGTGTTGTGTATTTTTATCATAATAAATTAAATTGATCAATTCTAATTTATTAATATAATATATATTTTAATTTATAAAAACATAATAGTAAACCTCATTTTATTATTAATTGATATTGAATATGATTATGAATACTTAATGTTTAAAAAGAAATTTTTCAATAACTACATATATATATATATATTATGTTTTCATTTATGTGTTAAATTTATCACATATTGAAATTGAAGTAGATTAAATGGAGTCATAAAATTTAATTATCAACAAAAAAATATTTATGTAGTACTATTTTATTTTTTGGGATAAAATGAATTTATTAAAGTAACATTTGAGTTACCACAATAAAGGAAAAATGAGATAAATGGGTTTAAAAAAGTGTTAAATACATAAAATAATCTATAACCGTATATCAAAATTTTGGGAATGATAGTATTCATAATCCATATCCATTATTATCTACCATTCTTCCAAATTCCATTACAAAATAGAAACCTTATAACTTTTAAATTGATTATTTTTAGAAATTCCACTTAAAAGTCACTTATAAAAGGATACATACACTAACCCTTCAAAACCACACTTTTATATTGAAATAATCTTGAATACCTACCTAATATTCCTATAATAATTCTTTATTAGATATTTTGTGTCCTGACTTTCCAAGGGGGAATCCTAAATCCATTTTTCTAAAGGAACCCATATCGAGAAGGAGAGTGTACATTAATATAAGAGCCTGGTTCTTCAACCTATTTATTTATAACCGTCTCATATATTGTATTTAAAAATATCATTCTACATAATGATTGTGTTATGTTATCATTATATGTATAATGAACCAAACATCCCATATATAAATATTACATTTTAATAGATCAATATTCATTACATAGTATAATAATCCATAATAAAATCATTTAGCTCTAGTGCCTTTGGAAACATAGATTAAAAACTGGTTCTTATCCTATCCCACTAATTTCTTAATAACTAGTACCATTATTATAAAGTTTATACATAATATATCATTGGCATAAGAAATTTATTTAAGGAATATAAATAAGAATATAAAATCATTTTATTTGTTGTCATGGGTCATTACCAAAACTATCACAGTCGAAAGGGATCATTCTTTAATCCATCATAGTATTCAAGGTTCACTCCTAAGACTGCCATAGTAGATAATTTCCTTACTGAATTTGGTTCACTCCCCATTCCTGTCAAGTCATGGGATTTCAATATTTACCCAATTCATTGGAGGGAGATATAGGTCCTTCCCGTTACATAAAGAAAATAATAAATAAGTGTACCACATGATCAGATAACTTTTCTCATATCAAAACCCATGAAAAGAATTAGTTTTTATAAACATTTCATCAATGAAATACCCATGTAAAAGAAATAAATTTCATATTAATTTCGCCATTTAATAATATAATATAAAATGGAAAACAAATCAGGTTTGATGTACCTCATTTCATCATAATTTAAAACCATCTATAGAAATAATTTTTATATTATCATTTGATCATATCACTAGTAAATCATAAGTGACATAAAAGGATGTAAACATAGATATAAAAATGATTTTGAAATATCACTAAGAATATTCATGAGAAAACAGACATTAAAATTTGAAAATCACTTTTTAAAACATAAAACAATTTAATAATCCTTTTGTTTTAAAATAACATTATCAACTAATATAAGAATATTTAAATATCATTTAAAACATTTCTTTAAGAAAATATGATTTCCAATTTGAAAATTATTTTATAAAAATTAAAATAAAAAAATATTGACAAAATAAAATTCATTGAAAATAAACATTGAAACTTATAAAGGAAGCTTTGAAAACATGTGGCAGTTATGATGGTGGTAAATTCTATTAATTCCATACCCATTAAAATAAATATTACTTTTAAATTTTTAGAAAAATCTAAATAGTCCCTCTTTAGAAACAGATATTATTATTTATTTTAAAAAAAATAAAAAATTAAACATGGGTAAAAATTTCTTTATAAAAACATTCTATAATAATAATAAAAATTCATTAAATCATTTTTAAAAATCATGGATGTTGAATAAAACGGTTTTTTGAACTCAGATATAAATAAAGATATTTTTTCATGAAAACATACTTTTGGGGTATTTAATAATTAGAGAGAGTAAAATAAAAGAAAAAATGTATATTATAAAAAAATAGAAGATAATAAAGTAACTGATTTTCATGAGAGATATATCATAATACGTCATCACAATAAATTTTATCATAAACAGTCCTGATAAACAATGTGATTGAAAAATAAACTATTACCACATTTATAACTTTTGAGTCTTAAAATAATGAAGTATAAAATCAAAATTTAATTTTAAATAAAATGTATATAATGATATTAATGATACTAAATTTCAAAGGGGATGTATATACACCTGATAAAATACGTTTAGTGTATAACATACCACAAGTCTTTAAGAAGGGAACATCCGAAAAAAAATATCATACTAAATGTATCAACTTAGTACATATTTGAACATTCTATAAAATAAATATGTGTTTATTATTAAACTATTACATAAAAATACTCATATGTATCATTATATATATGATTTACTTATCAACTATTATTTCCTACTTATTAACAATTCTTTGTTAAAATCACGTTTCATGTAGTAACTGTTTGGTTTTTTAGGTAAGTTTTGGTTTGGTATTCTTAATAATTTTAATTTGATAATTTTTAAATCATATAAATAATGTAAATCATGATATATATATCTTATATATTCATTATAAATGTTTTTATTGTAATTTAATAATGTAACAGATATAAAATAAATTATAATGCTCGATGAGACTATAGGTTATAAGTACGTATAAACATTGTTTACATTTTATTAATGGATGAAAAAAGGAAAGTTACATAATATTTAAACTTTAAAGAATCATTTTTTCATTCATATATATCTCATATGTTAATTAAAAATTCATTTATTTCTTCCCATTTAATGGATAAGTGAATAACGAATCACAACACTTTATGATGCGGTAGTCCTCTATACACAAGAGTGACACTATCATATTCTCAAGGAATGGAAGGTAAGAAGGTATTTGTGATATTATAATTTTTATAATAATTTCATAAATATCATATACATATGTTAAATAAATCTTTCTATATGTTCGTTATGGGTAATGATGGAAGATGAATTATATTCATTCATGAGGTGGTAGACAACCACAGACACGATCGATAGTTTTGTTTCCCATTTAATGGAAGAGCATATTAATATAGGGTATTATTTAATAATAAATTATCATTATATGGAATAAAATTGTGTTATTATATTGTAATTATTAAAACATGAATCAAGATGGTATGATAAAAAGTAAAAAACAACTTATTGATGACAAATAACTTCACTTAAAAAAACCCCATTTGGGTCTCTTATTATATACTATAAGATTGGTATTTTGGGATGAATATCTTCTCTAGAACTAGTATGAGGATTATGGTTAGGTATTTTGAATGTTTTATTCAAGATAAAGGGATTGGTAGTTCTGTTAAGTAAGGGGAGGATGTTCCTTTTATAATAGGGGAGGAGTGGCATTTTTTAAAATACCAAAAACTATTCAATAATGGTAATTCAATATCACCCTAAGTGACTCTAAAATTTATTAATAATTTAGTGTATATATTATATGGTCTAGACAGACCTCCATGAAAAAAATATTTTTTTCAAAACATTTTATTCTTTATCCTCCATGTTTAGTTAATTTTACCATTTTAATTTTCACCACGGTAACATGTCTATATTTATTTACCTAGGAAATTTATCCTTTAATAATGAAATTAAAACAAAAAATATTAGATAATTTGTGCCCAAATTTTCTAAATATGAAATAACTTTTATTATATGAAAATCCAATGGTTTTGAAAAAAAAAATTAACACAAGTGCATGTATCACGAAAACCCTCATTTTAACCTTAATAATTATAATTAATTTTTATTGTATTTATTATCATTTATGAATATAAATTAATTTCATATTATTATATAATATATATTATTATTATTAAAAATATTGAATTCATTTTATCAAATTAAATCCATGTATGTGGTAGAATTTAAAATATGATAAATCCCGCAGACGCGATGAAAAACCAATTTTACATAGAGAAGATTTTTACAATTGTATATAGTTATTATATAAAAAGTCAACATGAAATTACATACAATGAAATAAATTGTATTAATTAAAATATAATTTATATAATTTTACTTTTAAAATAATATAAAAACAAAATATAGATTGTAACCACTCTTTACAAAAATGAATCTTTTAATAGATGTCAGTATTTTTTTACAGTTCATAAAAAAATTAATCCATTTTAGAGAATTGTCAAGAATTTATTCAAATGTAATTTTTGAATGTATGTTTGAAAAAATAAATTTTTTATTTTTCAAACACATTTTATAAATTTTTAAAAATATATGTTTATGATTTTATCACAAAATACAATAAAAACCTTTTTTTAAGAGAATTATATTTTCAAAATAGATAAATGCGATTCTAAATATTTAGTACATTTTTATCAATATATTTTATTTTTATAACACTATTATAAATAATATTTTAAATTTAGTTATTCCTATTTATACCTATATTTTTAATGGCTATGTTATAACCATCATGTTAAAAAAATATTAATAGTATATCATGGTTTGTCAAAATTGTTTATTGTAGGTAACACGTGATATAAAAGAAATTAAATTTATTTGAAAAATTTATTCCATAAAACATCATAGTGTTAAATTATTCACCCATAATATACATTTCACCCAAAAAATTATTTACTCCAATACAAATAAATGAGGATAATTCTACCTCATCACATCCTCAGATTCCCACGTAGCTTCTTAAATATACTTTTTCACCAAAAAAATTGACCTCGGGAGTGGTCTTATTTCATATAATATTCTATATGTAATAAAACAAATGTCCACTAGTTTCTCCACATAATAAATATCATTCTCTAGTGACTGGAACTTTGAGATCATTACATGTGATGGATTAGGTTTGTACATCTCTAGGAGAGATAAATGGAACACTTCATAAACCTGAGAGGTTCAGAAGAAGATCCAAACTATAAGTTACCATCCTGAAATGATGCAAAATTTCAAAGGGGCTAATATCCATAGGGATTAGTTTTCCATTATTATTGAATATCATAATCATATTCCATGGATAAATTCCTAAAAATAATTTATCACCCACATCAAATTATATATCCTGTCAAAAATTATGATTATTACGTTTTTATTAGTTATGTGCTTCCCTCATGTGATGTTAATGGGATATAACATTATCTATATTTTCATTAGAAACCACAGGTACAAATGAAATTATTTTTGAAACTTTATTACAATACATTAATGTTCTAATATTATTTTCATATATGGATTCATAAGGACCCATCTAAATACCTAAGTGAATGTTTTTTTAAGAAAAACAAATTATAGGAGGGTTTTGATACCAACAACATTTTAAATCTATAGAAAAATATCTCACCATGTCCTCTACAGTTTTAATTTTCCTCTTAGGATTACTATCTATCTAATGATGATATACAGTAATGAAAATCAACTCTCTATCAAGAGCTATCTCATTACATCACCAAAACATTAAATTAAAACTTAAATCCTGATCAGATTCGATGGATTTTGGTACTCCATTAAATATTACCACTCCATTAATATATATTCTACAAAGTTGATTAGGAGATTGGTATTTTCTAATATAGATTAATATTTCAGAATTTTTATATTTATTGACTACAACACAAATAGAATTATTCCCTTTTTATGTTTTGGGTAGTTCAACAATAAAATCTATATCAATGATTTCATATTTCTATTATCATAAGGATAATGGTTTTAGCATCCCCTTAGATTTGTATATCTTAGAAATAACATGAATATGTAACAGGTACTTATATACATAATAAAAAACAATATCACTACATGTTTTCCCAATATAAATAGTCTTTCATATATTCCAGTGGTTGGTGTTATACCCTTTTCATTGTTTGGTTGTGGATTCAAGCCTTGTGGCCTTACTTGACCCGTTGTCCCCCAACTAATAGGTTATAGTTTTTAATAAAAAAATATTAAAATAATTACTTAATCATTCCCAAATTTAAATACATCATAATTACATAAATATTAAATATAAGATAAACTCAAATTGTTACCAATACCTTTATTTATATGTCTATAAAAAGAATTACCCCTCAAACAACATTTTCACTATAATATATACAAAATCGCAGGGTTTTATTTCTATAAATTTCTCCCAAATTATCCTTAACCTGGAAAACAATTTCAAATAAAACTTCAAAAGTTGTGTCTATGACTTTGAACATATAATGAACCTTAAATTAATAAAACAATGATGGTTTCCAAAACTCTAATTTTTATCTTAAATGGATACATATACGCTTGCAAAACACTAATGTTTCCCTAATAAGTTCTTAAGACTGTGTGTGGTACATTATATAGGTAATTCAATCTATTATCATCATTGGATAACTTCCTTCCATCCCTTCAACATTCAGCTACTTGATGACCTTCCTTTCCCCAATTATAGAATTTATTAGTCCCCTTGAGAAAACTTCCTTCGTATTTCCTTCTACGCCTTGAGCATGAAGAAAATGTCATCTTCCTCTATCCAGGGTATTTAGAGTTTCCTTTTAATTCCATATTTTTTATCTTATCAAGACCATGATATTAATTGGAAGCTCCAATATATATTTCCACCTTGATAGCACATATAATTATTTCTTGATATAAATTGACATCCCTTATCACTAACTCCCTTAAAACTCTTAGTTTTATGCCATTAAATAATTTATCATCCTTAATTTATGGTTGGATGATGACACTATAATTCTACATCACAAGCCTTGTTATGTTTTACATGTAGTATCAAAAGATTTATCATCCATTTATTTTATCTTAAAAAATTCCTTCTCTTTTTTATGTGAAGAGGATGGGGAATGAATTATTGAAAAATATGTACTTAAAATCATATCATTCCATGGATTCAATTTTTCCTTATTTACTTGTATTATTGATAATAATCTTCCATTTATCTACTTCTCCTTATAAATTATGGAAAGACAAAAATTATTTTTTCATGCAATGAACAATATAGATTAGAAAATACATTTTTATTGGTAATGATGTATTTATCAAAATCTAATGGCTTAGCAGAACCACTAAAAGGAGGTGGGTGATTCCTCAAAAAGTACTCAATAGAATATTCTTCCCTCCTTTATTTGTGTAGAATTTTATCATCATTCAAAGAATGAGAATGATTTGTGAGAATATAAATGATATTTTTCATTGAATGTCCCAAAACATTTAGTTATACAGGGGTAAAATTAGTTTTTTTTTTCTTCCATAATCAATATTATCACATTTACTTGAGGTTCCCCCAATCATCTAAAACCAGAAAGCATAGTGTAAGAAAAATAATCATAGTGTAAGACCATATAATCACAAAAAAACCATTTATAGGATGTCTAAATCATGAAACCATCTTTTAAATCTATGAAACATTTAGCATAACCAAGGTCATCCATGGTTATTATTCAAATACTTTATAAAGGATCCCCAAGAGTTTGTGAATTTAAAAAAAAAATCCCCTAGGAGTGTCAAACCAGGTGGGTATTAAGGCCCATTATTTTTCAGTAAGTGATGATGAAGTCCATATTAATGTTCCATTTTCAAAGTTATTACACATAATCAAAACTATTCTAAATCCAAATCTACTTGAAGTATGCATACAAGTATTGTATTTCATATGAACCACTTACTATATTCTTCACCAAAATTATTATATATTTTCCTAAAGATAGACTTATTTTTATGGTTACCACTAATGTTTTCTCATACTAGTTTCTAATTGTTAACTAGACCTTGATCCTATACAAAATATAATGACCCAAAATTCAAATACATTAATATTAAATATTAGTAGAAAAAATATTCATTAAAAAATATAATTACCACTGAAATAATCATTTAGTTCTAGTTCATTTAGAACCATAAATATATAAAAAAATTGTTCATGAGTGAACCATATCATTTACCACCATGATCTTCATAACTAGAACCCTTCTTATAAATTTCATACCTAAAACCTTTATTGATAATCTTAGTAAAGTAAACATAATAAGTGATGATCTCAGATACTCAGTAAGGTTAAATATGGGAGATAACAACATAACATGAGCATAAGGGTTTGGGAACAAGAACATAAAATTTTAAAACCATACACTAAATATCATAGATCATAAATGTAATTCATGGAATAAATCATGGAAGTATGTAAGATATGAATCGTAAAATAATAAAGAACATAATACATGAGAACATTACATTGACATAAATAATTAGTTTTTGGAATACACATAATCATATAAAATAATATTATTAGTAGTCAAGGATCATTTCCAAAACTATCATAGCATTATGGTTTCACTCTCTAAACCATCATAGTAGTCTTTCTTAACTCCCAAAAAATCATATTGGATAATGTCCATTACCGAACTAGGTTAAAAACCCTTCTTTGTCCTATTAATATCATAATTTTTTGTTCATTATCCAATGAATTGGAGGAGATATAGGTAACACATTATAGATAGTGAAATTCAGACTAATGTGTACCGAAAAATCATAAAACATTCATTATATCAAAAACCATGAAATAAAATGGGTTTCATAAACATTTCCTCATATCATAACATATGAAAAAAATTAAATTTCATAATCATTTCATTATTCCATCATAGCGTAACCCCTAGAAAAAAGAGGTTTTTATAATAATCATTCATCATAAACATAAACTATCCATGAGAATAATAAGTATTGTATCATTAGATAATATCTACATTATGTATTATATATCATTAAAGGATTTCATCTTATATCAAAAATGATTTTTAAATATCTCTTGGAATATTTCATGAGGAAAATAACCATCAAAATTTGGAAATAATGTTTTAAAACATAAACATGTTAATAATCCTTGTTTTGTAAAATAACATTTTAAAATTATAATGGAATATTTAATGATCTTGTAAATTATTTAATGAGGAAAATATTCATTCCAATTTGAAAATTACTTTTTTAAAAATAAAATATCATATAACATTGTGAAAATAATTTTATTATAAAATGAACATTTATTTTTATAACTATAGCTTTAAAAATATTTCTTGTTTATGATGGTGGGAAATTATATTCATTTCATACACATTGAAGCAAATATTACTTCCACATTTTTAGTAGAATGAAAATGGTCCTTGTTTGGAAAACCACATAAATATTTCTTTTAATATTTTTTTTAAAAAATAAATGGTAAAATATTCCTTAATAAATAATTATATAATATTAAAAAAATTTCTTAAACAATTTTTCTAAATCAATGATATGGAAGAAAAACTATTTTTTACCAAAGAGAGATGTAAAAATGGTTATTCCCAAAAACATTTTTTGGGCCACTTTAATCCTTTAGGAGAGGGACATGACATGAAAAAATTAATTTTATAGAAATAACTAGATGATAATAAATGAAAAGAGTTTATTGATACCTATATCATAAGAATTTATTAGTAGAAATTTAATCATAAACCATTATAATTAACGATGAAATTATAAAATCAAACCTTACAAATTTGGTGGAATTTTAATCATAGGCCCCATGAAGCATCACATAAAATAAAACTATAAATTTAATTAGTATAATGATATAATTATTTCACATGTAAAATGGTTAGTATATATACCACTCATAAGAATATACGTTCAAAGATTAACTTATCAATCAAAGAAGAAAAACTGAGACAAAAATCCCTTACCATAAATCTCAGCATCCATCATACATGTTAAAAACTCATGAAAAATAAATAAAATTTTATTAAAAATCTATTACATAACCATAATAATATGTATCTTACCATCTATTAATTAGTTCTGAAATTTTATTACAAGTTTATTAACAATTATTTGTTAAAATCCCAATTCGGGTAATAACTGTTTTCTTTTTCATGTTTGTTTTGGTTTAGTATTATAAATTATTTTACATAGATCAGGTTTCCATAATCAAAGAAACTATAAATATGATTTAAATATCATATATATTCATTATATATGTATTTAGGGCAATCCATTAAAGTTGATATAGAAAATGAATTACACTATTCATGGAGATTGTAGGCCATACATACACATGAACTTTTTCCATTTTCTCGATGGATGAAAAAAATGTCAAATATTATATTAAAATTAATGTATCACATATACATCATATATATTAGAAATTTTATTTAAACACATCGTTATTACTTTCTAATTAAATCGTAAGTGAAAAAAACAACATTGTTTCATGAGGCTGTAGTTCGTCATACGCATGAGTGATGCTATTATATTTTCATAAAATGGAATGTAAGAAGGAATATTTGATATTATATTCTAGAAGAATAAAAATTTCATAAATTTAATATACATATTCTAAATACCTAATTATATCTCACCCTGGGGGTGGTGATAAAAAATGAATTACATCGGTTCACGAGGTGGTAGTCCATTGGTACTCATGATCGATGATTTCATTTATAAATGGATGGAAGGGGAGAAGGATATTGGTTTTTAAATCATATTAAAATCTCATTATATGTCAGATAATGGTTTTATTTTATTTTAATTATTAACACATGAATGAATTTGGTATGAAAATAAGTTGAAGAATGAAATATCTTATTGAAGACAATTACTTTCGCTTAGAATAGCCGTATTGAATCTCTTATTAAGGACCATATGGTTTGAATTTTAGGGAATAATAATATCTATAAAACATATATAATTATTTTATGAAGGTATTGTGGTAGGTATTGGTTTATCCAAATATCTTAGGAGGGGGAATAATTTCTCGGAGGAGGTGACCTTTTATAATAGAAGATGAGTGACAATTTTGTAAATACCCAAAACTATTAAATAATGGGAAGTCAATGGCACCAAAAGTTCCTCAAAAACTTATTAATAATGCATTTTAGGAATAATATGGTCAAGAAACACCTACTTGAAAAACAAATAAAATAAATGTTCTTCTTTATCTATTTTTCTTACATAATTTTACCATTTTATTTTTCACCACAGTAACTTGTATTTTTTAATTTACCTATATAATTTATACTTTAAGAAAAAAACTAAATTTATCCTTATTAAATAAATTATAATATGTAATTTTATATATTATATAATATTTATTAAATAATAATACTATGTGTGTGGAAAAAAAATTCTAACACAAGTGCTTTTAACACTCAAAACCTCGTTTCAACATTAATCAATGTAATTAATTTTTGTTGTATTTGTTAATATTTATGAACATAAAAAACATTTACCATATTATATAATATATGACACTCTAATTACAAAAATGGAATCCATTTTATAACATTAAAATCACATAAGTGGCAGAATTTAATTTACGATTAATAGCTCTAACTTGATGAAAAAGCAGTTTTCTAGAGAGAAAATTATCAGAAGTATTGAAAGTCCAAATATAAATATTCCAACAAAAACAATGGTTAAAATGAACTAAATTGGATTAATAAATATATAATTTTACTAATTTTACCTTTTAAATAATATTTAAAAACTATCTTCTAAATATATAAACATAATAACAGTTTTGAGTAAAAATCCGAATTTGTTTATTGTTCATCAAAAAATTAAACATTTAAAAAAAATTTAAAAATTTAATAAATGATTAATTTTCCATGTAGAATATAAAAATAAATTTTATTTTTTGAAATACATTATTTAAATGTTGAAAAAATTACTTTTATTATTTTATAACAGACTACAATAATTGTTTTTGGGAAAATAGAATTTTTAAAACATTTAAATACCTTACTAAAAATTATGTACTTCTATCAATATGATTAATTTATATTAAATTATTATACATAATATTTAAAATTAGTTATTCATATTCATACATAAATGATTATAATCCAGTTTATAATGGTTGTGTGGAAAAAATAATATTAATAGTATACCACAGTTCGTTAAAATATGGCGTTTCTTATAATGCATGCTATCAAAGAAAAAAAATTTATCTAAAAAATATATTTCATAAAAATCTAAAGATTTAAATTATCCTTTTGAGGAAATTAAATTTCTATTACATTATTCCATACTCATTAAAAGTTTTTATTATAACATGTTGCCATTTCGTTTGGTTCAACCATCAATATGAACGATGATATACTATCTTAAATATTTTCAAAATGAATGAGTATCATGACATATAAAATGGAAATATATTATATTAATGATTCATTTAAATTTGGAATGTTATTGGATCCAATTTCATTCAAGGTGGATTTGGATGTTATACGGTCTATGAATTAAAACCTATACTATAGAATTCCATTTATCAGGTTTGTATACCAAGTTGAAATATAACATATAGAGGTACTCTATATATCTTTTTTTCTTCATTTTATAGTCTTGTTAAGAAAATATATATTTCAAACTCCTTTGGTAAGTAATAAAAATAACATTTTATCTAAATAGGTAATGCATCCATGTTTTTACAGTGTGAAAAAATGACTATAATTATTTTTCATGAATAGGATAATTCTTATTATACACACATAACTAACCCAAACAATATTCCCCAACATGGTCTCCATACATGAAAACATATACAATACAATATCTAAATGCATCACAATATACCACATATTTTTTACCTAGTTATATAATGATTGTTATTTGAAACACGGTTATATGAGTTTTATGTTCCAAAGATAATTTCTAACATTAATCATTCCACCAAAATAGAAAACCTTTTCTTATCATAGAAGACATGAGAGAAGTAATGCTTGAGAGATCCCAACTAAAGTGGTGACAATAGTCTATTAATCCTAGAGAAATGAAAACCAAAAAAATCTTGGGTTTCTACCAAGATAGTACTACTTATATCTTATAAGAGTAAAATTTTATTTATTCTTTGGAAATGAGATACCTAAGAAAATAGTCTTATTGGATCTAGAAATTACACCAAGAAAAAATAGCATAGAAATGATATTTATAAAATAATATAAATAAAAAAATTATTCTCATTATATTCATTAATAATTCTATTGTATACTAGAATATTATCAATAATTACATCAAAAAAAGTTGAGGTACATATGGAAGATATAATTCATCGAAGCCATGAAATCTAGGAGTGTATTCACTAGACCAAAAGTCATGATGAAATACCCATACAGACCAAAGAGAGTCCAAAAATTTTTATTCAAAATGTATTGTCTTATGACTCAAAGAATAGATGTCTTGATAAGAGATAAATTTTAGATAACCCCTTAGATCCCTTTAATTGATCAAATAGATCATATATTCAATGAAAAGTATATTAATTTTTAATCATTACTTGATATAAACTTATGACAATGAACACATAAGTGAAGAGTATAATATTTCTTCTTCATAAATAAAACTTGGGAAGTCTATGGTGATATACTTGGTTTGAAAAAACCCTTACATTCTAACACTTCTAGATGATCATTTAATTCTAAAAACTCTACTGAACCCATTATATAATATGATAGTGAAATAAGGCTTGTTCCCAGGAGTATATGAATAAAAAAATTGATTTGCCATTCATTTTTTAACCTAGATAAATAGTTTGGAAATAAATCATATTATTGATACACTATTTCAAAAATATTCATATTCCCTTTTTCATGAGTAGTGGTCAAGCTAATTGCTACTAACTAGTTAGATATGGTTCTTTCAACTATCACTAAATGTCTTGCTCTTTCTACATTTATATAAAATTCCCCTAAAAAGTAAATAAATCAATCAAGGGATGTAAATGTTATATTCTAAGAAGAATAATCGATATTAGATTTGAATCCCACCATCCTAATCATGCAAAATATTAATCCAAATAAAATTATACCCAGGACTACAAACTTCAAGAGAAACTGCACTAGATCAATAATAATGGAACATGATGCACATTTGTATCATTTGCGATCACAATTCCCAAGAGATTTATTTATACTCATAACATGAGTATTTATGTATGCATTTATTCCTAATTTTTTAGACATAGAATAAAAAAATGAAATAATTTAATGTTCCAGTATCAAAAATGACATGTATAAGAGTGGTATTAAGAAGAATGGAACCTCTCACTGTAGAAGGAGATGGTTTTTTGTTTTCAATAACCTATTTTTATCTATATATCTATCACACGTATTTCATAGGATATATATTAATTACCTTATATGTTTTCTATTGAAAAACAAATTTTTTACTAGAAATGTGCGGGTTCACCTATTTTTTGGACATGAACATTTCTTATCAGACTGTTTTGTTTAAGAATATGAAATATACGGTTGAGACAAGATTGTTCTACTTACTAATCATTTATGTTTAAGAAAAAACATCTTGATATGGACTCTACTTTCATAGTAGTGTAAATTAGTTTTTGGTATAGTAAATTTTATCTTCTTATGTGTTAACAAAACAAACTGAAAACCAATTTCTTTAGTAGCAGAAAATGCAGGAAAATTAATCCATTCTATAGTCTAATTGTGATGTGTTCCATCTTTATGAGAGTTGACATCAATAAAAATCTTATTTCCAGTACTATAGTTTAAAATTTTCTCCATTTAAAAAAATACTACCTCCAACAATATTCAAACAAAGATCCACTTCTTTCACTATTTCTATATTAACCATCTCTAAATAATCTATAATATTTAGAACAATTATCTTGGAGTGAATCACTGGTCACAATCTTAACTCAATGATACATTCCATTAAGGACACGCTAGAAGCTACTTCTAGGGTTGAATGAATGATGTTCATAAAAATGGATGCATACTCTATCAAAAATATGTTTTCATTTTTAAGATGAATAAATCTATTATTTCTTTTCTATTTTGAACTTGCGATTGTAGAATTTTTTATTAAAAAATTCTTCCTAATGTTCCCACATAATTAATTGGTCATCTTTAGCCTAGATAACTAAATCTCACCATTATAATGAAAGATATTCTAGTATATTGGTTTTTAACATTCTCTTTATCTTTGCATCTATACCAATAAAATTTAAGATTCTATTCATTTTGTTAAACCACACTTCTACTTTTTCATGTTTATAATCCCCTTGAAAAAACAATGGGTTCTATTTCCAAAACTATATCGATTGATATAATTTCCATGATTAATCATTTCAATTTACTCTATCACTGACTTGATCCACTTTCACAGTAATATGTACAATTTTTTGGTTCACCTATGGTTTAGGTGCAACCCCATTTTCTGCAGACACTTAATACTAATTTTTACAACATCTTCATAGTATGATTTTCCATAAGCATAACAATACACAATTTTATACATTTCTATTTAGTAAGTGAAGGCTTTAATAAATTTCAAAATATTATAAACACTTATCATCACCATGATAAAAACCTATGGAACCATCATTTCATGAATAATAAATTTAATAAATTTAATCATTTTTAAAAAATCATCAAACAAAATATGAACATTGCAAACTTATTGGAATGTTTTTGTACTCACTACACAAAATTAGGTCTTTAGACATGGTTTATAACCATGGATATAAGTACTTAAACCATGGATATATTTAATATCCATGGTTTGATGAACTGTGGATATGTTGGGCGTGGTTATAGGCCTTGACCTATAGCCACGATTTCAAACTGTGGCTATAGAACTATAGCCATAGTTACAATCGTGGCTCTAGCCCTATATCCAAGGATCAAACCATGGCTATACACCTAATGTCGTGGTTTGAAACCATTGAAGTAGCTTAAGGAAAACAGGGCTATAGCCATAGTTTGAAACCGTGGTTTTAGTGTTATAGACACATTTTAAACTGTGGATCTAGGTATATAGCCATGGTTTAATACTATGGGTATAAGGTTTCCCATTTCATAAAAAAGACACCCCCAGATCCGGAATATACCCCCACTAGGATAGACCCTAGACACCCCCAATACCCTAGAGACCCCCCCTGGATTGACCCCCTCAGACCATGGATAGACCCCCCCCCCCAGACAGACCATGTACACCACCTGGACAGACCCTAGACACCCCTTGGACAAACCCTAGACACCCCCAGACATACCCCCCCCCCAGGAAAGACCCAAACAGACCATCGATAGACCCCCCCCCCCCCCCTGGACAGACCCTAGACACCCCCTGAACAGACCCAGAACCTAGACACACCCCCTAGACAGACCCCCCCAGACTATGGACAGACCCCCCCAGACTATGGACAGACCCCCCTGGACAGACCCTAGAAAGACCCTAGACACCCCCAAAGACACCCCCAGACCCTGGACAGACCCCCCCAGGACTGATACTGGATAGACCAACCCCCAATACCCCAGACAGACCCCCCAAACCCTATCACAACCCCCCACACACACTTAGACACCCCTCACTCCTGGACCACCCCCTCCCCCCACCCCAACCCCTACATCACCCCTCCCCCCATGAAAATCCCCCCTCCACTCCCCCTAGACACCCCACTCTGGACAGACCCCCCCCCCCTCCTAAACACCCCTGGACACCCCCTCCCTCCAATGCATACCAACTACCCTCCGCAACCCCTCATACCATCCTTTAATCCTTAATGAATGGTTTAAAAACTCCACCATATCCATATATGTTAGTATCTTCTCTAAGGTTGAGTACCCAATCCGCTGTGTACCTAATTTTAGTATAAGATCATTTTTGTTTTTAGTATATTGGTTCCAAATCAGTTGTGTACCAATATTGAGGAGAAGCCACCACCACTATTTAAATTTCATACCTATTATAACATACTCATTTCCTGCCCCCTACCCCGCTGTACACTCCAAGCGCACCCCTTGCACCCCCCTGCACCTTGCACTTTATGTCCCCTCCCCCCTTACACCCCCTACCCACTCACACCTTGCACCCCCTTGCACCCCCTTCCCCTTTCACCCCCCTATACACCCCCTTCACACCCTCCCCCTACCCCAGCACACCCCCTGCACACAGCACCCCCAGCATACAACAACCCCCCTGCACCCCCACCCCCTAGCACACACCCCTCTTCACAGTGAATCTATAACCAACCTAGGTACATTAAATATAATCTTAAAATGATAGATGAAGTTAAATTTTTTATTCTTCCCCAAACCTCTAATATACATTATATTCCCCCCCATAAACCCTAACTCTTTTTAGAAACTAGGGAATATGACAATGAGTTATTCAGAATTCAATTAAAAAAATATGAAACACCACAAGGAAAATAAAATTAAAACATGTTTCAACCACCAACTTCATCTAATTCTACACCACATATGTAACCTAACCACATATAACAGTTTGATCAACTATAATATAACATTGATTAAACGTTTTTGAGTAAATATGATAATCATACATTTATTGATTATGCAAATTGAATAAGTTTTTCTCCATTATAAAAACAAAAACAAAGAAGAGAACACAAATTAAAAACAGTTTTTGACTCTTAGAAAATCACCTTAAACATACTTGGGAACCTATGAGTCTTGCCACTATCTTCTTGAGTGATTCTTGAAGCTCCCCAGCAATTAGAATCTCATCCAATAAATAATCATACCAACCATTTTTATCATCAAAACATCACCACCTAAAATATAGAAAAGCACATTAAACATACCTTGTGAAAATTGAAGATCAATTATAGTTCACACATGTGTTAAACATGAAATAAATAACTCATTTAGATCAACATTGGTAACTTTTTCAAGTTTTTGCAAGAAAATATCACAATGCCAAAATAGTGGTCTAGTATCTCAACATAGTGGTGAATTAATTCAAGGATCTCCAGTTCATTGTCATCTTCTTCGATACACATGAAAAAATACATGCCCACATATCTGAAAATCCATAATAATAAATTATTCTATGTTGTGTGAAAAAAACAAATTATAGAATGTGATTAGGAATTGGAAAATGGACAATCATGTTGTACCTTTTAGAAATGGCTTTGTATCCCCTCCATTCAATAAAGTTTCAAATCTTGGGACTGTGTGTTGTTGTGCCTACCTAGAAACCCAAAAAACCTTGGTAACATGATATTTCATCATAAAGGGGCTTTTATGCCTTTTAATGGGTTACATGTGAATTCTTAAATATCCTACATCGTGCACAATCATTATCTCAATGAAACCAATAGCTCTAAGTAATCATATGAATTTATTAAAAAGAGTACAAAGAACACAGGAGGAGTAATGAGATTGCACCATCATACAAAAAACTGAAAATGACATAACAAAGATACAGTATACGAACCGTTGTCACACTCAAGCTATCCATTCTGATGCAGATCATGTTGAATTATGCGTTAGAAATCTAAAGCATTTCAGAGCCCATTTATGATGATCCAACAACTCTATTACACTATCATGAAGAAACACCCAAAAGTAGATTGTGCAAAATTGCTCCAACACTAAAGACATCGATCTCCATACCATAATTATGTTTAAGAACCTCTACAACCATGTAATAAGTACTCCCCATAAATGCAATAAACTAAATAGGATAAGGCAACGAGGATTCCCTTACCAATGAGCTAACCTCATCATATTTCAATCTACAACTAAGGTGTTCCATTGAAATATAGAAGCCGATGTAAAATGATCGAGCACGGCTATTTGATTTGTGTTACAATGAAATAGATATTTGTGGACAGACTGCCCACATTATTCTAATTAAGGTTTCATACTCAGCTCTTAATCATTCTCTCTAATGGTTTTTCTACTTGTATGCATACACAACTTCACGTATATATAAGGACACCTCACCCCTATATAAATATTTTCATAGCCAAATATGCACAAGGGGGTCCCTAGATATATGTTTATACTTGTATATATCCCTTTACACTTACACATGTATGCATTTTTCATATATATATATAATCACACCTATCCTCAATATATATATTCATATGACCATGAGTGAATATATATAAATGGGGAACTTATATATGTATATTTCTACCTATGCATACACATGTAAGCCTTCGTCAATGGTGACTAGAATCCACCTCAATGAAATCTAAAATGCACTACAAAAATATAAGGAACTCAAAAATAAGAAAATCCTTAATTAAAATAGGGCCCAAGAATAAAAATAGACTAAACCTTACCCAAGTACATAATTTTTTTTACAATTTGAATATTTATCATGTATGATTTATTTTAAATAGTAGCAACAATCACCATTTCAAACTCTCTTGATATTGGAAGGAAATATGTGAACAATTAATAGTGTAGGAATTATAAGCAAGAAAATATGTGTCTATGAGAAAATAATAGTTTCATTGAAAAATTATAAACATATTTACACCATGACATAGGTTATACTGCATTCATGATTTCAAAGAAGTACATGCCACAAAAATGCCTTCATATGTGGAGGATGTTATTCTAGTAGAGTGAGATTTTTTTCCTGTCTTCAAGAAACAGTGCTGCAAATATAAGGATAAAATGTATCAAGTATGGTGGATCATTAATGTTAAGGAAATGAAGTCATGAGATATTAATGAAAACATTGTGTATACACTAAAATATCTACCAAACACTAACATTATTATATGGTAGAATTAAATGTCTAAACCAATAATAAAATTTACATCTAAAATGTATCTCAATATTAGTATCACCAAAACCATCACGACCTTCATCATATCCTTCAGAAAGACCAACATCAATATCTCCACCTCTCAGACCACCATCATCATCAAAATCTGCATTGGAATATAAACCCAAATAAATGGCAGGAGCAGAAGAATCCTCATAAACCGAATGAAAATAAATGAGAAAACATTTAATTAATGAAAACATAAAAATGTTATCACTAAAATCAACAAATCAATCCAGAATTAATTTAATCGTAGAAAATCATAAAAAATGTGTAAATATAGAAATGCCAGGTATTTTAATGGAATTTGAGAGAATAAAACAATGAATTACATATAAATATTTATGAAATTTCATGTTCGATCAGTCCCCCCAGCCCCTGCACCCCCACTTCCCCCTACACCCCTACCCTGCACCCCCACTGCCCCCCCCCCCACTGCCCCTGCCCCCCCACACCCCCCAACTATACTCCCCCCACCCACCCTGTACCCCCCCCCCCCCTCACCACCACACACACACCACCTGCACCACCACTACCCCCCCCCCCCCAAACTTGCACCCCACTGCCCCACCCTTCAGTCTTCTTACAATATTTCAAATAATAATAAATTGGAAGATGAATTGAGTTGACTCAAGTAATGTATAGTTTTAATAAGATATATAAAAGAAATAAACTTTCATCTTATAGAACTATTTGTGTCCTCTTACTACATCCCCAATATTACACATCATTCATAATTGTCAATAAAGTAATAATGTGAATGCATAAAAGGGAAAAATAGATGATAAGCTATAGTAAAGGTGGAAGAAAGAAATGTTGATTAGAAAACATAAGTAAATGTACTATGTAATTTTTTTGTTTTATATAAATACGCAATATTCAACCATTGAAGTACTTAATTAGTTACTCATACATGACCTTTTTTATATTTTATGATTTCAAGAAGTCACCATGTACATGGTTCCAAGCAGTGGTAAACCTCGTGTGCATTCTCTTTGTGATGTTGAACACTCTATCTATGAAATACTGGGGAATGGATGAGATCTCATCAAGCATATATACTCATATCCTCTAGTTTTCGAAAACCACTTATTGAATGAGTAACATATATAGGAAAAAAATGATGCTTAGGGGAGTTAGCCATGGCTGGTGATGTATGGAAAGGACACATGGTTTGATCATAGCACAGAGATAGATTATTTTTCAGCATTATGGATAATGAAAAAATGGGGAGGATATGTAACACCATGGGTTATGTTTCAATGATTTTTGATGATGTGATAAGCTATCTGTTCATCTGAAGTGGTACATGTGTTAGGAATTTAAATTAAACAAATAATATAAAAAATTATAGCCTTTTGTAGTTATAGATGGCATAAAATGAACGATATTCAACTAAAGGTAAGAAAACATCACCAAATGAGAAATCAAAATTACAAAATGAAAATAGACACTGAAAAAAAACTACGGTCCTAAATCCGATCATAAATGGGCTCCAAAACAGAATTTTTTGAAATCATCAACAAGAAAATATTGAACTTTTTCCCTAGAATATAAATTATTAGGTCAACTGGAAATTGATATATTCAGAATAACTTCTAACCACTTTTTTTACATAGCCTAACATGATTTCCAGAAGCACATAATTAAATGATATTAAGAAGTTACAAAATGCATCATCGACCAAGAAGTTGGGACAAGATAAAAATAGTACCTTTGGAACGGAAAAGATTGCAGCTATATGAGCATCCTTGACATTAAAATTGAATCTAAAACACTTACGATCACAGATTACCTCTTTGAGGCTATATACCAAATTTTTAATTCCCGTAAATTCTAGGGGAAGAAAAAAATAATATTTTAATTTCACAGAGTCTCGTAATACACTTTGTTCTATTAATCCCAACCATGTCTAGTTATCAAAAGAAATTATAACATTAACAAATTCTTGATGTTTTTAAACTATCATTTAGTTCAAAGGTTTCATTCATTGGTTTCTAGAAAATATGTCTTTAACCAAAAACCATTATTCTTAGTTTAGAACATTCAAAATTCATCACATTAACTAAATTTTAGAATGAAATAATAAAGTTCTTCAATCTTTTCATTTCCATCCATGTTGGAAAAAATGGTTACAAAATCCAATAAGATTCTATTGACACATTTTATACAATGTATGCAATAGCAATGTATACTATATGAAATAGTAGTTATTTAATGATACTCATTGGAGATTAATATAGAATATGAAAATGTGTTTGATAATAGAAGACCATATTAAATATATGGATTATAAAAATGTATTCATAATAATAATTTTCAAGATATGTATATTGCAAATTAAGTATCTATATTGTGCATTGAAATGTAGACATGTTTCCCATTGCACACATAGTATATGCCTAAAAAGAATATCCATAGTGAATAGGTACATATTTCATTATCTTAAATTAAATATATGTCAAAGGGTGGTACTAATTTTTATGTTTGTTTCAATAATATTCAACGGGGAGCTGGATGGTGAGATCGGAATGAATGATCGAGAAGGTAGAGAAAATTATGGGAGAAGGATGGGAAGCGATCATTTTGGATGAATGGAGGGGCATGCAAATGAGAAGCATAGTACATAAAGGATAATTTGACAACAAGGAGTGACTGAAAAAATCTATAAACAAAAAAGGTTGAGCCAGTGAGGTGGTATGTCTATTTTGATCAGAGGATGTTGAATCAAAATTTCGAACACTATATGCTGATTAGGGTGGTTGGGGAGGCTAGGGTTCGCACGATCGAAAATGAAGTTGGGGAGCGAAATTGAGAGTAGCGATTAAATGTGATGTCATCTGAATAATTTGGGGAAGGCTGAAAGTGTTGGATTCTAGATGTGATCAAGGGTCGACGGTTGAGGGATGAGGGAATCTAGAGGTGATCAAAATGGACTGCGATTGGGGTAGGATGTCACGAGAGAGACGATGGTCGGGGCTGGGAGAGAAGGATGCAGAATAGTCGGAGTCAGATAAAAAAACTAGTTTAGTGAAGCATTAGACCAATGGTATCTCATATTGAAACCATGATGAAACCAAACTTGAAAAAACCAGTTTACAATTGTACACCCACACCTAAACATAAAGAAACATAAATCAAAAGATACCGCACAAATCCTGAATTCACTAAAATCTACAAAATAATTCTAATAAACTTAAAACAAACCTCATAAAAATAACCAAACACACTAATCACCCAGAACTAATTTAAACCAAATACTTCCCTTTATGATAATTCAACTTAAAAAACTTATGAATATGGGAACAATCTACTCACCAAAGAAAATACCTTGGATATTTCATGAAAGAGGACTTGTAATTCCATGGAACTCCATAGAAAAAGGAACAAAATATTCCTATCCTTAATATTTTTAAGAGACAAACCCTGATTATTCGAACATTCTATCTTGGGATGTGGGGTTACAGATGCATGAAGGGGGAGGTGGGGAGACGAGGAGAAGAGGAGGCCGAAAGGTGGAGACAGATGTAGTGACCGTGTGAGGTGAGGAGGAGGTGGGATGTGAATGTGGGAAGGGGAGGCTCAGAATAAGCCAGAAGGTGGAGGGGTAGTGAGGAGAAGCAGTAGATAGTGACGGGAATCATAATGGGTTTATGTGGATGTTAATTTGTTTAATAAAATTAACATATAAACTAGATGGGATTTATGGTCTAGAAGTTTTACAAAATATTACCATATAAGATGAAACAATTAAATAAAAGGGAATGTAGAAAATGATTTTTAGTCATCACTATAAACTTCCATAAATATAAACAACTATAAACATGGAAGAATGTGAAATATAACCAATTCTCACATTTGACACAGTTTGAGCTAGTATAAACAACATAAATAGTTTATGTTAATGAAATAAATTGTATATTCATCAATTAAATATGGTTCAATGTCTAACTAAACACAAATTATAGAATAATAAAAATATTTTTATATGTGAAGTTGTGTATATTCGAACCATTTATGTAGATTAAATTAAATATAAGAGAAGCAGGTAGATATTTGGTAATAGAAATCGTGGAAGGAAGGGTTTTTGGATGACAGAAAATAGGGTTTTTCTATTGATCGAATGGGATTAATGATAAATCGTGGGAGGAGGATGATAATGAGGGTAGGTTTTGGTTCAAATTAGAAATTCGGGTTGTGGTTTCTCTACGAAGAGAACTTTCGGGGGTGTCCAAGTTGATGGAGGAGGGTCCAGGGAGGTGTGGTGGCCTGGACGGAGTCGTGTCTGAGTAGAGTCGGAGTCACATCGGAGCGGCGTTAGAGTGGTATCGGAGCCGTTCTATAGTCGCGTCGGAGAAATATTATCATGGGGAGGAGGGGTGGACACATCGGAGGCCTTTCAGATAAGGAGGTGGGGATGCCGCATTGGGGTGTCGTCGGGACAACGCCCACGGGGAGGTGGGGTGGCCGCATCATAGAAGCAGTGGCGGGGGAGGTGGATTATGAGGGTAAGGGGGGAGGATCATGAGGGTAAGGGGGGAAGATGAAATTAACGAGGGTATATGAAATTTACAAGGGTGGAGGAAGTGTGGTGGGATGCTTCCACAAAGAAAAAAATCATTCGTGGGTATAGCTTAGTTATAGACACAGACATTATTATTCGTGGCTATAGATCCGTGGATATAAGCACAATTTCTAGTAGTCACTAAAGAATGATTTGAATTAATCATCATCTAAACCCTAGATTATGATATTAAAACACCTCTAAAAGTTAATTACAACACTTTTTTACTCATGCACACTAGAAACATGACGTTCATCATAAAAATTTTAACTACATGTTTTTATGCTATACATTTAATGTTATGATAATCCAATATCCTTTATACCAACCTAAATCAAGGAATAAACAAAATTGATACCATTTATAACATCACTACCCCCTAATAATGTTGAGAAGTTACTGGGGTTACTAGCCTTTGGTGGAATCCTCCAGCCACCAATGGTAGGAAAGAAAAGCCATGGTCTTAAGTGGACATTGGTTGAAAATTTTCCCTAAGAGCCCATACAACCTATCAATGACTACATAACAACCATGATGAAAAATATGATGAATGATAATAAACCAAATAAATAAATGAAATCAAAATGTAGAAAAATATCAAAGTAATTGTATAAAAAATAAAAGTGAATGGATAAGACTCCAAATAAAAAAACATTGCCACCAAAGTGGTACTATCCTATACCAAGATGACGACACTCTTTTGCTCCATATTTAGTAACCAAACCATGACATCAGTGATCACCACTAGAGGAGTAAAAAACATGAAACTTCCATATATATATATATAGGTATAAATTATCAACAGACACACCACTGTTCCAGGGAAATGGGTTACTATATCACTTAGTTGGATTTCCCCAAAATCATTCAACACACTCCACTAGGAAAAGAAGAATTGAAAAGAAATTATATAAAATAATGTGTGAGAAATTAAAAATATTTTATCAAGTTTAATTATTCGAAGAAAAAATTTAATTATGTCAATCCTTTCACATTATCGTTTTCCTAAAATTTGGAATACCTGATCAATTATCCATAACCATACACACATGATTTCCAAATGACAACCGAAATACTCCTTAGAAAAAATACATAATTAAAAAATCCATCACTTGGTGATGTTCCCTTGTGAATTTCTAGTTGGATCCAAGAACCAATACTATTTCAATAATTCCTTATACAAAAAATATATGACCCTATGCCATCATGTACATCAAGAGTATCACCCATATCATATTGTTTTAATTAAAAAAATTATTTTGAAAACAAAATCCTATAGAAAAAAATAATTAAAACATCTCGTGATAATCATTCAATAATACCCTTTTGAAATCAAATAAAAACAAAAAATTTCACATAATATATTAATGATATTTACAATCAATGATCAATAACAATTTATTAATATTCGAGACAATAATTTCTAAAACATATTCGTGAGAGAGAATCTATGTAAATAAATTAATTTTTTCCATGTAATTTTAAGCAATTCTAAATATCTACATATTCTCATTATTCCCTTAGCAAATCCCACAATTATATAATAAAAAACCAAACCCATAGATATAATCTACCATGTTGATCAATGATTCTTCATGAAACCACTAAAAGAGATACAAGATTATCAATAATGATGATACCCTAACATTTTATTTTAAAAAAATACCTAAAAATTCATTTCCAAAAACATACGAACATCAAATTTCACCAAACATCAACTACGATATCCCTGTAAGTGAAGGGGTGGAAAACGATGATAGGTTTTACCACCATTGGTCACTTAAAAATTTAGTTTATTTAAGGACAAAATTGGAAATCATGTGTTATAATTTTAGAAATTTTAGGAATTATTTTTCTGAATATATGAGTTATTACTCTATTTTTTAGTTATTATATTAACTTTATTGGGGTTTTAATCAATTATTAGAGCCAGGAGAAATCATGTTAACAAATAATTTGATGGATAGTGAAATGAATGTCATAATGAGAAACAAAATGGTATGGGTGTTGATGTAAAAAATTTAATGGATCTTCTCACCCAACTCACTCATGATATGAACAACAACACATATCATGCTAAACAACCTAATAAACCAAAGAGAGAATATCTCTCCACTGGGGTATTCATGCAAAAAAATCCACACTCTCTCAGTGGGTCTTCAAGTCTACTGATTTTCACGAAATAGATCAACAAAATAGAAAAGTAATTTTCTGTTATTTAGTTCTTGGAGAAAGAAAATATTGTTTTTCCTATCTACTATTTCGAAGGTGAAGAAAATAAATTGTGGACCCTCATTAAAAATATGGGATAATATGAAGAAAATGACTCCATAGAATGAGAGGAGCTTAAGAATGTATATTTTAATAAGTATTTTCCCCATACTAGTTTCTAAAAAATAAAAAAATAATTTAATGATCTTTATAATGAGGATGATCCAATATTACAATTGAAACAAACTTTACAAGAAATGAAAGGTAATCTTCTGGTCTTGTGATTTTCCATGAAATAAAAATCAGTAGTTTCATTAGTGGTTATACCACGTCACTAAAAAGTGATAGTTATAAGAGAATTCGTTTGATATGATGATATATTTTATGGAATTAAATGTTTTAAATTGAAAGTGGACACTCCTATTATTTTTTTAGTTTTAGGGAGAAAAAGAGAAAAATTATTTTTGAGGACAAATTAATGATAAAATACATAGACTGAAAAAATTAATCTGCATACATCTCATAAATGTGGGAAGAATCATGGTAGAGTTTTTTTAAATTAGTAGGTAAATGATTGAAATTTGAATGATAAATTTATAAAGCACAATAATGTTTATGTGATAAAAAGAGTCCAACCAATTAAAAAGATTAAAAGAAAACTAAACATAATGTACCACCTACATTCAAATTCTTCAATTATAAGGAGTATAGACATTGCATGAACACTTTCACAAAACCAAAGGTTAATGATGACAATATAAATCTATAAACATCTAACACATGGGAGAAATATAAATCATATGCAATCACCACTACATTATTGGGTCAAAAACGTAATTCTGTTAATGATACACTCATCATCCACTCAATATTCATAAATGACTAATTTGATTAGATTTACTAATATTTATTAATATTATAGAAGTTTTATAAGAATTTTTATTCACCAACTCAAATACAGAATATTAAATTATCTATTAAAAACATTATTATAATGATTACTTCCAAGGTATATACCTATTCTTCAATTTAGGTTTGTGGGAAAGTACTTTCTTCAAATATAGTTTTTGTTCAATCGGTGGAATTCAATGTGAAACTAGGAATTTATTATTTCTCCCTACATAGACATCATATTAAATTTTTAGATAAGCAAATATCATTTTATATCCCAAATTACCCCATGATCAAATATTGATGAAATTATGATGATGGATTCCATTTAAAAATTAATTTCTTAATATGGTCATTAATACACAATAAAGTAGGATACATTGATAAAATGATTAAGGGGTATATAAATGATGAATATATGCCTACTATTCAAGAATATGTGATAAATTACTTGGTATACCCCTAGAAAATAAGGGTGATTTTTCAGTTCAACTCATACCAGGTTCTATGCCCATATATAAGAGTCACTATGTAATGGTTCCCATTGAATTAAAATAATTGAAGATGAAATATCAATATAGTATTTAAAAGTGTTTCATATTACCAAATGATTCTATATGGGGTGAACTAGATCTATTTTCATGAATTCAGATGTATTAATGCACCTTTTATTAATTATCAAGAACTTCAAAAAATAATGATCTATAAAAAGAATCATCTATCCTGTATAGATGATTTTCTTAGTCAATATGGGGGATTTCAAAACTTCTAAAAGATTGTCTTTTGATCTAGATATAATCAATTAAGGTGAAAAGGAGATTATAAAACATATATTATTTCTTATCAGATATAAACAATATTAATTCCTAGTTATTCTAATTAAACGTAAAAATTACTTCACTATATTCATGGATTTGGTAAACAAATACATTATAGATTACCTCAACAAATTTATTATAATCTTCATAGAATGACATTACCATATATTCCAAGATAAAGAAATATCATGAAGATCATTTGAGAATTGTGATGAAGACATTGATAAATGATAAATAGTAATAAAAATTTAAAAAAGTGTGAATTATTTCTATATAATGTAAAATTATTGGGTCATGTAATTACAATACAAGGTATATTTTTTGATATTTCAATGAATGAGGTAATAAATGAATGGATCATACAACCACTATAGTATATATCCATATTTTTATTTTAATATATGAATAATATATATATTTTTTGAGAAATTTATCATGACTATGAAATCCAATAGCTATGTTAACTAATAAAGTTGTTATGTTCCATTAGATAGAGGAATGTAATGAAAATTTCAAGGATTATAAGAGAATGTTAGTCAGTAAATGTATTCTCACATTACCCTATAGTAGATAAGGATTTGTCATATATAGTAATTTTTTATGATGTGATTAGAAGGTATTCTCATGATAAATGACTTGTAGGTAGAGTATAACTTAATTCAACTCAACTTTCATGGGAACAATTAGCATATGCATGATTTGGTGCTCATTGTGGTGATATTTTCATTAATGATATTGATTCATTATATATATGTTGAATGGATTTAAATATATATTAATAAAAAGATTTTAAATAATATATTCACATAGAAAGAATTTAACATATTACAAAGGATATGGATATAATTTGTTAAGGACTATATCTGAGAAATACAATACCACAAAAGGAAGAAAAACACAAAAGTTGATGCTCTGAGAAGGTAGGATCATGCTACCTTATCAATGATAAGGAATAAAAGAGAGACAATACTTTTGTATTTTTAGATGATGGACCTTGAAATCATAAGGTATGGGAAGAAACCCTATCTTTATCAAAATAAATCTAAACCATCCAACCATGTGAAGATCAAGGTGGTGAAGATAGAGAATATGAAACTATTGAAGAGGGTATGTGATATTACATAGTATAAATTTGATAAATATGGAATTATAAGATCCAATAAATTAATCCTAGTTTAATAAATATCCTAATTATAGAAGGATATATGGTATTATTCATAACACTCATCATTATATATCCTCCATATAAGTATTATGACGTATAGAGATATCAAGGATCATTTTTTGTGGGAGAAAATGAATTAGGAGGATGTAATGTATATATATTGAATATTTTTTTACTAGAAAGATAAGGGTAAATAATATATGTACATGAGAAGGAAACCATTACCCATACCTATATTGAAATGGGAGAATATCATAATTGATTTTATTATGGGTGGTACAATGAATTCTTAACTCTATAATGATATTTGGGTTGTAGTTGGTCACTTTATGAAGTAAATTAATTTCATTTATATTTGGGAATGTTTCTACCCAAATAAAAATTCTATCATATATAAAGGACGTGGTAAAGATGCATGGATTACTTATTTCTATTTTAATATATTGAGATTTGATGTTTACATCGATGATCTATAAGGGTCTTCAGTGTGTGTAAGATACAGTTTTGAGATTTATCACTACTTACAATCGTTATAATTATTGATAATTATAATAGTATATTCAAATTATTTTGGATATGTTGAGATTATTCTCAGTAGATTTAAAAGGATGTTAGGATCAACACCTTCCCATAATATTTCTCTCAAATAATGATAGTTTTAACTATAGAATTAAAATGGAATATTATGTGGATATGTTGGGGATTATTTTTGAATTGTGATTCTGAATAGATTTATGAGTATTATAATATAATCGGGATGTGTTTTTAGAATATATTGGAGTCTTAATAAGTGTTTATGGTTCTCATGTAAGTATTATAGTTGGTTCAGGATGGTCTTGATATGAATTCCAACATTACGTTAATTATCACACCCTGATGGATGAGGGGCATTCCATGATGAATGGATGGTTGAGGGATCACAGTTTAATAATGTGAGGAAGTAAATAGTATATGCCAAAAGTATCAATGCTTCCAATGGGTGTCACAATGTGGTTTAGTTTGTGTTAGATTTTTCAGAAATGAAAAATCATTATATTTGAGGTTTGTTTCATGGTTCAGGGTGTTACACCATGATAATCATTACAGATTGGTATTTTAGATAAGGAAAGAATCACTCAGATGAAGGTCACATTGTTTTGAGGGGAATCACATCATTATCATATATAAGTGAAAATATATTTGTATTTTCCTTGAGAAATTATACTATATATTTTACTCATTCTTTCACCCTTAGGGTCATGTCATTATGATATTTTCAATGTTACACAATGTGGATGGCCACATAGTGGGACCTAGTCATGGGAGTTTAAACTTTTCCAAGAGGTAGGGTTCTATGGTGTAACCTGAGGGGTCACACAAAAGAGGGGAAACCATAGGTGGTGACACCCTATGAAGTGAGGTGGAGAAATCATGTAGGTTATGTCCTTATATTATTTCTTTTTCTCAAAAAGTGTGCACTACGATGTGATTAGATAGATCACACCATGGATGAGGGAGGGGTTATGAAATAGTCTTAGGTCTTGAGTTGTCATCATGCATTAACCCCTCATGCCACATCATGACTAGACCCTAATCTTTGGTATTACACTATGAATCCCAAGGTGATTTCATGATGTTCCCCATTAAAAGGTTTTTATAAATATGTGTCAACATTTATATTTAGTATTGATCCCCATTTGATTTTTGGTCAGTCTAGTAGATGTGGAGAGCCATTTTTGGTCGAACCCCCCTCTTTACTCATTTGTTCCCCCTTGTTAAGGAGTATTTATTGGATGTTTCAATTATGGTTAATAGTATTAATTTATTCCCAATTCATTCAAAATTAATATTTTTCTATCTCATAATATTTTATTCAACATACTTGTATTTTTATGATAACTCCATTAGATCATGTTGGAATTGAGTAGGAATGATAGAGATTTCACTTAGATATTCTAAAGAGATCCAAGGAACATAAGCACATAAGGTTTATTGTAGTCTCACTAAGTTAGTCCACGTACAAAAGTTATTTAGGGGTTTTTATTAAAATTTGAATTTTGATTATTGATGAATCCATGTTAAGGGTCAGTTTTTTTGTGTACTATTGAATCCAGGATTTGTCATGAGTGATCTAAACCTCATTGCATGGTATTTTAGAAACATTACACAATATTTTGAGGTATTTATCAATTATATTAGAGTATTAATTATTAAGTATATATTGGTTTAATTTTTAAATTAATTATAATGAGATTATAAATAATTTGGATAATTATTGATGGAGGTAGGGTTATATGTGGTTAGGTGATTACTGATTGGTCTTGGACGATCTTAGGTGAGGGTTTCCGTGGAGAATAAATTTGAATAGTGGGGGTTTTCCTTGAATGTCTCCCAAAGGTTTATGAATCTTGTTATATAGAATATGATATGTGATCACTTCACTTATATATGATCTAACATTTAAATGAAAATGTATATTTTAAAACACCAACGAAATGAATTGGTGTTTCTTGGTCCTCGATGAGTCTAGAAAAACTAGCATGATGAATCAATTTATGATGGTGATTGGCCTAAACATAAATGTGTGTAATGTGATATATAAACCCTAGAGGGGTGTAAAATAAAAAAATTAATGTTGTGGGCCTTGAGATAGGTTCTATAAGATCCTTCTGAGTGGGGAAGTTGAATGGATATGAAATGGTTGGAAAAATGATAATCCACACGGAATATAAAGGTATTGTGTTGACTTTTTGTAAGTTAATTACAATTAAGGGTATGTGTTTCTCCCCCATCTAGTATTTGTGCACTAGGGTGAATCAATCATGTAAATCATTTATGTGTATGTTTGTTGTGATATGACCAAAATAGTTTCTATTTGGTTGTGGAATATGATTTATTAAATCTACCTTGTGTAATACATATGTCATATCACCAGTGTGGTCGATTAAACCAATATTCTAGAATAGTTGTGTTGAGATATGTTAGTTAAATAGAGATTCAGCCTTAATCGTAGTGTTTGGAATGTGATAGAGAAATACATGTGGGATGGTTAGACTATGATATGACTTAGGAGAGAAAAAGGGGTTCCCTATACTTATGTTTAAACTTGAGAGTAGTTATATTTGAGGGCTAGCATGGTTATAACCTAGTATGGATTAAATGATGGGAATTGGTTGTGTGATTTATAGGCTATCTTGGGTTATAGGTTTTAGGTGTAGAAAACTGTCAAACCCATTATATTATGATATCTGATGATTCTAGGTTGGGATAAAGACCCTAGGGTTTATTTTATTTAATGGTTCTAGGGTTGGATATGGCCTATAGGTGTATATTATTCAAAAATACTAGAGTGGAAGGAAAACCCAAAGGTGTGTGTTATATGAGGGTTCCATCATGGGATATGGTTCTTTTGGAGTATTCTATATAAATATTATAGGGTGAGATGTATCCCCCTAGGAAAATGTAATATTATTTTTCTAAGATGGGATGTGGCCCCCTGGGTGTGTGTTATATGGGGGTTATATGGTGGGATAAAGACCCTATAATAAATTTTATATAATGTTTCTAGGTTGAGATGTAGATCCTGAGTGAATTCTATATGATGGTTCCATGGTTGGATGCAACCCCCTGGGTGTATGTTATATGACTATTCTAGGGTGGGATGCTCCCCCTGGGTGTATGTTATACGATGGTTTCAGGGTGTGAAGTAGCCCCAAAGGTAATAATATTTTAAAGAGGTTAATAGGTAGGGAATCATTTACCTATGTGTTTAATGCCACGTAATGGAATCATGAGTGGGAATTATTCCAATGCTTGGTTATGATATGTTACAAGATTAGTAATATCTGACACTAAATGAAGAAATATGGCTGACCTCATGTGTAACCTTATAACCTGAAGATCAATGATGATTATTTTAGTTCACTTACATACTTTATTTGATTACAATGAGAATATTAAAATGTATATCAGACCACCATTAGTGCTTCCCTACTGAGTTTTTCTATCACCATACTCAAGAATCCTTGAAACATTGGTACCTAGGTATCACTCATGAAAGTAGGTACACGTAAGGTAATGCCATAGTGTTGGATTATCGATCTAGAGGGATTGGAAGGAGTTGGGGTATGGGACTAGTTGGGAGACTCCAAGCTGGGTGGATATTATTTATGTTTATATTTATTTGGTTTGAGAAATATATAATCTAGAAACAGGAGGTTGTGTTTATTTCTGCTGGACTTTTGTGGAATTTTTCTTAGTTTATTCATTATAACATGGGTTTGTTATATATTTCTGGTGGTATAGTTGTGTTTTATATTTATTCATTATGTAATCTGGTGACTAGTTATATCTTATTTGAATTTTTTTTAGGGTTTTAACCCCCCCACCCTTAATAATTTTCATCCTCGCAATTTTGAACATTATCTAGATAATCCATGGTTACACACATGAGAATTATTTTATTTTAAACCCACTTCATAAAAATTGTTAATACAAAATACTATTAATATGAGATAATGTGGATTAAAAAGTTTGTATGGAGTATCACATCATTGGGTTTCCAAATATCAGTACATGGGTAGGAATGGAAGAAAAATATAAATAATTATAAAGAGTAGTTGAGGACAATAATAAAAAGAGAATGAATGATAAATGTAAAGTTAAGGACCTAAAATATATAAATATTAGATGATTCAAAAGGCGATTAATTCAAAAAAAATTAGGTTACTAAGAAAATATTTTTGTTTCAAGATATATTTCATAGAGTTAAGGATTTATTTCACCATTAAGACTAAAATCATAGTGAAATATAATTACATGGGAAGTATAATGTCATTCTTTATCCAATTTCCAAAATAAGTTCATATTTTACTCCAAAAAATGAGTATACATGATGATATTATCATTAATGTTGAACTAGAATAATATTTGCAACCCCACATAACTATAAAATGGATAAAAACTTATTTCTCCAGTCTTTATACATTAAACAAAACCAAAATAGATAGTACATTTTATGATAATCCCCAAAACCTTAAAATAGTATATTAATATTCAAAATTCAGCGGTAATACCCAATGATAAAACCAAATAATTCCATAACCCTGTATACCAAATAACCTTAATAACCTCAAAAATAAATATATTTTTTAACCATAAATATTTACATCGTAAATTTTTTATTTCAAGCCCAAAAATATAGAGATATTATTTTGAAGTAACATTAATCAATTATTCACCAAATCCCTTTTCAATTATTTTGTTATCTATATAATAAAACATATGTTCTCATTATAGAATTTCATATAAACACTAAATAAGTTCAATAAATTAAATCTCATTTCCTCAAAAATTTAAATCCATTATTCATGTTAAACCATATCATAATAAATACATCAAACTATTAAAATGTTTCTTAAAATTTCGTTAATCACTTTATGATCTAATCACTTCAATCCTAAATGGTTCTTTAAGAAATTGACCTTATGATAATCTGTAAGATTATAAACTTATGATGGTATTCATAACTCTTAAGATAACTTCACATTAAAAAATTATATTCTCCAATGGTATCAGAAAATTTCTTTTGATACCAACTATAATATCCCAAATCCCGCAATCTCGAATTCAGTGCTGATGTCCTAAACATCACATTTTCATATTTGATATTGATAATTATGACCCAATTTTTTTCTATCCAATCCCTAAAACATTAGAAGTAAATATTGGATCACTTATATCATCTAAAACCATTTAGGTTAAGTTGATTAGGGATTTAGGGCCAACTCATATATAAATAATTCACATGAATTTAAATGAGAATTTCCACTATATAACCCAAATTTTCTTCTCCAGATTAAGTCATCATCATCATAAAAATTAAATACCATCTTGGAGTAATTATTTTTACCTCATTCTTTATATCTGAGGGAAGATGTAAAATAATAAAGGAGATCTCAAGTGTACAGTAAGGGTAAAATGTGAATTAACAATTCAAGGTCATCAATGAAAATAAGATGATCATAAGTGTATAATGACATAATCAATGCATATGAGTATTAAATAAGAATATTTGTACCCACAAATAACTATATCATCGAAACCCATAACATTATATAAGTACATATGAAATGACAGGCTAATAATAATCAATAATCACAAGCCTTGTGATATAAATCGTGATCAAATGAAACATCATAATCCCTTGAAAAGCATAGATAAAATAGATTGTTATCTTGGAACAAAATCTGATAAAACCACGTCCAAGCCCTTAAAGAACCCTTAAAATTTGTAATAACTAAATGCACAACTTCTAATTTAATTCTTTGTTGAACATAACATTTACTCAATGAATTAGAGAGCTATAACAATGATCACCATTCGTATAAGCTATATCGGGCTCACAAATGTTCTGTAATGGGACTCATCCCATTATATAATATATATAGGGATCAGCCATGATCTATAATGGGTAAATTCTTTTTTTTAAAATTATTTATCACACCAATCATATATAATTTTGAATAACCACAACATATATAACGTATATAGATATTTCATATTAAAACTCATAGAAATAATAATAATTATTAATTTAACCAATTATCCCATTGAAAATAAATTGGTTTCTTTTTAATATCATTTAAACAATAACAACCCATGGAAAGGAAGTGGGTTCAATAAAAATCTTTTTTAAATATGATTAACCCATAGAAATGATACGAGTTCCATTACAGTATCATTGAAACAATATTATTCCATACAGAGAAAAAATTTGGATAGTATTAATATAAAATATCCCCAATATAAGATAAGTAACAATATGGGTTTTTTATGTGGGTGAATGAAAAAATTTAAAATATAAATAAAATCATTCATGAGGAAAATAGACTTTTCATAGTGAAAATTTATTTTTAAAACATAAAACATTTTGAAAATCCTTTTTCATTGAAAATATATTTTCAAAAAAAAATTCTTTGAAAAGAACCTCAAATACATGAAAATGAAGCATAAAATAAATTATGGTCCTAAAAAGTTTAATTCATGAAATTTGGAAAAAGTACATGCCTTTTTCACTTTAAAATGTTAAGAAATTTCCCTGTATAAAAATTACAAGAAGATTCCTTTCAAATTTTCAATAAATGATAAAGGTGAATTATTTTCCAAAAAATAAATGATTCCATTGAATTTTATTAAAGAGTAAAAATGGGTGAATAATAATTTTATAAATAATTTTATAATATTCAATCCTCTGCTTCCTCGGTTAGGATTTCAGCCCTTCTTCCTCAGCTTCCTCAGCTGCGAATCCCCATGGCACTTCCTCCTGAAGGCTCAGTGGATTCGGCTCTCAGTGGTGGCTCCCGATGGCACGGTGATGGATTTTGATGGCACAGAGGCTTCATTGGCGCGTTGCCTTCATCGGTTCCTTCGGGATTGTTGGTGGCTCAGGTGGTGGCGAATCCATTGGATCTGGCATCTTGCTTCCAGATCTGTTCTGGATCTGATGACGGCTTCCCTGGTGGTACGGTGGTGGTCTTCTCGGGCGCTGGTCCATGTGTTTCAGTGGAATAGATGCTCCCTGGGGGCTTTAGCCGATGACAGGGTTATATGGTGAGCTCCCAGTGGAGGTCACGGCGGTGTGGGTGTGTTCAGGCAGGGACATAGTCACGGATGAGGCGCATGCCTTGGGCTTAGGTGTCCCTCAGTGGGGCAGGTGAAGGTGGTCCGCGCAGAACTACGACGGTGGATGATGGCTCGGCAGTGTGTCGATCTTTAGCCGTCAGGGCCAGATCTTGCAGATCTGGTCGCATTTAGCTCAAATCAGTCTCCCTTTGATCACTGGTGTGTCTCGTGGGTTTGGAGGTGTTGCGGTGCGTCGACAGGAGCTGATCCGCTTCAGGCAGACTGACCGCCTTTGGCGGTGGATTTTCATGTATGAGTGCTTGAGAAGTGGTCAATGGGGGTTTCTCTCGTGCTTGAGTTAGATCGGCATATTGGGTACTGTGCGGGTGGTGGTGAGGACTCAGGCAGCCTGCATCAGCGCTTCCTCCGGCCTCCCGGCTGTGGCGTGTGCCGATGCGTCGGACAGTGGTGTCGGTGGGCCCCCCAGCGGTCACGAAAGTGACATTGATCGAAGTTACAGTGGAATATAGAGTTAATTGGGTTGACTTCTCACTTTTTATGGGATTTGTCACTCCTTTGGGACACTCTAATAAGTTTTGTACCGATTTGTAATGGGTTTGATCCCACTCAGCCTAGAACCTTGTAATGTGGTTTCCCTTACTCGGTTTTCTAGAATTTTGTCTCTTGAACCTATGGCTAGTTTCCTTTGGCCTTCAGAAATGTAATGGGTTACCCTCCCCCACTTAAAAAGGTATTTTTTTTCTTTTTGTTTAATAAATAGGTTTATGCCCTAAACTTCAATTATTTCTGACCGAATAGAGAAATGAAGTCATATTTTCATAGAAACATTTTATTAGTAATTTTAAGTAAAAAAGTGTTGAAAAGGGGTAAAATTAATTTTAAATATCATGAATAACCATAGTGTAACAAAATTACTGATTTTATTGTGAGATTTATTATAATATATCATTATTTTAGGTACAATCATAAATAATCCCAATAAAGTATGAGATTTTCAAATAAAACTCTTACCATTTTGGTATCCTTAAATCATAATCCACATGAAATGATTACTTTAAATGAAACTAAAAATACAATGATAATAAATTAATTCATGATATTGAATTTAAAATTTTATGTATATACACCACATAAAATAAGCTAGGTGCATAACATGACATAAGTCTCAAAGAAGGATAATTGTGAAAAAATCCATTACTGCTTCGGTAACTTTGAAAACATAAACCCCATGAAAGAGAAATAATAAAATGGATACCTATATATACATAAATTTATATATAATAATAATTAAATACATTAATTTAATTTATATACACCACAAAACAACAAAAATGGTGAATATGACATATATCTCACAGAAATAAAAGTGAGACGAGAAAACCCTTTCACTGAGTTCGGATTTTCACGTGTTTATTTATTTTATTAATTAATAAACATATTTTAATTATTTACATGCTTGATAAAATTTTTAAATTATATTATTAAACTTATTTTACTTATTAACAAGTTATATACCATTACTTGGTCAATTAATTTTAAGTCAAGTGTTTTGACCATATTCAGTTCATGTGTCAAAAAATTCTTTGGTAGATTGACTTTTGTAAAGGGTTCATTATTTAATCATATAAAGAATAATAATAATTAAATAATTATCCTATTTATACATCTATTATAATTTTCATAACAATTATAAAATCTTGTTTCAGAAAATGAACTAATGTTATGATCATGGAGACGATAGGTCATACGTATAGAAGAGTAACATTTCATTTTCTATAATATTTATGGAAATAAGGTAAGTAATATTTCATATTTTCAAAATGAAAAATATACCCTAATTAAAGTGTTATATAATTATATATATAACTCTTGTTATGTGGTGCTGAAAAATTTTATCTCATCGCTTCGAGGATGCCTTAGTCCCCAGTTCATGAATAACATTATAATTTTTTTCAAACAAGGAAAAGGTAAAAATACAATGATATATTATATTACAATAATGATAAATAGTCCATTATTATCATAAATATATCATTTATATAACATATATTTATAATATTTACTCTTATTACCTTCCATATAATGCGTTAGTTAATGAAGATCACATCGCTTTGTGAGGAAGTAATCCACCATATAGAGGAATGATGTTATCGTATCCCCTAAAGAATGAAATATTAAAATATTATATATGATATAATGACACCATAAGAACTATTATATTATTAATATCATATAAAAACTTTATATTCTCCTTTATACCCAACCACGATTAGTAGTGATGAAAAAATAAACAACATCATTTCTAGAGGCAGTAGTCCACCGTACACATGAATGGTGATTTTCTAACTCATTTAATTAACGTGTGTGTGGTTGTAGGTTTGAATAATAACATTAAAAAAATTATAAAATTAAGTAAAATTATAAGGATATTATATCATAATGGTATAATAATAATTAAATGGGTGAAGGAAGAAATAAAACAAAACACCCGTTGATGAATGTTACCTCTTTTTATAGTATATACTTTTTCTTTACACCAAAGGCATTTCTTGGTTGGATATATTAAAAAAGTTAGGATTATTGTATTATGGTTTGGAATTGGATATTTTATATGGGTATATCATGTCCAATAATGTTTTTTATAGGGTCTTAAGAGAGGGTGAGAGTGGTAGCCTTTTATAAGTGAGGTGATTAGAACACTTGTAATGTTTTTGAACACTGTTAGGTGAACCTGTGTTGTTACCTACCAAAAGGCACCAAAAAGGCCCCAAACCTAAGAAAATAATTGATTTACTCTACATATTCCCATAAAATTGTGTTTTTACATTTTTTGGATCATTTTTTCACCCTATATTATGTGCTTAACCATTAAGTATACTGGTTTTTACCTCAATTGCTCTAATTAATTTTAATTATTTGACTAATCACTCTGGTCAAAAAATAAGTTTACATTATTATAAAATATAAATTTTTATTAATTAAAAATATGGAATCTATGTTTCAAAATTCAAATAACCATAGTGGAAAATTATAATTTAACATTAATCTCATATATGCAGTGAGACAAGGGGTTTTTAAGGAGTGTATATTTTAGAAAATTATGATCATATATTAACTATATGAATAATAATAATAATAATTGCGTAAAAATAATTTAAAATTTCATGATATATAAAATATAAATTTCATTTAAAAAATTCAACATTAAATAGTATTTTAATCAATTAAAAATAATAAACGTTATGTATTTCAGAATAGTTTTTAGAAAACCCGGATTTTAATGCCAATTTTTTTTAATAAAAACCAATATAAAGCTAATTAAAATTAATTATATAGATTAAATGTAACATATGTTACATTAAAATATATTAAAAACATATTCGTAATTTAAATTATTTAATATATTGAAATTAATCTTCTTTTTTTTAATGTTATTTTTCACTATAAATAAAAAATCAATATTTTCTTAAAAATCCCAAAATTTCATCCAAATAAAATTTTGATATTTTGATTAAAGAAATGAAGGCAATTTAATAAAATAAAATTTTTTATAAATGAAAATTTATTTTAAAGTTGTGTTCTCCCTAAAAAGGCGAAAAAACTTCATTCTGAGAAAAATATTGTTTTAAGCATAAAATTGGATTTATTCTTTATCTCAGGTCTAGAAAAAAAAAGTTTAAATATTAAAAATTAAATTGAATATGTAGTATATAAATTTCATTATTATAATTAAATACTAGTTATTTGTTCAATTTTTTGGAATAAAACACAATTGTGTGCATAAAACAATTTTCTTAGAAAAATATTTTCTTTTTCCAAAAGGGTTTTATTTTCATTTCTAATTAATTGGACACTAAGGGATAAAGGTAAACCAAATTTTCAAACATAATCTTATCCTATTAAAAACCTATCCTAATGGATAGTTTATATTGGTAATGTATATAATTGGTTTTTTATGTCTATTATTGTGTGTTTAATATGATATTGAATATAAAAATATCAGGGTTGTATATAACACTAGATAAACTGAGTGTTGTTTGAAAAAAATAATGAAACTCATGTTTCATTTCCAATATTCTATCAAATAACATATTATTCTTTTAAAAATATTGGGTTGTTATGTTCTCACCCCCATAATATAATTCATCCTTTAATTTTGAACTTTATCTCAATAATCAAAGGTTGGACACTTGAAAATGATTTTGTTATAAACCTGCATCGTAAAAAGGGTTAATAAAACATCCTATTGTTAATAGATAAAGGGTAGTAAAAATGAAATATTTAGTATCACATTAATAGGTTTCCAAATATGAAAACATATGTGGTAATTAAAGAAGAACATACATAATTATAGAGAGTGGTTGAGGTCATTGACCACAAGAATGTGAAAGATCCATTGAAAGATAAGGGCCTTCAAACTATAAATCTTTAATTATCAAAAATATTATAATTTCATTAAAATTTAAGGTTCTAAGATAAAATTTTTGTTTCACGACACATTTCCAATAGCTGAGTAATTATTTAAACATATAAATTGAAAACATAGAGAAATCTTGTTACTTTTCATATAGAATTTTTTCCTTTAGGAAATTTCCAACACAATCTTATATTTTAATGAAAATAATGAGTTCCCAAGATCAACATTTAACCATCTAAATCACTAAATAAAAATTTATATACCCCATAACCATAAAATAAATAAAAAATTATTTCTCATGTAATTATACATTGACCAAAATAATAATTGTTATCACATGGTAAAATAATTACCAAAATGAGTAATCCTTCATATGATATATTAATCTCTAAAATTCAACTATGATATAGAAAAATATGGTGATATTATTTTGATGTGGAATTAATAACATAGTAACCAAATCACTTTTCAATCATGTAAACATCTCTATAATAAAACATGAATTCACAATATCCAAGATCATATAATCCCTAAAGGTTGTCGATAACTTAACTATAATTTAATCAAAATTTAAATTCAAACATCATGTTAAACCAAGTCATTACAAATACATTGACTAATTAAAATGTCTACTAAACTGTCATTAATCAGTATAGGATCTATTCTATTAAAACCATAATGGGGTGTCTACGTCATTGAACTTATGATCATCCTTAATCTTATAGATCAGTGAAGGTATCCATAACTATTAATATAAACTCACATGAAAATATCCTAATCTCCGATGTTAAGTAACCATTTACTTTGATACCAAATATAACATCCTAGAATCCACACTCTTGGATTCGATACTGAAATCATAAACATTACATTTTTGTCTTTGATGTTGATAATTGTGACCGAATTTTCTTCCATCTAAACCTTAAAACATTATAAAGGAAAAATTGGATCACTTATATCCTTGAGGACCTTCTTTGTTTTGTGTTTTATAAAATCAGGAGAATGTCCTATATAAACAAATCACATAATAGTAAATAAGAATTTCTCCTACATAAATCATCTTTTCTTTTTCACATTAACACGTCATCATCATCCATATGATATCACTTTTATCATTTTTCATTCAACCTCGTTATTTATAACCTAGGGAAGAGGAATCATAAAAATGGTGAGCTCAAATTCTCAGTAAGGGGGAAATAAGTATTAGCAGCTGAATTTTATTAATGATTATAAGAAAATCATAAGGGTGTGATGACATAATAATTGTGTATGAGTATAACATAAGAATATTCATATCCAATAGTACCTATATCATCAAACATGACGACATTATATATGTATTTAACAAAAACAATATCCATAAGAATCAATAATCATGAGCCATGTGATATCAATCTTGATCACATGTAACATCATAAACCCATATAAAGAATAGATAAAACAGAATGGTATCTTGGAATATCATCTCATATACCTCTTAAATAACCATTACATAACCCTTATAAATTTATATAACCATACAACCATCTTATAATATATATTTTTATAGAACATAATCATTACCCAATTCATTAGAGAGTTATAACAGTACTCAACCCTCATATAATTTATATAGAGCTGGCCAATGAGATATAATAGTGCTCAACCCTTATAATAAGCTATATTATGCTCACCTATTAGCTATAATGGGGATAAACCATTTGTATAAGCTATATCGATGTCACCTATCAAATATAATGTCCAATAACCACAACATTAATAATTTATATAGATCATTAATCATAAAACTTATAAAAATTCCATTATTCATATGTAACCCAATTAACCCATGGAAAATAAAAATAAACTCATTTAATTCTATTTGGAAGATTAATAAATTGTGTAAAAGAAATGGGTTCTATAAAAATCACTTTGAGACATGATTAACCCATGGAAAAGAAATTAGTTTCATAACAATATATTTGAATCAATCGTATTATATCCAGAGAAACAATGAGGATTGTATCAATACCAAATATACCGAGTGTCTGAGAATAAGGAATATGGTTTTTTGACATTATGAAGGTAACAATCAGTAAATGATAAATAAAAACATTCTTGAGGAATATATCCTTTTTTTTAAATCGCTTTTTAAAACACAAAACATATTGAAAATCATTTTCTTTAAAAATACCATTTAAAACATTTTATTTAAAAACAACCATTAAAACCTGAAAATGATGCTTTAAATAAATAATGGTTATAATAGCAGGAAATTATGTACAGGTTTTAAAATTAAATTCATTTTCACTATAAAAAATTATGAAATATCCTTCTATAGAAAACAGCAAGAAGATTCCTTTCACATTTTCGGTAAAATCCAAATGAGATTTGTTTTGAAAACTACATAAAATTCATTTGAAAACATTTTTTATAGTGCAAAAATGTGTGAAATTAAATTTATTAATCATTTTTTAAAGGTTAAAAACATATAGGATTTTTTTTGAAAACATGGTTTTGGAAGAAAACATATTTCTGCACAGAGAGTCAAATGAAGTAATCTTTTCTTAAAAAACCTTTCATGATAATTTTAAGTACCAATGTGTGGAAAAAATGTAATAGTACATTAAAATATAATGAATTAACATATTATAATAAAAATAATGTGTTTATTGAGATGTGAATCATACTATTTCATTATTGGAAGGATAATCATAAACAATCCAAATGATGGATTTGGTTATATCATAAAATTATTACTCCTTTGTTATCTATAAATCATAATCCCCATGAAAGCATTACATTAAATTAAACTCAAAATACCATGAGAATAAATAAATTTATGATATTAATGTCATATAATATTTATATACACCTCATAAAATAAGATAGGTTCATAACACAACATAAGTCTCAAAGAAGGAAAATTGTGACATAAACCCTTTAGTGATTTGGTAACATTGAAACCTTAAACCCCATAAAATAGCGATCCAAAAAATGGATATGTGAATCACCATTTATATAAGTATAGGATTAAAAAAATACATTCATGGGAATTATTTACACCAAACAACAAAAATAAGTTGTGAATATGACATATATCTCACAGAAATAAAAGTGAGATGAGAAAACCATTTTCTTGAGTCTAAATAGTCACATGTTTCTCTATATTGACGAATAATAAACTTATGTTAATTTTTTATGGTCATGAGAAACATTTATAGCATATTATAACATTTATTTCAATTATTAAAAAGTTATATACATTTACATAATCTATTAAGTTTATGTGGGGTGTTTTGACTGTATTTGTTTTAATTGTCAAAAATGAATTTGGTAGGACAACTATGGTAAATGGGTCATTATTTTAACATATATAGAATAATAATCATGAAATAATTATCATAGTTATGAATTAATTCTAATTTTAAAATGAAACATAATTGTTTTATGAAAAAATGAACTAATGTTACGGTCATGGAGAAGGTAGGTCGTACATACTTAAGAGTAACATTTCTATTTTTCAATGATCATTATGGAAAGAATGTAAGTAATATTTATTTTTTCCATAATGATAATTATATAATAAAACAAAATATTATTGAATTATTTATTCATATAAATATCATTATTTTTATGAGGTAATGAAAAAATTAATCACATCGCTACGGGGAGGCGGTAGTCCACACATCCACAAACGACATTACCTTTTTTATCAATGAGTGAAGATGTAAAAAATAAAATGATATATTATATTTAAATAATTATAAATATGTCATGAATATAATAAATATTTAATTTATATAACATATTTTTTTAAATATAACCTTATTACATTCTATATAATGTGTAGGTGAAAATGAACCGCATCGCTTCGTGAGGCGGTAGTCAACCGTATACCCAAATGACATTATTTTATCCCCTACTAAATGAAATATAAAAAGGTTATTTATAATATAATAACTCCATTGGTTTGATTATGTTATAAATATTATATAAAAACAATATATCCATCATTATAACCCACCTTGATAGGTGGTACTAAAAAAATGAATGACATTATTTCACAAGGCGGTAGTCCTCTATACACACGAATGGTGATTTCATAACCCATTGGATTGAAGGGTGTGTATTTTTAGTTAGAACCCATCGCATAAAAAATTATTAGTATATGAATTATAATTAAGTTATTATATCAATTTATTATAATAAAAAATTAAGTGGGTGGAGGAGGAAATAAAGTAAAATGCACTTTGATGAATGTTACATCTTCTTCTGGTATCTCCTGCTAGTTTGCATCGAATTCCTTCCTTGGTTGTGTTTGTAACTAATGTAAGGATTCTAGTATTTTTATAGGGAAGTGGAGAAGTTATTGAGTTATTTATTTTCTAAACCAATTGGTTTTTTATGTTTAAAAATAGGGGTATAGTGGGTTTCCTTTTACAAGTGACGTGGGTGGAACACTTGTAATTTTCTGAAGAATGGTAGGTGGGATATTGTTTTTACCTATTGAAAGAATCTAATAATTAACTCAAAATGATAATAGAAGGTATGAGGTAAAAATATGGAAATAAAATTGGGGTTTCTCACATTTTGAGTCATTTTTATAGCTTATATGCTACGTTTATTCAATAAGTAATGGTTTTTACCTTAATCTGTGTAATTCATTTTAATTGTTTTCACTAAAAAAGTTTTTAAAAAATTATGTTGAATATTTAAGAAATTATAAATTACTATAATTATAAATATTTAATCAATTTTTTCAAAATTAAATCACATAATTGGAATTAATTTAATTTTAATCACGTAGAAGGGTGAGACTGTGAATTTTTAATAAGTGTTATTTTTTTAGAAAAAAGAGTATTATATATTAACTATATGACTAATAATAATAATTTTATGAAAATAAATTAATATTTATTGATATATAATATATATATTTCATTAAAAATTTTCCCATTATACAATATTGTAATTAATTAACAAGTAGAAACATTATGCATTTTAAAATTGTTTTTAGAAAAATCCTTCTTTTATCTTTAAAAAAACTTATTATAAAAATAAATATAAAGTTGATAAAATGTAATTTATTTTAATAAATATAACATATTATGCTTTAAAACATATTAGAAACATATTTTAACTTTTAAATTACTTAATTTATTAAAATGTAAATATATTTTACAAAAATCATTATATTTTATTATTCACTAAAAAATTGATATTTTCCGTAAAATCCCAAAATTTTTACCCAAAGTAAATTTTGATATGAAAAACAAAAAAATGAAGTAAATTTTATTTGATAAATTTTATAAATGTTTAAAATATTAGTTTTAAGATAATTACAACAAAAAAATGTGGTAAATAAGTTCTTGAGAAAAATATTGTTTGAAAAATAAAATAAAATTTAATTTTTATCTCATGTACAGAATCACATAGGTTGAATGATAAAAATTATATTTAATTTATAATATTTAATTTTATTTAATATATAAAAATGATTATTTTTTTTTAATTTATTGGTATAAAACACACTTGTGCACATTAAAATTTGTTTGTTAGAAAAAGATTTCATTTTATTTCCAAAAGGGTTTTAATTTACATTTATAATTAATTGGATTCCAAGGAATATTTTTAAAACATGTTTTTAAATTAAGTTATTGTTTTTCATACTTTTAATTTTTAATTTATAGGTTATAATGGTAATATATATCATATGTCTTTTATGTTCGGTGTTTCATGTTGAAATGATATCAAACATAAAAACCACAAGGTTGTGTGAAATGAAAGCTAAAATGAGTGTTATGTGTAATGAAAGATGATAATAGTGTTGCATGTATGTTATAGTAGTTAATAAAATTTAATTCTTTTATAAATATCAGGGTGGTACATGGTCAATTCCTCCACATAAAAAATGAATTATGGAATGTTTTCCAAAATATTAAAGACAATTAGAGCCCGTTTTCTCAATTTTTTGTTATTTAATGTGTGTTATAAACTAAAATATAACATTCATATTGAAAACAAAAATATTTAATCATATTAAAAAATCATGTTTAAATTGGATATTTGTTCAATTCCTACACATTATAAATTATTTATTGATAATTTACCTAATGTTTAAAAACATTTCGATCTTAATTTCTCGGTTTTGGATTTTTGATGTGTGTTTTAAATTAAAATAGAATTTTTGTATTGAAAACATGAACAAAAAGTTATATAGACCAAATATTTCACTGGATTGATGTGAGTTAAATTCCTTCAAGTGAAAAATTAATTATGTATTATTGAACTAAATTTTGAAAACAATCAGATCTCATTTTCTTATTTTTGGTGACGTGAAATGAGTTTTTAACTAAAATAGAACCTTTATATTAAATAAATTAACTTTGAATAAAATCAGTCACATAATGTATTAGATTGATGCTCAGTATATTATTATACTAAAAAATTATTTATGGACTATTTTCCTAAATTAAGAAAAAAATCTAAGATTCTTTTCTAGATTTTGGCTATTTGATGTGTATTTTAAACAAAAATGACAACTTTAAATAGAAAACACATACTTCCAGTCATATCGATCACATTGTGTGTCAGATTGGAATGTAGTAAATTATTATGAGCAAAAATGAATGATGGATCATTTTCCTAATGTTTGAAAATAATCCATGCTCTTTTTCTTTTCCATGGCGACGTGACACATGTTTTAAACTAAAATGGAACCTTTCTATTAAAAAAAACACTTTGAGCCATATTTATCATATAATGTATCACATTGAGGTGATATTGATTCATAGACATTTCAAATTAATTATGGAAAATTTATATAAATTTTCAAAATAGTTCAATATATTTTTCGTAATTTTGTAAAATTGATGCATTGTTTAAAATAAATTTACACTTTTATATTGAAAATATGCACTCTTATTCATACTAACCACATAGGTTGTAAGATTGATGTGTGGTTGATTACTATAGGTCATAAATAAATTATGAACCATTTTTAATTTTTTTAAAAAATAATACAATATCATTCTATTAGTTTTGGTACGTGATTCATTTTAAACTAAAATGGTACTTTTATTTTTAAAACATGCACTTCATATCATAACAACCACATCGTCTATTAGATTTGTTTAGAGTCAATTATGACATATGAAAAATGAATTGTGGATTTTCTTTCTAATGGCTTAAAATTATTTGAGCTCATGTTCTTAGTTTTGGAGACGTGACAAACTTTTTAAACTAAAATTACGCCTTTCAATTGAAAAAATTAACTTTGAGACATATCAATCACTTTATGTGTCATATTAATTTGTGGTCGATTCTTACACATCACAAATGATTTGTAGGTCATTGTATTAATTTCTGAAAACAATATGAGATATGTTTCTTAGTTTTTTTTTCTATTTGATTCATTTTTTAAACTAAGATGACACTTTTATATTAAAAACATGCACTCCTAGTCATAGTGACCACATTGACTGTCAGATTGATGTGTGGTCATTTCCTAAAGGTTGCAAATGAATTTTTTACTATTTTATTAAATTCAAAAAACAATCCATGAATTATTTATTGGTTTTGGCTATGTGAGTGATTTTTGACTAATATGACACTTTATATTGAAAATAAATACTTCGAGTCATATCAGCCACATCATGTGTTGAATTGGTGCGCAATCAATTCCTACACATGAAAATTAAATTCTATATAATTTTAATAAATTTTAAAAGCAATACTAGTTTATTTTATCATTTTTAGTGATGTGAAATTTTTTTAAACTAAAATGGAAACTTCCTATTAAAAGTACACACTTTGAGAAATATCACTCATATCAGACCTCAGATTAATGTGTGGTCGATTCATACACATAAAAATAGAATTATTCACTATTTTTATAATGTGTGAAAAAAATACAAGATAATTTTATTTTTTTTGTAAATTTGATGAATTGTTGAAACTAAAATGACACTTTTGTATTGAGATAATGTAATTCGAGTCATACTGACCACATAGTGTTTTTTTGGATTGATGCAAGGTTTATTACAACATGGGAAAAATGTATTGTGGATTGTTCTCCTAATTTTTAAAAACAAATAGAGCTTATTTTATTAGGTATGTCTATCTGATTAGTGTTTCAAACAAAAATTACACTTTTATAATGAAAAAAGTACTTCATGAAATTTTTAAAATATCATGTTTGGTATTGGAATAAATTCAATTCCCACATGTGAAAAATGAATTATGTATTTCCTTATTAATGATTGAGAAACAAACAAAGCTCATTTTCTCAATTTTGGAAATGTAAAGCATGTTTCAAACTAAAGTGAAACTTTTGTATTGAAAAAAATGAGCTTTGAGTCATACTACCCATATGACATGTTAGATTGATGTGTGGTCAGTTCCTACACATCAAAAATGACTTAAGGATTGTGGTCTTAATGTATCAAATCAATCTGATTTTTATTTATTTATTTTGAGCATGTCACGTGTGTTTTTAGCTAATGTGTAATTTTTTTAAAAATTAATCAGATAATAATGATAAATAAATTAACTAAAAAAATTATATAAAACTATGTGAAAATTAACTACAAAATTAATAGGAATTCACCTATTCATGATGCATGTATACATTATGACCACTTTTTTTTCTACCCATTTGAGTCTTAAAAAATTAATTTCCTCCATTATAATTTTCATTTATAAGAAAATAAAAAATAATATATAATCATTAAGATACTAATGCTTTACATCCAAAATATATTTCTAAGTTCATAACCAATACTAAATCACAAAAATATCAGGTTATCACGTAAATTAGTTATCAGTGAACATTTTAACACCCTGTATGATGCCTACTCATCTCTAGCCAAATTTACATATCATTTTGAGTACATAGATTGTTAGAAGTCTATGTAGAACTGAGAAAAAATATATGAACAAATGATTAATAAATATTTTTTAGAATATGGTAATTACTTTTTGAAATTTCCTATTCAGGTATTCTAGTCTTTTGATGGTATATGATATCCATTATAAATTTGAAAACATAATATCCATAATCATGGTTGTTGTCTTGCTTTGGATACTATAGAAACATTGACCAATATAAGTAAATTTTTTTGAAATATTTTTAGATAGTGAAATATTTCAATATATACATTAATTTGTTTCAATTTTAAGAAATCCATAGGCTTTTTATTTTTAGTCACTAACCTCATACTATGATTTACCTTATATTTTTATGTAACCCAATCATAAAACAATTCTTGGTAAACCACAAACAAATATTATAATTCCAATTTTATATATAAAATTTTAATTTAAGTGCATTATTAATTCACAATTCAAAACATTTGTGGTGGATTTGATTGAAATCCAAGAATTGAATCAAAAAATAAATATTTGGTGTATCCAAATTGATTGCGATCAGTATCCTACGGTTCATAAAAATATATAAGTAATTAAAAATGAAAATAAATTTTATATGATTAGATTGTAGGGGTTTACCCCATTATTGTAGGTATCAAAACTAAATTGTAATATATTATTTTCTTCTCAATTTCCTCGTTTAGCTCAAATATTTTCTTATTAATTTCATTTAACTCCAAAAAAATTTCATCCATTGAAATTATACAGGCATTAATGAATAAAAATCATTCTTTACTATTTCCTCCATTTATATTGTAGTATTATAAATATATATAGAAAAATTGAATATTTTTTTAAAATGATGGGAATATTGTTCATTTATGGTAAATACATATTATAAAAATGTACCTTATGAATATATTCACAACTAAGACTCTCAACCATTAAAACATGATAATCTGCTTTATACTCTATAGAAAAAACGTCTCTATAATGATTATTCTAAATATTTGTTCTCCATATAAAATTTAGGAAGAATATCCTTATTTGAATGTTTTGTAAGTGTGAAGATGTAATTATAATATATGTTGTAGTCGAAATAGTGGCGTGAAGTTACTCCTAAAAAATATTTTTGTTTTCTTGGTCGATTCACTATATTTTCTTGATCTGACATTCTATTTCCCCATTATTCTATCCATCATTAATATTATACCTCATATTAGTACTATTTTCATCAATTGTTATTGGTTTTTCATTTGAAATATTTTTTAATGGATATACCTATTGTATCATTATAAGACTAGATATCCATAATACTATAGTTCCAATAGCATCATTTACTTTTGAAATATCTAAATCATCGAGTATAAAATGAAACATAGCACTGAGATCTTTTTCTACTTTAATCCCCACTCTTATGTGATGTTTTGGGAGTTATTTTGTGTGTGTAGTGTGTGTTGGTATATTATACATTGTACCGCTCATAAAAAGGTGGTACAAGGGTGCCGATAAATAGAAATCACATAAAAGGTTACCTGGTAGAATTTATGTAATGTAAAGTTATCATAAGTTTTTTGATACAATTTGGGAGAATTATTGATGAAAAAATTAATTACCTCGGGTTTGGTAATATTTTTAGGGGAATGACAACCCCCAAATCTAATGATTTCATTTGGTTGTTCATTTGTTGATCTTTATTCCATTACTAGTTCTATTTGATCATTTTTCATATATTGGTCTACTAAACAAAACAAGAAAATAATATCTCACTAATAATATATTTTTTCCTACAATCCATTCACCATATGGTATGTGTCTTATTCTGGTTCTTTCATCTCAAAATATGTTCGAGGAGACACTCTAAAACCAAAACATTTAGCATGACTATATTATTCTGGCCACTACAAAGCTACTAATACTTTTTTTTTGTATATTAACTGTCAATATTTATTTGTAAACCATAAAAAATATCAACATAAATATATATTTTTATGTAATAATGTTATAAATAATAATGAATTACTATTATGTCATAATTAAAGATATTTCACATTATTATTTTGTGTTATCATAAACTAATTTACCCTCCTTATTTATGTGGTACTCCTTTAATATCACAAGATGTGGTATAGAATTGGATTCATATTTTGATTCATCAATCTTCCTAAAAACAATATAATATATATATTTTTTAAAATCACAATTTGTTTTTCAATATTCAAAATACATTCCATTTTATTCTCTAGTGATGAGTACCCCAACCTTTCTTTGTGATAGTGGTATACTGGTTTTTATTTATGTTATATATTTCAATCAATCCATTTATTTTTCATAAATTGTTGATTTTGAATCAAATTGGAAAAAATATCAAATAAAATATTATTGACTATAATACACATGAAATAATTTCTCATCATCTTGACTAATGAAATCATTCCACGTATCCAGCATTATAATGTGTGCCTAAGAAACTGGTGGTTGGCGCGTTATTTTACCCTAAGAACCCTAATGATAAAACATGGTTAGAAGAGTCTGGAATCCTCAATGGGATTTTCCATTACCCATTAAGACATATTTCTTTCTAAAATCGTCTAAAATAAACAAAATCTGTAATATAAAATGAAATTTAAATAATTGTTTCATTATATAATTATTCACTGAAATAATGACAGTATATTATAACAGTATGTTAGTATCTTCTCAAATGGTTTCCATTAATATAGGTTAGATATGAAACCATGAATCTTTACTATTTGGCACATTCATTCCTTTTTGATTCCAACATAACTAATAAATATTGACTTATAGGGGTCAACTGGTTGTCTGTATTGATTCCAGGAAAACTCAATTTTTATACCCGTGCTTCTTTCCATAATACATTTTGTCAATAAAGTGATGAAATTCCATTCTTATTTTTTTCATCAATATGTTGTTGATCCCAAAATAATTCTTCAATTTTAGCATCAATTGTATTTTTATCTCTGATATTGGTAACATCATATTGTATACAATTCATTTTATCATTAGTAGTTAAAAGGTGTATTTATATTATGTTAATATAGTGGAGAACATATAATCTTTTGATGAATATCATAGTATTTTAAAAACAATTTAACCTACTCACTAAACTATCTTTTTTCATTAAAGGTTTAAGGGATTTAACTCCTCTATCATGAATCCAATCCACTCTAATATACCTAACATTGTCTACATTGGGAACTACATGAAATTATTGTTTTATCATAATGAAAGGGTCATCCTCAATATAATTTTAATCTAATACTACTATTATTTTAGTCTCCAATAAGAAAATAGACCAATACATGTTTTTTATATCTGATACATTAAATACATATGCTTATTTTAATTCCATTATGAATAACTAATCCTTTTCACCTTCCATAGTGAAATTCACTTTAATGAAGCCCATTTCATCAAAATTCACTACACTCCACTGGTCAAACAATTTTAAATGTAAAATAGGCACTTCAAATGTCTTATAATCCAAATCATATATTTTTTTAATGACGTGGGAATATAAAATATTCTCATAAATAGGATTTCAAGCCTTATAACCAAATATACGAATCACTTTATACAAAAGGGTAACACGACTATTATCATCGTATTGTGGTTATTATGTTATTTTGTATAGATTTTATAATTATTCATTATAGATCCAATATAAATATAACATTTGAATTTGGTCCTAAAGTTATCCATTAATTTTATTTGGAAATTGAATACATATTTTTAAATAAATATTTATAATTATGATCATATAACCTTCTTATAAAGTGTTGATTATGTGAATTTGATACACATCCTTTATCCATTGATAGATTTAAATGTATAATAATTTATTTGTAGGATTAAATTTATTATCCAAAAATATTTATTATTATGTAAAATGTAAATATGACTTTTATCCTTCTCCATGATAGTAATTGTAACAACATATCTTCTAGAAATCCCTTCACCCATAAGTCATTGGATATGATGATACTCTAGGAGAACAATTTTTCAACATATGATAGGTAATATATAAAAAAATCAATAACTTCTTCAATAATACATAGTTATACAATAATTCCTTCTGGAAAAATTTGATTCAAGATTTAAGCATTCAAAATCTATATATACTAATCAATGAGGTACATCCATATGTAATGGACATGACCACATAGTTGAACCTCTCTAACAAATTGAACCATCAGTTGTACCATTATATCAAAGAATAATGGTGGGAAAAACATATCTAATTCATATAATATGACTACAGTATTCTTATTCATGATTGGAAACATCATCAGCTCTATAACATTACATCATATGAATTTGAAAGAGAAGAAGAATTTGGTTAATGTATGTTGTGAAAATTTAGTAAGAACGAAAAGTAAAGTGATTCCCATAAAATATTAATTCAAAACATGGAAGTCATTTTATTTTATCCCCTGTAACATCAAATTATTCATTGACATGACATTATTGATATTCTATGAATACACCTCTAGATATTTTACAACATTAAGGAAAATAAAAATCTTCAATTTTTATTTTCTGGATACAGTGTAAGATACTATAGGAAGAAAATTTCAAATATTACCCTATATTAGTTCCAAATCATCCATTATCCTCATGTCAATAATGTCAAACATATCCATGATTCCGTATTTAGTTTTTTCAATAAAATTTAGAAATGTGTTGTAAATACTATCAAATATTGTTTCTAAATTCTTGGCATCAGAAAAATGAATGATGTTGAAAAAATTATACTATGAAAATTCAAAAAATATTTGATCACTATTTCCAAGAAGATTTTATAATTTTTTTAAATTGGTTTACTAAAAATGATTTCAACATCATTTACATTATCAAACATTTGATCAACCATTAGTGGAGATGGTGTTGAACCATGGTCATCATTCCAATCAAATTAAATCATCTATGATCAATATTTATGTAATTGAGGTAAAAATTTCCAATTTCATAAAAACAATGTCTTTATTTAATATTTCAACTGAATTGAGTGTGTTCATTCATCAAAAATTGGACAACCCAAAATTCCTTTAATGTTATATCCAAAATAATTTCTATAAGGAGGAAAGTCATTTATCATCTCATAAATATGGACCTCAATGTGAATTATTCACCTAGAATGAGAATCGTACATTGTAAAACTTGTATCCCATTTGATTTTTAGATATTCTATAAATGGATCAAAATAGATATCAATATAAATACCTGGTTTTTTTATTGATATAATAATATACAACATAATGTATTTGATCTACAAGAATAACCATGGAGGAGAATTATAATTTCCTAATATAACTATTCAAAGTATTTTGAGTACTAATTTTTACACCAAAATGATTTATTCGTCTTTTGATAACACAAGATAGAAGTTTTTAGCTCATTTTCAAATTCAGAATACTCATAATCGATTTTCTTCTACTATATAGAGTCTGTTGGATGGAATAGTATCACATATATAATTCTTGTATCTTCTTGTCATGCAAATTTTATCTTGGTTTCCTGAAATCCATATAGTATTCTAGGAAAAGATGATGTGATCCTAGAAATTCATGGAGTGACCAGTTTAAAGCCTTCTTCATCCAATACTTTAACATTCCCTTTTTCTGAAAGAAATTAAAAATCCATGTTGAAAATCATAATCTAATTCTTCTTGGACAATAGCCTTCAAGTCATTCTATTCAAACGAAACCACATCCTCTATTTTAGTTTCAATTTTCATGAAAAGATAATATTTTAATGAGAGATATATGAACCACTGGCACCGTTGCCTCCTCTTAAGTTACAATATCATACCATAAATCCTTCGAACATGGTGTTGACATCAAACCATCCCCCATTTGATCCTAAATGATCAGCCATGCAGCCCCAATATTATTCTTCTCCATACCAAAATAAAAAACCCACAAAGTATGCAGACTATCTCGGAGAAAAAATATTAAAGGATGTATCAAAACTATCATCAATACCTACTTTGGACTGGTAATCTACAAACTCAACCCAATTTACAGATATAATTGTTCCCTACAGTAATCTTATACCCACATGAATCCATGAAACCAACATCAGCACTCAAATAAATTATACAAATGGTATTGCGATAAAAAAACATTATATAGTGAGAACAAGATATGTACCTGCAAAACATTTTATGAAAATGCCCAACTGAGAGCTCGGTACCTTGATCAACAGCAAGAATAATAAAATATTCGATCAAGGTGTAGGAGAAATCATCCTCAACTAAGACCCTTTAAAACATAATCATATTGAGCCTATCATGTTTCCTTATCATATTTAATTAGAACCCAAATATTAAAAATTAAATTATGTAATATATTTACCGATTTAAAATATAGAAAATGTAAATAATTCATATTAAAATGTTAAATTCAAATGTTTGTAACATAAAAAATCACTGGGGGTTGTCTTCTAGAGGAGGTGGAGGAGCTGAAGGAGCTGGTGGAGGAAACTCCATCCCTAAACTATGAGTGAGATGGCGCATGTACTCTATCTGCTCGTGATGTTGTTGCTTCCATCGACACATCTACTCCTCATAATGCTACTTCTACTACTGCTGCCGTCGACACATCTCTTCTTGCTACTTCTGCTCTATATTCTCAGCTTGAGCTCGCAAATGCTCCTGATACTATGATCCAGAAGATGAAGCCTCTCCACGAGCTCCTCTCGACCTGGACGCCAACATCACAGTATTGCCATAATAAGTACCAGGAGTCAAATGAGAGTTGATGCCAACTACTCTTCCATTCTCAAATCCATACTGAGTCGCCTGCATCCATAGTGCTTCATCGAAAGGGTGAGCACTGGTCTACTCAGTCGTCTCATCCGGACCCTCATCCTGTTTCTGAGAGGTCTTAGCCTCATATGACTCCTTCAATTACAATTTAAAATTAAAATTGTAAAAATATTATAAGTAGATAATTATCAAACTGAAAAAATATTATTAACCACAATCTGACACGGGCAATCACCTCTAATATCTCTAGTGGCTGGATCACTGTACATCCTCCGATAAACGTCGAACTCCATAATATCGGGATGCTCGACTTCCTACAGAAATATAAAATAAACTGTTTATATTTAATGTTATATAAAATATTTAAAAAATATACTTACCATATACTCTCTATGTGAACTGAATGTATGACTACCAGCTCGATGTGTCACCTCCTGTCTCCCCCGGTTCTGTCGTCCCACTGAAGATCTCCTCTGAAATCCACCTCCCAACCAGTGTAAACATAATCCATCCCAAATGTGAGATGAAATGTACTCTGTTCAGTGGTCTCTACATGGCTCATCAAATTTTGCCACCCCTACTTTCTTAATGGTTGTCTTTCTCAAATTGTGAAAAAACTGATGGAAACAGTCACACATACAACCCTACCATGCCACATGGATAGCGTCGTGCATGCTATTATCAATAGGATACAATAAACCCTACAAATAATTTATAATATAAAGTTGTTAATAAAATAAATTTCAAAATAAATATTATTTATTTATGTACCAGCCAATTATGAATCATGTCGCGTCGCACATCAACGGGAATTTGTTCCCATGTGATCCATGGATGAGAAAAATAATTGAGCAAGATAGCGCTCCCCTGTCCAATAGCTACATGCACAAAACTGTGAAAAATGAATAAATAATCAAACAATTACATGAATATATATAAATAAATTAATGGAATATTACTATAATATACAAGTTACCATACCTCAGTGTGCGTGGATCAAAACCAATATGTGGACTTCGCTCGGGAATAGGGTCAGGAATCATCATTCGTGCAAGACCGTGCCCCATCCACATACCCCCGGAACCGCCAGTAGGCTGAGGGTCAGATGATCCAAAATACCCCTCATCTAATGGAAGGTCGGCCTCCTGCAACTCAAGAAATAGATCAGGGTCCATCTGAAACACAAAATTATTGTTGTTAGCAGATAGTTGAAAATAACTATTATATATAGATATATATTAGTTATGATGATAATCAGAATTTAACTATGTCAATATTCATCTTCATCCTCTTATCCATATCTATCAATTTCAATTTCTTCATGTTCATCCTCAGCATCATCAATATGCATATGAGTTTTAGTTTCAGCATCTCTTGTCATTTCAAATTCATTTGTAACATCATTAACATCTTCATCACCATCGATCCTTAATTGTGGGGTGTCATCATCGATATTCACGTATCCTTGTGAATCAGATTGATTTTGAGTAGTCTCTTGAAAAATTTCAATTCCTTCCACTTCAGCGGAACCACATTCATTTTTAATAAACTGATTTTCCCAAGATTTCATTTTTATTATTCTCCACAAATCACTCAAGTCTCTTAAAGTAGCACAATACTTTGCATAATAAATTTGATTTTCCTATTGATCCAGTAAAAATGGTTCATTTACTACAAAAGACTTTTATATTTAATATCAACAATTTCATGAGTCGGATGAACACGCAAGCCTCTCTCAGTATCCAACCACCGACATTTAAACATTGTTATGTAATTTTGTCCTAGATAACACAGCTCAATAATTAATTCCATAAACGTCAACTTCAGTATCTCTCTAATGTGATCCTCTCAAGAAAACTGCATTGTTCATTGTTTTTTTATTCCCCATATGCATGTGTATGAAATCAAAAACCATTCACCACATATGCATTATAATATTTTACCATTTTGGATGGTGGGTTACTCAATATACAAAGTCGCTTATCAATTTTATCAGTATATTGAGACACATGAAAATTAGTAAAACAATTATCAATATAATAAATAATAAATGTAATTGATATTAAAACATCAATAATTTATGTTACCAGTTTCTGAAACCACTGAGAAAATATTTTTTTCTGCGTTCTTCAAGAGCAGCTGCTGTAATTTGTGGAAGTTTTTTCTTGATATGATTATCATATAACCTACAAATAAAATAATTTTAAATATTATAACATAAATTATAGAATAATTTATAGAGGAACTCATAGGAAAAATGATGTCATTTCTTTAATGTTGAGAAGAAAGTATGTATGAGCTCTGTGATGTTCATCATCTAAAATCCATCGTTCATGAACTCCACCGAAACCAAGGTTTAGATGATTAAAAACTATTAATTTATTTTCTATTTCTTCATTAACATTTGCCTCGTTTCATCCCATGCGATTATGTTTTGAGGGGTATTGAGATTAAAAAATAATGAGTGTAGAAAAAAGCAATTTCCTCTTGCAAATAAGCTTCAGCAATTGAGCCTTCAACTGATGCTTTGTTACATCTTTTTTTCTTCAATTTCTGCATGCATCTCTCGAATGAGTACATCCATCAAAACAGTAATGGACCTCCACATTTAGCTTCTTGTGGAAAATGTAATATCAGATGTTTCATTGAGTCAAATAAAGTCAGCGGAATGATTTTTTCCAGTTTTCTTAACGCATCGTAGTCTGTTGTCATTGCACAAATGTCTCAAAAAAATATGATGTGTCTGTTATCGAATCCAAAATCATAGAATTCAAAAAAAAAACTCTGAATCTAATTGGCATAAGTATTTCCATTATAACATGAAAATTGTCACTTTTTAATCCAGTAATATAACCATTCTTAACACATCTGCCCAAATTGGAAGCATAGCCAACTGGAATTCTCAAATTTGCAATACATTGAAAAAATAATAAGTGACTATCTTTGGACAGTGTATAAGAAGCTTTTGGCTTCATTAATATCTATGATCTGACATTTTCAAATAGTTCAAGTTTTGGTCACCTGCAAATTTGTGCAAGATCTAATCATGCCTTTACAGTATATTTGGTCTTACATGGTGTATCCAAAACTGTATGAAATAAATTATCAAACCAGTTCTTCTCAATATGAATAACATCCAACATGTGGCAGACCAATAAATCAGACCAATATGGAAGATCCAAAAAAATTATCTATTTTATCCAATTATGTTCTTTCCCAAAACCATGAATTTTCTGTTGGATTACTATTGGTCTAAATGTGATAGGGGTAATGAAAATACAACAGATTTTAACTCTGTACCTATGATCATCTTTGGAGGTTCATCCCTTTCAATTGTACCTTTTCTGAAATGAGATTTGTTCCTCCGCAAAGGATAATCGGTTGGAAGAAATCTATGGTGACAATCAAAATAGCAAGGTTTTTTCCATTGACGAGCATAAAGACTTTGTTTACTTTCATACAGTAAGGAAATGATTTCAGACCATGTGTAATCCAACCAGATAACATTCCATATTTTGGAAAGTCACTAATAATCCACATAAATATAGCTTTTAATCTAAAATTTTGTTTCACAATAACATCATATGTATTAACACCACCACTCCACAATGCATTTAACTCATCAATCAATGGTTTCAAATAAACATCAATATTATTTTTCAGATGTCCTGGGATTAATAGAGGGAAAAAGATATCAGGCTCCTTTATCAACATCCATGGAGGAGAATTGTATAGAGTTATAAATACAAGAAAACATGAATACTGACTACCATAAGAACCAAACGGATAGAAACTATCTGTAGAAAGACCCAATCACACGTTTCGGGCTTCTATAGAAAAAGACGGATGCAGACGGTCAAAATTTTTCCATGAATCACCGTCAAATGGATGATTCAAGCTTTTATCAGTTGAAATCTTGGTTTTGTTCCATGAAACCATTGACGCTGTGTTCTGAGACATAAATAAACGCTGCAACCTGGGGGTAAGGGGGAAATATCTCAACTATGTTACTGGAATCAATCTAGACTTCCCTGGTTCAGCTTCTTTATACCTCAATTATCCATATGTGGGATAACTATCCAATGACTCATCTTTTCCAGAATATAAGATGCAATCATTTTGACTTGCATGAATCTTCCGATAACTAAGTCCTAGATTACGAATGATCCTCTTTCTCTCATAGTAATTTTCAGGCAACACATTTCCTTTAGGTAACCGTGTTTTAACTAAAGAAAATATCTAATCAAAATAGTTGTTTGACATTGCATTATCTGATTTAATAGCCATAAATTTTACAACCGCTTCTAATTTTCTTATCTTGCAACCAGGATATAATGTATCCTCATCAAACCTCAAAAACTCATAAAATTCAGATGGTTCCAACTCAAAAGTTAAATCAATATCATCGTGAGATTCAGTTTGTTGCACAGATGGACCTGTATAATCATGTACTAAATTTTGAAATCGTGATGGATTCAGAATCAAGTTATTAGGATCTTCTCTGGAACTGCGTTCACCATGTTTATACCCAAAAACATAATCTGGTTGAAAACCAAACCACAAGAGATGTCTCCCAACCTTGTCAAATGTGTCAAACATTCTTAGAGCACATTTTTTACAAGGACACTTGATTGCTCCTTCTGAAACATATTCTGGTTTTGATGATGCAAATGCTAAGAAAGCTTCAACACCCTAAATATATCCAGGATTTAAACTAGAACCATTGCGATTTCTGCACTGATTTATCCAAGTTTGGTCATCTAATAATGACTGATGTCGACTTCCTTATTCCATATTTTTCTACAGAAAATATAAAATCATTACTATTTCTAAAAAAATTGAAATTATAAAAACACTATCTGAAAAAAGAATATAAATAATTACAAATAATTAATAATTACTAATTGTTACTAATTAGTACTAATTTTTACTGATTATTACAATTTATTACTAATTATTACAATTTATTACTAATTATTACTATTTATTACTATTTATTACTAATTTAGCAATACTAATAAATACTAATCAATACTTAGAAAAATTAAAACTGCTTGAATAATAAAAGGTAATTTGGTAATCATCGTTGTGGAGATGATTACAAATTTTTTCTTCATTATCCAAGAAAATTTCGTTTACTAATTATTAGTAATAAAAAAATTATATTATCAATATTTTCGAAAACAAATATTATTATTATTAAAATAATAAAAAATTTATAAAATATTAAAATTATCAATATTCGCAACAGACTTTTCTCTATTCTTAACATGTTCAAATTTCAAAGGTTCGTTAATTATCAAGTCATGCGCAATAAAAAGTTTGTTTCAGTCATGTCTAATGTATACTCTATAATTGTACTTTCATGGTTGATCACCTCGCATGTAGTGTTGCAATAGGACGACCAAAGTAATGACATTCTCGTCTCTTAAAATCATCTCACATGACACTTTACATAGATCATTCTTCTTTAAAAATTTGATGGGATGTCATTATCTTTACCTTAAATTTTCAAGGAAGAATGGTCTATGTCATGGTTCATGTGAGATAATTCTGATAGATAAGAAGGGCAAGATTTGGTTTGTCCTATTGCAACACTACTTGCGAGGTGATCAACCATGCAAGGACAATTATAGAGTATACATTGGACATGGCTAACACAAACTTTTTATTGCGCATGACCTGACAATTGGCGACCCTTGGATATTTGAACATGTTAAAAAGAGAGAAATCCTGTTGCGAATATTGATAATTTTAAGATTTTATAAATTTTTATTATTATTTTAATAATATTAATATTTTTTTTCATAAATATTGATAATATAAGTTTTTTTATTGATAGTTATTGCTACTTATTGCTACTTATTGATACTTATTGCTAGTTATTGCTACTATTGCTACTTATTTATACTTATTTCTACTTATTGCTACTTATTACTACTTATTGCTACTTATTGCTAGTTATTGATACTTATTGCTATTTATTGCTAGTTATTTCTACTTATTGCTAGTTATTGCTATTTATTTCTAATTATTGCAAATTATTGCTAATTATAGCTAATTATCGCTAATTATAGCTAATTATTTCTAATTATAGCTAATTCTTCCTAATTATAGATAATTATTCCTAATTATAGCTAATTATTCCTAATTATAGCTAATTATTCCTAATTATAGCTAATTATTTCTAATTATAGCTAATTATAGCTAATTATAGCTAATTATTCCTAATTATTCCAAATTATAGATAATTATTCCTAATTATAGATAATTGTAGCTAATTATTCCTAATTATTCCTGATTATTCCTAATTATACCTAATTATAGATAATTATTCCATATTATAACTAATTATAGCTAACTATACCTAATTATATCTAATTATTCATAATTATATCAAATTATTTCTAATTATTCTGAATTATTCCTAATTAATCTTAATTATAACTAATTATAGCTATGTATAGCTAATTATAGCTAATTATAGCGAATTATAGCTAATTATTGCTAATTATAGCTATTTATTACTAATTATTTCTAATTATTACTAATTATTACTAATTATTACTAATTATTACTAATTATTACGAATTATTACTAATTATTACTAATTATTACCAATTATTACCAATTATTACTAATTATTACTAATTATTACCAATTATTACTAATTATTACTAATTATTACTAATTATTCCTAATTATTACTAATTATTAATAATTATTACTAATTATTCCTAAATATTCCTAATTATTCCTAATTATTCCTAATTATTCCTAATTATTCCTAATTATTCCTAATTATTCCTAATTATTACTAATTATTCCTAATTATTCCCTATTATTCATAATTATAGCTAATTATTCTTATTTTTTCTTAATTATTGCTAATTATCCTTATTTTTCCCTAATTATAGCTAATTATTCCTAATTATTCCTAATTATATCCAATTATTCCTATTTATTCCTAATTATAGCCAATTATTCCTATTTATTCCTAATTATTCATATTTATAGCTATTTATTCCTAAATATATCTGATTATTACTAATTATCCCTAACTATACCTAATTATACTTAATTATACCTAATTATATCGATTTATTCTTAATTATATCTATTTATTCCTAATTGTAGCTATTTATTACTAATTATTGCTAATTATAGCTAATTATTACTAATTGTAGCTAATTATACCTAATTATATCTATTTATTCCTAATTATATCTATTTATTCCTAATTATTACAATTTTTTCCAAATTATTACTAATTATAGCTAATTATTACTAATTATAGCTAATTATAGATAATTATTACTAATTATAGCTAATTATAGCTAATTATAGCTAATTATAGCTAATTATAGCTAATTATAGCTAATTATAGCTAAATATAGCTAATTATAGCTAATTATAGCTAATTATAGCTAATTATAGCTAATTATAGCTAATTATAGCTAATTATATCTAATTATAGCTAATTATAGCTAATTATATCTAATTATATCTAATTATATCTAATTATAGCTAATTATATCTAATTATAGCTAATTATATCTAATTATAGCAAATTATATCTAATTATAGCTAATTATAGCTAATTATATCTAATTATAGCTAATTATAGCTAATTCTATCTAATTATAGCTAATTATATCTAATTATATCTAATTATATCTAATTATAGTTAATTATAGCTAATTATATCTCATTATAGCTAATTATATCCAATTATATCTAATTATAAATAATTATTACTAATTATGTCTAATTATTACTAATTATATCTAATTATTACTAATTATTACTAATTATATCTAATTATTACTAATCATTACTAATTATATCTAATTATTACTAATTATATCTAATTATTACTAATTATATCTATTTATATCTATTTATTACTAATTATATCTAATTATATCTATTTATTCCTAATTATATCTAATTATATCTAATCAATATTAATTATGACTAATTATATCTAATTAATATTAATTATGACTAATTATATATAATTATAACTAACAATATCAATTTCTTAATAAAAATAAAAATAAATAAAAATCAATTGAAATCTAATGAAATTACAACTAATAAACAACAATTAAAATAAACATAAAAAAATAAAATAAATATAAAATATAAAATATAAATACCTTAAACTTTGATATTCTGAAGATATTGACACCCTCTGATTGCTCTCGTATAAAAAAATTCTACTAAAAGAAAATTTTTCTTCGAAACTAATGAAAGAAGAGAAACACAGAGCTAGATCTGAATGATATAAGAAAAAAAGGATGGGGGTATATATATGTTAGATTAGTTGCGGGGGGGTTATTAGCGACGGATTTCCCGTCGCAACAAGTACTATCTAAGATGGGGCCCGTCGCAATTACCATCGCCCACATTAATTACAGTCGGCGGTTAAAAGGTTATTTGCGACGGGACCCGTCGCAAATAGTACATGTCGATAGTCTATTTGCGACGGGACGACATCCCGTGGCAAAAAGTTATTAACCGCCGCCGGGTAGTTGCGATGGGTCTCGTCGCAACTAACCGTGCTCGGTTTGGCACGCAAGCCACGCGATTTGGTGCGCAAGTTGTGTCAAACTATTTGCGACGGGAGACGAAATCCCGTCGCAAATAACCCGTCGCAAATAGTGATTTTTCCTATAGTTTTTGTTCAGCATCACCACCTGTGCATCATACATTAATAAATATATACCAGGAAAGTTTAGAGCTAAGCGTACTCATTCCTAAAAGCGTTATTGGAAAATTAAAATGCACAAGAATCAACAAAGAAAACGTTTGTGGTACAAAAGTACCACCAAAATAGAGAAATGGAAAAACATAGCCTCCCAACACAACATCATCCAAAAACACACAAAAAAATGAAAATAGTTCAAAAACCATATCCAAAAGAGATATAAACTCCTCCATCCATGCCACACTACTGTCACCTGCCAAGGACCACCTCTTGATAAAGTCACCAAATCCAGCGCACTCGTCGGCGACAAGGGCTCCACTCCGCATTCATCAAATTCATCCACCAAATAAGACAACTAGTTGTGTGCAACATCACCTAGATCGTGACATGAGGACTGTGTCCCGATGACACCCGCGTCCTGAGGGGAGATCGATGCTATCTCAAGCACACACACGACCCAAAGTCGCCTCAACTCACCAGCTGAGGTCTCCCTCGTCCTGTTCACAACATGCCGGAGAACCAGCAACTCCAGCCGAGAAAAGGCCCAATGCCGCCTCCTAGATCTGTTGAAGGCATGTGCTCCTAGCCACCCAAAGTCGATCGTCTAGGTTGTTCTCATCACGCACACAACCCATGAATTCGCTGGACTAGGGTAGCTATCAACACCATCAGCCTGCTCGTCGTCCCCATCCCGAGGTCTCTCCAAAACCGTTGATGGCCATGCCAACACACCTGCTCACAATCCTGCTGAGCAACAGGCCTCCGACGCTACCAATCGTCCTCTGTCATTTTTCGACACTCGCCGTCTGGATCACTCTCCCCACCATCCCGAGGCCTCTTCGCCAGCACATAACCCTGTGAAGCTGGATGCAGACCAATTACTATCGAAATGTTGTGGCACCGCCGAGATCCTACTGGAACCAATGTCGGGCCCAAACAACACCACTAGAACCCCATGAAAAAATATCCAAAAAGTCCTACCTTAGAACATTAATGATATAGAACTTGAAGGTCTCCACACAATTCTCTTTCTTTTTCTTGGAGCCGAATACCATGCCCTTTTCAGTACGAGGCATCCTTCCACCGTCAGGTTTCACCACAACCTACATCATCCTGTCAGCATGTTTATCTGCAACCAGATTCTTATCATCAAGCTTTTTCTCCACCTTCAGATCATGATCGAGGCATTCGCTCACCAGAGAATCAAAGCAAACCTTACCTCCGTACGTGACACACCACGAAAGATTGCATCCACCATATTAAGAAACATCAGTAATCAGCTACTTTCTATTGTGCGAGCAATGTAGGGAAAATTGATCTTTGTTCGAAACCACATCAAATGAAGATAGATCCTCATTTTATGGGCTCGTTTTACTACGAGTGAAGAAATCACCAAAACAAGGTTGGGTGAGGAGCTCTCCCCTTGAGAAAGATGCCATATTTCTTTCTCATTTTCTTAATAAATATATATATAATTATAAAAATAAATTTATAATTTTAATAAAAATTTATTTGTAATTATATTTATAAATAAATATATATATTTAAAAAATTATATAATTATAAAAAATATATTTCATTCATAAAAATATAAATTATATTAACAATTATATATATTTTTTACATTAAAAAATAAATTTCTATATAAATAAATTCATAATTATATACAAATATTTATATATATATATTTATAATTATAATTATGAATAAATATATTTATAGTCAAATAATTATGACATTATAATAACTATATTTGAATAATAAATATATTTTTTATTTTGTTAATTATATATGTTAATATGTCAAAAAAAAATATAATTATATAAATATACTCAAATAGGATCAAGTGTGGGTTGGAGAATCATCCCACACCTACAGAATTTATTATAAAAAGTAAAGTGCTAGTTCATTGGGATGTAATGACAAAACAAAGTGGCAATGCCACCGTCATAATCATAAAATCCAAGAGAAACAATGATGGGAAACAACTGACTAATTCTTGTTTCCCAAGTTACATGACTAGAAAACTCAATTTTTTGAATGATATAGGCCACTGCCCCAACCTCTTGGATGACAACCCCTCCTTCTAGTAGTGGGTTCTTTCCATTTCATTTCATCATCATCATGAGGTTCAATATTTTTCTATGGTGGAATAGGATCCTCAAGAGATGAAGGATATTGTTCTCCAGTCAGACCTAAGCCCTCCGATAAATTTTTGGATCAGACATGCTCCTTGCATTAACAATCTCTGTGTACATTACATGGGAATTGAGAATTCCTCAAGGAATACCTTTCCGCTGTTGGATATATTTAAAATGTACAGAAGACTAAGTTAGTGATCCCTTATCTTCATATTGACATGGATCAAGGGTTTCCTTGTACCAATAAGATCACTTTTTTGAAGTGTGACTAGACCACCCTTAAGAGACACCATAGTATAAACATCATATGTTACTATAATGGTTTCATTCTTGTTAGTAGGTTCACCAAACTATATTGATGCTTTCGTAGCATCAGCCTTGTTCTGGATAGATCCCAATTACGTCATGGTACTTGGAGTGACCTACTGGAAAGATCCTACAGGAATCCTTGGAGTTGTTTTGACTTGCTAATCCATGTCACCAGTGTCATCAGGAGGAAGGACACCATCATGGTTGAGAACATGCTCATGTTCATGCATTTATAGCTATATAGATGAAGTATTCTTAGGCATATGTGGAGAAGTCATGGATTTTCAACATATGACCAATGGAAATACTTCTTTATCCATTAAAATATTCATATTTGTAGAAAAAGAATGATTGCATTCCATGTTTGGAGTGCATCCTAATGTCAAATACTGGCCATTTACAGTGATTGGATTCATAAATATTTTTGGTGAAGCATTCCATGCCGTAGATTTTCCCTTACTTTTGTAAATGATTAGATATTATTTCCATAGTTCATGATTTACTTCTCCTTAAACAACATCCTCTTAGACATATTATACATATAAATCCTCAATATCCATTCTAAATCCAGTGCACTGGAAAATTGTCTCTTTGAAAGAGATATTAACATGTTCTACCTATGCCTTATCCAAAAACATCAACCCATAATGTTTTTGAATCCATCATTGAGTCACAACTTGCACCTTTCCAACCTACATTGATAGACAATCCAATAGTAAACTCAACCAGGGTATTTATTTCAGGATGAGTCTTCCCTATGCCTATGTCCATACCCTCAACTCTCTCTTGGCGGCCAGAACCTCTAGAATTAGAATCTTCATGGATAATGGTAAAAATCATCAGTATTCTCCCCAGTTCAATTTTCTAATCCCTGTTGTAAACCTTTCACCTCTTCCATAGAACATTTACTCTCTTTTTTGAAATATTCTGCAATGCGACCTCTTTGGGAACAAATTGTACAAATAAAATGCATTCAACATTGATTTTTGGAATTCCCTACCAAGATGTATTTAGCGAAAAATGAAGGGTTCTTTTCCATAAAAATTTTGAGATCTGAATCTTCATTTTCCATTGATATAATATCCTAGTTAAAAAGAGTGGAGCTCATGTCATCTTCAAAGAAGATTCTTGCAAAGTAAATGAATCTAGCTTGTTTAGTCTCATTGTCTATTTTAATGGATTCCCTAATTGTCAAAGGAATATAACATACGGTTCTTGGATGCCAAAGAATCTATCTAAATCCAAGGATTTTTACCTAGGCTCAGACACAATTATTTTTTAATTTCAAATTGATCAAACCCATTGACCATTCCTGAAGATGTATGATACCTGGTTTCAACAAAACTGAACTGAATACCCAAAAGTTAATTTTGACAATGGAATTTTGGAATGGTAAATGATAATATCCACACCCTAATGAAAAGAATATCCATTCATTGATTCTCTAGACAACTGACAGATGTTTGACTAGGGCATCCAGACCCAAGGATTTCTCCTCTTTCAGAAGCACAAGATGTGCTAGAATTGAGTGCATAAACATCTCCCTTTGCTTCTTGATTGATTCCTGGTTTTCAAAAACTGAAGTAGTAGTGCCCTTCCTGATAGAACGACAAGAGACCACCTCTATTAGAGATAAGAATGATCTGATATGTAGAGAATCATGAGATTTACTATTCCCCAGGTCAATGACCCTAATATCTCACTTTGAAGTTGAAACATCCATAGAGGGTAGGACTAGATTTTATGGTGTGCACTCATAGGAGTCAGGTTCTTCATTGCCCCTCTACCTAGACGATCAAAACAAAGAAAGTGCAGAATTTCCATGCTTAATAAAAAAACATAATCTCCATTTTCTTTGAGAGTAATGGCTCAGATAAATTTGTTAAAAGGGATTTTTTTAAGGGGTTGATTTTGTTATTTAGGAAAATGGGTGTGGTCAACAACAAATGAATTGGCGCTCATACATTTACTCTACAATGCCAAATTCATTTGGCGGTCCGGGTTCTTTTCTCGATCCCCACACCACCCCTCCCCAATCCCCTTTATATATATATATATATTACTTATAATTATGATTATAATAAATATATGTATACTAAATATAATTAAAAAAATATAATATTTATATTTATATTTTTTATAATTTTATAATTATAATAATTATATAATTATAATAAATATATAATTATAAATACAATATTTATATAATTATAATAAATATACAATTCTAATTACAATAAATATATAATTATAAATCTAATAAACATATAATTATAAATATAATAATAATATAATTACAATAAATATTAAATTATAATAAATATATAACTATAATAATTATATAATTATTAATAAAAATATATACAAGGAATGTTCAGGATCCGAGCATGTTCGGTCCTAAAATTTATTAACAAAAATAAAAGTACATACAAAAAACTCGTGGTACATGTCACAGAAAAAACATAAACAGTGTCCAAACACCACCCAAAGCAATACCCATAGGCAATGACGCCAAAATAATCACCCCTTGAACTAGAAAAAAAAACCCAAATAAAAAGAACCACCAGATCCAGCGGTCAAAAATCCCCGATCCAATCAATGACACACAGCTAGCTACAGAAGTCGACACCACATGTGAATAATTATATAATTATATATTTATTATAATTACATATTAATTATATTGATAATTATTTATTTATTGTATTTATAATAAATATATAATTATAATAATATATATTATAGGTGTTTATGGATAAATATATAATTATAATACTTTTATAATTTTATATTTTTTATAATTAGAATAATTATATAATTATATATTTATTATCATTATATTAATTATCTATTTATTTAGCTAATAAATATATAATTTTATATATAATAAATATATAATTAAAAATTTAATATATATAAATATAATAAGTATAATTATATATTTGTTGTATTTATTTTAGTAATTATATTTGTTATAATAAATAAAATGATTATAAATAAATTATATATATATATATATATATATATATATGGGGGTTGGGTTGGCATGGGGCTGAAGGGGTTATAGCGCCACTTCAAGTGGCGATTTTCCACCATTTTCTCTAACACCACTTCATGTGGGGCTGGACCAACCCATTTCCCCAATTAAAAACAACCCTACCCTCAAAAACTAAAAAAAGACCCCCTACGCCAAATCAGTCTAATGGCTCCCCTAGCCCTCGTCGCACCACGATTATATAAATATATATAATAAAATAATAATATAAAAATATACATAATTATATAAATATGTTTATTATTATATAATTTTAAAATACATTTATTTAAATAATTATAAAAGTATAATAAATATATTAAAAAATAAATATATTAATTATAATTATACTTATATAAATTTATATATTAATATATTTATATAATTATTTAAATATTTATTATTATTTTATATATGAATATCTAAATATATATACATATGTAAATATGTATAAATATGAAAATATATTAATAATTATATATAAATATATAAATATATTCATAGTTATATATAAATACTCCATAAATATATTTATTTATAATTATAAATATAAATATACATATATATTTATTTATAATTATAAATATAAATATACATAAATATTTTTATAAAGAAATATAAAATGTATAATATATATATTTTTTATATTTACAATTATATATATTTATATAACAACAAATAGATATATATTTATAATATATAATTATATGAAGTTATATGAATATATATAATTATATAAATACATATAAATATATTAAAATGTAAAATTTTATAAATATATTTATAATTATATACAAATATTTTTAAATTTATTTATTTATAATTATAATTATAAATAAACAAATATTAATTAGAATGATTATAAAAATTATAATAAATGTATTTAAATAATAAATATATTTTTAAGTACATATTTCTAATTATTTACATATTTATTTTAAATTATATACATTTTTATTTTTAAATTGTATGAGTTATATTATTAAAATTTAGACTTCTTTACTACTTTGTTAATGATGAAAAAGAATTACTTTTGTTGGTGTTGAAAAAACATAACAGAATAATTTTAGCGTTGATATTGATATGTTTTATCAGGGCATTTTTAATGCTAATAAAGTTCTATTTTTTGAAATTACTATTTTAACACTTTTAAAACTACTCTTTATCAGTGATTTTCTGAATGAGCTGATAAAACCCTTAAAATTCTTTTAAATAGTACCATAATAGAGACTTCCTCCCTAACAAAGTTCAAGATCTCGTGGAATTGAATCATTTTCGTCGTTCCTCCCCGATCTTCATGGATGAATCAATCCTCTCCAAACCTATGGTATGTGATTATTTATACTACTCTTTAATCAATATCCTTTATCCTTCCCTCACTAATTTATTTGTTTGTGCATGATGATTGACTTCACATTGCCTGAAAACACCACAATCCCCTCACAGGCATTGTATGAGTGGAGGAAATGTAGAACCGGGAGGCACTATAGCGGCGACAGGCACTGTAGCAGCGACAGACACTATAGCCACGATAGACCTTATAGCATCGGCGGGTACTATGCGGCTACTGTAGCAGGCAGGTACTATAGCAGTATTATTCACAGGAGCTTTGGGCCAAAAAATTTGGGTCTACGGGCCATGTAATGGGCTACATGCGCACTAGCCCTTCGGGCTTTTTAATGGGTCTCCCTCTACCCAGTTAAAAGATACCTTTTCTTTGCTTTAATAATAAAATGAATCTTCGGCCCATCCTTTAAAAAACACCACAATCCCCTCGCACCAACCCAGTGGTACTCCTCCATTACAAGGGAGTGTAATACATCGTCTACCACCAGTGTAGTAAGCCCATAACACTGTCATCCTCATTTTTTCACTCTCCTCCCACACTGGAACCACCCCACCATTAATGGGTGGGACCAATCGACTATATAGTGAGGGTTTGAAAATTCATTTAAAATTTTATCTGTATAATTTATATTTATATTTGACTTAATTACATTGAATGAGTTTTATATAGGTAATTAGTATTGATTTTATGGGTTCTATGTGTATTGGATTTTTTGTTTTTTGTGTACTTTTATATAGAGTATCTTTAACTAGATAAGAAGTTATAACATTACAAAAAAATTAATGGAATTGATTTGATTTAGTTTCATTTGATTTTATTTTTAGGCATCTACAGATTTAAGGTATTTAATTTGAATAAATGTTTTTAGTTTACAGAATATGTATTAGAATGAAAACTCATGATTTTCCATTTCATTAATTATAATGATGATTTTTTTAATTCTAATAATTTGGTGAGGTTATTCATGATGTTTGACTCAAAATCTTGAGAGGTATTTGTTTTGAATGAGTTGGAGTTTTAATGGATGATGGTTTTCTTTAGATATGTCTTTGAGAATAGATGATTTATAATCAAGAAATATATTCTAAAAAATATAAGTAAAAGGGTTTTGGGTAAACTCTAAACTGTTCTTTATGTATGTGAATTGCATTTAGAATTTTCAATTCATAAATATTCTATTAATGTGTTTTTGAATATATTATAACTAAAATGTTTAAGAGATTCTTGTTTTTTTCTTTTAATTTTCTGCAAGTGTTTCATTAATGTATATTTATAGTTTTCATGTATATATCTGAATTTTATGATTTAAATTTATAGTGATTTATAAAAATCATACATTTTAGTATAAAGGGTAGTTAAATTATTTATTAAATGAATTTTTATGAAAGAAATGTTTTGAAGAATGAGTTAATGTTGGTTGCTGCTTGAGTTAAATTATAAATTTATTTTTTAATGTGAGGAAAATTTATTACTATTCAATAAAGTCTCATTTGTGTATATCAAACTAATTATTAATTTCATATATGAACATATTTTTATCTAATGGGATATTGTAATGAAACTTGAAGTGTTTATAAATTAAATATATTACATAATTTCTTATTTGGGATGTTTTATTAGGAATAAAAAGGTTTTAGGGATTTTGAAGCTAAAAATTTATATGTTTCTTTGGTTTCAATGGTTTTATTAGAAATAAATGAGTTTTCTTATATTTTAAGAAACAAATGTGATTGGTCTTATATAATTATAGGTCTAATGTCCTGTTTGGGTGAGTATATATTTTTTTAAAATCATTTTATGATATTATAATTTTAAACTCCTTTTATTTTGGTTTGTGATTTTTTTGGTTATATGAACATGGTTTAGGATAGTATTTCATTCATTGTGAAAGTGTTAGGTTTTGGTAATGATTTATATTTTGTAAGATGAAGATTTGAGATGGATTTTTTGGGTTATTGAATGTGTTATAAAATTGAATATATTAAATTAGTTACATGATGTTTGTGGGTATAGATTGGTTCATGTGTCATATTGATTTAAAAATGATAATTCAGTTTTAGACTATGTATAATATGATTAAATGGTTAAATTGGGTACATGTTTAATTGATTTTAATTATGAATTATGAAAATGGCATATTTAATTATTGAATGTCTATGAAATTTAAGACATTTAATAAATAAATAAGTGATGTGACAATTAAAATTCATTAAAACAGGATTCAAGAATCTAAATCACACCTCTAATATGTGGTTTTTAGCGAGTAAAGTGTCTTATGAATGTTTATGGTTATAATTATTAAATAAAGGCATCAACTAGGTATTTATAGTAGATGCATGGTCTGCTTGAAAAAATTCTTGGTTAGTTTACATTATTTATTTTAATCAAGACATGTACACAATATTCTTATTGTTTTAATCTATTGTGTATCATTTTCAATGGTTTGAGTGTCACCCATAAAAATTTAAAATTTAAAAAATATTTATCTTATACACATACAATATTAGAATATAGTGGATTCATTTTATAAAGTTTATTATAATCTACCCTAACGATACATGTGGTATATATTTTATTAATAATTAGTATACTCTTTTGCATATACCTGTGAATGTTTTGACAACTATATGTGGAAGATACCTTAATGTGATTTGTGTCATTGTTAGAGGTGGAATCCAAATGTTTTTTATATCAATAATGTGAAATCCATGATAACCGGTATTTCAGAAAGTTTTGGAATGTATTTGTGGTGTTTTTAAATAAATTGAAAAGAGATATTGGATATTATAGTATAAGTTAAATATAACTCAGATCGATAAATATTATATTTTTTAAATAGGGTATATTCAGTGGGTTATAGTAAAAATATATTTGTTGGTATTTATATAATACATGGTCTAGAATAATCTACAGAAAAAATAGAGTAACATGGAATTCAACTTCACATCTATCATCAATAACAATTTCATCAATTTATTTTAGGAAACTCCAATCTTCTTGACCCAGTTTCAAAATACAGTGATTACATGACCTTTTATGTTTTGAGTAAATACATTTTTACAAATATTTAGACAGTTAGGTCACAATTAAATAGAATTCATAAACTTGAATTTCCAAGGGAATTCTATAATCTAATAATAAATAAATTTAGTCTACAAACATATTTATTACCACAATTTTTACCTACACAAAATCAAATAAAGAACTTGTACAAAAAACTATGTATTTTCCCCGAGTTGTTTATTTTCTTAATTACCTTGTGTAAAATTATAACTTGTTAGGAATCATAACCGATAACATTCAAATACTAGGATATAGTTATTAAAATTATTTAGAACTTTCTCCTTTGAATATGAATATCTTATATGTATTTAATCATTTATTTAAAAATTGAATATTTTTTGAAACTAATTGGATGAATATGAGAAAAAATGGATGCACACTAATCGTATGATAAAATAGTATAAACATGGATTTAAATTGTTCATCATGTTTCCAATAGAGCATTCAGAATACACTTAACAAATAATTTTTCTGTTTTTACATTATTGTTATTGATTAAAAATCAGTAAAAATGAGTTGGAAGAACATTTTATTAGTCATAGAATATATCAGAGCTACAAATATTGGACTAAACATAAGAAAATATGAATATTAACACTGAATGGGATGATCCTGTGTTTTATAGATCATTTAATATGAATAATAGTGTAAATGACGATGGAGATCGTATGAAAGAAATGATAATAGAAATTTAATACGACATTCATGATTGTACAACGTAGTTTGGGAAGTTAAATAGTTGTGCTAAGAGGCAATTGTATACTAGTTGTACTAAATACATAAAATTTTTAGCTGTATAGAAGATATATAATTTGAATGCTGGAAAGAGATGGACAAACACCATATTTGTCAAAATAATTCATGTACGAAATGATATGATACCCAAATAAAATGTTATTCATTGTCAAACATATGACTCTAAATTAATAATTTTTATGTTTTTATCAATGTATATATATAGTGTTCACACACACACACACATATATATAAATTTTATGGTTTCCATGTGTAGTGACTTGAAAAACTATTAATTATTAATATAATGGGTACATAAATTCTTTAAAAATTTATTCTTATTATGAAACAAAAGGTTTTAAATAAATATTTGAAGCAAGTTATTGTGTGAGTTAAATTATAAATTATTATTTTAATGTGATGAAATTTAATTATAATTGAATAAAGTCACATTTTAATATATTAAACAGATTATTATTTGCATATATACAATAATTTTTATGTAATGAGATATTGTAATGAGTTTCTAAGTGTTTATAAATTAAATTTATGTATACATTTCTTATTTGGGATGTTTTATTCATAATAAAAAGGCTTTAAGTATTATTCAGAAGAAAATATCTTTGTTTCATTAGACTCAAAGGTTCTCTTAGAAATAAATGAGTCCTCTTATATTTAAAGAAACAAATTTTATTTTTTCTCAACCCATTTTAGGTGTAATGATTTTTTTGGGAGAGTATATATATATTTTTCAAAATAATTTTATGATATTATAATTTTAAAATCCTATTATTTTGGGTAAATATAACTAGGTTGTGCTTTTTGGATTATATGAAAATCGGTTTAGTTATGATTTCATTAATAATTAATAGGTTTGGTTTTGGTATTGATTTTTATCAGGTATAATGAAGGTTTCAGTTAGAATGTTTTTAGGTTATCGAATTTATTAGGAGATTTCATATATTAAAATAGTTACATGATGTTTGAGGGGTATACACTCGTTCAAGTTTCATATGTATTTAAAAATTATAATTCATTTCTGGACTATGTGTAATATTCTTAAATGAGAATGTTGGGTAGGATTCCGATTGAATATGATTATGAATTTTGAAAATGACATATTTAATTGTTGAATTATAATAAAATTTAAGTTGTTTTATAAAGAAACAAGTGATATAATGATTGGAAATCATTCAAACACTTATGATAATTTAAATAAAACATCTAATAGGTGGTTTGTGTGTAATGTTTCTTTGTAATGTTTAATCTAAGAATTATGAAATATGAGAATCAACTGGGTATTTACAGTAGATGCATTTTCTTCTGGAAAAACTTTATTTTTAGTTTACATTATTTATTTTGATTAATCCATTCATTCAATATTATTAACATTTTTTTTAATTTTTATCATTAGAAATGGTTTGAGTGTGAACTATAAAAACTTCTAATTTAAAACCCATTTATCCTTGACACATACATGATTAGATGATATTGGAATAATTTTGTAAGGTATTTTATAATCTCCTCTAATCATACATGAGGTATGAATTTTATTAATAATTAGTATACTCTTTTGGATATACTATGGGTGGTTTTGACTACTAGATTTGGGAGATACCTTATTGTGATCCATGTCATTTTTAGTAGTGGGATCATAATTTTTTGGATCACAATTATATGAAATATGTGATACCATTTTTTTAAAAAATATATTAATGGAAAGTATTTGGGGGTTTTTATGGAAATTAAATAAATGTTTTGGGTATTGTAGGATATGGGAAATATACATAACATTGATAATATATTATTTTTCAAATAAGAATTCTTCAGTGGGTTATAGTAAAAATATATATTTTTCATTTCTATAAAACATGATCTAGAATAATCTATAGAAAAATAGAGTAACATGGAATCCAAATTCACTCATATCATTAATACAAATTTCATTCATTAGTTTCATGGAATTATAATCTCCTGGACCCGGTTTCAAAATATGGGTATTACATTCCCATTTATGTTCTAATGAAATATATTTTTAAACAAATTTATAATTCCATGTCATAATTAAAAGGAACGGAAGAAACATAGTTTCCAAGGGAAGTATTCCATCCAATAATTAATAAATTTTGTTTAAAAACATATTTCTTACCACTTTTTTATCCCACATAAAATCAAATCATGAACTTTAACCAAAAGATATATGTTTACCCTAGGTTGTCTCTTTTCATGTTACCCTTATAGGAAATGGTAACTTTTCAGGAATCATAACTAAAAACATTAAAATGTTGGGATCAGCTTTTTATATTTATTTATAACTTTAACCTTTGATTATGAATATCTTATATTTAATTATTTATTTATTTAAAAAAAGAATATTTTATAGACTAATAGGATGAATATTAATAAAAAATGGATACATGCTAATTATATGATAAAAGAGTATGGATATGGATTTCAATAGCTCACCATATTTGTTATAGAGTATTCATAAGACCCTTCTCAAATCATTTATCAGTGTTTAAATTGTTGTTATTCATGAAACAGTAGTCCAGAAGAGTTGTAAGAACATTTTAGTAGTCACTAAATATATCACAACTATAAATGTTTGACTAAATATCGGGAAACATTGAACATTCACACTGATTGGGATGATATTGTGGTTTATGGATCATTTGATATGAATACTAGTGTAAATTATAATGGAGATCAGATGGAATAAATGAAAATGGAAATTTAAGATGAACTTCATTACTGTACCAAGTTGTTTGAGAAGTTAAATAGTTATTCAAATAGACCATTATATACTAGTTTTACTAAATACACAAGTTTGTCAGCTGTTTTGAAGTTATATAATTTGAAAAAATGGAGTGGATGGAGTGACACCAGATTTATAGATTATACATGGTGTACTAAATGATATGATTATAGAAGAAGTATAAGGCCCTTACTTAATCTTGAGTTATTACAAGATTACATGTTGATGATCTATTCAGGTTTAGAGTTTTGGAGAATTAGATCATGAAACATGCATTACATTCCAAATTTAAACAAAGTGGTTACATAAAAGACAGTATTCATTCTTCCCATCAACAGAAACATATTGAAAATAAAACATGGATTCTTTCTTGACACATCCTTGACACTATCATCACATCATGTACCTTTACCTTGACCTGTGAAAAACATTCCAAAAACTTGGGATGAGCATAAAAATCTCAGTAAGGGTTATAAAAATATGGAATGAAAACATGAGTTCATATATACATAAGAATGAAATCATACTTTACCCATAAAACATATGCACTTTATCATACCTCATCAAACCATGAATAAATCATAGAAAACATAAGACATAAAGGTAACTTGATTCATTCATAAAATTCTTACGTAGGGAGAAACCCTCTTGGTTACGTTTGGAATACCCATCAGAGTATATTCCCTAAATCTCTTCAGAGAAACCTTAACGTTTCACTCCTTCGCTTTACCCAATGCATTGGAGAGCTATATCGGGCTCACCCGCCCTTAGTTTATCAAGGAACCACACGTTTTCGTAACAATGCCCAAGAACCATAACATAAATGTATCACATAAAACATGCATAAAGGAAATATAATATTTCCACATTTCAATCACAATATAACATTTTAGGATATTGAAATAATGAATCCATTAAAAAAACCATTTTCAAAACCATTTAAAACATTTAATAAAGATATTTTTGAATCAAAGTGTCCCATACCACCTTGAATCTTATAAAATTTTAAACCATTAATATCCATATAAATAAATCCTTAAACCATTTTGAAAACATGGATATTAATAAGAACAAATCATTAAAACATTTAGAGCGATATTTTGGTTAAAGGGTTTTTACCAAAATTAGAGACACTTGAATACAATAATTGAGGAATAACATTTAATCAAAACATTATAATATCATGAGAATAAATGGATTCATGATATAATATTGCAATGGACAGTATATACACCATATAAGAGTGAATTGGTGCATAACAAAAATGAAGTCTCAATAGAGATGTAAAATGTCATGAAATCCCTTATAAAGAAGGTATCCTTAAATTAATGATAAATCAATCTCAAAAATTATGTGTGACAAATATAAATACACACAATATAATTTTATATTAAGTGTAAAACAATAAATGTTCATTCACACATATTCAAAGGAGGACATATTCAATAACTACATGTTGAACCCAAAGAAATCGAAATTGGGTCAAGAAGTTCCCTTGACAGCCTAATGGCGTCACATCAAAATGAGTTGATGAGAGATAAAAAAAATTATCTCATCACTTGGACATAAAATTTAAATCAATAAGGATATATGAAAACATATCCCAACATAAAAATATGTAAATTAAAATACCCAACAAAATAAGTCTTTTAAAAAGAGGAGGGTGAATGGTTCCCTTACCGACATGGGTATCTTTCGAAACATACGCCTCGTGAAAGAAGGACAATACATCATTGATGTAAATACTCCTAAATGAAATAATATTACACAATGAGTAAAATAATGGTCAGTAAATACACCACTCAAAGGAAATAGGGGCAAATGTAGCATAAATCTCACGGGAATAAAAGTGAGATGAAAAATCCCTTACGAAAACTCGGCAGCCTAACGGCACCACTTAAAACTTGCAAAATGGATTGATGAGATCAAATAGAGTATCCCATCATATTACAATATAATTTACAGCAAGAGGAATATAAAATAAAATCCCCCAACATAACAAAGAGGAGCTTAAAAGAAGTAACACAAAGTAGAGTACTTAAAAAGAAAGAGAGAGGTTAGATCTCTTATGAAAATTCGGCACCCTAACGGCGCCACTAAAAACTTCCAAAATGGATTGATGAGAGAGAATAGGGTCTCCCATCACATGAACATAAAAATTACTGTAAGATTAATATAAAAGAACATCCCAATAACAAGAACGATGAGCTTTAAAAGGAATGACATAAAAGAGTGTACTTAAGAAGAAAGAGAGGAGTAAGATCCCTTACCTCAAGTCCAACTTGTCTTGTTCGTTTCTTTATATTATTGAATAATAAACTTTGGTAAATTAATAATTTCCTAAGTACCTCCTTTAGAGATTATTATTCAGTTCATATCAAATATTATAATGTTATAATAATTGTCTAATAATGTTAGTTCATATCAGACGTTTTTGCCGATGTCTGGTACATGAGTCAAAAATGAACTTGTTTGAAAAACGATTGCCAATGTAGTTATAAGTAAATAATTTCCAGAATAGTATTAATGATTAAAATATCAAATATATCCAGTAAATATTCATTTCATACTATTCCATATCATTTGGAGATAAAAAACGAAAAGCACCGTTCATGGAGACGGTAGGCCGTATGTACGCATGAACGCTACTTTCTTTTTTTGTCAAATTAATGGAATTAAAACAAAATGAGAGAGATTTATATATATATATATTTTATAATTCCAGAATGATATCAATAATTTAGATGTAATATATTACATATATATCCATTATATATATGTACTTATAATAGTACATAACATTTTGAGATAAGAAATGAAATATACCGTTCATGGAGACGGTAAGCCGTACATACGCATGAATGCTAATTCCATTTCCATTTCATATTTAATGGAATTAAAACATAATTATACATAATAGTATTTTAATTCCAGTATGGTATCATATATAATATTATTAAATATATCGTTTATACGTACCACATATGGTATTAACGAATCAAATCACTTTGAGGGGGCGGTAGTCCGCGCTTCCTTAAATGAAGATATCGCGTTTACCCATAATGGAAACCATAAAGGTATTCCCAAAATGAAAAACACATGAGCTTAATGAAAACATAAAAATATTATATATCACATATAAATATAGTGTCATCCTAATGGCCACCTTTGAAGGTGTTAGAAGAATGTCGAACAATCATCGTTTCGTGAGGCAACAATTCGCCATCCACTGAAACAATATGTTTATTAACCATTAGATGTAGGTGTGTGTAAGTGTTGCTAGAATACTTCTTATAACAACATTCTAGTATATTTATGATACTGAATTTTTTATAAAAGAAATTAATAAAAAAGATTTTAGGGGGTTGGAGAAGCAAAATGAAACAAAATAACTCAAGTGAAGACATTACCTTAAAAATCGGGTAACTCCCTTTGGTTTGAGCTCAAAGGCTTCCTTGGGAAGACTTATGCCCAAATGGAAGCTTCAAGGAGTAATAGAGGGAAGTGGAGAGACAAAATTGGCAGAGTTTGGCCGAGCCAAAGGCTTTGGGAGTGTGGGTAAGGAGGTAGAGGTTGGGGCCTTTTATAAGAGGAGAGGAGGGGCACTTTTGGAAAGTAAGAAATATTACTTTATTTGAAAATGATTTTCTATTTTAAAAGGTCCCACATTGATATAATTAGTGTATAGGGTGATAAGGGATCGAAATAAACCCATCCAATAAGTTTTGGACATGTTTAGGGCATAGATATTACATTATCTTCTCATTTTATTCAAATCGTCAGAAAATGATGTCATCGCTGCATCATTATGATGTCATAAATACTTTAATTTATTTAATGTCTAAAAATTATAAAACAAATACTATGATGTATTAAATCTTCTTAGCTTTCCAATGACTATTTATAATAAAAAAATATGACTTGTATAACCCCATTTAAAAATTGTTTTAGTAAAACATATTATGTTTGTGTCATTTTTACTTTTACATTAAATAAAAAGTTAGTTATGTCATTTCCCAACCAATGTTGCTCTATGGGGTCCCCAAGTTGACCCATGGCTTTTCGTGGTCGTCCATGACACATACAATAAGGTTAGGACATGTTTCTAGGTCATTTCATATTATTAAATCATTATTTTTACCTTAAACTATCCTAATTACCATTAATCGCGATTAAAAACTTAATAAGTTACTATTCACTAAAAAATTATTTTTATCCCATTGAATCACATTTTACTTATTAATTACAACCATGTATGTCAGATTTTTTCAATTCAAAACACAAATATGGAAAAATTTCATTTAAACGAAAAAATCAGTTTTTTATAAGTACCACTTAGTGGTTTCACTATTCATCAAAATTGATGTTTTTCAGAAAAATCCCAAAAATTCACCCTAAGCTATATTTCATATTCCGAATTAAAAAATGAATTATATTTTAAAAAATTCAAAACATATAAGTCACATTAATTAATTTAATAATTAATTCCCGCTGTCAGAGCAAATAGCGTGTTTTTATGAAACAATAAGTATCAAAAGATTGACACTAGTTTAAGTCTAATTTCAAAGTGAAATTAATTCCAACGACCACTATTGGATTTAATGGTAAAAATATATTCTAATTTAACTTTAAAACCAATTCAAAAGATAATGTAATCATATAAATAAATTAGATTAAAAGAGGTTTTGAATTAAAATACAACATTTTACACTATTCATTAAAAAAATGAACTTTATCGGAAAGATACCAAAAATTTAGTCAATGTAAATTTTGATGTCCCGATTCTTAAGAAGAGTTTTATTTTCTCCAATAGAATGTATAAGAGTGAAAAAAACTATATTTAATGACAGTTCACCATCAAAAAGCGATAAGTGAACCTTTAGTGAAAACTAGTGCATATACGCCTAAAATTGAATTCTTTCCGTATTTTAAGCCTTTATCTTTTATTGGATAAATGTAAAAACATTTAAAAACATATATAATCATATTTTAGTTATTTCTATCCATTCCCACCAATACCACAGCTACATGTTAACTACCATTTAAAATAATATTATTTTATTATTAGAGTGCAACGTATGATTTCAAAGGAACTTGTTGTTGCATATTGGGTACGCCATCGAGCATAGCGTTCCCTTTAAAGTCATATTAATACTTTATTCAAAAATATGGTTAAATATGAAAATATCATATTCTTTATTTACCTGGGGTGTTACATCCTTCCCCCCTTTTGGGAATTGCGTCCTCACAATTTTAAAATTGCGCTTGGAAACATCCTTGAAAGTCCCACATCGGAACAAGTGTCGGTAAAACAAACACTTTAAAATAATGAAAGATAAGTACAGAGGTCACCCGAGTTAACCCATACTAGGACTCCATGTAGGAAAACATTGACATGGAGGAGAAAACATAGGGTCATGTTCTGATGGAGAGTGATAGAAAACATGTTTAGGAGAAAGTTAACAATAAGAAAATTACAAACTTGTGATGGGTTAAACGGTGTTGGGTTCCCCAGTAGGAAAAGTTAATAGACAACATTTTTGTTTTAAGTTACTTTTTATTGAGGAATTTATTCATAAGGAAACATAATCACTTATCATGTTAACTTTCAACTTTTACTAGAATCCTTAATCAAACTCATATTTTTTTTTCCAAAAGATGAGTATTTAGGGAGACTTGTTCGCATTAAGAGTACTATAATCAACTTCTAGAGAATCACCTAACCCAAAAAAGAGAACTATATACTTCCCATGTCTTTAGACATTAACCAAAACCATAACCAAAAATTTTAGTACAAGATCAGATAATCTAGAAAAGGATAACCCTTAATAAAAATAAAATCTATTCTTAATCTCCAAAATTTGTCCATCAAAACCCAAAGTTCAACGAGGACCATTCGATAAACAATTTGTACATAAAATTCTTCAATGTAAACCAATATAAGACTGAAACCCAAATATTTGAAGGGTTTAGTCAAGTAGTCTTCCAAGTTAAATCGTAACATTTATCTCCAAACAACATCAGTTGCTCCTAAAGTCTCGTATTGAAAAGTAATTAACCTAATCACATATCCTCCATGATAGGTTAATCATTTTCATAAATAACCCAAAATCAACTTAATCTTAATTCATAAACTCATATAACTAAAAAGAATCGGTCAAACTAACCAGGGACTTCACGTAGTCCAGTGGTAGGCGATAAATACCAGTCGCACTTTGGTTGTGGGTTCGATTCCCGCAGCTTTTTCTGACGCAACGGGTTGTCACACGGTCTGTGTGTTGTCTTTTTTCCGAAACTATATAAATCTCAAATCATTCCCCAAAAAGGGATAAAATCATCAAAAATGATCATAACATATTTTAACCTCAAGTTTATCTCTTGCCTTTCATTTTCCAACATATCATATAATAACCCATAATTACCTCAAAAGTAAGGATCATATAAACTCTAATGGTTACCTTTATAATTATTACCTATTCCTCTACATGTATTGGTCATCTCGTACATGATGCATTAAAGATCATACCAAGGTTCAAGTGGTTGATCATGACTCCTTGATAGTTGGTTTAGAACAACCATGAGTTTCCTCATTGAATACCCCATTTTATCTAGTATCTTAATCATAGAACCACCATAGTTTCCTTCAAACCTGTTGTCTCTTTGGTGCCTGCTAGATCCATCCATTCACTAAAAACAGAAATGTCAGTGTGAGTATATCAACAAAACCATCATGTATTAATGAAGAAGGTAAACAGTAAGATATACTTACTCATTCACTTTATCTAAAACTAGGACTCTTTTTGAAATCCTATCCATTATGGTACTGTCACTTATGCTTAGAGAATACCCTAACCTCCAATGTTATCTAAACTGACCTTTGATACCAACTATAAGGCCCCAGCCTTAAACCTTACTTAATCTTGAGTTATTACAAGATTACACGTTGAAGATATTTTCAGGTTTAGAGTTTTAGAGAATTAGATCATGAAACTTGCATTACCTTCCAAATTTAAACAAAGTGGTTACATAAAAGACAGTATTCATTCTTCCCATCAACGGAAACATATTGAAAATAAAACATGGATTCTTTCTTGAAACATCCTTGACACTACCATCACATCATGTACCTTTCCCTTGACCAGTGAAAAACATTTCAAAAACATGGGATGAGCATAAAAATCTCAGTAAGGGTTATAAAAATATGTAAAGGAAACATGAGTTCATATATACATAAGAATGAAATCATACTTTACCTATAAAACATAGGCACTTTAACACACCTCATCAAACCATGAATAAATCATAGAAAACATAAGACATAAAGGTAACTTGAGGCATTCATAACATTCTTATGTATGGAGTAACCCTCTTGGTTACGTTTGGAATACCCATCACAGTATATTCCCTAAATCTCTTCGGAGAAACCTTAACGTTTCACTCCTTCACATTACCCAATGCATTGGAGAGCTATATCGGGCTCACCCACCCTTAGTTTATCACAGAACCACCCGTTTTCATAACAATGCCCAAGAACAATAACATAAATGTATCACATAAAACATGCATAAAGGATATATAATATTTCCACATTTCAATCACAATATAACATTTTAAGATATTGAAATAATGAATCCATTAAAAAAACCATTTTCAAAACAATTTAAAACATTTAATAAAGAGATTTTTTAATCAAAGTGTCCCATACCACCTTGAATCTTCAAACATTTTAAACCATTAATATCCATATAAATAAATCCTTAAACCATTTTGAAAACATGGATATTAATAAGAACAAATCATTAAAACATTTAAAGAGATATTTTGGTTAAAGGGTTTTTACCAAAATTAGAGACACTTGAATACAATAATTGAGGAATAACATTTAATCAGAACATTATAATATCATGATAATAAATGGATTCATGATATAATATTCCAAAGGATAGTATATACACCATATAATAGTGAATTGGTGCATAACAACAATGAAGTCTCAATAGAGATGTAAAATGTGATGAAATCCCTTATAAAGAAGGTATCCTTAAATTAAGGATAAATCAATCTCAAAATTATGTGTGAAAAATATAAATACACCCAATATAATAGGAAATTATGTGTAAAAAAATAAAAGTTCATTCACACATATTCAAAGGATGACATATTCAATAACTACATGTTGAACCCAAAGAAATCGAAATTGGGTTAAGAAGTTCCCTTGACAGCCTAACAGCGTCACATCAAAATGAGTTGATGAGAGATAAAAAAAAGTATCTCATCACTTGGTCATAAAATTTAGATCAATAAGGATATATTAGAACATATCCCAACATAACAATATGTAAATTAAAAGACCCAACAAAAGAAGTCTTTTAAAAAGAGGAGGGTGAAAGTTTCCCTTACCGATATCGGTATGTTTCGAAACATACGCCCCGTGAAAGAAGGACAATACATCACTGATGTAAATACTCCTAAATTAAATAATATTACACAATGAGTAAAATAATGGTCAGTACATACACCACTCAAAGGAAATTTTGGCAAATTTAGCATAAATCTCACGGGAATAAAAGTGAGATGAAAAATCCCTTACGAAAACTCGGCAGCCTAACAACGCCACTTAAAACATCCAAAATGGATTGATGAGATCAAATAGAGTATCCCATCATATTAAAATAGAATTTACAGGAAGAGGAATATAAAAGAAAATCCCCCAACATAACAAAGTGGAGCTTAAAATAAGTGACACAAAGTAGAGTACTTAAAAAGAAAGAGAGAGGTTAGATCTCTTATGAAAATTCGGCAGCCTAACAGCGCCACTCAAAAAATCCAAAATGGATTTATGAGAGAGAATATGGTCTCCCATCACATGAAAATAAAAAATTTACTGTAAGATTAATATAAAAGAACATCCCAATAATAAGACAGATGAGCTTTAAAAGGATTGACATAAAAGAGTGTACTTAAGAAGAAAGAGAGGAGTAGGATCCCTTACCTCAAGTCCAACTTGTCTTGTTCGTTTATTTATATTCCTGAATAATAAACTTTTGTCAATTAATAATTGCCTAAGTACCTCCTTTAGTGATTATTATTCAGTTCTTATCACATATTATAATGTTATAATAATTGTTTAATAATGTTAGTTCATATCAGATGTTTTTTGCCGATGTTTGGTACATGAGTCAAAAATGAACTTGTTTGAAAAATGATTTCCCATGTAGTTATAAGTAAATAATTTACAGAGTAGTATTAATGATTAAAATATCATATATATCCAGTAAAAATTCATTTCATACTATTCCATATCATTTGGAGATAAAAAACGAAAAGCACCATTCATGGAGACGGTAGGCCGTATGTACGCATGAACGCTACTTTCTTTTTTTGTCAAATTAATGGAATTAAAACAAAATGAGAGATATATATATATATATGTTATAATTCTAGAATGATACCAATAATTTAGATGTAATATATTACATATATATCCATTATATATATGTACTTATAATAGTATATAACATTTTGAGATAAGAAATGAAATGTACCGTTCATGGAGACGGTAAGCCGTACGTACGCATGAACGCTACTTCCATTTCCATTTCATATTTAATAGAATTAAAACATAATGATACATAATAGTATTTTAATTCCAGTATGGTATCATATATAATATTATTAAATATATCCTTTATACGTACCACATATGGTATTAACGAATCAAATCACTTTGAGGGGGCGGTAGTCCGTGCTTCCATAAATGAAGATATCGCGTTTACCCATAATGGAAACCATAAAGGTATGCCCAAAATGAAAAATACAGAATCTTAAGGAAAAAATAAACATATTATATATCACATATAAATATAGTGTCATCTTAATGGCCACCTTTGAAGGTGTTAGAAGAATGTTGAACAATCATCGTTTCGTGAGGCAGAAATTCTCCATCCACAGAAACAGTATGTTCTTTAACCATTAGATATAGGTGTGTGTTAGTGTAGCTAGAATCCTTATTATAAAAACATCCTTGTATATTTAAGATACTGTATTTGTTATAAAAGAAATTAATAAAAAGAGTTTAGGGGGTTGGAAAGCAAAATGATACAAAATGACTCGAGTGAAGACATTACCTTAAAAATCGGGTAACTCCCTTTGGTTTGAGCTCAAAGGCTTCTTTGGGAAGACTTCTGCCGAAAGTGAAGCTTCAAGGAGTAACATACGGAAGTGGAGAGAAAAAATGGGAAAAGGTTGGCCGAGCCAAAGGCTTTGGGAGTGTGGGTAAGGAGATAGATGTGGGGGCCTTTTATAAGAGGAGAGGAGGGGCACTTTTGGAAAGTAAGAAATATTACTTTATTTGAAAATGTGTTTCGGTTTTAAAATGTCCCAAATTGATATAATTAGTGGATAAGGTGATAAGGGTTCTAAATACACCCATACAATATGTTTTGGACATGTATAGGTCATAGATTTTACATTATCGTCTCATTTTATTTAAATCGTCAGATAATGATGTCATCGCTGCATCATTATGATGTCATAAATACTTTAATATATTTAATGTCTACAAATTATAAAAAAACTAATATGATGTCGGAAATCATTTTAGATTTCCAATTACTATTTATAATAAAAAATATGACTTGTATAACCCCATTTAAAAATTGTTTTAGTAAAACATATTATGTTTGTGTCATTTTTACTTTTACATTAAATAAAAAGTTATTTATGTCATTTCCCAACCAAAGTGGCTCCATGGGGTCTCCAAGTTGAACCATGGATTTTCTTGGTCGGCCTTGACACATCCAATAAGGTTAGGAATTGTGTCTAGGTCATTTCATATTATTAAATCATTATTTTTACCTTAAACTACCCTAATTACCATTAATCGCGATTAAAAACTTAATAAGTTACAATTCACTAAAAAATTATTTTTATCCCATTGAATCACATTTTACTTCTTAATGACAACCATGTATGTCGTATTTTTGAAATTCAAAACACAAAGATGGAAAACTTCATTTAAACGTAAAAATCAGTTTTTTATAAGTACCACTTAGTGGTTTAACTATTCATAAAAAATTGATGTTTTTCAGAAAAATCCCAAAACTTCATCCTAAGCTATATATGATATTCCGAATTCAAAATTGAAGTCTATTTTACAAAATTCAAAACATATAAGTCACATTAATTAATTTAATAATTAATTCCCATTGTTAGAGCAAATAGCGTGTTTTTATGAAACAATAAGTATCAAAAGATTGACACTCGTATAAGTCTGATTTGAAAGTGAAATTAATTCCAACGACCACTATTGGATTTAATGGTAAAAATATATTCTAATTTCAATTTAAAACCAATTCAAAAGATAATATAATCATATAAATATATTATATTAAATGATGTTTTGAATTAAAATATAACATTTTTCACTATTCATTAAAAATAATGAACATTATCGGAAAGATACCAAAATTTACTCAAAGTAAATTTTGATGTCCCGATTCTTGAGAAGAGTTTTATTTGGTCCAATAGAATGTATAAGAGTAAAAAAACTATATTTAATGATGGTTCACCATCAAAAAGCGATAAGTGAACCTTTAGTAAAAACTAGGGCATATACGCCTAAAATTGAATTCTTTCCGTATTTTAAGCCTTTATCTTTTATTGGATAAATGTAAAAACATTTAAAAACAGATATAATCATATTTTAGTTATTTCTATTCATTCCCACCAATACAACGACTATATGTTAACTTCCATTTAAAATAATATTATTTTATTATTAGAGTGCAATGTATGATTTCAAAGGAACTTGTTGTTGCATATTGGGTACGCCATCGAGCATAGTGTTCCCATTAAAGTCATATTAATACTTTATTCAAAAATATGGATAAATATGAAAATGTCATATTCTTTATTTACCTGGGGTGTTACAAGAAGAATAACCCCATTTTAGAAAATATGATGCTAAAAAATTGTACACTCAATGGGAATGATCTCTCAAAAACATTTTTTTAAAATAATTTCATATTGTGTCACAAGGAGTGAAACCAATCATAAAATTCATTGTGTGTGGTGATAATCGATACATGAAAGATTAGTCATGTCCTTTGAGAGTTTAATGCTACTTTCCTATCATTACATGGTTTAGAACACAATATGCATGGGTGTCCGAAAACAATGAGACAAATTACATAGAAAATAGATACAATAATTAAATATGGTACACTATATCATCAAGAATACTAACTTCAGTGGAAGAAAACTGATTATGAGTATCTTGAATTTGAAAATATGCTGAGAAACATACGTATTGAAATATTTACCAAAATAATAAATCTTTTAGGTGTACAGAGTAGTACTCATAGTACATGGAAAGTTATGTTGTTAAATTATAGTTTTCCACCGTGGTTATGCATGAAGAGAAAATATATTATGTTGCCTCTACTTATATATGTACCAAAACAACCTGATAATGATATTGATATCAAATTTCCTCCATTAATCAAATATCTGAAATTGATGTTGGATATAGGTGATAAAATGTATGATCCTCATAGAAGTGATGAATTCAGATTGGGGGACATGTTTTATCAGATGATAAATGACTTTCTTACTTATGGTTGAAGGATTTCTAGAAGGGATATCATTAAAATTACAAAAAAAGAGTGGGTGAAATATCATCTTTCCAATTTACATAATAGTAAATATGTGTATCCAAACACTGAATCGCAAAAATTAATTCTATGAAATTTGAATTCATTAAGAGATTAAGGATGGATATCAAATAAACATAATCAATAGTTTATAGTATGGTTATGCAATCATATTTATAAAGAGTTATTGAAAAAACGAATTCAATTTCTGAACGAATATTATGACCATCCAAGGGGACAAATAAAATATTTAAATATTACATTGGTTATGTAATTAATGGATATACATTCTATACAAAAGAAAATTATAAGAAAAATATGATGTAAAATAATGGGGTTATGATTCTGGGAGAAGCGATCAAAATATCTTGTTCTAAGGATATAAATCCAATTTATGAGAATATGTAATATTTCAACATCATCAAATAGATAAATTAGTTGGATTATATGAAATATCAAGTGTTAATTTTATCGTAAATGTGTGGTAAAAATACAAGTGTAGTGAAAGTTAATGAAATGGGCTTAATAAAGGTGAATTTTAGTGTGGAATGGGAAATAGATGAGAAGATAAAAAGTTATGCATGTATTTTTTATCTTTGATCCAGCTGATAAGAATTGGTCAATCATCTTACTAGTGACTAAAACAAATATAGGGAGAGATGAAAATTTGAATGAGGATGAACCTTTCATTGGGATAACCCAATAATTTAATTGTAGTTCCAATGTAGACAATGTCTTGTATGTTAAAAGGTTCCATAAAGATGGGATTTGGATTCCTAATATAGGAAACAAATACCTTTAACATTTAATGAAATGAAATTAATTTTAAAGGGTAGGTTAATGTGTATTATATATACAAGGATTTTCATTATAATATTACATGTTTTCTAATATATTAACATTATATAAATTAAATGTTTTACTACTCATTAAAACAATGGGTTCTGCACATAATGATGTTACTAATATTTTGGAAGAACATGAATTTGATACTAAAACTGTTGAATTATTAGGTGATCAAAACCATGTTGATGAAAAAAACAATAACAATGTAGCGTTACTACGTTGACTAAAATATTCCAGGAAAGAAGTAAGGGTATAAAATATGATGTTGGATTGAATCAAAGTGGCCAACCTATTGACCATAAGAAGTCAATATCTTTTAGTTATGTTTGGGTCATAATAATAATGAATGTTCCAATTGACATGGATTTTTGGCCCCTTGTCCATCCAGTAATGAAGGAACACTTTGAGAATATATTAAGGTAATATTATAATATTAATTCTTTATTTTACCAAAAAAATATATAATGAAACCTTGTGGTAATTTTTATTGACCCTTCTAAATTTAATTTATTATAGGCTATTAAAATAAAAAAAACATTTCTTATAGATAAAAAAATACCATAGTGTATTCTATACTATTCTTATAAAGTTCATTCTTAGAGATGCTAAGAGGAAAGTAAATCCCCACCCACCAGTTACTTATAAAAACATTATAAAGAAGGAATCAAGGAATGAATTCATCAGTTATTATGATGAGAAATTATTTCAAGTGTATTTTAGTTGAAAATATATTATTTGACATTATTTATTTTTTCCAATTTGATTCAATGTTCTTAATTTATGAAACAAAAATGTAGTTTTGAAAAGAAACAATCAGTATCAAAATCAATGTACCACTATCGCATGGTATTGATGAGGTATTCTTCAATAGAGAAAACAATGATATTTTTTTTAAATAAATAATAACAGTATTAAGTGATATGAATCAAAACATATTCCATTATTTATGTATATCTATGAATCAAAATATGATTCCACTCCCATCCCACTTCATGTACTTTGAAAGGAGACCCATATAAATAAGGAGGGTAAACTAGATGATGAAAAGAAAAAACAAACATTATGCTATACAAGTATAAGTAAGACACAATAGTAATTATTAATGAATTATAAGTGTATTATATAAAATATATCTATTTAGGATTATATGTTTTTTTATGGTTCAAACAGAAGAATCAACATTGAACGTTCGATAAGAAAATCTACATTAATTTGCATTGAAGCTGTCAGAACAACATAGTCATGTTATAGGTGTCAGTTTTAGAGTGTATCCTTAAAAATATCTCAATATGAAAAAATAACATGTAGTTATATATTAAATAATAAAAGGATTATAGGTGTAAAAATATTATTTTCATGATATTATTGTTTGGTTTGGTTTTGCAGACCAAGATATGCGAAACTATTAAAGTGAATCAGATGTAGGAATCATATCAACATATGAACTACCAAATGAACATTATATCTTCAAGGATATTAATTCCCCTCAAACACATTATTTAAATGAAGTAATAAATTTTTTCATTACTCTTTCTGCTAAATGAGAATCAAACAAATTCTTATAACTTTATATTACAAAAATTTTGTAGGGTAAAGATTTATGTAATTTCTATATATTAAAACACATGAACCACCTTATTACTATGGTTATGGTTTATAATATCATGTGATACATGATACAAACAAATAACACCCAACAGATCACATGAGATTGGTGATTGAAGTAGAGGAAGCACTGATTACTGAGTTTTATGTTCCACTTGATGACCCAAATATTACAATGGTAATTGATGCTGTTGTAACATTTATATCATGGCCATATAATCTTATAAATATGCATGAGGTATGTCCTTATCATTTTTTTTAAAATAAAAAACCTATAGTAGTTAATGAAAAAATGACTGAAGTGTGGTATACTAATACAATAGAATAAAATGATATGAAAATGGAAGGTTCGATCAAAAAAATATAGTGAGTTGAACAGGAAAATAAAAAGACATTATGGGAGTACATTCTCACCACCAGTTCCACTAGAACATATTTTATCATTACAAATTCAAATAGACACGATATTTATAGATGTATATATTTCCATCATTTCTCAAAAAGACAAATATTTTAGAACTATCATGATAGAAATGGTTGTTCTTGAGAGTGTGAACTAGATCCTCATGTTTTAATGGTCAGGATTCAAAGTTGTGAATACATATATTAGGTGAATTTTCATAGTAATTCAATCCTAAAAATGATATAATTTATTTATTGAAGTCAATAATATTTATGTTTTCTATAGGAATTTATATTACTGATATATATATATATATAAACTTTTGAATCATGATTTTGAATCATTAATTCATGTATCACTTTTGTAGAATTTTTTTGGAGTTAAAGTAAATTGATAAGAAAAAATATAAGATATATGATAAATTTGAGAAGAAAATAAAACAAAAAGTAATCTTTTTATACCTCGAATTTAGGGGTAAAACTATTCATTTTGATAATATAATTTTTTTTATTTTATCTTAGAGAGAACTAGATGTTGATCCTAATCAATTTTGATACCCAAAAAATTTATTTTTTGGTTCTAATGCATGTATTTTCATCAAACCAAAAACACATGATAGGTTTTGTGACTATCTAATGAAATTTGGTCAATGTGTTATAGATTATATCAAAATTACTTGTTTTAATATTTATTTTAACTAGAATTTATTTATGATAGTTTGATTTGTAAATATAAGGTAAATCATGGTATGAGGATAGTGATTTAAAAAAATAGTCCTATGAATTACCTCAAATGGTAATAGATTTAGATAAATGTATAAATATTAATCAATCAAAACATATTTCTAAACAATTTACTTGTTTTGTTCAATGTTTCTACTATGTTGGAAGAAAGATAACAAACATGATTGTGGATATTATGAATGAAAATATATAAAATATATGATATAAAATAAAAAGACTAGCATCCCTGAATAGGTAATCTTTTAAGGTAATTAAAATTTCATTAAAAATATTTTAGTCATATATTTTCCTATATTTTTCTAGTATAACCAAGATTTACAATAGCCTACATACTCAAAAGATGAAGTAAATTTGTTTAGTGATGACTGGGAAACATACGGTGTCAGAATATTTTTCGATATAAAATTTAACAGATTACCTTTTATGTCTATGATCTAGTATGTGCTATGATCATGGAAATATATTTTTGGTGTGAAGAATTATCATTATAATTTAATATATTACCTTTTATTTTTTTCTCAAAGAGAAGTATAATGGTGTAAATCAATTTTTTTAGAAATTAATAGGGGAATATAAAGTGTAAATTTATAAATACATCCTAAATAGGAAACTTTATACTACTTTTTGGGATAATCTTATCTTCATTTAATCTATTTTTTTTGTTATTTTCATTATAATTTCTATCGAATTCATTTTTTTGTTGAATTTACACATTATTTTAAAACAGACATCACATTCTCAAACAAAGTAAAAAAATAATATTGTTTCAATGGTTTAGTAAAGAAATTGATAAGTTTTTTAACAAGTAATAATTTACCTTACATCAATCTGACACATGATGTGGTCGATATGACTCTAAGTGCATGTTTTTAATACAAAAGTGTTATTCTAATTTGAAACACATTTTACATAGCCAAAACCAAGAAAAAACATTAATTATATTAAAACATTATGAAAACAATCAATCATTCATTTATTAGAAATTTGAATTTAATTCTTGATAATCCGATACAAAATGTGGTCAGTATGACTTAAAGTAACTATTTTTAATGTGTCATTTTAGTTTAAGATGAGAATCACAAAGCCAAAACTGAAAAAACATGTTTTGATTTTTTAAACATTATTAAACCAATAAATAATTAATTTTTCACATGTAAGAATAATCATCACATCAATATGATACCCAATGTAGACGGTATGATTCAATGTTGGTGTTTTCATTACAAAAAGTGTCATTTTAGTGTAAATCAAAAATCCAATAGGAAAAACTAAGGAAAAAAGCTCGAATTATTTTCAAACTCAATAAAATCAATCCATATTTCATTTTTGACATGTGCAAATCAACAAAACATCATCCCGAGACATGATTTGATTAGTTCAACTCAAATTTCATGTTTTTAATAGAAAGGTTTCATTTCAGTTTTAAACACATGTCATATCCCTGAAACTGAACAAAAAGATCATGGATTGTTGTCAAACATTATGAAAACATTTCACAATTGAATTTCACATGTATTAATTGAGTTTAATCCAATATGACACAAGATGTGGTTGATAATACATGATGAACATGTTTTCTATATAAATGTTCCATTTTAGATTAAAATGTATCACATATACAATATTAAGAAAAATATATTATATTGGTTTCAATTTTTTTAAAGTAGTCCATAATTCATTATTAAGATGTAGAAATATTCCACACATCAATCTGACACATACTGTGGTTAGTATGGCTCGAAGTGCATTTTTTCAACAGAACAATGCAAATTTAGTTTAAAACACACATCAAATAGCCAAAACTGAGAAAATGAGCTTCTGTTGTTATTAAGTATTATGAAAATAATTTGTAAATCATTTATTATGTTTAAAAATTGACCAAACCTCAATATGACACATTAGGTGATCGATATAGCTCAAAGTGATTGTTTCTAAGAGAAAGGTACATTTTTTGTTCAAAATGTATGTCGCATCACCAATGCTAGGAAAAAGATCTCATATTGTTTTCAAAAATTATTAAAATGATCTAAAATTAATTTCTCATTTTTAATAATTGATCCCATTCCTATATGACACATGATGTCTTCGATATGAATCGAAGTTAATGTTTTATATATAAAAGTGTTATTTTAGATTAAAATGCATCACATATCCAATATTGAGAAAAAGATATTGGATTACTTTCAAACATTTGAGAAGTGGTCCAAATTTCATTTGTGGCCCTCAAGAATTGACCACACATCAGTATGATCCATTATTTGTTCAATATGACTCAACGTGCATGTTTTGAATACAAAAGTGTCATTTGAGTTTAAAACATGAATTAAATATCCAAATCAAAGGACATGAGATTGGATTATATTCAAGATTTAGGAAAAATTTACATAGTTCATTTCTCATCTATAGGAATTATTCTCACATAAATTTGAAACATGATGTGGTCTATATGACTCGAAGTGTGAATTTTCAATAAAAAATTTTCTTTTTAGCTTAAAACACAAATTAAATATCCAAAACCCATAAATCATGTTCAGATTGTTTTAAAAAATTTGAAAAAATACATAATTCATTTTTCATGTGTATGAATTGACCGTACATTAATCCTACCCATGATGTGGTCAATATGATTCAAAGTTCATATTTTTAATACAAAAAATCCATTTCATTTTAAAAAACACATCAAATATGTGACACCCCAAGAAATTGTGTTTCATATAATGGTAATTTCTATGTTTTATTATTATCTTTTACCAAAAAAAAACTTATCTCTTATATAATAATAATAGTTTGATGCAACGGAATAAGCACACGAAATGGACGCAAGGATATTTCTTCAAATAAGAACACAATAGTGGATACAATAAACCGGGATTAAGAGGAAAATAAAACTAACCAAATATACCTATTAAGAACCCTATAAGAATTACAAGAAATCAACTTAAAACAATGGGAACCCCAAGAAAATAATATGGATCCTTAGAGTTTTTCATAATAAACATAATAATGGAAGATTCCACCATGACCACACTAAGAACCATAGTTATGACGTGAACCATCTTCTTCTTATTCTTCAATCGCAGTAAGCTTAAGACACCCCGAGACATAGTGTTTATGGCACCAATCCAACAATTACCTTGAGTAACCATTGGGAACCCAAAAAATATAATTATAGCTATTAGTATAATGATGTTTTTACTAAAGAACAACCATGTACAACTTCACGATATGATTAGCAAATTATAAGATAAAACCCCAACTACAATATGATGCTTTAAGTTGCATATAAGTTTTGATAAAAATAATAAGTAATTCGAAAACAGTTTTGCAAATATTTAAATTTTAATTTAAAGAGTTTCATCTCTTAAACAGTGTTACAAATTATGTTTTATATCTTATAATAAAATTATGTTTTTGATTAAACCATGTTGTCTATATATGAGTTATCATATATGTTACTAAATATCAATTTATAATTATCATTTTAAAAATTTAATGTTTATACACAATTTTCTTATAGAAAACAAAGTCTAATTTGTGTGAAAATTTACCTACTAATCCTTAATAAAAGCCATGTTTTAAAAGAAAATTTTCTATTTGTATTACTACCCTTAAGACTTCATGATTTTAGGTTAGTTTCAGTAAAACATTTGGGACTGCTAGGGCCAGCCCTTTATTGGACAGGCAAAGGGAGGCAGCTCACTCAAGGTGGCTAAGCCTAGCCCTCAGCCCAAGCCCGAGATCGATAATAGGGCCACTCGAAGAGCGCACATGAGAAATATTGGGAGCGCATGTGCGTGTGTAGCACGGGAAAAGGCCACGGTGTGCATGGGAGAACACAAGAGCTCTTGTGTGTGCACATTGCGGGCAGACACGCTTGGGTAGGTCGAGGCCTACGGAGGAGGCCAGGGCCTATGTGTAAGGGACCCTATGTGTGTGCTGTGTTATTTCCATCATAGCAGGAGTCCGAGGATTATAATGGTTTCCCGCGCGACTCCCCATTTCAATATGGGAAGCAAAAATTTGGGTGAAATGAGATCCTGGCCATCAGATCATTCCACACGTGATATGAGCCGCTGATCTGGTTTCTGCGTTCGATCTTCAGCAGCCGCGGACGCCTCCCAGCACTAGGATCAATGATAGGTGATCTAGAACGTCCTTTTTCATCTCTTTTTTCTGCCTATGATGTTGTCTTCTTCCCCGCAGCGTTCCCTATTATAGTAACCTTACACCCTATTTTTTATCACCATTTTTTTCTTCACTCCTATAGCCGCCAGACCCTCTATATGCACGGTTTCCACAGACATCTCTTTTCCTGGTATTTTTATAATTCAGGTGGCCTCAAATCCCTTTTTTATTTCATTAAATAACCATGATAGGTATCAGTTATAAAAATCTTCTCAGAGGCATTTGAAGAACGCTCTCGGTTCCGGGCACCCGAGCTTCTAGCAGACCTCAACTCCTCCTCCTAGCTTTCCAGTGTCTCCACCTCCTCCTTCTCTGCAAGTTAAGGTAAGGGTTTCATCTTTGTATTTATTGGTTTATATTGTATGAACATATATCTATTTATAAATTTATATATATACTTGTATAACTAGTAAACATCATCATACGGTTTGAGTTTATATTCCTTAAAAGTTGCAGGATCTTGAATACGATATATTAACAACCCTAAGCATGGAAACCCCATGCAAATATATACCTTAAGAACATATCGGTTATGTAATAAACGTGTCTGTGAAAATATATATAGGTATATTGTACATTGCCCTCAGTTTTTTTCTTGAGGCCAAGTTTAAGACTTCTAACCTTGAGTTTCAAAGTTATTAAAGAAATTATGAAAATCCATGGAGTTGTTGTTAATAAAATGATTTACACTTGTTTATATGTCTTCTTAAATATATATTGATAATACATATACATGTGGTATAAGCACTCCATTTTTATACTTTTAGATAATAATTTCAATAATCATGGAAGTGTCGAATAAGAAAGGTATGAGATCCCTATGAATATGTTGGGGCGTAAGCCAACTTCGAATTCCCAATTGTTTTTACCAATGTTTCTGAAGCCTTATGAAGAATTTACTAATTATATCCCCTCGATCCGTTTTATATCTAATCGTTTTGTTCTTTTGAAAATGGATATACTTAGTATAAACAAAGTTTTAAGGGTATTTTAACATTTTCGTGAACTTATACATATATATATGCATAGTTATATATTAATGTGTTTGTCTGTATAAAACCGTATATTCTTAATCAAACACACACACACACATATATATATATAATATGACTTCTAGATTTAAATGATATTTCCGCAAAAATATTTTTTTTGTAAATTTTTTATAGAATTTCTTCAATCATCCTTATTTTACTAAGTTTTTGTGAATGTATATATATATATATATATGAAATATATAAGTATAAAATACGTGAATCATTGATTTGCATGAACTTCATAAGCATATTAAAGATTTTGTTACGTTTTCATTATGAAAATTCCAAAGTGGGTTTCCATTTTTACTTATAAAATCCTATAGTATGTGAATAAAGTACTACACATACGTTCCAAATGTTTTCGGCTTGATTAATCACTATTTTTATGCACATCTAGGTTGAATGAATATTTTACACCATATGAAACCCTAAACACAGTTTTCCAAATGCTTACTTTTGATATGATGAGTTCATGAGTATAGATATAGGACACTCATGACCTAATATTTGTATTACTAATTACTCTTTACCCATTATATTAAATGATAATGTTTAAGGCCCAGTATTACACCTTCATGTTTTAACTATAAGTGTTTGAGATAATGTGATTATAGTAAACCAAATGAAATGGTATGCTTTCCTCTTAATTTATTTATGTTATGTTTATATTTTTATTTAATCATGAATGTTCTTGATTAATATGGTTAAGGGCTTTGTCATTTTAAGCAATCAAAATGGTATTTCATGTGTGTTAGTTGGCATCACAGGTACTCTAAATACAGGTAATAATTAATGGCTTAACCACAGAATTTATTGTTTTGTGCTAGACTCACTGCATATTCATAAAAGTGGATGACTGTAATAGTAAGCTTATATGACCTATTCTTAGATTATGGATTTAATTGTTCAAGGTGGTGTGTGACATCTTGAATAAAATGTAAGGTGAAATAAGAAACCATGTAGGTAATACACTTGGTTTGATAAGTGATATGTAATTTAATAAATCAAAGTCGATTTTGCACTTCAATTTAGATGTATGAGGATTGCATTGGACTTATTATGTGATGGGTGGGGCCCACTATATCCCCTCGATGCATCAGTAGGTCTCATGAGACAACTAGAAAAGGAATTGGCTGAGGCCTTTCCCAACTATGAGTTGTGGATTTTGGTCGAGGCCTTAATCACTAGACGTCTTGGACGAGGCATTGACACAGTCCGACATATGAATGTTTCTCATTATGAATATGTATTTTAATTAACCAGGAAAATATTCAACTAGTATAATATTTGTTTAATGAGCTTATGGGTTTTGGTCGTGGCCTTAATCATTAGACATCTTGGTCGAGGCCTTGACAAAATTCTTCAGAATGTCCTCTATATTCACATTACTCATTATGTGTATGTTAATTACTTAACAAGATAGGCGTTCGACAAGTATAATGTCCATGGTTAAGAACATTTACTTATAAGTAATAAGGAAAGTAAAAGTTTATGGCATGAAATATTTATAGAACTCAGTGATTTCTAGTATTTGATGTTTGAAATTAAAGTGTTTACCTTTATGCGCCACTCTGATAATTCATTACACTTAACTGTTTTATTTGTGATTATATATATTCTTATGTCATACATGTTAGAATTCCTTTTATTCAACATGCCTCTATTTGAATGATGTATCCTTATAATTCTGATATTATGTTTTAATTGAGCACCTTTATGATGTGAACATGTGATATAACATTTATTTAAGAAGAATGTTTTGTGAAATGGTTTAAATAATTTTTTCAAAAATATTAATTAATATTTTAAAACCCCTTACTAAGCATTCATATGCTCACCCTATGTTTTAAATAAAAAAATTTCAGGTATTAGTCATGTCTTCAATGAAGTTTCAGAATCCAACTGGTTTCCCAAAACCTCAACCTCACGATCCTCTGTAGCATGGGACATGATGTGATATTTGTAAATGAATGTGATGAAATAATTATGGTTATGGTACATCATGTCTCATGGGCACTGGCTCTGGGCACTCGGGGGCTGGTTCTTTACCAAATAGCCAAAAACAAGAAAAATATCTAGGATTATTTTTAAGAAATAGGAAAAGGACCATAATTCTTTTTTGAATCGTAAGAATTGAATTCAAATAAATTGACACTTTATGTGACCGATATGAATCAAATTATTTATTTTAAATTTAATGGTTTCATTTTATTATAAAACCCACATCACTTACCAAAATTGAGAAAAAGATATAGATTTGTTTTCAAACATTAGAAAAAAAATCCATATTTAATTTTTGACATATAAAAATTGACTACACATCCATCTGACACACGATGTGGTCGGTATGACTCGAAGTTCTTATTTTCAAAATAATAATTCTATTTTAGTTTAAAACATGTAGCATAATGCCAAAACCAATACAATGATATTAGATTGTTTTCTAATCAATTTTCATTCTATTACATAATTAAATTCGCTATCATTTTTATATTATACTTAATCAGTTTATATTCACAAATATAATTATTGAAGATGAAAACTAAATGGTGTGAAAATTAACATATTCTTCTAAAAAATAAATTCTTGTTGAATTTTAACCCATATTAGTGATTTTTTAGCTCTACTGATGAGATCCAATTCAAGATCACCTCCTTTTGAGAACAATAAGAAATGGTGTGATGTGTAAGAATCAATAACTACTTAATCTGATGCACGATGTTCTTTTTCTGATGAAATGTATATTTTTTTAATTTAAAAATTATAGTTAGTGTTTAATTAACTTATTAATATTAGTAATAACATAATATTTGTTTAAAGGTATATTCTCTTTATTGAGTTTAGGTGGTTTGATTAGAAACTAATATAATGATTAAGGGTTAGGTCCAACGGGAAAGAAACATTGATGTTTTTGAATGTATATGATAATTTTTATTTACTCATGTAATTTTAAAAATCAATGTTTGAAATGTCTATAGTATAGTGTTTTTCTTGTATTTATGTTGCAATTCTTATTTCAATCAAATTATTTATTTTTCCTTATAATTTCTCTAGTATTTTCTCATGTATTTGGTATTTTTTATATTATAGTGTTTTATAATTTTAATAGAACACTATATTAGTATACTACTTTATGATTTCTACAAAAATCAATGATATAGGGATCCATTAGCAGTGATAAAATAGCATCGATAAAGTACCACCTTTATGGGTGCTATTTTTATCACTAATAAAGGGAATTGTTTTGGAACCACATTATTTTAATTATCACAAATCATGATTATTATGTTTCAAATGAGATTAATAATTTATAATATTATAATATTTGTTAAGAAAATTGGATAAGTGCAGATTTATCATTGGTTGTAATGATCCACCATTAGTTCAAAATGATCTACCAATGTACACATGTTACTGCTAGTCATCTTCTATAACTAGACATCTGCTATTACTAGACATCTGCTACTTCAAGACATGTTCCACTGATAGACATATGATATATCTAGGCATGTGCTACCACTATACATGTGCCACCTCTAGAGCTATGCTACATCTAGACATGTGCTGCCGTGAGAGCTATGCTACCATAAGACATGTGCTACCATCGGATTTATGATACTAATGGACATGTGGTACCTCCATAGCTCTACAATGATTATACATAATTTACCCCTATATGTTCTATCACTAGATTTTACACTTACATATGTGCTACCACAATATGTGTTACCTCTAGATTCTTCTACCACTGGTTTGTTCAATTGTCAATGATGATCTACTATTATCCTACTACGATTTTCATTATATCTATAAATTGAATTTAATTACATTAAAGGATATTTTAAGGGAGTTAATGAATGTTTACTCATGTGTATTTTATAATTATTATTCCTAAACTACTCCATGCATTCATCGAAAAATAATTCATAGGTTTCATGATTTTCTGCTCACTATGATGATTCAGGAAATCATCATTGTTATTATTATTTATTAGATAATTAAAGCTAGATAGGTATATATTATGATGATCTCCCTAGTTTGCGTATGTGTAGTGATTTCATAAACATAGATACCTACATGTGAGTGTGAAATATTTGAGTTTATAGAATATCATGAACATTTCATACATTTAATCAATAGATAATTATAGAAGTGTTTTAGAGAATTCGTAGATAGAAAAACTAAACAATAAGAAACATTTATTCCTATATATTCCGATAAACTTGTTAAAGATTGTCACTAGGATATATTCGAGGACCCTCAATCATTTTAAGTTATTTAGATTGAGTAGCCCCACACCCCACTATCTATACTTATTTTATCTATCTATTTATATGTTACATTTGAGAAGTGTATTGTACTACTCTATTTTATTTTTTCACACTAACTCATACTGTTTTACTGAAGTGTTATATACATACTATCTCACCTTCCTCTATTTTTTGGATACCCCCAAAAAATATGAAAGAGGTTATGTGTTAATTTTCTTGTTTTTCTTCCCATGTATAACTGTGGAATAAGGATTGATCCTAGATAGTCTTTTTGTTTTTTTGTAAAAAACCTGATATAAGGTGTGGATCATATTATTGATATAATAATCTGATTGGTAGAAGGTTATTTCTATGTGGTGGGATTAAGTATTATCTTGAAATTTATTCCCTTTTTATATTCAATTTTTTGTATTAGTTTTGTTTTCCTATATTTCAAAATTAAAAAATCAATTGTTTTAAATATGTAAAAAAACATATACATTGGTAGTTATTCTTAACGTGTGTTTATATAAAGGCTTTAGTTAACTAATTTAGTCATAAAAGATAATGTGATTTCAAATATTATTTAACTAAGCCCTAATTTGAGTTTGATAAATTTTAGAAATATCAAAATTCTATAATTATACAATTTTCATTAACTATATGTTTTTCAATTAACTTGGGGGATTCTGTTTTAGGATATTTTTATTCTAAATTTTTATTGGGAACTTAATTCACCCCCATTGAGTTATTCTCTCTGAACAACATTTTTTATCAGGGAATTTAAAATATCTTGTCAACTAGGATTCAGTTTTCATTTAGAGATCTAAAAATTATTTTATATCTAAATTTAATTGCTCATAGATAGTACACAAGAGGGATATACTGCATACATACTTTTTTATTTTAATGGCACTAACTAAGCTCATGGAACATCAAAATTAAGATGAATTTTGAATAATGGGTTTTTAAATTTATACTAGCATTGAGGAAAAATATAAAATACCCAAAACTATGAGAATAGTTTGGTGTGATTCTACTATGGTAGATTATAACAATAATTACAAAGCCCAAAATTCATTATATTTTTCCTTATGATATGAGGAATGTCAAATAATATCTGCATGTACTACTTCATTTAAAATTTGGGATAATTTAGCCATTTCACATTAAATAAAATATAATTTCAAAGAAATATGTTTATATACTCATACTATTAAGAATGATACTTTTAAAATAAAACATGAAAATTTATTTCTAATATTTATCTCTTGTTCAATAATATCGTCAATGAAATTCACTCACTAGGAAAACCTGTTTCTTAAAAAGATCAAGTGATGTGCCTGTTGAGGTGTTTACCAGATATATGTAGAGTAACTTTAGTTTTTTTAAATTATCATGTAATGTTATCATGTTACATATTATGGAGATAATATAAAACATGATGATGTGTGAGGAAGAAATAAATGTGAACAGAGAGGAGGAGGATGAACCAAAGAAGAAATATGCAGCCTTCAAAACCACTACTTCAAAACAAATGGATAAAATCCATGATGACTATTTGAGTGATGAAGAGTGAAATGAAAATAATGACGAAGAAATTTCCATCCTTCCTAGAAGATTCAAAAAAATCTACAAGAATAATTAGTTTTTCAAGAAACCTGATTACAAAAGAAAATACGATTATAGAAGAAACTAGAGAATGGTTTGGAATAAAGATCATCCTATAAATGAAATAATATACTATAAATATTAAAAAAAATGTTATTTCAAAGATGATTATCCTAAGATAAAATTCAATAATAACTATGATAATAAATATAATAGGTACAATAATGCCATGAAGGAAAAATGGAGTGATTTAAAAGACAGTTCAAATGATTCAGGATAAACCACCAAGAGGATAATAATGATTGATCTAAAATCTGTTTTATGAAAAACACAACTGAGGTATCCAATATATTTTTTATTCTCATGTTCATATTTTGATTAATTCTTGAGATGAATATAGTGTCAATAAAATGTATAATAAATACATTTACAAATATAATAATATGCTGTAAGGTACTTTCAATGAACTCAACGAAAGATCTAGGATTTTAAAGATGCATCATGCCTTGATTGCTTATTTTAAAATTAATTTTAACATTGATAAAGATAAAAATGATTAGTTTATAAATGGTAAAAATTAGTTAGAACTATCTAATAATAGAATAAATAATGTTTTGGATAGATTCAACAATTAGATAAATGAACTTACTCAAATGTTTGGAAAGAAAACGACACCCAAACATTATAATGGGATAGGCTATCAGCATGTAGATAGAGGAACCATGAAAAATATATTTGTTACCAGTTCCATATCCTTTAGTAATTCTACTAATTTTTATTCCTCTGGCCCTAAAAAATTAATTATTTATAAAAGTTTAAAACAAACTTATGGGAAACCTGATAACAAATTATGGGTTTTGAAAGAATTAATAACAAACATTTATGGATGAAAGATTATTTTGGTACCATCATAATTTTTTGGGTAAATAATTTTTTGTAGGAAACATTATTGAAAATATATTGTAAGAAATTATCATACATAGAACATGGTTGTTCCAGAAACTTGACTGAATATTTTTCAAATTTCAAGAATCAGATAATGGTTGATGGTGGAAATTTCAATTTTGGTGACAATGCCCAAAGGAAAATTACTATACTTGTGTATATTCATAATTATAACAATGTTTTAATTTATAAAGATTTATCTATATATGTTTTAGATAATAATATTCTTAGAATCTCATAGAAATGTGATGATGGTTTGCATGTTAAATTTTAAAATAATTCATCCAATGTTTTTTATTTTAAAATTATCATAGTGTTACTTACTTTTTCTAATGAGAATTTTTATACTGTTAATTTTGATTCATTATTTTCTCAACATGTTTTCTTTCTATGTGCTTTTACAAAAGATTATTGTCTTTGGAATAAGATACTAGTCCATTGAAATATTCATTCACTTATTAATCTTACTTGGAAAGTGTTAGTCAATAACATTAAAACTAGAATTCCAAAATAAAATGTCTATAAACCATGTCCAAAAGGGAATCATCACAAATTCAATTTCCAATTAAAGAAAGAAGTTTCAAATTATCAACCAATATATTTTATTTTCACGGAATTTTTTTGGAACATCTATATTTTCTATATTGGATTTTAAGCACTATTTTTATGTAATTGAGGATGAATTTTCTATATATACATGGGTATTCTTTCTAGTTCACAATTGCGAAGCCTGTTCTTATTTTAAAAATATTTATAAATCTATAGAATATCATTGTGGACTGAGTATTAAGACCTAAATAAGTAATCATTACCATGAGTATAAAAATAAATATTTGAATCATTTTTCTCACAAAATGGATATAATAATAAATTTTCTTCTCATAGGACCCCAAAAAAGAATGGTTTAGTAGAAACGAGAAATATAAACCATTAAGAAATTTCCTATACCTTGCTCCATGTGTATGACTTACCTATTGTTTGGAAGAATCTCTGAATACAACTTGTCATATAATATATAATGTTTTAATAATACCTCCCATAAAAAAACTCCTTATAAATTATGAAATGGTATAAATACAAATGTTAATTACTTGAGATTTTTTGGTTTCAAATTCATTAATCGTAATATTAAGGATAATATTGAAAATTTTTCATCTAAAAAAAGATGATGAAATTTTCCTTGGTTACTCCACATCAAGGAAATCATATAGGGTGTTTCATAAAATAACCAAGATTGCAGAAGTGTCTATTCATGTAAACTTTTATGAAACTAATCTTCATGATCCTAAGACCTATTTAGACTACCTTGAGGATGATCTATAAAATTTAATGTTAATTCCACACCACTTGAAAATTTAGTAAAACAGTCATAAAATAATCAAGTTCAGAGGATCAAAATGAACCTAAATCTTTAGAAGATTATGAAATTTCTAGGCCTTATTTTCCAATATTTATTTGTAATCTTAAATACCATCCTCAAGATGATGTATTTTGGGACCTAGATATAGGTACACAAAGTAGATATTATCTTAGAAATTAGTTTGGACATCAAGTATTATTTTTATAGCTCGGACCTAAGAACATAAATGACGCAATTAATTATGAATTATAGGTGATGGAAATTCAATAAAAACTTATTCAATTTGAAAAGAATAAATTTTGGGAACTATTAAATAGTCCTAATGATACCCTAACTATTGAGACTAATTGGGTGTTTTAAAAGAAAGTTGATGATTCAAGAATTATAGTCAGAATTAATGCCTGATTGGTTGCAAACAGATAGACTTTGGGATAGGGAATTGACTGTGAGGAAACCTGTTCACCAGTATCTATACTTGAAGATATTAGAATAGTAATTATATATGAATCACCTTTGTATTTAAAACTATATCGAATGGATTTCAAAAGGGAATTATTAAATGGTTTTATAGTTGAGGATGTTTTTTATTGAACAAACTCATAGATTTTAAATTCCTCAATTTCGAAATAATGTTTCTAAATTAACAAAATATTTATATGGTTTAAAACAATCCCCTAGATCTTTGTATTATAGGCTCATATATTCTATGATTTATATAGATTTTTCCAATATCGTACATAATCATATTTTTTATAATAATAATTTCAAATGATGTTTTGAGAGTTTACATTTGTGTTTATCATATTATCTTTGGGACTTCTAAAAATTATTTGTGTACTATTTTTTTAAATTTTGAATAATGAATTTAAATTTTGTTTAATGGGAGAACACAGTTTCATTCTAGTTTTAATTTTTTTTAAATATTAAAATGGAATTATTTTAGATCAAATTGCACTAAATACCTTCCAAAACGTTATGTTTTAGATATTAATATATGTGGTGATACTCCCATGAGTACAACATGTAAGATGGATCATGATGAAACTGGAAGGTTAGTAGGGAAAACCAGTTATAGGGAAATTATTTAATTCTTTTTAAATATAACTATAATCAATCTAGATATTATGTTTAGTGTGTGTATGTGTTCTTGTTTTCTAGAATATTCTAAATAATCCAATTTAAATTTTTTAAAAATAACATTCTAATACTACATGTATACAAACAATTTATGAATATTATATTCTAAAGGAAAATAATTTTATTTATTAAGTTATTCAGATTTAGATTTTTGTGGTTGAAAGTTAGAGAGATAAATCACTTTGGAATATGTCATGTATTAGGAATGTTTCTTATGACTTGGTTTAGTAAAAATAAATTTTTTTTTGCATTCTCTACATCCAAGGATGAGTACATATATGTAGGATGTTTTTGTGCACAAATTATATGATTGAAACACAATTTTGTATGTTATAGATATCAATTCAGAAATGTCCATATAAACTGTGACAACACATGTTCAATAAACATTTCAAAGAATGAAGTATCTAATTTTAGGAAATACATATTCATGTAAGACTTTAATTTTTTAGGGATCATTTCCAAAAAGTGAAAAAACACATGAATTCATAGGAATTGAACATCATATATCTATTATTTTCACAAATCCCTTATATCCTGAGAGATTAAACTATATCAAACATGAAATAGGAATGATACATTTTTGTTAATATTTTATCTATGAATACCCATAATTGGAAGGTCCACCATTGGTGTTCCACCATTAGTGTTCCTCTATTGGTGATCCACCATTAGTGATACACCATTGGGGATCCACCATTGGTGATCCATTGTTGGGTGATCCAGTATTGGTGATCCATCGTTGGGTTATAAACTTTTGGGTTATCGAATGGTAGAATGATCCACTATAGAGTGATCTACCAGTTGAGTTTCTATTTCTAATTTCTACTAGTAATATATTCCATGTTGATTTTTTTTTGATTTATTTGTTCATATTTAGTTATATATTTAAATTAAAAAAAGCCTATATGATAAAACTGAACATAAATCCGATTTCATGTCACTCTATCTCATGCCTACCCATTGAATCATCTCTACTTCCCTTCTCACCTAACCTTAATCCCTCCTCATGCTATTCCATCACCTTTCATTTCAATATAACGGGGATAGTGAAGTGCCCTATAGTTTCATCACTAGATGGGTCATATCTTTTGAAGAAATATTGTATAGAATTGAGTCATGCTGTGGTCAACCAGAAATATCCATAGCTTACGACCAACATAGTTTTTGAAAAGAAAGAAATATATGTGGAATGAATTTTTTAGGAAATTCATTAGGTCTCAAGGTGATTAAGGACTATAAATTTTTAGAATGTATATGAAGGAATGATCAAACATTTTATCCAAGTTTGTTTCACTATTTTTACCAATATGTAGAGTACAACTTTGGGGAAAATGGTGATATCATTAGAATTATGATTATTGGTAAATAAATTATCTTTTCTTCAATGAAATGAGATTAGTGTATTAGTGTACCCCACTGGGGTGTCTTTAATGACTATAAATGTTTTATATCAATTTATAATGACATTTTATGTATGAGGATACATTTTTAGAACTAACAAGAAAGGGAATAATGAAAATGACCACCGCTATAGAACTCAATGGTGAGTATAGACTTCATTCATTTTAAGCCAACATATTCTATGTCAAATGAAATCAGATTTTAGCACAATGAGATATCAAGATGTCTATATTTTATTTCATATGAAATATGGGATAAAATTAATCTAGTTTGAGATATTATGTTACACAAGATGGATATGTGTAAGTACTTATATAGGTAAAACTATATGATTTTTTATAAGTTGATCTCAACAATTCTAGAAGATACGTTCTTGGTTGAAGAGAAAGTGGAACTAGAGGTAACATGTGGTGTTTTTTGTTTAAGAAAAGTTACTTTTAAAAGAATAAAATCAAACTATAATCCATGTATGATGAAATTGGTTGAGGATAATGACATGTTGTATGACTATTTTAATCTTATAGACTAATCTAAATACCTATGAATATAGTGGACCCTATCATGGAGCTATAAGAAATTGTGTTTTACTATGATGAGGAAGTGGAAGATAAAGAAGATGATGTTTAAGTGGAATTGGTTATTTATATTGAAGAGGGATGTGATCTAGACATTTCTAAAACCCCAATTGTGTCTTATGGATATTTAAGTCAAAAAATTTCTCTCCCTTTTAGATAGAGTCTAATGAGTGATGGAGAAGAATAAGAGACTGATTTCTTTAGAGAAGAATAGATTCAAAGTTCTTCTGAGGCCTCTTAATAAATAGTATATGTTTTAGGTGGTTTTTATTATGGAAATGGGGATACACATCCTGACTTAGAAGGTCATGATGATGATGGTGGTAATGTTGTTGTTGGGAATGTTTAGTTACATCATTCATGTACTATTTTTTTGGATTAGCTAGGACTGTAGAGACAATATGTCTTATTCAGCATATTGATGACACTGCCTATGTTAGAGGTGATCCAAGAGAATAAATTAAGTGGGAGGAATACCTAGGTTCTTCCAAATAGAAGTCATTTCAAAGGGATGGGACTTCTGTGTCATCTAATGATGGAGTTTCTCAAAGGGAGAGATATATACAGGTTCAAGGTTTCTAGAGTTTTCATACCCTAATTTCGATGAAGATAATGTTAGTGATGATGACCATATGAATCCACTATATCATGGTGAAACTACTATCTCATTTATTGGGATAAATCCTAAGAGATCTTCGATTGAATGAATTAATTAAGAAGGTAAGCATCAAGTCTTCACCATTGATATGCCTTTAGTTGATCCAAATCTGGAATAATCTTCTTAATATGATCTAAAAAGGTTGTATATCATATTTATATACCTTCATTACATTATAGTATGTGCCTATGGTATATTTGGAAGACTTCAGTGTATGATTGATTTCTAATTTTAGTGGACTTCTTATATTCTGGGATCCTTCGATTACTTGGCTCAGTAAAGTTGATAATAGTCATATATTTGAGCTAGTAATCTTTCATATTCAGCCCAAAATTATTTTGAAGATAAAATAAGTTGATATTGGGAATATAATATTGTCCTATGAGATATAAGTAACAAAATCAATCATATAGGAGATGAGTTTCATCTCTTTTTCTAGCCAATAATATCTTTTAGAGATGTTGGAGACCATACCACCTACTGTTGATTCTCCATCCAATGGCCTAACAGCTTTATTCTAATTTGACAGTGATATGATAAAATATATAATAATATATGAGTTTCATGCCATAATGGTTGATCTAACAAGATCTCATCCATATAACCATCATAAAATATTGTAGAATGTTCACTATATTTATAAACTGCTTAGTATGCATTTGAATGAGGATAGATGTGATAGTAGATCTATCGCTAAGGAAATCAAATACTAAATTTCCAAATTTTATACAAATCACAGGTTGAATTATAATTTTATGTTTCTAGATGAAAATTTATCAATGACTCTTATGACTAGGATGTTTAAGGAACATGTATACTAGTTAAATACATGACCACTCTTCTACAGTTGTTTATATAAGAGAAGAACGGCTTATTGATGTTTATATAGAGAGGTGGGAACATCATCATGGACCATGTGAACCTAATGAATCCTTTATTTATGTATCTAGAACAATAGTTTTGACTCGTAAATCCAATATTTTTTCTACCCTTACCTCTACCCCATAATCTTCCCCTCTTCTACATCAGTTTGAACCTTTAAACATGTCCCCAACTAAAGAAGTTCTCCATCATAGATAAATGGTGTTCTGAGAGATTCCGTTGATTAAATATACACAATTATCCTCTACAATGGTGCCATGTACATCTAGAAAATGAAAAGGGAATATTGATCCTTCATCCCATAAAGATGAGAGTGATTTAGACTATGATTATTCTTTAATAGGGATTATATTTTCCCATTGTATTGTTTTTAATTTTCACTCAAATTAAACATATATATCATTGATTCTCCTCAATTTATTTCTTTATCTTTTCTCTTTATTTTATTTTCTTTTTTGATAATAAAAAAATATAGAGAAGTTTGTTTAAATGGAATTTATCTATCAATTTTATGCTTATATTTCTATCTATAAACTCAATATCTCACTTTATCAATTTGTAATGTTAATAAGACTATTATCATTACTTTAAGAATTAATCTACTTATGTTTCTACTAGTTCTATATAGGATTTATAAAATTCCATGATTTGTGATCATAAAAATTTGGGAGAATGTTGGAACCAATTTATTTTAATGCCCAAAAATCATTATTATTATGTTTATAATGCAATTAATATTTTATGATAGTATTTTACGTTGTACGAAAATCAGATTAGTACAGATCTACCATTGACAGTTATGATACATCATTAGTTAAAAATGACATACCTGTGACTTTATATATCGGTGAACATCTTCTACTACCAGACATCAGCTATTGTTAAACATCTTCTACTATCAGGTATGTGCTACCCCTATACATCTGCTACTTCTAGAAATTTTCTACCATAATACAAGTGATACCATTAGACATGTGCTATTGGTAGAGATATTATACTAATATACATTCTCCAATGATAGAGCCATGATATTGCATGATATGTGCTACCCCTAGATCTCTATAACCACAAGAATTCTTCTACAACTAGAACTACTAATTCCAAATGTTCTATATCCATATATGATATCTCCAGATGTGCTACTGTTGATTTTTTCTACCACTGGATTGTCCAATTTTCATAGATTATATACAATAATCCGCCTACAATGGTTATTTATTACAGAATTCATATTTAATTCCTCAATTAGCTAGTTTATTGATTTTAATAGAGATAGCCTCATGTAGATTTGTTAAGCATTATTGCAAAACCACTCCACTGATACATTGAATACTAAGTTAGAGGTTTCCTGATTTTCTTCTTAGTATGAGGGTCCATAATGTCATCAATATTTTTATTAAATGGATAATTGGGCCTAGAGGTCTATATATTTAAAATATATCCCTTATGAACATACGTTAGGTGAATACAAGAACATATATACCTAAATGTGAGTGTGAAAGTGTGGAATTTATCTAAGATCAAGAACCTTTTATACCATGAATCATGATATCTTTGTAAAATATTTTTAGAGTATCTACAAATAGAAAAAGATAAACTCCATGATACACAGTCTTCATGAACATTAATGGAAACTTGTTTGAGATGCTCACCAAGAAAAATATGAGGACCCTTGATAATTTAAATCTATTCAAACTACACAACACTGCATATTTCTTTCTCTTCTTATTTTCTCTATCTAGTTATGATTTACATTTGAGTAGCGTGTTGTATTATTCAATTTTATTTTTACAAATTATCTCCTTTTATTTAACTGTCTCATGTTTCTCTATTTGTTTATACCTACAAAAACCATGGAAGTGTTCATGTATGTACTTTTTCTTTTTTATTCCCACTTTTAAATATGTAAGAGACATTGAGCCTAGATATATTGTGTGTCATTGTTTATGAAAATTTCAATCCAGGTTATAGATCAGATTATTGATATAATAATCATCTTTAGAGGAGGTTATTTACAATTGGAGGGAATTAAGTATTGATTTGAGATAGAACCCCTTGTTTACATTTAACTTGTTGTTTTGGTTTATTTTTTCTATACTTTAAAATTTAAATTGGAAATTGTTTTTAAATTTATAAAAAAGGTATACTTTTATAGTTATTCTTAACATGTGTTTATATAAATGATTTGATTAAGTAACTTAGTTTCAAAAGATAAATAAATTTAAAACATTGATTTAAATGTGGTATAATCCTGCTTCGAGAAATTTTAATAAAATATCAAACTTATATAATTTTACTATTTGGATTAACAAGAGATTTTTTATTTAACTAGCAGGATTTTATTTTATTATATTTTTAACATAATGTTTTATTGGAAAGTAAATCCACCCCCTCTTATGTTACTCACTCTGACCAAAAAAATTATCAACATTAATAAAAGTGCCAATAAAGTGGGTCCTTTATCAATAAATTAACGAAACTCTAAAAATGGTTTCTATTATCACTTTTTTTTTGGAACTGTTAAGTATACCTTTATCAGCACTTTTCTAGAATTGGTAAAAGCACACGGTTTCTAATCAATCTTTTATTTTAAATTTTTTTTGTACTACCAAATTCAAATTTAGGTATGTTAAGGGAATTATTTCTAGTAGTGTCATTTATTGTCCAAAGTGGCCACCATATCTTAGAGTATGAAAAAATTTCAACACTAATTAAATTTCAGATCATGGAATTCACCTCATAATTATATAATCACTTATAAGGTGAAAACATTAAGGATCAAAGACATGTAATTACTAAATTCACAAACTAACATAGAATATTGTGTCTTTAAAGATATATTGGGTATTTTATTTTCTTTTTATTTTATTTTAAGCAGTTAATAAGTTTAGAAAAATCTATCCCAAAACAATCAATAGCTTTATTTTCTAAATTAGGGAGGGTTTCCCTAATAGTTTAATTGATTTGACAGACCCCATTAAAAAATGGTTAATATACTCTAATTAACAACCAATTATTTCTCACCACATATATCTAATCAACCTTGTTATTTCATAATGTTCACCCATGAAATATTCTATGGATGAATGGTGATTTATCTATATCACTTTTTATCTGAACAAGTGACGCCATAATTTTTCTAAGGAAAAGTCTATTGATGTAAAATAATTCTCAATGGTTGTGTAATTAATAATTAAAAATTATATAGTTCTAGATACATAGGCTTTTATATGGGATATCTTCTACGCCCATTGACTAAAAATATCCCCATGAGAATAATTTAAGGCAGCAAGCATAAATTTAAAATAAATATCTCATTTGGGGGGTGAATAATGGGTGAGAACTTAATTATTTTTTTCAAATACATAAATGACCCCTTATAACATTCATCATAGAAAAATTATAGTTTTGGAAAAATTTTGACAATGGAAGGGAAATCTTGATTATTTCCCTGATAATCCTCCTATAAAATTTATAATGTTCAAGAAATGATCTCAAATCCATAATTTAATATGGGTAATGAAATAGAGATATAATATCCATCTTAGACCTTTCAACATGTATTTCATCCCTAGAATCAAAATGTCTAAGAATAGTACCTCTCTCAACCATAAAAAGACACTTTTATAATTTTAAATCAAGGGTTTTCTTAGTGAATGTTTTGATTAAAACACTTAAAAATTTCTAGAAAATCCCAAATAATGGTATATATATTGTTAATGAAACCATTGAAGATTCCATTATTTCCTCTATTAACATAGTATAAATTATCATTTCACACCTTTGAAAGGGTCCTAGAGTATTACATAGTCCAATTGATATTCTCTTTTTTGAAAGGCACTAAAATGGAAAGGTAAAGGAAGACTATTTCTAATCCATAATTACTATATGGATTTTAGAGTTACCTAATAATTCAACCAAAAAATAGTAGTGTCACTACTCAATTTTTCTTTCTTGGGTTTTATTATGAAATGGTCAAGGAAATTGGTCTTTCTTAGTCATAATTTTGAGTTTACTATAGTCTATAATCACCCTCCATTTATTATGAAATCTAACTAAAACATTCTAAAAAAATACACAAATAGACACTATGAAACCACTCTATTTGAGAAATATTTTATTAACATGGTAAATTATGATCATTTTCATTAAAATAAAAATATGAAAAAATTATTTTGAAAAGGTTCTCATGTACCAATTTTGGATGTAAAATCTCTATCGCACGAGACATCATCAAAGTAATGAAAACCATATTCAATAAAAGGGAAAATTTTGTTTTTAGGAACATTAAATAGTTTTTAGTACATATATAATGTAAAAATAAATATGTGGAAAACCAATTAATCATATTAACTTTCTGAGATGAGTGGTCCCCCACCAGATACATTATATCCTAGAATATACTAAAGGGAACCACTCTCGTCAAAATTATAGTAAAAGTATGCCTTTGTGAATATTTATTTTTCCATAACTTGAACAATATCAATCACAAAAAAATGTTTAAAAATTATTCTATTTTTCTGGTTGGATCATAATTCTAGAAGATTTGAGTAATCTAACTTATAGTTTATTGTAAGAATAGTTAGGTATCACATATATTGAAGCTCATAAGTCTAGAAAAACATCTTGAAATGGAAAATAACATATTATGAAAGGAATGATGAATGTTTCAAGATCTTTTCATTTCACCTATAAATAATCTTATATAGATGAAGATACATTTTTTTTCTGATATTTCCATTCTAACGTCATTTTTACTACCTCTTATGGGTAAATTATTCATTATTATTTTGTTATAATTTAGGATTCATTTGTCTATATATAGTAATAGAATATTAACATGAAAATTTCTAAATGTATCTAAAATCTTCTTATCTATCCTAATTTTAGCTACTTCCTTCACTAAATGAATCTCATATGTCTATATAGGGGTATTTTATAATTTTTTAACTTATATTTATCTCTATTTTATTTTCCGAAGGTCGCATTTATCTCCTAAAATATATACGAGTAATTTTAGTTCAAACATTATTTTTTAAAGTTGTTTTTCCAGGAAAATAGATTCTTCAATCCTATAATGTTTATATATTTTTTCTATCCCTATTCCATATATTTAAAATCAAGTAGAATTATATTGGAAAAGTCATCAATTGGATTGGTTTTAGAATTTTTAACTTTGGGGTGTCTAATTAAGTTAAATTATTATGTTACATTAACAAAAAAGTTCTTTTCATCATATATTTATTTGGCTATGGAGGAAGATTCACAATACTTTGATGGTTCATGATATTAACATCAGTATAAATTTACCGCAATAGAGTTACTATGTTATTCAATCATATTTGTTTCTATTATTCTATATCTTTATTTTTTCGACAATTAATTCAAGTTTGACTATGATTTGTTTGAATATTTTGAGTGTGATGGAAATTTATAATAGGTTTTCTATTTTGATCTTGATGTTGCTATAAATTATTAATAGGTGGATCATTAAATTTTTCATGATAAAATCTATTTTATTAGTTTCAGTTTGGTGTCAGAAAGTAAATTTGGTTTTTTAGTTAACAACATTATAATATTTTTCAGGCTATTCCAACCTTTTTTGTATTTATTTGGGTTTTTTATTGGAAACTCATTCAGTGAACTGGTTACTAAAGTTGTCCAATGCTAAACTTTGGGTTGAAATTTGGTTTCAACTGGAGTTTTTACTAGTGAGGCAGTGGATAAATTAATTTTATTCATTATTGATGTAATATAACTTAAATAAAACAAAATTAAACTTTTTTTATAATTAAGAGACATCATGGAATGTTTTCAAATGGATAACACCTCTGGTTCCAAACAATTGATAATTTTGAGATATATAGTAAATAAAAGTCATAGACGTGGCTAGGGTTTTGTCACAATACACATGTAATGCTTCACCCTAAGGTTATCTAATTCCAAAAATATCTTTCCTTATAGACATTTTATTTAATATAGAGAAGAAAATTTCTAGAAAAAATATCTTAAGGAAATGCCAATTCTTTATCAAAGTGGGCTGACAGGAGTAAAACCATTCCTTGGATAATCCATCTTAAGAAAAATACAAAGTACCTAATTTTTAATTGAAAATCACTAACTCCATGATACTTTATTATAATATAATCATGTTGAGGTTGATTTTTTATTTATATATATATTTCCTAGAATGTACATGAAATTTTAGTAAAAAATGAATTAATCCAAAATCAACTAAAAACCAGAAACTAAATGTAGGTATTATATGTTTTATTTACAATTATATATATCTATAATTGATAAATTTATCAATGATATTTAATCTTATATAGTTAAATATATTCCTTATGCAATCTTTTTGTTAAATTAATTTTCTTACATTGAATCCCATATATTTGAGTTTTTTTCAAAATTACTTTGTCTACTAGGTTCAATAATTGGACTCTATTAATTATCTTCACTCACTAATTGGGATCTATGGTGAAATATTCATTCTATCTCTTTCCTAATTCATGAATATTAATGTGTGAATCCTAAAAATACAAATGAAATGGTACAATAGATATTGACAAATTCTTTAATAATAAATTATATGAATCGTTTGTAGGATTGATTCATTTTTTTGGAAAACAATAATGATCTTAGGTAACCACCCCAAAAGTGGAGATACATCGATGCATAAGATGTTTCATGGGGCTTTGTTTAATGTTTTTACCTCTTAAATAGTGTAGTGATAGATGTAGCTAGGTTTTCCTATCATGAAGGTTTCATTCAAATCCTAATTTTCACTTTTTTGAAAATTTGATGATTGAGTTGGAACTTATTAATTAAAAACTATGAAATTTTTTAAATTAGTGACAAGAGATAGAAATTATATATAGAAAAGTAATGAAACAATGATTTTTAATTGGTATTGATTATTGGTTTTCATCTTCTACGTAGTTTGAAATATGTATTTCTTACTAAAAATACTAAATTGTATAATACATTAATATGAAATATATATATAATTATTCTTGAATGAACAAAAAATAAACATCAATGTGTGTTTGAATTTAATCATACTAATGTGACCTAATTATATAATAAGTACCATGAAATAAAATATAATGAAGATTCACTATGCTATTAATTCCTTTCCAAGATTATAATATATTAATTGAGAAAATGATCACCATAAATCTAAATAATGTAACAAGTATTCTCATTAAATAATTCAATAAATTAAACTAGATACATTAAATAGTTGAAGAAGAAATGATTTTGAGTAAATTTAATAGAATAAATCATCTCTAAAAAACACAACTAATATTATTTAATAAAAAAAATTCAAAAAAAATGAATTAAGTAAAAAAAGTGAAAAAAATTGATGAGGACAATTTCATAATAGTGGTCTATTAGCTCATAGACACATTCAGTTTATCCATAAATAGATAAAAAATCTATACATTCCATCTTCTATTCTTACAATACCAAAATTATCTCAATTTTATAAATTGTCATATATATACATATAGAGACCCCCTACAATAAAATAAAACCAATATTTTAGTATAGAATTGAAAATATATAGAATTAAACCAAAAACGTCCTTTAGTCCATGGTGTAGTAGTTATAATTATTCCCTATGTTAATGATATAAAAATTGTAGTCATGCTTGTATTTCCACTCTAACTGAACAATCTCCAGGACAAATAATTCTATCACAATAAAAATCCAGGCTCATTTATAGTCACAATTCGAGTGAAAATAGATTTATAAAACATGTTCACGTTCAAAAACATAAACAACGTTCCTCAATATCCAACATCAACTAACTCATCCTTATCCTGTAGTAATCTTATCATTCAATAAAAACATTATATCTAAAAACCTCTTCCAACATCGACATTAGAAAGTTCTCCTTTGACCGTTTTCCCACCTTTGGACTTCCCTAAATATTCTTTTTTTATACAATCAACTTATAATTTTCAATTCTTGTTTTATGACCCACTCTTTATTAATGTGTATTGATCTAATCTATAATATATTATGTGAATCCATTTTCGGGAAAGAAATCCTTACATAAGGGTCATAACGAGAGATGCATTTTTACATATCCTTTCAAAATTAGATATATTCTTATATATCATAAATAAAATATTGATAAATCTTATACAAAAATATATATTCCATAAATTTCATATCAATATATATATATACCATAATATTTTTTATTTTATTCATACATAGAACAACTCATTCCTAAATTATTCTCACAAAACTTCCTCAAAATTTTGATTTATTCTAACACAAGACATGAAAAATATTTCCTACGTATCCTTATAAAAAAATAAATTTTTCTGATACCAATTTTTATAATATCATTTACTACCCATGGGATTTGAAAATAAATCACACATGATGCCAAGTAATTATATAATAAAGTGAAGTATAAACTATTTAATTTATTACAAAGATTAATAAATTTCCAAATTATAAATTTAAAACATCATGAAATAATTAAACAAACTATATTGAGAATTCGCATAATAAAAATACATTATTCACCAATTAAAATAAAAATCATAAAGTCAATTAAAACCTAAAATCAATTAATTTCATTATTATTATAGAGTGAGAAATATATTTAAACATTTCAACACAACTAATTTTTTTAATATTATTTTCTTAATTCAATAATTCCAATACAATATTTTTTCCAAATTATTATTTACCTCCATTAAAATAATTCCACATTAAAGTAAATAACAAAATTCCTATGGAAATAATATTCTAATTCCGGATAATAAAAAAATCAATGATATTATACAAAAATTAATCAAAAATTAAAACTAGGAATATTTACCATTTGAATAAAACAGAAACATTGTTTCAAAATAATTATTAATCTGATATAAATATTTCTATAAATTACTTAATAATTTGGAAAATATCAATTAACATCCCTTTGACAACAAAATTTATATAAAATATTATAATTGTTTTTTGAAAACTCCAAATTTTTTTGATAAATCAAATAGTTTTATGGTGGTCATAAATGAATAAAACTATAATGCAGTTTATGTATTAATGAGTCGCCTTTCACTGGCTGATGTAAGATCATAAGGTTTTATTCATCAAGTGACTCGTAAATGAAAATTCTATCCTTGGTTAGTAAAGGGGAAATCTTAAAAGTGTTCCAAGGTACCATCCCCTTAACCTAATATTGCACAAGACTCCGAATGTGGAATATCATGTAGGATATGGGAAGATGAAACATGACGTGAAACCATGGGAACAATGAAAAAATTGGACGAAAAATAAATGAAAATAGAAATCAAACAATACTCACTTGGGTGGATGATATCTGAAAATGTGGCGTTAAGTCTCTCGGGAGATTCCCTAATCTCGAGTAGAATATGAGGTGATGAAGTCCCTATGAATGAACTGATCATTAGTATGAATGAGAATAATTCAAATTGAAACTAAATAATAATATAATATATATATATATATATAAACAAAATATTCTATAATTAGTCACTGGGTGGCCTTAGAAGATGCAATAACTGCAACCATCACCACTAATGCTAAAAGGGATATATTGATAGGATATGTAGTTGGGGGTCCTTAGTCCATTGTAGTGTTTGAATTTTGTAATTTAGAGTGACATGATCTTTAGTATGAATATAGGGGTGGTTTGATCCCTCTGATATAGTAGAATCTAAGGATATTCTAATTCATCTAACCTGATAGTGACGTTCCTGTCTTACATCTTAGAAAAGTATTTTTGTGTGGGTGATTGTTATAGGTCAGTTGAAGTGGTTGAGGGAAGTCAAAAAGGAAACCACATTTCTAAATATTGAGGACCATGGCTGTCTTTATCTAAAAAATTAACCCTTAATTATATAAAACCACTGATACATCATATCAAAACAATGATCAACGTGATTCAATTGAGTGAAAACGAAAGACTTGACAGAGGGTATGGGTACATTTTGGGCTATTTATGGATCATATATTGGAGGCTCAGTGGTGGTTGGTTGGTGGCTGTAAGTGGAAGAAGAAAATTACAACCTAGTAGGTGGTGTATTCCCTTTCACCCATGAAACATGTGGATATAATAGATCAGTATCGTCTTTAGGGGAATTGGGTATTCATTATCCTCAGTAGTTTTAGGGAATTCTTATATATAGAAATATGTGTCTACCCACTTACTACTCAACTCCATTCCAATAATTATAATATATTCCATCCAGTTAGAACAACCTAATTGTTCGTGAGGAGTATAGAGATAAAAAAACCTCTGTGATGGGTTAATCGGGTGGTAATAAGTCATTATTTAGGTTTAGCAAAGGATCAGTGAAAAAGGTGTGGAGATAATTGGCTATGAAAAATAGGTGGTTTGGGTAGTCATGTTGGAAAATATAATTTAGTATCTCAATATATAACCTATATGTGACTACTCTATCATTATAGCTTGGAAACATGACATCATGTCCAAAAAACACCTGCCTTGAAGTCATAAAATCCTGAGAGGATGGGAGACTAAGGAGAAAACAAGAGTGGGGTCATAGGATTGGGTAACAGTATCACCCTTGGCTATAATCACCCATACTGAGTGAGAAAGTATAAACACTAATATAGAAATAGATTTCCCTCTAGGTATCACATGGATCTACTCAATAGGATGTGTAACGAACAGAAATTTTGAATAAATATTGTTTCCTAATTTTGTGTGTTATTTTATTTTTGATACTCAACAAAACTATTTCATTTGATAACATGAGTATAATTAAAATGAAACCGTTGGGTTTTGACTGTTATATGACCATTGGTCAATATGACCACTAGGAACTAAACGTTTTAATTATTTTCCCTAAATACAAGTAATCTTGGTTAATTAATATAGAAAGACGATTCGATGGCCTTACCCAGAAGTCTTGGACCGATCGAAGCCCATCTAACAGAACATGGGAAGGAGGTAGCACCATTGGGCTTTGCTCTAGACCAAACCCAAGCCGAACTTCATCGTGTGAAGCTAGAACGAAATCTCCATTGTGAGAAGTTCAAAATGATAGAAATTACTACTCGTGCGATGTTGGCCGAGCCTCCCTCAGATTCTGTCACCTTAGCACACCTTACACTTAGGTCCTATGCTGGTGTGATAAGGGGATATGTAAGGAGACCACAACTGCCTTGTGTAACCCATTGTTTTAAATAAAAATTTTGATTTCTTCTTATGGTGAATTTTATGAATTTTCAAATGTCGGGATAAATATAGTATGCATATTATTGATGAATTTTAGAGAAAGGATATTTTAAAAATGTTTATGTAAACATTAAATAAATAAAAGTGTGTAATGATTTTCAAAAAATGGTCTTCTACAATTATGTTCAGTACAAAATTTAGAGTCTAATAAGAACAACATAATTTTTGATGAATAGTAAATAATGAATAGTGATTTTATGATTAGGATTAGTAATGTGTCCAAATGAATTAGTAATCTCACTTAACGAATGTTTTAATATAATTTAGACACCATGATTAAGTAATGAGATTCAATAAAATGGGTAAATAACGGTTTCATAAATTATTAGTCAAGTATTAGTTTTTTCGGGTGAATAGTGTTTTTCAATTAAAAATTTAATTAAAAATAATTAGAAAATTATTTTTATAAAATGGTCTTTATTTTTGAACTCATAGCATCGATATTATGTAATGGTAATTTTTGGGGAATTTTTCTGAAAAAAATCAATTCTCGATGAGTAGTGTTTTATTTAAAAATTAAATTAAAAATATTTAGAAAATTATTTTTATAAAATGGAGTTCATAAATTTAATTAGAGCATCGATATTTGGTTAAGGTGAAATTTTGGGATTTTTCTGAGAAAGATAATTTTTTCAGTGAATAGTAAAAATGCAGTTTTAGGGTTTCGGTATGTTTAATGAAATCATAATAGTGTCATGATGATGTCATGAGATATTTTAAGTGTTGGCCGGACAAAGGTGATGAATTATTGTATTGGGGGCCCCATGTGGCCTAACTCCATGGTAAATGTCATGGGAGAGCACATGGTTTTGAGAAAAGCACTTGTGAGGTGTCCCTTGGCCATTAATGCCTTGTCCCCTCACTTTCCCTATAAATATCCACCCTTTCCTCCTTTAGTTTTCACTCCCAACTCTCCCCCAACGACTTTATGGTCTCCTTACCTCCCAAGGAGTCCTCCCAAGGTGCCCCCAATCCCTCAAGGTCCAAACCTTTGAGTTTTAAGAGTTACATTTTAAGGTAAGGGATCCGATCTCTCTCTTTCTTTTCAAGAAATCTCTTTTATGTCATTCCTTTTATGCTCCATGTTCTTCTGTGGGAGGATGTTCTTTTATAATCCTATTACTTATCTCTTCATGTTCATATAATGAGAGATCCCCTCTTATTCTCATTATTTTGTTTTATGATGTTTTAAGTGGTGTCGTTAGGCTGCGGAATTTTTTGTAACAGATTCTTTCTCCCTTCTCATTTTTCAAGATCTATTTTCATGTAAAGTATTTCAAGATGCTTTTTATTATGTTGGGGTATGATCTCTGAATTTATCATAATGATCTTTTATAATCATATGATGAGATACCTCATTTTATCTTTTCAATTTAGTATTTTGATGTTTTAAGTGGCACCGTTAGGCTGCCGAATTTTTAAGTGGTTCTTCACCCTTCTCGTTTTGAAGTTCTACTTTCATGTCAATTCTTTCAAGTTCCTTTTTTTATGTTTTGTTATGATCTCTATATCTATCATACTGATCTTTTATGACCATATGATGAGATACCCCATTTGATCTCTTCAATTCAGTATTTTGATGTTTAAGTGGCGTCATTAGGCTGCTGACTTTTTAAGTGGTCCTTGCACCTTTCTCCCTTTTCAAAGTTATAATTCCATGTCTAGTCTTGCATGTTACTTTTTATTATGTTGGGTTATGATCACTAAATATATCATACTGATATTTTATGTTTATATGATGAGAGACCCTATTTTATCTCATCAATTCATTTTTTGTTGAAGTTTAATTGACGCTGTTAGGCTGTGGAATTTCTAAGGGGTTCTTTCACCCTTCTCATTTTCAAGATCTATTTTCATGTCAAGACTTTCAAGTTACGTTTTATTATGTTGGGGTATGATCTATATATCTATCATACTCATCATTTATGTTCATATGATGAGATACCCTATTTGATCTCGTCAATCCATTTTTGGAAGTTTTAAGTGATGCCGTTAGGCTGCCAAATTCTAATAAGAGAAATCTTATTTTTGTCTTGCTTTCAAGTTCTTCGTTTCATATGGTATATCATTCAAATTTCATTACCATGTTCTTATATAATATATATTCTGTTCCCCTACTATTTTATGTATCATTTTTGAGTCGGTGACCCATGTCCCCTATCTTTTCAATGTGTTCTAAAACCATGTATTGTAGACGTTATACTGCATAGTTTTTGTCCCAAAATACCTCCCTCCTTATCTAAAAATTATTTTATTTTTTTAAGTGAATACTCAAAGCTCTTATTTCTACAGGGGTATTCACATATATATCAAAATGTTCTATTTTAAATTCTAGGATTTACATACATGAAACCCGCTTTCCCATTTCCGTGGGTTTAAAGTGATGTAAAGATCATGTCTTTAAAGGAGTTTGTAAAACGTTATGATTATGAAATGAAACCCATTTCCTTCATTCTATATGGGTTTTTATGTAATGATTGATGATGATATATGTGGGTCACATGATAATAAATACATGTCAAGGGTGTGCCCAGATAGCGCTCTAATGCATTGGGTAAAGACTTAATCTCTAGAGATGACTTTTTAGACTGATACCTTGGTGAATAACCTTCGTAATTTTTAATGACACCTTGGGGATGGACCTTGGTGAAACGAAATGATTGTCAATATTAAATGTTGCAGAAACATTTTAAAGTTATTAAAAATGTTACTTTATTATGATATGCCTCATGATTTCTTTCTCATGCCTTAAAGTTATTTTCATAACCTTATTGAAGTATCTCAAGTTCACATGTAAAATGTTTCTCCTATTTCCCTTACTCGGCCTTCTGCTCACCCTTTCTTTTGATGTATGTCCCCAGGTTATGAGATGAAGTAATGATCCTAGGATGAACATGAGGAGAAGCCTTTCATGTGTTTAAGAAGAATGTTTTATGTTTTCATGTTTTAAGTTTCTGGTTTCCAAGACACTAATCCTTAAAGATCCTCGGTTTTGTAAAATGTAATGAAAGTTTATGTGATAAAAAGGCGGGATGATATAGTTGGTATCAAACGATGGTTTAGTTATTTTTGGAAATTAGGTTATGAAAAATTTAGGAAGATGCCTATAGAAAAGATTATATATAGGGAATCTTCCTAGTATTTTGTTGGGAATTGAGTAATGGGTTGCCAAGAAAATACATCCCTGTTTGGATACGAGAAGGTAGAGGTGGCTCTGGCACATATGTACATAGGGGTAAAACCTGAAAACACCCCTTTGAGCTAGACTCAAATGGGAACTGGTACACGACAACGGGCCTTGCTGCACTCTTGGTTACGACACTCCCGGGGGATATGCTTTGGTAAATTCATAAGCATAGTATGAACCATTGTTAAAGGAACACAGATAAAATAAAATAAAGATTCACATAAGAATATGTGATCATGGATAACCTAGATGGGGACCTATGGGATCAAAATTTAGTGTATAATTTTCATCTACATGTTATCCTTATATTATTTAAGTTCCTTCTCATTATTATTGGCTTAGTATTTAAGCCCCTATTTATACTTTCTCTTCTTAGTTAATAGTGAGAAATGGAAGAATATGTCCCAACAACCAATGTGATAGGAAATGCGATGATTGTCGTATTAATATGAAAGAGATGATTAGGGTATTAAAAGATGATTATTATTTTGGAAGACGTTCACTATTTTGGGGACCCTATATGATCGAGGTAAATAGATTACTATGGTATTTTCATTGAGGAGTAAGGTTGGCTTATATTTTGAAGAATTGATGAATTTAAGGTGGACTTATAGTAATTTAGGTTACTTATGGGAATGATTAACTTATATTGGGTAAAATATGTTTAGGTTAACTACTTTTGTTATAAGATGTTAGGAGTGGTTTATGTTGTTTGGAGATGAACAATGAAGTTTATTTTGGAAGACTATGTTATCAAGTCCTTCTGGTATCTGGTTTTCAATCTTAGTTTGGTTTATTTTGAGGAATTTTAAGGACCGTTATTTATGGAATGGTCTATGATGAACTTTGGGTAGTACCATGGAACTTTGAAGACTTAAAAGTAGATTCCATTCATATGGGATTATTTCTTTTTGAAGAGCTGTTTTATCTTTCCCTTTCTGTTTTTGGGAGTAGTTCTTAAAGATAGATATTTTTTATTTTGTGGAATACGTGATTCTCTCGAAGATCATTCTTGTGTTTTGATGAGACCAAGTTTTTTTGAATTCTCATAATTTGGAGAAAAGATTATTTTTGGTAGAGACTTATTAAAGGATGAAACTCTATTTGAATGTTGGCATATTTTCTTATGTTTTATTCTATGTAGTAAGTTAATTCCTCAAAATTATGAAAAAGAACATAAAACAAAAATGTTGTTGGTTTACGTTTGCTACTAGGTAATCAAAGAGCGTTTACACACATCATAAGTTTGGTATTTTCTTATGGTTAAATTTCTCATAATCATTGTTTCTGTCAATCTACCCCAGAACTTGACCCTTTTTTTTCTTCCATATCCATGTTCTCCTCCATGGAATCCTAGTATGGGTTAACTCGGGTGACCATTGTACTTACCTTTCTTTCTTTTAAAGTAATAGTTTTTCTAACTCTTTTTCCAATGTGGGACTTTCAATGAAATTTCAAAACCCCAATTTTAAAAAAACAATTGTGAGGACGCAATTTATTAAGGGGGGAAGACTGTAACGAACTGAAATTTTGAATAAATCTTGTTTGCTAATTTTGTGTGTTATTTTATTTTTGATACTCAACAAAACTGTTTCATTTGATAACATGAGAATAATTAAAATGAAACCATTGGGTTTTGACTGTTATATGACCATTGGTCAATATGACCACTGGGAACTAAATATTTTGATTATTGTCTCTAAATACAAGTAATATTGGTTAATTAATATAGAAAGACGATTCGATGGCCTCACCCAGTAGTCTTGGACCGATCAAAGCCCATATAACAGAACATGGGAAGGAGGTACCACCATTGGGCTTTGCTCTGGACCAAACCCAAGCTGAACATCATCGTGTGAAGCTAGAAGGAAATCACCTTTGCGAGAAGTTCAAAGTAATAGAAATTACTACTTGTGCGATGTTGGCCGAGCCTCCCTCAGATTCTGTCACCTTAGCACACCTTACACTTAGGTCCTATGCTGTTGTGATAAGGGGCTATGTAAGGAGACCGTAACTGCCTTGTGTAACCCTTTGTTTTAAATAAAAATTTTGGTTTCTTCTTATGATGAAGTTTATGAATTTTCAAATATCTGGATAAATATAGTATGCATATTTTTGTTTAATTTTAGAGAAAGTATATTTTAAAAATGTTTATGTAAACCTTAAATAAATAAATATGTGTAATGATTTTCAAAAAATGGTCTTCTACAATTATGTGCAGTATGAAATTTAGAGTCTAATAAGATCAACATAACTTTTTATGAATAGTAAATTATGAATAGTGATTTTATGATTAGGATTAGTAATGTGTCCAAATGAATTGGTAATCTCACTTAAAGAAAGTTTTAGTATAATTTAGACACCTTGATTAAGTAATGAGATTCAATAAAATGGGTAAATAATGGTTTTATAAATTATTAGTCAAGTATTAGTTTTTTCGAGTGAATAGTTTTTTTAATTAAAAATTTAATGAAAAGTAATTAGAAAATTATTTTTATAAAATGGATTTTATTTTTGAACTCAGAGCATCGATATTATGTTATGGTAATTTTTGGGGATTTTTCTAAAAAAATAAATTCTCGATGATTATTGTTTTTATTTGAAAATTAAATTAAAAATATTTAGAAAAATATTTTTATGAAATGGAGTTCATAAATGTAATTATAGCATCGATATTTGGTTAAGGAGAAATTTTGGGATTTTTCTGAGAAAGATGATTTTTTCAGTGAATAGTAAAAATGCAATTTTAGGGTTTCGGTATATTTAATGACATCATAACAGTGTCATGATGATTTCATGAGATATTTTAAGGTTTTTCCAGTCAAAGGTGATGAATAATTGTATTGGGGGCCCCATGTGTCCTAACTCTATGGTAAATTCCATGGGAGAGCACATGGTTTTGAGAAAAGCACTTGTGAGGTGTCCATTGGCCATTAATGCCTTGTCCCATCACTTTCCCTATAAATACCCACCCTTTGCTCCTTTAGTTTTCACTCCCAACTCTCTCCCAACAACGTTCTGGTCTCCTTACCTCCCAAGGAGTCCTTTCAAGGTGAACCCAATCCCTCAAGCTCCAAACCTTTGAGTTTTAAGAGTTACATTTTAAGGTAAGGGATCCGATCTCTCTCTTTCTTTTCAAGAAATCTCTTTTATGTCATTCCTTTTATGCTCCATGTTCTTAAGTGGTAGGATGTTCTTTTATATTACTTTTAAATCCCTCTTCATGTTCATATAATGAGATATCCCCTCTTAATCTCATTATTTCGTTTTATGAAGTATTAAGTGACGTTGTTAGGCTGCCGAAATTTTTGTAACGGATTCTTTCTCCCTTCTCATTTTTCAAGATCTATTTTCATGTAAAGTATTTCAAGTTTCTTTTTATTATGTTGGGGTATGAAATATAAATTTATCATACTGATATTTTATGATCATATGATGAGAGACCCCATTTGATCTCTTCAATTCAGTATTTTGAAGTTTTAAGTGGTGCCGTTAGGCTGCAGAATTTTTAAGTGGTTCTTCACCCTTCTCGTTTTAAAGTTCTACTTTCATGTCAATTCTTTAAAGTTCCTTTTTGTTATGTTGGGTTATGATCTCTATATTTATCTTACTGATCTTTTATGACAATATTATGAGATACACCATTTGATCTCTTCAATTCCGTATTTTGAAGTTTAAGTGGCGTCGTTAGGCTGCTGAATTTTTAAGTGGTCCTTGCACCTTTCCCGCTTTTCAAAGTTCTAATTCCATGTCAAGTCTTAAAAGTTCCTTTTTATTATGTCGGGTTATGATATATAAATCTATCATACTGATATTTTATGTTCATATGATGAGAGACCCTATTTGATCTCATCAATTATTTTTTGTTGAAGTTTAAGTGACGCCGTTAGGCTGTCAAATTTATAATGGGTTCTTTCACCCTTCTCAATTTGAAGATCTATTTTCATTTCAAGTCTTTAAAGTTACTTTTTATTATGTTGTGGTATGATCTCTATATCTATCATACTGATAATTTATGTTCATATGATGAGATACCCTATTTGATCTCGTCAATCCATTTTTGGATGTTTTAAGTGACACAGTTAGGCTGCCGAATTCTCATTAGAGAAATCTTATTTTTCTCTTCCTTTCATGTTCTTCGTTTCATATAGTATATCATTCAAATTTTATTACCATGTTCTTAAATATTATATATTCTATTCCCCTACTGTTTTATGTATCATTTTTGAGTGGGTGACCCATGTCCCCTCTCATTTCAATGTGTTCTAAAACCATGTATCGTAGACGTTATGCTGCATAGTTTTCTTCCCAAAATGCCTCCCTCCTTATCTCAAAATTTTTTTATGTTATTACGTGAATACTCAATGATCTTATTTCTACAGGGGTATTCACATATATATCAAAATGTTCTATTTTAAATTCTGGGATTTACATACATGAAACCCGCTTTCCCTTTTCCGTGGGTTTAAAGTGACGTAAAGATCATGTCTTTAATGCAGTTTTTAAAACGTCATGATTATGAAATTAAACCCATTTCTTTTATGATATATGGGTTGTTTATGAAATTATTGATGATGATATATGTGTCTCACATGATTATAAAGACATGTCAATGGTGCGCCCAGATAGCGCTCCAATGCATTGGGTAAAGACATAATCTCTAGAGATGAATTTTTAGACTGATACCTTGGTGAATAACCTTGGTAATTTTTAATGACACCTTGGGGATGGACCTTGGTGAAATGAAATGACTGTCAATATTAAATGTTGCAGCCACATCTTAATGTTATGAAATATTTTATTTTTATTATGTTATGATTCATGATTTCTTTATCATGCATTAATGTTCTTTTCATGTCCTTATTGAAGTGTCTCTAGTTCACATGTAAAATGTTTCTCTTGTTTCCCTTACCGGGCCTTCTGCTCACCCTTTCTTTTGATGTATGTCCCCAGGTTATGAGATGCAGTAATTAACCTAGGATGAACATGAGGTGAAGCCTTGCATGTGTTTAAGAAGAATGTTTTATGTTTTAATGTTTTATGTTCCTAGTTTCCAAGACACTAAACCTTAAAGATCCTCGGTTTTGTAAAATGTAATGAAGGTTTATGTGATAAAAAGGCGGGATACTATAGGATGTACCATAAAATCCTAACATGTCCACAAACTCTAAACAAAAATTTTGGAGCATAAGAGTGGGGACCTAGAGTTTGTCTATCATATGTGTGTTGGCCATAAGTTCTACCATCGCATCTATATGCTTCAGTCACAATGGGATTATCATGTCAAGAACCTGTATGGTCAACTATAAAATTCCACATGAAAATATTTATTTGTATTCATTAGTTAAGTAATTAGAATCAAACATAATAAAATTGTATAGTTAAGGGGCCTAATTTGTGGGAGTTTCCCTAAAATGAAACCTAGAAGGTGTAGTAGATGTGTATAACTTCTCCCTAGATAGTGTAGTAGGTTGTGGTGTTATTGATGATAGTTCTCCTATGACAGATATAGGTGGAAGATCTAATGATTCCATAATAAAAGGAACCATGACCAATGATTGGGATTGAGATATCAATAATTCCATAACTATAATCTCATCCACTGCCTCTATACAACCTATTGATATAGAAGGATAATATGTTGGTACTAAATAGTTAGGGAACATATCACATGAATAAGTTCATGCCTCGTCTACAATAAAACTAAGAAAAATATGAAAAGAAGAATAAAAATGTAAAATATGATTTTTGGAATCACACCACATGTAATGACAGAGTACAGAAAGGTATGAAGGGTGGTGACCGTAGTCTATTTTATCTAGAGTAACACCTTGAAAACTCTATGTATGAAGTTATATACTTCAATATAATTATAATTTTATATATTCCATGTATTATAAATGGATCTCGAGTCCTGTATTGGTGGTACACGCCATGTGGTTTTCATGGACAATAAAAGGGTAAAAATGGAAGTGACTTAATAACATTTGATGTTTAGTCATGTGGATTACTAAATATTGTACTTTAGGAACACAAAAAGTGGCTATTAGAGAAGATAAAGCGATTGCATGGTGTATATCGAACATACACACTATGTGTTTCATCAAAGTGTATTTTACCCATGTATATAGTCAACACATTATGTATTTTTCATGTGTCCCAGGTAAAATATTATTTTTTTTTGAAATTTTGAACCACACCATAAAATCCTTAAAAGTTAATTAAACTGGTGTAATGAGGTTCCTAGGAATATTTACAGGGATATTAGATGGAAATGAAAGAGAGTTAAAGACTAAACACTCAATGGAACATCTAATTGAATCCATTTTCCAAGAGAAGGTGATAGAGGTAATGAGTGTTGAGAAAACTCAGATTCTACCAAAATAAATGGCCCTTGGGAATTTAGGTTAATCCACACGATGTGTTCCAATATACCACATATAATTTACTTATTTATTTTTAATTTTCTATTTTTTATATTAAGTTATTATTAATATTTATACTATATATATTATTTTATTTTTTAATATAAATATATATATATAGAGTAAACTCTTGAAAATATTAGGTGGTTTAAATAGTTCAAATATGATCGAATTTGGACAACTACGAGAACTAATGGATGGGTCATTTAGACCTAGGTAGAGACCCTATCAGTCGATCCACTCACACCATCAATTTTATATTTGTAATTTATATTATTTAATATTTGTGATAATATCCTAGGTTATGTTATTCATATTTGGAGAAATGAACAACCCCTAAAACCACAGTTATCACATAGGGACTAGAACCAGTATAAGCTCAGATACCCTCAAGTGATTGTTCCATCACCATAAGGTTCATTCTTTTTTTATTTACTTAGTTTATATATTTGAATATTATAAATTATATTATAATTAATATTAATAATATATGTATACTAAATACAATATATAAAAAACATTTCTATGTAAATAATATATCATTAGTCAGACCTGAGAATACATGTATATATACATAACTACACATTTTGTACATTATTAAAAGATGTTTACCTATATAAATATGCGTACATCAATCATCAATCATATGTTTCTTAAATGGAAACTTCCATGGGGGAATTAGAGAATCCTATAATATTTTAGGCCATAATCATTTCTAATCATGATGTTATTATAAATGTAGAGAAGGGACTCAAGATTAGGATACACTAAGTAGGATCCATTTGGGACTCCCATCCCAACCGATAGGTCCACTAAAATGTTTCCCACATGATGGATATGCTTAATATTCACTCCATTATATATAATCCTTTTGAATTATATTATGATATATACAAAACTCTAATAAGGGGTGATTTACCCTATAAAAAAGATAGTAGTGGCACGTAATCTATTTCAATTTTAGATAGAGGGATGAAATGGTCTTTGGAGAGTGAGAGGCCATTATAGAGAGATTTGGCCTCTAGAATGAGTTAGCTACTAGATCTATTGAAATCACTAAAGCCTAGGAGAAATGAGCTTGTGTTTTCATAGACGATTCCTCTACCTTTAATAACACCTTGAATGCATGAATAATTAATATTGAGTTGAAAGATTTATATATGAGGTCTCTATGAAACCCAATATAAATAAGTGAGATAAACCTAACTAATACTCTCTGAAAAAATTTGGGTTTTGATTTTTAACGATATATATGTTCATATTATGAATTTTGGAACTATTTTGATTACATTTATTTCAATATTATTTTTAGTGGGTAGGAATCCATAATGGGTCCACAATACTATTGAAATAATTGTAATAAAAAGAAATATACTATTAGGTCGTGGCCTAATGATTAGAAACCTAGTGAGTTTTGATAAACATATAAAATTCATCAATTTTGAAATGGAAAGACCCTTTATGAGGGAATTCATAATGAAAATCATCATTAATAAGTATGATGTTACTAAACACATCTTATAGATTGGTGTCGAGAGCCACATTAGTGAAGTTGTGGAATTCCTTAACCATGATAAAGGTGATGTACATGGTAAAGAAACTATGGATGTAGAGATGATATCCCACCTAATTATTTTTTATAAGTAGAGAAAATTCACTTACAAAATTCCAAATGGTATGATCCACTTCGTTGTGAAGATATCTCAGTAGACTCTTCCAATGAGTGGAGACAATTCCCATATCATGACTGTTGTTCTCATAAGCCATGAAATAGTTTTTTTCTAAAATATTGATGCATAAATAGAAACCATCTTTGACATATAAATTTATATTTGATTACAATCCATACATGGTCTCACTAGGTTTTTATTATATTGATTGCTAACCAGTCTAATGTCTCATAAAATCATTCCTAATTGACCCAATATAATCATCCTTATCTTGGGGAATCCCATAAGAAACTGTTTAAAACTTAGATATAATGATTTTAGGTAATCTTATGATATTAAGTATATGCATGGGTATCCAGGATGAGATATGGTTTATGAGAGTAAATATACCTCCATAGGATATATGGTGGTTCATTGAGTTCATAATATGTCCTCAGATTCATGAAATCAGACCATCAAAATAATGAATGAGAAATCTACCTATCAATAGGGGTGCACCGATATATTTCTTCAGAAATGAACCTATAAATAATCATAAAAAATTCTCAATTATTTTTACACAACTTTGAAGAAAATTTAAAGTGATGTAAATGAGACACTTGGTTGGGTTAACAATTTTACCGCCATGAGTTTCATATTCTTACAAAGGATCATTGAAATAATGGACAAAAAACTTATTTCCATTCAGTAATAATAACATGTCATCCATAAAAACGATATGGTGGATACATTTTACTTTAAACCACTCATGGAATTATGTCACTCCTCAAAATAAAATAGAATCAGTTAGATATATGATCCACACTGCTTAGGCTAGTACAAAGTGACTAAGTGAGAGGGGATATCCTTATCTTATGCCTCATATTGATTAAATAACCAACCTTCCTAGCCATGTGGATGATATATAAAAATGGACAGGTGTAAGATTTGAAAAATAGATTATAGACTTACATTTAGAAACCATATAAACTCATGATATTGACAAGGAATTTCTATTAGATATTTTCAAAGACCTTATCGATTTAAAGTCTCTATGATGATTCTTACATATAACTTCCTACCATGATCCATCATCATTGCCTATAATAGACCATTATATTATTTGATATACCTCTCTTTTTTAAACTGATATTTCTCTTTAGAGGCCCAGGTAGGAAGGATATACATGATTATTTCATTTAAAATCAAGTTATAAATGTTTTAAGGAAAATAATACAAGATAATAGGGAAAAATGATGAAATGGTTTAGGATGTTTGACCTTGAAAATGATGAATAATTAGTTGAAATGTGACATTATGGGTAAATTACCACCTATGAAGCAGTCTTGTATATCTTCACATGGATTCTTCTTTATAATTTTCAATGATACCACATAAAAAGAACCAACTGTCCCATGTAGATTGGTGAAATTTTCCCTATTTAGTGAATTATTGACTACAAATTCAACTTATTTAGAAGTGGTGGACACAAGAATCAAGTTTTTACTATCATTGATAATCTTTTACCAAGTAAATGGAGTGAATAGTTTTTCAAAGACCTCCCTTGGGTCTAGTTAAAAAAAACATCACATTTTCTGAAGGATAACTAGAATATGGAATTTAGGTGTTTCCATGGGAACTATGAGTTCCAAGGGACTCAATTTAACATTATGAATGTTAAAAATATGTTCATAATACTGATGAAATATATCTTGAAGGTATTCTTGAACTATATATAGGCGGTCTTCATCAATGAAATCCTCATATATCCATGGTTAAAGGATGGACATGCTATGAATATAATAATTTTCCAAGACTCACATCAAGATAAACATATGTATATAAACTCAAGAAGTGTAAGCTCAAGATTTTAGAATTTTATTTTCTAGGAAAATTAATCTTATTGGGAGGAGTATTGTTTGACCCCTTGAAGATTGAGGGTGTGGTCACTTAGGAGATGCGTAAGAATCTATTCAAAGTGGAAAAAAATTTGGGTTAGTGGTGTATTAATAAAGATTCAGGGAAGACTTATGTAGGTTTGTATCTCCCATGAAGAACCTTAGGTGAATTTTTAAACCATTCATTTTCTATGATTTATGTCAATGTGGTTTTAAGGATCTAAATATGCCTTTGATGAGTTACCTTATTTTATGACTATGAGAGGAAGGATTTGAGTACGTTGTATTCCACAAAAACTCTATAATGTGTCATTGTTGTGTTCTAATTAAAAACAAATAAGTGATTGTTTATAGGTATATTATGTTGGGACCTCACAGGAAAATCTATGAAATGTATGATCTTGAGATTATAAAATTGGTGTTCCCCATGATGATATTGAGGTATTATCTTCTTGATAAGTGATTTATGGTCTATACAGATCATAAGTACCCTAGGTATTTTCCCCCTAATGTTATCATAACCTTAGATGTAGTAAATCTCTATATTTTCTAAATGTTTAAACCTTCATGATAGTCTACACTCTAGGTAATGGAAATGTGTCTAGTGATTCCCTTAGTAGAAAATCTAATTCCAATCTAGTGTAGGAGGTGTCTGAGTAGATAGCCTCAATTCAGTTGGTTTTGGTGAAAAGTGTGAGATATTTTTTACTTTTGATTGATGGTGTATGGCGCCTCACTTATCCATATATTTAGAATCCCAATATTATTTCCAATAATTATATGTTTTTCAGAAAAAATATATTCTTATGTGATTCACAAGAATGTTTTTTAGAATTTAGGGTGTGTTTCATCTTCTTCCAAAGGATATAATGGTTATAGTTTCACTGAACAAGGATACTTTGATGTAGATTTTCATTTATATATTAGGGTTACATTAGTTAGTAATGATGATAAACCAGGATCTCAATTGATAGTGGTTCCAAGACCATTTTTGGTGGATTATTTTAATGTTTTTATCCCTTAAAGAGTGTTTTAATAATATTATATAGCGTTTTCACCCTTTGAGGTTACATTTTATGATCAATTTTAACATTTTTTAAAAAGTATTTGAGGTTTTAATGATTATATTTTATTTAAAAAATATAAAAGTAATAAAACAACAACAAAATATAGTAAATGAATGTAAGTAGGTAATCAAACATTGGATACAAACTTGTTTCAACCATTTTATTTTTATCTTCTTAATTATACAAATTGATTCTTTCATGATTCAAACCATTAAATGTATAATCACTAACCATAACATAAAAATATAATGTTTCAGGTAAATTCACCCTAAAACAATAATGCATTTTTTTGTTAATTCCTAATATGTGATCTAATTATCTTGTTTCCACCAAGTAGTAAAATCTAATCAATATTTATTTTGTTATTAATTCTTGACCAATATTGAGAATTTAAAATAGATAAAAAGTCACTTTATTTAAAAATAATGAAATCACATATATTCATTTAATAATTTAATAAATGTAGCTACATGAAAGAAATAATTTATTTAGAAAATATGTTGAGTAGTATCAATAGAATAAATCATCCATGAACATATATAATAACTATTATTTTATAAGAATAATTACATGGAAATAGATCAAATTAGAAAAAAATGTGGCTTGGAAGATTTCACCCAATGATCTATTAGCTCCTCACCACAATTTCTTTATCTGGACATATCTAAACAAGTTGAAATGTTCATATTCTCTTATTACAACTCCCAAATTATCAAAATTGATGAAATATTTGTTTTTGTACATGCTAAGATCCCCCCAAAAGTGAAATTGATGTAAAATTATAGTATACATAGAAAAAAATTTATTATTTGATTAACAATAACATCAGGTTAATGTGGAAGAAGTTCTAGGAGTTCTTTAGCTTGATACAATTTAATCACTCAAAGTTATTATCCTCTAACTAAACATGATCATGGAAAAGTGAACCAAACTCAAAAGTAATCTATTATTATTTATAGTTATAATTAATGGGTATGAATATTCATACAATATCACTTCATTCAAAAATAAAAATAGTTATCTCATTCCTCAACGTAAACATACTCATCCTCCTTTGGTAGTCCCCTGACTAGTCAATGGATACTTTAAATCCACCAAACATGATCTACCATAACATCCCAAAATGTATTTTATAATAATATTTCAACATTTTTTCATGACTAAATATTTTTTATTGAGACAATCAATGTGTCCCCTTTAATTATAGTTTGAAAGGATCATATTTTTTAACGTGGTAAAACATTTTTTTAATATCATACATGAATCAATCTTCAGAGGGGAAATACTTATTCGAGGAAATTGAAACTAGATTAATTTCTAAAATATCCATTTAAAATTTGTATTATTCTTACAAAAATCAATAAAATATTTATTTTTAATACACAAGGAGGAATATTATGGTAAATTCATATCCAAATATTTAATGGTATAGAGCCCACCATTTTTTATTTATTTTCATGTAGCTCATATCTTTCTTTAGTATTTTTTATACTAATATCTCATAATTGGATATCTTGTTTCAATCAACATAGTGTTAGTCTCTTACATAGATACACAAAAATAAGATTTACTGTTATACTATTTTTGAAATATCTTTATCTACCCATTGGATCGACAAATTAATCATATGTAAAGACCAATAAAAACAATATAAAATACTGGATTGACACTTCAAATTTTTACACGGTCTAATAAATTTCAAAATCATTAATACAAATCGTATAGAAAAACATAGACATATCATCTAGTAAATCCATCTTCTACAAAACCATTAAACTTCATTTGAAATACGAATCTCAAAATCAATTTAAGATAAATCAATCAATTTAATTATTGAAAATCCTTTTTAAAACTGGGTTTATAAATATATTAATATTTTAACAGAAGTAAATTATTTTATTATTATTTTGTTAATTCAATTATTTTAATTACAAGAAATTTTTTTTAATTTTAATTTTAATCCAAAAAATATTCAATATTATATAAAGTAATAAAATTTATCAAAAATGTAATCCCATTTCAAAAGTACCCAAAAAATTCAAATATTCTTTTTATAAAATACATAAAAATTCAAATAAGAATGATTTATGATTCTAATACACCTAAATTCCAATTTTATAGTAATTATTCAATGAATATCCAATAATTTCACAATAAAGATAAATAATTTATTAATTAATTTTCATTTCATAATAGAATTTATAGAAAATATTTTTCAAATAGATGTGGAAAACTGACTAAAATTATGAAACATCATTTACCTTCACTAATAGCATTAATTTCCTCAAGAAAAATGTCTAACATACAAAACATAATGAAAAATAATCTCAAAATAGATATAACTTACTACATATAGGGATGAAAATGTCAAAATATGTATTCTTCCATGAAATAAAACTAATGTTAAAATATAATAACTCTCTCAAAATTATATTTTAGAAAAAATCGTATTCCGAGTTTAAAAATAGTTGATAAAACCATGAATTAATGCAATGGATTAAAATAAAACTATCATTACTTTCAAGCATTCCTTATAAATTTCATCATTTCTCCTTAGGAGATACAAAAATGACTAAATAATTATGAATAATAAATCACAAATATAATTAATTAAATAACACCTTAAAAGTGTAATGGATGAGTGAGTTCAAAAAATGAATACCATCTCAAAAATTTAAAACTAACTCAGCAATAAGATTTTATCGATACATAGTTCATCCATTAGTATGTTTTTATTTTCTATATTACATGATTGTAGAATTTAAATATTAATTCAAATAATTAAAAATAGATTCAATTATAATAGGTAAAATGTATTCCTTAATACAATAAAATAACATATTTTATAGATATTAAAAAAAATATCTCCATATTAATTATATAGAGATAATTAAATCCTTAACCACGGCATAAAAACAAAAATACATTATATTTTGAGATAAATTTCCACTCAGTGAGTATGAAAAAAATGAAATTAAAATAGGTGATTTGGAAAATTTTAAATGGAAAATTTTATTCATTTCAAATAATTCCATCTCATCTTAAAAAAAGACCTCTGATGCTCACACTTAAGTATTATGTTGTAATATAGAATTCGACATTAAAATTATCAAATAATACCCCTTTCTGAGCAGTTTAAAACATGCATGAGGGTCACAAGATATTTAAAAGAAAAATATATTTACTACTAAATATAAATAATCAATCTAAATCCCATCATGAAATTGTTTTTTTGTAGTATCAATTAGTATACATATACTTTATTGCAATTTATGAGTAAAAAATTCAATTTAACTCATTAATAATGTGAAAACAAACAAATAATACATGAAAAAGGAACAATATAAGAGAATAATTATATAACAAAGGATATCCCCTTTGATATATGTATGTTTTTCAAAGTAGTCATTATAAAACAGTAACATAAGACTAAATATATAATATAATAAATTTATTATGAAAAATAAATAGTAAGGAAAGATACATCATGATAATAATTTTACACAATAGTCTAAAGAAGAACCTTCTCCCGTGGAAGCAAGTACATACTTTCTCAGAAAATGTTCATTGGATTTCCATTAACTGTAAATAGAAAATTATTCTCTAGATATTTAATTTTTATGACACCAAAAAGAAACAGAATTGTAAAAACAAATGGTCCATAAAATTTAAAATGATAATTACCAATAAACAATATTAATCTAGAATCAAATAGTTTCACACTCTATATCATTGAAATACTTATTCAAAACCAAATCACCATTAATAACTCAATTTTTAACTTTTTAAGCCTTTTAATTATCATTATAATTTTCTATAACTTTGTCTAACTCCCATAAAAAAAATTTATTCTCCATCCAAAACACTAACAAATCCATTTTATAACATTTAATTTCTTAATGCGATCTATGTTTATACTCAACTGGAAGGTGTATGGATCTCCAATACACTAGCTTTGATGGTGTTATCTATATAAGACTTTTAAAATCCATCCTATTTTTCAAAATATAATAATTTAATCTCAAAATCCAATCTTTTCTATTTGGTTTGAATGTTTCTTATGAAATTGTTTCGTTTTCCTATTCAACACTTCATCAATGCCATTTTTTTGATGATGATAAATTCAAGACACCTTACTATGGGATTCAAACATCCTAAACATTACCACTGATGCTTTGTTAAAGAAATGGGTGCCTAGATCAGTTATGATGAATCTTCACAGCCCAATCCTATAAAATAGGGTGTTCCTCATAAATTGGGAAACTACGTTAACATCATCCCTTATAGTTGGAATGGACTCTACCAACATTTTCACATAGTCCAAAAAAATAAAATGTAATGGATCAATTAATAATTGGGAAATTTTCCCGTAAATTCTATTTGTGGTTCATAAGAGTAACTATACAGACAAGACAGGGTGAATTATTGATTAAAAACTCAATAAAACATAATACCTCTTAATGTAAAATGATTGGACTCCAAATTAATATAATGATCAGAGTGTAAGAATTAGAATCATAGATTTTCAGATTATATTAGTGTAAACTCTAATCATTATCACAGATACATTGATAAAATAAGATAAAACTATTTTTAAAAGAATATTTCTATCATAATATTCACATTACAATAATGAATTGTAAAAAAACAACATAATATCTAGTAAAAATAATAATTACAAACAAGATATATTAAAAGAATACAATCTTTTAACATTAAGAGTTAAGGTAGTCATCAACCCTAAAAAAAGGAATTCACAATATTTTACTTACTGTAAAGTCATTATTTCATTACTAGGAAATACCTCGATATGATGATAAAAAATATCTATTTCCCTATCTTGGGAAGACCTCAATATGATGATTAGTGTCTGTATTCCTATCTCTAGGAGTCTTCAATTTGACAGATCAAAATCATTTACTTCCTATCCCTCGAATACCCCAATCGTAACAATGATTGAACACTAGATACAAAAGAAAGCTTTAGTAAGGAAGCAACCTTGAAATGGATTCCTTAGAATGGGAATTAATGGAGTGTTAAAAAAACTAATAATTATATGGTCACATATAGAAAACATTAGAAGACTTGAGTTGGGAAATTTTTCATCTATTAACTCTTCTAATGACCAGTTATTTATAGAAGAATCTCCAATGGTCATATTTCTATGTTAGTTGTAATGTCCTCAGATAGCTGGCTCTTAACAACTCATCCGTAACTGAATGTATGACTATATTTTTTAGCATCATTACAAGGATCACTATTATTCATTCTGATAGAAATAAGTCTTTATGATATGATAATAAACATATGATAGTCTTATGGACTTCTTTATTGTATTTCAATTTGGTAAACCTTATAAGGATCAGTACAATGTATCAATACCATTATTAGTATTATGGTAATGATTTTTTTGTATGATAGAAAAGATAAAAGTCTATCCACTTGTGAGAATAAAGACTATTCTAATTAAGGAGAAACATGATTTATCTCATGTATCATATTAATGAATTTTTTTAATATTTTTAATACATTAGAACTATTTCTATGTATGGTAAGAAGTAATATTATCTAAAAAAAATACTAAAACACATGGGATATAAAAAAGTTAGTAAAATTTTTGTTATGAGAGTGTTTTTTATTTCCAAAAATAATGTAATTGAAAATTATTATGTAATACTTTTGACTCAACACTCTTCCTATTTTTGTAAATAACAAAACACAAATATTTAAATGAAAAAAACATGAAAAACTTAAAACCCATTATTCTTTTAAGAACATCAATGTTATTTTATATAACTCCCCCAAATTTTTAACACTTTTTTAATATGATGAGAAGTAATAAAGTATCTACCCCTTAATAAAAACTACTACCCTTTTTAGAAAACATTACCCCCCTTTATAATTTTCTGAAAGAAAGGAAATATATATAACCTAAAAATGTAGTGAGATAAAGCCTATGAAAAAAATTCATAGGTGAAATAACTAATCATATAATATGTAATAGAAATAAAATTCAACAAAATTAATTGGAATAAATTCAATCATAATGTATTGGATGAAACAATTATCACATTCCTCAACTATTCAAATGTTTGATAATAATATATTGATAATTCAAAAATAAAGGTATCCATTATTTATTTATCAACTTCTTGAAAAAAGTTCGTATCTTTTTGAACTCATCTCAATCCTTCTCAAGATTCCTGATTATTTCTTTTTTCATTTCTTTCATATGTAATTGATTCATCAGCATTTTAACCGACAGTTCTGCTCTTAGTGGAATCGTGGTTGGGACGATACCCAACATTGATTTTTAACATGATCAATGATTATTCCGGGATCAATACGACGATGAAGAACAATCTCCACGGAATATAATCAAAGATTTAGATAATGAAGAAAGAGGCCCGAACCCTTAGAGATGATCTTGAACATCATGTTTATAATTAATTTAATTAATTTCATAATGAAAAATAATACCTGTATATTTGGTATTTTTCTTTGTTAAGGATGTTGATCATCCAGAATGACCCGTCCATATTATCTCGTTGTGCATGTAAGGATCCAAACTATAATCCCTCTAGTGGTGATCCACACGTGCTCCGATGGCCCTTGATCGACACCGCTCATTCTCTGGGTGCTAATGCGGTGAAACAAGTGTCTTGTGTATGTTGTTCCCGATCTCTTGTTCTTCGTCCTTGAAGAACGTATATCATTATTATGAGTGGAGAGAAGTGGAATCAAGGAAGAAATTGTTTGGCTCCACAATTATCCATTCACCAGGCGTGTAGTGTTCTGTGTGGCACAATAGGCATACTTTCCTATTTATATACATTGAATTTCAGATAAAATATTTAATTGCATAACAAAAATTAAATACATTCATGAACAAAGAAAAAACCCATGCATTTAATATTAATACCAAGTCATTATTTATGGTGTGCCAACAAGTGAAAAATGAAATTATAAATAAAATTCCGAGTCATAAAATAATAGCAGGGTTATTTTAATTTGTTCCAACTGGTTAAATAACTATTTACCATCTTTTAAATAATAATTTTACTATCGGACCTACCTTGGTCCAATCTAACTTCACTTCCATTTATTGAACACCCAAATAAATAATTTATTCTCTTAAATAAATATTTTATTTACAACCTAGTAAATAAATATTTATTAAATGTTCAATAAAATAAATAAATATATTTAATTTAATTTATTTGATCATTGTAACATGAATAAAATTATTCCATGGTCTTAATAATAATATTTATTTCATTAATTAAATTCAATTAGGATTTAACCGAGACCACCAAAAACATTTAGTGTGTGACCCTCTATGATTATTTCTCATTTGCATTAGGCGGGCTTCCCTAAAGTCCAAGAGTATTGTCTAGAAACGGGTCAAGGAACCCAAGAGAAATAATGTAAAGTCACAACCACAACATCCACATATGAATTCTCACTTTGTAATATAATCCCTCTGTTGCAATATCTAATCAAGCAGGTTTCATGATTGTGTCATAAACTTATATGCATGATATATTGTTCTTTGACTACCTGAAATAAACTCGTCATTACACCATGGCCATGTAATTTCACATGATGGGTCTATTTTAATCTAAGGGCTGAGATATTAACTTCCATAAAGGGAAAGTACAAATCCTTCCTCGACTTATCCATTAATAACATGCCATTCGTGACGCACCCAACATAACCTACTTCCCGCCAACTATCTGTGTGATGGTTTTAGTTAGTAAGTCAAAGTGCGTAAGTCATGACACATATTAATTATAATCTTAAAGTCTAAGGATCATTAAAAATGCTCAAAGATAGAAATATCGGATGACACCAAAACATGCATAATTTCTACTAGCATGTCTGTTCGCGTAATCTCCTATCATGAATATTACCAAGTGCAAAATTCCTGAGAGGGAGTCTCATCTGCTTACGAGTACTCGTACCTGACAGTCTTCATGCTATGTGTCCCATCATATCATGTCATCCAACCAAAAAACTATATTTACGAATATTGTTATTGAATTTCAAGGTTCCCATCATAGCAGGATACTTCCATGACCTTATCAATGCAACAAATACTCTATGGCATTATTACATCAAAGTCATAAAGAACAATGAACTATATCTAATAATACATTAAATATCCATGTAATCAAAGTAAAACCAGTTGGTTCTAGGACATCAAATCTTACAAACTCTCACTTGAACTAGTGCCAACTTCCTACAACTTTCAATCCTCTAGACCTCACATGATGATCACGTTTCTACTAAGTCAAGGCATTAGTCAAGGGGTCAACCCCGTTGTCTTCTATAGAAATAATGCTCACCACAACTTCACCTCTCTTAGAATAATCTCTCAAGAGATGATACTTCCAAAGTATGTTCTTCGTCCTCTAATGTGACATTGGCTCCTTTGTGTGATCCACCATTGTAGTATTATCACAGTATAGTGTGATGGGATCTTTACTGCTTGGTATCACATCTGGATCCTAGATGAAGCTTCACAACCAAAATGATTCTTTAGATTACCAGAAGCTACGATATACTCAGACTCTGCTGTAGAATGTGCGACCACACTCTACTTTGAGCTCTTCCATCTCACCACACCTCCATTCAAAGTGAAGATGTATCCCGTTTGCGACTTCATGTCATCTTGATCAGTCTGGAAACTAGAATTTTAATATCCTCTGATGACTAGTTCTTCATATCCTCCATAAACCAAAAACATAACCTTAGTATACCTCATATACTTTAGGATAGTCTTGACTACCATCCAATGGCAACCACCTGTGCCATCTTGATATCTGCCTACCACACTCAATGCGTAGGTGACATCTAGCCTAGTACATATCATGTCATGCATGACTGACCCAATCGCTTATGCATATGAATTCCTTGCCGTTATCATTATTTCCTCATGTTCCAGAGGGAAAATTTTCTTGGAAAGATGAATGACATGTGACATTGGTAATAATCCCTTGTTGAATTGTTTCATACTGAATATCTTCAGTATCTTATCAATGTATGTACTTTGAATTAGGCCCAAAAATATCATGGATCAATCACGATGTTTCTTGATCCGAATAATTTATTCTACCTCACCCAAGTCTGTCAGGGAGAATCATTGATTCAACCATTCCTTAACAGAATGTAAGAGTGACATCTAGTTTCCAATATGTAATATGTCATCAACATATACTATTAGGAAAATTACTGCACTCCCACTAAACCGATTGTAGAAACAATGATCACATTCATTCATGATAAACAAATTATTTTATGGATTCATCAAAATGAATCTTGCATGACCTAGATGCTTGTTTTAATCCATAAATGGATATCTGCAACTTGCATACCATATAGGCATCCTTTGGAGTCACAAAACCTTCAGGTTGTCTCATGTAGATGTCTTCCCGAAGGTTCCCATTCTGGAATACTATTTTGACATCCATTTTCCAAATCTCATAGTCATTGTAATCCGCAATGGCAGACAGATTTATGATGGATTTCATCATTGCAACTGGTGATAAGGTTTCATTGTAGTCAATTCCTTGGCCCTGTTTAAAACATTGTGCAACCAGTCGTGCCTTATAAGTACTAACTTGTCCTTACATGTCTAGTTTCTTCTTGAATACACATTTGTAACCAACATGATTTACATCACTGGGAGGATCCACCAAAATCTAGACTTGGTTTTGGTACATGGAGTCCATTTCAGAATTCATAGCTTCTTGCTACTTGGAAATGACTATGCCACTTACTGCTTCCTTATAGGTTAGAGGGTCATTATTATCAACTATTAATGAGTCACCATCCTTGGTAACTAGAAAACCATACCATTCTAGTTCTATAACCTCTCTTGTACTCCTATGCAGTACTTGTGTCTTTGGAACAAATTCTTCTTCCACGGGGCTTTGTGAAATCTGTTCCTATACCAACTCTTGTGTACCTTGATCCTCGACTTCATCGAAGTCTATCTCGCTCCCACTATCTATTTTGGAGATGTGACCCCTCAAAGTAATATAGTATGCCTTTCCACTATATCCTTTTTGTCTAAGGGGTTTTATAGGTAATATCCCCTTGTTTCCATAGTGTATCCTATAAAGGTACACTTGTGCCACGGGGTGTGAATTTGTTACCTGAAGAGGCCTTAATAAATGCTTCTCTACCCAACACATGTAAATTTGATAACAAGGCTTTTCTTCCACTATATAACTCATATGGAATACCATTTATCGATTTAGTTGGTACTTGGTTTAGTATGTGTGCTGCTATTTGTAACGCATATCCCCAAATGGACAATGGAAGACTCGTATGACTCATCATTGATCTCACTATGTCCAACAGGGTATGGTTCCTCCCGTCGCTCACATCATTCCACTGGAGCATGTTTAGGGGAGTGAGTTGGGATAGAATCCCAAACTCCCATAATCAATCAATGAAGTATTGATTAAGATATTATCTACCTTGGTCTGAGTAGAGTTTATTAATCTTTTTTCTAAGATGGTTCTCAGCTTCATTCTTGTATTCTTTGAACTTATCAAAAGAATCAAACTTATACCTCATTATGTAGATATATCTATATATAATGAAATTATCAGTAAATGTTATGAAGTATGAGTACCCTCCCTTCGATTCAACTGGAAATGGTCCACACACATCGGTATGAACCAATTCAACAAGTTATTTAGAACTTTCACCTTTCCCACTAATTGGGGATTTGGTCATTTTGACTTGTAAACATGCATGACATACGCCAAGTGTTTTTCGTTCGAAATAATCTAAATATCAATCTTGAGGTAACTTTGTCATGCATTTCTTGTTTACATGACCTAAATAGTGATGCCACAGTTTGGTGTGGTATGAGTAATGTGATGTATCTTTGTTATTTATTTCCATTACTTGGTTCTTGTAATCAAACACGTAAAGTCTGTTGTATAAATGTGCCCTACCCTAACAAATTCTATCTTTGTAAAAGATGCAACATTCATTTCTAAACTTGAAAAAAAATCCATCTGTATCTAATACAGATACAGAAATAATGTTTTTAGTAACAGAAGGCACATAATAACAACCCTTTAACACCAATATCATCCCAATTAGCAATGTGAGGTGGTAGACCCCAATAGCTACAACCGCAAGTCTGGCTCCATTGGCTTCTCGTAGATCTAACTCCACTTGATCAATCTTTTTTAATATAATTGGTTCCTTTATTTGGATACTTTTATGAGCACCAAAAGCTGAATCTAATACCATTTTATAGAAACAGATAGATTCAATTTGATAACAAACACACCCAATGATTCCCCTTACTTCTTAAGTTGGGTGTAGTTCTTCTTCCAGTGGCCCTTCCTGCCACATGCGAAACAAATAGCCTATGGTTCTCTTGACTCCCCTTTGATATTCCTTTTCTTGGAAGGCCATGAAGATGCTTTTGGCTTAAAGAACTTTGCCTTCCCTTTGCTCTTATTCACCATAAGGATAGAAGGCTTTTCACACTTCATATCTTTGTCCACTTGGTGAATGAGAATAATAAGATCAGATAGAGACTTCGCAATGTTTTTCATATTGAAATTGACAACAAAGTTAGAGAAGATCTGAGTGAGTGATGCTAGAATGAGATCAATGTCCAGTTCTTCGGGGAGTTTAAACCCTAGAACCTCCAGACACTCAATGTAGACAATGAGCTTGACTACATGAGGCCCAGCTGGGACACGTTCTCCAAGCTTACTTTGAATGATTGTCTTAGAGATGTCCAACCATTCCTGTCTTGGTCTCTCCTGGTAAAGACCATGGAGGTGCTCGAGCATGCTATAAGAATCCATGTTTCTATGAGACTTCATGATCTCGCTAGACATTTATGATAGTATCAAACATTGAACATCTACCGTGTCGTTTATATGTTTCTCATAGACCAGGAAATCCTCATCACTTGACTCTTTGGCAGGCGGATCCTGGAATGCTGACTCCAGCATATAAAAATTCCGTTCATGGCATAGGATAACCCGAAGGCGTCTAAACCATTCCTAGATGTTACTGTTGGTGAGAATGTTGTCTTTCTATAGAATTGATTGTAGAGATAGTGTGGTTGATGATTTTTCCATTTTTATTATATAATTAAAAGAGAATATCATTATTACATTCTTGGTTACATTTTATATGAAATAATAAATTTTATTAAGTCTCCCAATATTTTATCAAGTCCCAATAGCCCTCACCATTGAATTCGGAATGTCCAGTTTCCATGACATTATAGAGTCAAGGATCCATATTCCCATTTCCATAACCCCAACAAGGGATGGTCAAGATATTTAAAGGTATTTAGGTAGGCATGTCTTTGCCAACTGCAGGCTTGCAGCTCCTTGATATGTTGAGTCGACTCCCCAATCCTAAAATCATGACTTTATATTTCCTCAACTCATGCCTCCAATATTACACCATGTCTAGCAATGGATACTCCTCTTGATGTAATATGGTTAAGTCAACCCAAAACCTTTCATAAGGGCTTCCTATATAAAAGTAAGTGTCCCAACAAGGGTTGGTGAAACACATAGTTTTATTGAGTTTTTCCCTTAATCAAGTAATGAATGCCTTGTTCTGACTTAATATTCTATTTGAGGGATTTTTATCTCTTATATGTGAATTGATTATTATCCTTATCACATGCTTGTTAATATTATGTGGAACATAATTAAGTGATTAACCATGTCTTGATAATATTTATGTATTAGTACGGTTTATTTTAGTTCCATCTTGCATGCATGTTTAATTCATTAATTATGTGATCATGACAACACATCCATAATGAAAAACCATGTAACTGAAATAAATAAAATATTGTAAATGGAATGATCCTGAGCTTTTCAAATGGTTAGTTTATCTAGCGGTTGATAATGTAACCCCGAAGTAGGGGAGAAACACCTTGAACCTTTTGGGTTTGTGTTTACAGCTTCCACCTGTCTACCTCTGTATCTCCTGGGATTGGTTTTGTCTCGGATACAGCTTAAACCTCCTCCACTATCTTTGGACTTCCATACATTACATATTCCTTTTTTAATTCACATATTGGTGAGGGGTAAAAAGGGGTTTTATATAAAACAAACATTGGGCACGCAGACCCTGCATATTAATGAGGAGAAGGCTCGTCAGCCAACAAATTTAATTAAAATAAATAAATTAAAAGAAACCATCCACATAAATATGTCTTGGTCTAGCTCATGATCATCCATACGTGAAACGATATTTACGCATAAATAAAACTAGCAATCAATTATTTAATCCTTTTTCTTTAAGATATATCACGCTCGAATAAATTAATTATCATCTTTAATTAATCAATCATTTTATCTTAAACCATTTTCTAAATTTCCTTGAGATTATCATCCATCATATTTTTTTGCAAATAAATTAATTTAAAATTATCTTTGTACGTAACTTGTACCTTGGAGGCAACTCGGTGAATTCTTATTCATATCTACCCAATTAGTAGAAATGAACATTAAGTAGATGTTAAATTAAACACATATATATAAAACATCTATCCCGTGTTATGCCCCAGCTTTATTCCCACACGTTGGTACACGTTTTAAGGGTTTGTATAATATAATAATAAATTTTACTAAATCCTTGCAATTTGGATGAGTACACAACATATAGTTCTAACTACACACTGTGTACTATTTTTCACCGTCTATCTGAAGTACATGCCCTAGGAAATGACGTGTGAGTATACTTTTTAAATCTTCAGAGTACACGGCGTGTCCAGTTGGCCACACGCCATGTAGTTCCTCGTTACACGGTCTCCAGCCGGGAACGCTATGTACGGGGTATACGATTCAACCCTAACCCGAAGGGACTACACGCCGTGTCCATTGGGCCACAAGACATGTAATCTGAAAACAAAATTCCACCAGATCCTGGTCACCACACAGAGTCATTTAATACTTATAAAGACTAAAACACATGTTTGGGTTTAGTGGACCAGTCTAATTCATTGAATCTTGACTACACAACGTGTACTGCCGAATACACGTCTTGTGTTCTTGTGTTGTACGACCAGGAATCTTCGGCACCTCCAGATGAGATCCTCTATTTTATTTTAAACAAAATTAAAAGAAAAGATCGTTTCTATAAGGTGAACGAGAAATGAAAGTGGAGGAATAGATCTTTAGATTCAGATTTTCATAACGATTAACTTGAATTGAAAAAACTATATTATTAAATGCGTAAGTCATCAATGAAATATTTAAATAATTATAATCTATGATGTAACCCCTCTAATACCAATTGAAGGTTTCGGGTTCTACAGAAGCATAGTTGGGACGGTACCCAACTTTGATTTTTACCATGATCTATGATTATTCCGGGATCAATACGATGATGAACTCCAGTCTCCACAGAATAAAATCAAATATTTAGATAAAGAAGAAAGAGGCATGAAACCTTTGAGAGGATCTTGCACATCATGTTTATAATTAATTTAATTAATTTCATAAAGAAAAATAATAAATGTATCTTTGGTATTTTTCTCTTTTGACGATGTTGATCGTCCAGAAAGACCCTTCCAGATTATCTCATTTCGCTTCTAAGGATCCAAACTAGAATCCCTCTAGAGGTGATTAACATGTGCTTCGATGGCCTCCGGTCGACACCGCTCGTTCTCAGGGGGCTAATGCGGCGAAGTGAGTGTGTTGTGTCAGTCATTCTTCATCGCTTGTTCTTTATCCTAGAAGAACGTATCTCATTATTGAGAGGGGAGAGAAGAGGATTCGAGAGAGAGAAATTGTTTGGCTCAAGAATTCACCATTCACCATACGTGTGGTGTGGTGTGTGGCACAATAGGCGTACATTACTATTTATATATATGGAATTTCAATTACAATATTTAATTTTATAGAAACAATTAAATACCTTCATGAACATAAAGAAAACCCATGTATTTAATAATAATACTGTGTCATTATTTATGGTACGCCAACATGTGCAAAATAGAATTATAAATAAAATTCTGCATCATAAAATAATAACAGCAATATTGGAATTTGTGCCAACAAGTTAAATAATTTATTAGCATCTTACAAACAATTATCTTACTATCGATCAATCCTTGGTTCGCTTGAACTTCCCTTCCATTTGTTGAATCCCAAATAAATAATTTATTCGCTTAAAGATTTTTTTTTACAAACTAGTAAATAAATATTTATTAAATGTTCAATAAAATAAATAAATATATTTTATTTAATTTATGCCATCATTGTAACTTGAATAAAATTATTCCATGGTCTTGAGAATAATATTTATTTCATTAATTAAATTAAAATAGAATTTAAACAAGACCACCAAAAATACTTAGTATGTGACCCTCTAGGATTCATTCTCGTAGGCATTAGGCGGGCTTGCCTAAAGTCCAAGAGTACTGTCTAGCAATGGGTCAAGGCACCCTAGAGAAAGAAAGTAAAGTCGCAACAAGGACATCCACATACGAACTCTTATTGTGTAATATAATACCTTTGTCGCAATATCTCATAAAGCAAGTTTCATGATTGTTTCATCAACTTTTATACTGGATACTTCGTTCTTTGACAACCTAAAATAAAATCATCGTTACACAATGTCCATGGAATTTCGGGTGAAGATTCTATTTCAATCAAAGGGATGAGATATCAACTTTCATAAATGGAATGGAAAAATCCTTCCTTGAATTATCCATTAATAACATGCCACTCATGATGCACCCAACGTATCATACTTCCTGCCAATTATCTATGTGACAATTTTTGTTAGTAAATCAAAGTGCGTATTTCATGACAAATATTAATGATAATCATAATGTCTAAGGATCATTACACACGATCACAGATTGAAATATCCGATGACACCAAAACATGAAGAATTTTTACTAGAGAGTCTGTTCTCAAAATCTTCTATCTTGGAGATTACCAATTGCAAACTTCATGAGAAGAAGTCACATCTGCTTACGAGTAATTTAACCTTACAATCTGCATGATATCTGTCCCATAATAGCATGTCAACCAGCCACAAAACAATATTTAAGAATATTATAATAGAATTTAAAGGTTAGCATCATAGCGGGGAACTTCTATGACCTTATCAATGCAACAAATACTCTATGACATTATTAATATGATGAAAAGTAATAATATATCTACCCCTTAATGAAAACTACGACCCTTTTTAGAAAACATTACCCCCCTTTTTGTTTTTTTAAAGGAAGAAAATATATATAGCCTAAAAATGTAGTGATATATAGACTATGAAAAAAATTATTAGGCGAAATAGATAATAATATAATAAGTAATAGAAAGAAAATAAAACCAAATTAATTGGAATAAATTCAAACATAATGTATTGGATGAAAGTATAATCACATTCATCAACTATTGAAATGTTTTATAATAATAAATCGATAATTCAAAAATAAAGTTATCCATTATTTATTTATCAACTTCTTGAGTAATGGTCTTATATTGTTGAACTCATCTCAATCCTTCTCAAGATTCATGATTATTTCATTTATCATTCATTTGATATGTAATTGATTCATCAGAATTTTATCCTCCTTAAAACACTCTTAATTATTTTCCTTCATTATGATCAATTCATTTTCACATGATATCAGCCTTGTCTTCTCCAACTCCATATCAAAAATATTTTATTTAAAAACATTTACATCCTCTATCAGATTTTCAGTTATATCTATAAATACTTCTGTGAACTTTACTATGTTGGAAGGATCTAAGGATCAATTTTTGAAAGAATCTATCATTTAATGAGTAAGATTTTTAATTTCCATGATCTGGTCATCATGCTATATTAATTAACATTCCACTTAATTTTACCACTTAACCATTTGATTGTATGAGGACTTTTGTGTCTTAAATGTTTTTGATATACATTAAAATCCTCATTTATCCTGATCCCTAACTGAATCAAAACTTTTAGTCATTCTAAATTCTCATTAAAATATTGTTGAATCATCATAATTTTTTCCTCTATGTTAGGCTGATAATTATTCTGATGACTCAACCTTTTCAAATAAGTTTTTTGATTTTGAATCAAAATTGAAGTTAATTATTGAAATTGTGTCTTCATAAATGAATGAAATATCTTATATTACAAGAAATTTATAATTCCAAACTTTATATAGTTTCCTACATTTTACAATAACTTAATAATTAAGGAACAAAACATAATAATATTTGTCTTTATTAAAGAATTTTTATAGTTCTCCACTATAATGAAAACAAATTTCACTAAGTATATTTTCTTTATATTGACTTTCTAATCTAGAAAAAAGAAATCAAAAACATTTAATATATCCCTATCACCATTTATAAGTATTATATAACCATGAATCCATAATTATATTACCCTTTTTTTGTGATAGACAAAAAATATTACTTACCTTCTCATATAAAGGAAACAAAGAATCAATAGCCTTATTCTTATTGAAAGTTCCAAGTGTGTCTGGTAAATTGTGTGAAGGTGAATATGTCTAACCATAAGAAGGAATATCAACCAATTTTATTACTCAATTAAAAAAATATAACATCTATTCTCAAACCAAGAAAGGGATACTTTATCCTTACCTCTTCTTTTAATATAATGAACATAGTCATAAAACAATTTAACCTTTTCTGGATAATATAGATGAAAATATTTATCTAGTTTCTCTATATATACTTTCCCAACCTTGTAAATAAATTATTCTTTTGATATTAGTATCATATTTATCAAACCAAGACATTTTAATTAGTATTTCGTTGAAAAAAATACAATTTTGAATAATCCACTTTAGTTTTAATCTTAATGAGAATTGAGTTACAGATCTAACGAAATGAAAAAAGTAGTAAAAATGGTTGTATGGGGTGTGAGAGCTTTGGAGAAAAAACCTTGAGAATTTATGAGGAACAACGGGGTGTCCCACATTTATATAGGCATGGGAAAACATTGAATTGTATTCCAAAACACTTTCAATAGCTGATATTAAACCTTGATCGATCTGAAGACCAAGATTTAATAGATATTTTTTTTTTAAAAAAAAACTATTTCTTTGAACATTCAAAGTTTTAAAATAATTTACCAGAGTGAGAATCATCCTAATTAGATAATATTTTATAATTTTGAAAAATATAATTTTTTTATCAAAAAATTAAAGAAAAATAAAAAACCCAAATTATAATTTAAATAAATAAATTAGAAAAAAAACTAAAAAAAGAATAGTACATTTCAAAGTAGATAGTATAATTGGTATTAAAAACATGTTATTCTTGTTTTCTTTAAGTCTAATAACGATTGTTTATAAAAAACTAAATATAGTATAATTATTTCAAAAAATTATTACGATAGTATTATTTAAAAAACTGATTACAAGAAAAAATGTTTCTAAAAATAAAATCTTTGTGTATGTTATTATTTTATTTTAATATAGATTATAATTTTTTTAATTTTTTTCAGTTCAAATTCATTATTAAGATAAAAAAATTATAAGTTTTTTTTAATAAATTATTGAAGAAATTGTTTTAAAAAAATGTAAACATATATACCCCCATATGAAGTGGAGTTCATTAATGTAACGAGATGGTAAATAAGAATTAGATATTAATGATCACATAACATTTATCATTAATAAATTCTATTTAATATTCTAAAATCAATCGAAAATATGTGGTTTTGAAAAAATATTATAAATTTGTTCTTTAATTATAATGAATTATTAAATTTTATCTCATTTATGCATGTTATACCAGAGGAAGTGTTATCATATATAAATGTGTGTATCACATGGGTCATGTGTTGGGGTTTTACTAAAAGAAATGATATATTTATTGTCAAAATGTTTTTAGTTTTAGTATAACTCAAGTCATAGTCGGTTAGTGTGTGTTTCATTAACAAAACTTTAGAACAAAAACTTCTAGCTGACATATATTCGGGTTCATTAGTTAAATGAGCTACTAATTGCTATTATAGACAAGATGAATAAACTAGAAAATATATAAACAAATAACATGTTTAGGATATTATTTTCATATCCATTCTAGATACCCCAAATTTAGAATTTTAAAAACATTTTACTTCAAAAACATTTCTACAATAATAGAATTATCCTAAATCATTAATTCCCTTAAGATAATGAAATATTATTTTAACATCTTAAATGTTCAATTCTTTTGGATTGGATTTTTATCTAGTATATTAGTATACTAAAAATATTAAATCTGGATAACTAGCCATTATGTAATGTAATATTCCATTAATACCTCAAAGTGTTTTATAATTAACTAGTTTCCATACCTCTTCAAGATCTAATGTATTGTCAGTACAAATGGGAGTACTAATAATTTTGTTGTTTTGATACTATAATTCTTTAAATAAGTATTTTATATAATTATGTTCAGATATAAATATACCTTTTAGTTTTTTTAAATTTTGAATCTAAGATAATATGTTAACTCATCCATCATACTCTTTTCAAACTCATATTTTATAAGACCTATAAAGGAATATGTAAATTCATTTTTGAGTTAAACTAAATATAATTGCATTAATATAAATTTATATAATCATATTGTTTGTATTTATTATTTTTTATAAAAGAGTTCGATATGAACCTCCCATAACAGATTTTTTTTGTAACTATAATCCTGTTAATATATCATTATAAGTTCTAGGGGCTTGTTTAAGTCCACAAAGTGCCTTAGTATATTTTTAAAAAAGTTATGGATGCCTTTTATTTTCAAAACCATGTGTTTTTTCAATATAAACTCTTCCTGAACATATCCATTAAGGAAATCATAGTACACATTAATTTTAAATATTTTTTAATTAGATAATGCTGCAACAACTATAATTATTCTAATAGATTCACATATTTCTATGGGAAAATCGGTTTCTTCCTAGTTGATTACCTCTTCTTATGTATATCCTTAGAAACAATTATATAATTATTTATGACATTAATTCAATTTTATTCACATGTATTCTGAAATACCCATTTAACATGAATTATAGAGGTATATTTATGTCATTAAACTAAAGTCTAGACTTTATTCCTTTCAAACTTGTTGAGTTTATCATGCAATTCCTTAATTAAATCCTAATCACTTAAATACATATCAGTATTTATAGGGTTGAATTGGTATAAGAATGATAGATTATCAATTTCATTTCTAAAGAAATCTCTAGTTTTAATTGATTGATCTACATCATCAATGATACATTCACAATGATGATTCTTAAGAAAAAATTGACTTCATGGGTTTTCGAAAGTATATTCTTTAAAAATAGTTTTAAAATATACATATGGAAAATTTTATGAGACATACTCTTGAGTTATTCCATTATGAGAAGTATGATAGGTTTAGGGTCAGTTTTAAAAATAACATCTGAGGATGGATGTTTATGTTGTTTGATAACAAAAGGATCAGTTTTATCTTATTTGAAATGCACTATTTACTCAATAGTTCCTGTATTTTTATTAAAGACTCTATAATCATTATAAGTAGTATAATAACCTAGAAATATTCCATCATCATAGATAGTTGCATACTTATGTATTTTATCTTTAGTATTCAAAATAAATACATTCCAACCAAAACATTTAAGTAAGAAATTATTTATTTTCTTCCAATCCACAACTCATAAGAAGTTTTATCAGTAAAATTTCTAATTAAAACATGATTTTTTGTATAACAGGTAGTACTAATTTATTTATCCCAACATTTTTTAGCAATTTGGTATTCAATAGGCATGCTTCTAGTACTCTTTTGAAGAATTTTATTTCTTCCCTAGACTACATCATTTTTCTAGGGTGTTATATGTGTTTAAATGTAATATTCAATACCTTTATTACTATAAATATTTCAAAACCATAATTTTAAAATTATCCACCATTATCATAATGAATATTTATAATGAAGTATTATTTCTCATATTTAAATTTGGTTACAAAAATTTTAAAATAACTAAGGGATTCATTTTTTTGGTTAAAAAATAGACCCATGTGTATCTAGTGTAATCATATTACTAAGATATATACATATTATTTGGCATCAATACTTGAAGTTTTTTAGGATGAAATAATTCCATGTTCACCAACTATAAATCATTATAAGTGGATACTTTACTAATATATTTACAACATATATTATGTCTCTTACCATATTGACAATGGTCACAAACATTTGAAGTATCAAATTATGTTCTGGTAGATCTTTATCAAAGTCCTTTTCATGTTTTATTAGCTAATTTTCTTTGGTTAAAATGTTCTAATCTTATATCTCATAACCAATATTGATAATACATTTCACTAACTCAAGGATATTTTTGCATCCAAAAGTCTTCTATGTTTATGGTTTTAACATTATCATTCCGATTAAAAGAAAGAATAAATTCATCTTTAAAACTATGTACAATACATTTTTCATTACTGGTGTTCAGAAGATAACCCTCATCATATAATTAACATATTTATATATGGTTATTTTTATGTCTTAAAAAAATAAATTTTTCTAAATGAGATCTTTTACAAGAGGAATAGTATTACCCATACCAATAATGTCACACTAAGAATTATCTCCGAAATTTACATTGCCTCTTTTCATCAAAACTATATTCATAATGAAATATTTATTTCTTGTCATGTCTTGGAACATATACAATCCATGTACCATTTGTTTTTTCTGTTGGAAATATTTTTATTTTCCTGAAAATAAAATGATTATAATTTCGGAACTGAAACCTTCTTGGGTCTTATATTATTAAAAAAATATATTTTAGGAAACCAAATTTGTCCAATTTTATTAGATTAGGATGATTTTATATTTTTTGAAATGAAATATTTATGAAATCCTAAGGATGGTACTCTATTTAAAGAATATTTTTTGTTTTTATGACCACCACTTTAGCAATTAATATAAAAGGTTCACTTTTATGAACAGAGTAATTATTATGAAGAACAAGTTTTTTATTCTTATAACCCATTCAAGTATTATCACTACAAGGTCTAATTTTATTATACATTTTAAAAAATATTTCCTTAAAATTTTTACATGTGGATAAAATATTATTTAAGGTAGAAATATCAAACTGTAGTTTTATAACTAAATTCTTATACTCGTTGATAATAGTATTGGAATAATGTTTTTTAAAATAATTATGTAAATTATTTTTCTCAGAAATTATGTGTTCAACATATTTTTAAATATAATATTTAAAAAAATTGTTTTATTAGTATCTTTCGAAATATTTGATATTTCATTAGTCAGATGATTTATTCTTGAATATTCATTTGCAACTTCTTCTTTGACATTATCAATATTTTTAAGAATCTTACAATTTTTTATTTTCTAATAGTTTTTCAAACCAAGAATCCTCTTTGTAACTAGGCTAAGTTTTATATTTAATAACTAATGAATATTCTTCATCAGATGATGAAAAAAATAATTATCATTTTCATGGTAATTAGAACATAAAGAAATTTTTGTAAGGGATTCAGCTATGTGTACCTAATCCTTTAGTCATTTATCATTAATGGGTACTTCAATAAATTGTCAAATATTCCTCTATGTGGAAGATTCATTGTCTAAAGAGTTAAATAAGGAAATGTCTCCACCACTAGAACACCATACATCAAAAGCATTGAAAACATTATTTCTATTCGACTTATAATATTTTTTTGGAATTTATATTTAAATGGTCTTCCTTTATGTATTTCACATTAATCATTGTAAAATCAGATTTAATATATCATTCTTTCTTATATTCCTAACTAGTAACCTCAAAAACTTCCTTGTCCCCATTATCCTTATGAATCTTTTTATATCAATATAGAAACTCATTATGTTCAATGATATTATTCATCCTTCAATATATATTTTATAATTCATTTTTAGAAGGTGGTGATGAACATGAATCATTTTCAAAAACCACTTTTATGTATCTTGAAAACATCAATACATTATCTGTTGAGTGAACTTTAGACGATACAATAGATGTTTTAACAAATGTAGCTTTACTATTTTCATTTATTCCTTTTCAACATCACTTTGTAATATTCCCTCACACTCATGATAGTAATAATCAAATCATCTAAATTAATATCATTTATCTTTCTTGTTCCATCCAAAATTGTTCTTATATACTCCCACTCATTTGAGATTTTTTAATACTATTTTCATACAAAAACATAATCAACAAGTCCTTTCTCTCAATAATAATATAAACTTTTGATAATAGTCATAAACCATTAGTGCATCTAAATAACTGTATCAACAGGAAGAAAATAAAAGGTGTGATAATGAACATCTAACATAAATATTATTATTTTAATAACTTTTTAAGTATTAAAATGTGTGATTTATATCATTTTCCATATACTATTTACTGCTTCACAAGATAAAATATGAATATTTATACTTCTAGTCCTGGAACATAAAAAGATTATTACATTATCTATAATTATGTTCATATTACAGCTTCCCTTATTTTTTAAAGGTAGGAACATCCTTATTAATAATTTTTTATTTTCCAATAAGCATGAAAAAATTTATATACTCCTGTTTTAATCACAAAAGTCTCCAATCAATCTCTTCAGTATTCATAACCGGCACTATTATTGATAAGTGTGCTTCTTAGATTGATATTTTCAATAGATCATAAAATTTAACCCTTCTATCATATAAACAAAATAGAACCAATTTTTCTACAATAGGACATTAGTGCAAAAATATATATAAACAAGTAGTTTATAACAAAAGCTTTAAACAAATTCTAGTAAGTAAAGAATTTAAAAACTCAGAAAGAATATAAGTAGTGGAAACCATCTCAAATGACAATTGTGGGATCAGAATAGTAACTATACATGAAAGGGGGAGTGAATTTAAGATTAAAAATTTAAACTCAAGAAAACATTGTAATGACTCAAACTTTATTAATGATAATTGTTTTATAAAAATCTATGTTATATTATTTTATACCCATAAAAACTATATCTCTTTAACAATCATGTTGGTATATATTTAAATGTGGAATTTAGGGTTTGATTTTTTGTCAATATCACCATTGGGATGAATACTCTTGATAATAATTTTAATTTTATCATCAGAGTTTATATCTAAACTTTTCTCAAATAAAAATTTATATAGAAAGATACATCGATAGCCTCAACATGTATATTTCTACCCTAAAATGATCATTTTTATGAGATTTTGAGAGTTGAATCATCACTAGGCTTCTCTCTTGACCAATACCAATCCTAGATTACATAAACATGGCTTGAAATAAATATAATATGGGAGAAGTTCAAGTTAGTGGAAATTACGAAACAAGGAATGTTAGTCGTGCCAAACCATGAGTCTATTACCATCACACACCTCACCATTATATTTTTTGTGGCTATTATATGGGGTTATGTTTTGAGGCATTAGTGTAATCCCTTTGTATAAATTGAATTGTTATTCTATATTTTTTGTTTTAATAATTGTTTTTCTTAACAAATTTGGATGGAATTTGATAAATTTATTTTTTAGACATAAATGTTACTTTTCAAAAAAGATAAACATTTATAATAAACTAAAATATTACGAATAAATTATATTTTATGTAAATGTTATTATTAAAATACTCTTATTTAAATATAAATCATAAAAAAAATTTATGTGTAAAAAATTTTACTATGTATTTTTCATCCACTATTATTTTTAATAACTAAAGAATTTTATATTTAAAAGTAATAATTATCATATTTAGAGAAAAATTTAAATAAAATATATATTATTTTTTAAATAATAATTTCTAAATTAGTTTTGGGTGAATTTATGAGAATTTTCTAATAATATTTTTTCAGTGTTTGAAAAAAATATAGTTTGAGTTTTTTTGTATTTTTAATGAAATAATAATTATGTCACATTGATGTATTATTTAGATAACCATAATCCATGAAACAATTATGTATTTTAATTAATATCGATTGTTTAATAATATTTTAATCAATTTCCAAATATATAATTTAATTTCCTAATTTTAAAATGGAAACTTATTCTTAAAAATGATATTTTGTGGAAATGTTAATTTTCATTTCCTAAAAATGTAATATAAAATTGTGGTCAACTATTTTGGGATAAAATGACATAAAATATGATCCAATTATCCAATAACATGGTATATTACTGTGGTAAATCCTATCATTTCTCATTTTCCACTACATAGGTGTCCATTGCCTTTGTTTATAAATTAATAAACAAGTCCCCTATTTTAGGTATAAATTACCACCCATTTCTCCATTTAGTTTCAATCTCATTTCATGATACACAATCATATGATATTTTTACCTCCCAATGATCCCCAAAAGGTATCTTCAAGCCCCCAAGGTCCCAATCATATATTTTTATTAATTACTCTTCACGGTAAGGGAAATTTCAACTTCTCTTTTTTTCTTTCAGGTTTCCTTTTTATGTGGATTGTCTTTATAATTTCCAAACTATGAAATTAATTCCATTTTATTATATACCATTACATTATTAATAGTATTTTATTAATGGTATACCCATGATTCCTATCTTTTTAAACTTTTCATAAACAACATTTTATACCCGTTATGCTACCAATTTTACTTCTCAAAATTCCTCTTATCCTCTATAAAATTTCTTTTAATTTCTGTATGTAAATAAAAAAACACTTTATTTTTATTTTTTATTAAAATATATGTAAAAATGGTTTATTATATTCTGTTATTGACATAAATAAAACCAGAATTTACTTTTATTTTAAATGACATAATTATCCAGTTTTTAAAACACTTTTTAAAACGCAATGAATTTTTATAAAACCCATTTATTTTATTCATTATATATTATTTATAAAATATTTAATTATGAAAAATTTGGATAAAATTAATTAATAAATATTAAGGGTTCACCTAGATATTTCTAAAATTCATTTGGTAAAGTATTTAATCTCAAGAGATGATAAGTTTTATGATGACTTGGTGAATATCCTTGGAAACTTTTACGTCACCTCGGTGAAAAACCCATGGGATATGTTTATAAATGTATCATTTTAATGTTATAGACACATTTAACAGTTATTATTATGATGATTATTATTATATTCCTCTTTATCATTTCATTATTATGTTCCACATGTTCTTATTTATATTTTTAAATATCTAATGTAAACGGTTCCCCTTGTTTTCCCATATTGGGCCTAATTCTCACCCATTCCGTTGATGTATGTCCCTAGATTATAAGATAATGTAAATATACATTGGATGAAACTATGGAGAATTCTTTCAAGTGGATTAGAAAAATGTTTCATGTTTTCATTTATTGTATATATTTTTCCAAGAAACTAAACATTAAAAGATCCTCTTTTTGTACCATGTAAATGAAAATATATGTAATAAAAAGGTGGTATGACATAGTTGGTATCAATGGAAGGTGAATTTATTTTTGTACATTATGAATAGAAAAAATTATGAATAACCCTATAGAGAAGTTAAATAATGAAAAAATCCATGTATTTTTTGTGAAATATTAATTTAATGGTTTCCATGAAAAGTAATCCCTATGTCAATATGAACAAGTGGATGTGGTTCTGGTGAAGATGTACCTAGGGGTAACATATCTAGAAAGGTGAATAGGTCGTGACTCGGCATAAACCGGTACATGACAACGGGCATTACTGCACACCACGTTTAACAATACAGGGGGATATGTATTGTCAATCACAATATTTTTATGAAAATTTATGAATAATTTATAGAAATGCAATTATCTTTAATGAGTAACATATTTAATAAATAAATTTTAAGTCAAAAAATTATTATAGAATTATATGATTCTTGAAAGGAATTATTTTCATAATGGTTTACTTGTTTATGGAAATGTTTTGAAATAAGAGAAACCACATAAAAAGTGATCACAATATACCATGAGATGATGACCATCCTATGGAATATGGAATGGAAAAAAATATGAGAATGATGAATAATCTTACTCGAGTTATGAACAATAACCTGAATAAATCTAAGTGAGCATATTCAGCATGAAGGGAAATATGTTCTATTGTGTCCATTATGTGTCAATGACCACCTTATTTCAGTCAATCTATTGAGGAAATTATTTCTGAATATTTGATAATCTCTATTGAAGTTATATTTTCTTTACTACATTTTTTTGAACAAGATAAAGTCACCTTGATTATTTACTACTAATAGGGAGAAGTTGATCAATGGTGGTAAAAAATTAAAAAAACAAATACAAGAAGTGAGATTTAATCTCTGTATTGGGAATTGTTAAGTGGAAACCTTTTTAAAAATATTTCCCCAATTAAATGTGAAAAAATAGAGTATTAATTCCAAGAGATGAAGTATGGGGAAAATGAATATGTAGGAATCTATTTTTTGAACATAACAAGACTTTCCCAGTAAACCTCTATCTTTATCATGGATGACAATAAAATGGTTGATAGAATATTTAGTGGAAAAATACCCATCCATGAACAAACCTAGCCAATCCAGACTATGAAAACTATGAAAAGATAGTGTGAAGTTCTATGAAGGTTGAACAAGAGTTTTTGGAGACACAATGGTCCAATAGATTGAATAAAAATAATAGACAAATGTATCCAAGATTATGGAGTAAAATTGATCATTGAAGTGGGGGAAATAATGTGAATCATTACACATGAAACAAATGTGTGAAGAAGAATTCCTGGAACTAATTGACTGGGAGTAGGAAAATTTACAAGTGTAGAATATATGGACATATTGATCAGAACTGTCATAGTAAGGTTAAGCCTCATATTCATATCATAAATAAAAAAGGGACGATAGTGTAATCCCATCCGGATGTCTAATGCTTTATGTGTAGACAACTTGGGAAATTTTCCAATCACTTTCCAAATCTGAAGACAATGGAATGGAATCACTATCAACATCAACACAGGACAAGGAAGAAAGGTAGGGATTTTTCTATAATGATAGATAATGTACAATCTCTTAATATCATGGTATGAAGTACACTATTTATTCTATAAAATCTACTAAGTACATTGATTGATTCTAGTTCGTCGCATTCTTTTATTTCCTCCATGTTTTAAAATAATATAGAATCAATCCCTAAACTGCTATAAGTAGAGTTATTAGTCATGAATCATAGAGGGATTATCCATGCATTATAACTGCACAGAAACTATAGTATTTAATTTGGTAAGAACAACATCATCATGATTATTGGAGTCAATCCCATGTTGGAAGTCAACACTATAGTAGGGATGGAACAAATCAGAATGTATAATACAAAGATCAATTTCTTTAGTATATAAATTTTCGTAGTCTTGAATGGAAAAACTGTAGTTGTTTTAACATGAAAGATATCTTGAAATGAGATTTTCTAGAAGAACCTCCCATAGCCCTTTTTTTGATATGACTGGTGAATATAAAGAAATAAATGAATGTATAAAAATAATGTATGTACCCATAATTTTGGAAAACATTGACTTATTTTCTATGTAGTTACCCAAAACTCCCCTAGAAAGGGTGGTAGTGTTATCCATTGGACTGATGATCAGACCAAGATGATATCAATGACCATGTATAGAATTGAAAATGTAGAGCTGGTGTAATTAAAGAAACAACCCCATGATATTTTAGATTAAGGTTTTATCAGACCAAGGGTGTCTACTCAAGGAGAACATGTTATCATTATAACGAAGAAAGATGGATCAACACAGCTATATACTAATTATAGAAAATTTAATGGGATCATGGTGAAGAAAAATTACACTCTTCCAAAGATTGATGATTTATTTGACTGGATTCCTGAGGATAAATTCTAATCTAAGATTTATCTTCAATCTAGTTATAACAAATAGAAGATGATGAATCTAATATATTCTAAAGACCACCATAAAATCATGATATTGGGATTATGAGCTTGTTTTTATTCCCTTATTATTGAATATTTATCATGTAATATTTATGGATTTGATGAATAGATTATTTAAGGACTTCCTTGATGACTTTGTTGTGTTTTTTATTGATGATATTCTAATATATTTTAAAATTTATGAGGAGATCGAGGATCATATAATGGTTATATTGTGAACACTAAAAAGGATAGGCTATTTGGAAGGTTCATCCAATGTGAATTTTGATTACAGCAAGTTGATTTCTTGGGTCACCTTGTAACCAATTCAGGAATCCCATATGAACCTATCAAGACAACAATTGTGGAGGTGTGGTCTCATCTTCGAACAATAACTTAGATTCAGCATTTCCCATGTTTATCATGATATTATATGAGGTTTTGTGGAAACAATCCATGAAATTATAATCCACTAACCTAGATAACCCGAAACGTGGTTATGTAGAACTGGTCAAAGCAGTGTGATTTTTTTTCCAAGAGCTAATGAAGAGATTGGTTATCGTACCCATGTAAACTCTACCCTTTATCAGAGAAGGATTTGTTTTTTTAGTGATTCATCTCTGAATTTTCTTGGCTGCATCCTCATGAAAACCCATAAGGTGATTGTTGACGCATATTGACAGTTAATGATTCATGAGAAGAATTTTCCAAAGCATAACCTAGAGTTGGCTGCAGTTTATTTTGCTATGGAAATATGGAGGCACTATCTTTATGGAAAGATATTTGATATATACATAGAGCACCAATGTTTGAAGTATATTTTTACACAAAAATAATTGAACATGAGATAGAGGAGATGGTTGGAACTTCTTACAGACTATGATTTTTCAATTAATTAACATCCCATAAAGGATGAAAAATTCACTGATGATTTAAGTAGGAAAACCATGTTGTTTTAGAAATTATGTGGATACAAGTATATACTTTTATCAAAGAACTATTAAAACTAGACATAAGAACTGTAAGGGTAGAGACATCATTAAACCTATCCCAAATTATTTCCCTCCATAATTACTTGAGAATATTGAGAAGGCTCAATGAGAAGATCCTTTCTTATTGAAGAAGATGAAGGCTATGAAGAATGAGAAGTTTCCTAAGTTCAATATTGATTAAGAAGGTGTACTAAAATTTTGTACCAGACTATGTGTTTATCTATTCCGAAAATAAATATGGATCTTTTTGATGATGCACATATCTGTAAATTCTCTATAAATATTGGATGTAATAAAATATATAGGGACATTTATGGTCTTTATTGGTTGGATAACATGAAGGGGGATATTTCTTACTACACTACATGCTTCTTGGTGTGTCAATAAGTGAAGTTAGAGAGAAAACTTCTTAATGAGGTATTACAAACACTACCCATAACAAAATGGATGTGGGAAAATATCACAGTGGAATTTATCACATGTCACCCGAGAGATTCCAAAGGAAACAATGTGATTTGGGTTATAGTAGATCATCTCACAAAGAATTCCCATTTCATTAATATACAAAAGGACTTATATATTGACCAATATTCCAATATATACATGAATAAAGTGGTATGGATTACTAGTGTTCTATTATTTATCATTTATAATCATGATTCGAGGATCACATAAAAATATCATAGGATTCTTGAACATGATAATAGGACCAAATTGATATCCACTATAGCATATCACCCCAAACTAATAGCATATCTAAAAGGACTATTCAAATGTCTGAGAAAATTCTGGGAACATGATCATTTGAATTTAATGGTTGATGGGATCAACATTACTCATTAGTCGAGATCCCATACAAAAAATTTCAATTCTAGTATTATAATGGTACCCTATGAAGCCATATATGGGAAGCGAAGTATAACTCCAAAATGATGGGAAGATGTTGGTGAGGGAAATTATCTTGGTCTTGATCTCATGCAAGATATGATAAAAGAGGTACATGATATCTAACAACACATAAATAACAATAAGATTTGGTATAATAGAAATGATGAAAACAATTAAAATAACTTGGAGTTTTATGTTGGAGTCAAAGTGTTATTCTGAATATCACTATCTAAGAGAGTCATGTAGTTATGGATGAAAAGGAAGATTATCACCAGGTTCATTGGCCCCTATGAAATCCTTGATTACATAGGAGTGGTGGCATATCTACTTTCACTTCCACAAAATCTATCTCAATTTCAAGATTTACTCCACGTATCTCCCCTGAGGAAGTACATACTTGAACCTTCACTTGTAATGAATCTAGAGGTGGTATAACTGGAAAATTAACTACCTTATGAGAATTAGTTGGTGGAGATCTTGGACCATAGATAAAATGTTCTATAAAAAAATACTACCCACATAGTAAAATTATTGTGGAGGTTTCATAAATATTAAGAAGAAATTTAGGAAGTAGAAGAGAAAATTAGACTAAAGTACCCATACCTTGATACAACTTAGAGAAGTAGTATAAATTTTCAGCATGAAATTTAATAAGGGTGGAAGAATTTAATAACTCGATGTTATTGAAGGATAATTGATTCCTTAAAAGGTGTGTTATATTATTTTATACAAAAAAACTATATCTATTTAATATTGATGTGGGTATAAATTCAAATGTGAAATTCATGTTTTTGACTATTATTATGACTGTTGGTCAATATGATTATTGTGAACTATACTCATGATAACAATTTTAATGTTATCATTAGAGTGTATATATAAAATGTTGACATAGGAAAATTGATACAGAATAGAGATTTGATGGCCTCAATCAGTAGAGTTGTGTGTTATGAAGCGCATTTTTAAGAGATTGGGATAGTGGTAGCATATTTGGGCTTTGATCTTCACCAATCCCAAGACGAGATTTAATAAGTACCTCTTGAATAAAATATCTTACAGTAGAACTTCACGTTAGTGAAAATTACCACTTGGGTGATGTTTTTCGAGACGCCCATTTTACTAACACCATAACACACCTCACCCTTAGGTCATATGTCGGGGTTATGAGGGTTAATGTTTATAGAACCTAGAGTAATCCAACTGTATAAATAAATTTTTTATTCTACAATTCTCGTTTTATAAATATTTTTCATTAAAAATTTACATGGAATTTGATAAATTGATTTATTGGAGAAAAATTGTCCTTTTAAAAAAAATTTATAATTGTTATAATAAAATAATTTTATTATGAATAATGTTTATTTTAATGAAATCTTATATGTAAAACAATATTTTTAAAAATAAATGAAAAAATATATTATTTTTTCAAGTGTTAGATGTTTTACATTGCATTTTCTATCTCATATTATTTTTAATAAATTTGGATTTTTAAATTTAAAAGATTTATGTTATCATATTTAGATAATTATTATGATAAAATAAATATCATTTTTAAAATCATCACGTTGAAATTAGGTAAGAGTAAATTTATGAGAATTTTCTAAATTTTTTTCGTTGAGTAGTAAAAATACATTTTTGAGTTCTTTAGTAAGTTCAATGACATAGTAATTATGTTATATTTATGTAATAAAAATTTAACCATAATTATAAACTTAAATTATGTAATTTTATTAATATTAATTATATTAATTGATTTTAATAATTTTACAAATATATAATTTAAGTTCAAAATTTATAAATGGAAACTTTCACATAACAATTAACATTTTGTAGAAAATTTTAGTTTTCTTAACAAAATATGAAATATAATTACTTTTCCACTCATTTGGGAAAAAAATTATATAAAATATTATCCATGTTTAATACCATGGGAAAATACAATCAGAAATCCTATGTTTTTTCATTTACCACTACCTAGTTGTCCAATGCATTTATTTAGAAATAAATAAACAAATAACCATATTATGATATAAATACCCACCCATTTCTCAGTTTACATTCAATACCATTTCATAATAAATGAATATAATATATTTTTACCTCCCAAGGAGTCCTCAAATGATTTCATCAAACCCCCAAGATCCCAATCTGTGAGTTTTAGGAGGTACTCTTCAAGGTAAGGGAAATATAAACATCTCTTTTTCTTCCATGATTCCTTTTTTTTGTTGATTGTATTTGAAATATCCAAACTATTACTGTATATCCACTTTATTCAATCCTTTAATAGAAATATGAATATTTTATGAATCAGAGACCCATGTACCTTGTCTTTTTACTCTTTTCTATAGCCACATTTTATACCCATTATGCTTCCAATTTTAATTTTCAAAATTTCTTTTCTACTCAATAAAATTTCATTTAATTTATCTATGAGAATTCCAAAAAATATTCATTTTCTAGTGGTATTAAAAAATATTAAAAAATGAGTTTATTTATTCTTGTATATACATACATAAAATCCGCATTACATTTCCAAGGGTTATAAATGACAATATTATCATGTTTTTAAAACACTATTTAAAATCTTAGGATTTTTTATAAAACCTATTTATTTTATTATCAATGGGTGACATATATTATGTTTTATTATGATATTTTTTTATTTCATTAATTAATACATATGAAGGGTTTTCGGTGGTATCACTCCAATTCATTGGGTAAATAATTTATTCTTTAGAGATGATAAATTTTATGATACCTTAGCAAGTAAAATTATTTATTTTTATAACACCTCAGTGATAAACCCTGTTGATATGTTTTTCAATATCTAATTTAAACATTTTAAGCCACATTTACATGTTTTGATGCATGTTCTTATTATTATGATATACAAGATTCTCATTCTATTATGTTTTTTCTCATGTTCTTATTGATATTTCTCAACATCATATGAAAATTATTTCCCTCTCTTTCACTTACTAGGATTTATTCTCACCATTTTCATTGATGTGTGACCCTAGGTTACGAGATACAGTAAATGTATATAGGATAAACATATTATTAATCATTTTAAGTGGATTAAAATAATTGTTTTATGTTTTCATGTATTATGTACCTTTTTTTAAGAAAATAACAATTAAAAAATCCTATATTTGTACCATGTAAATGATATGTTATGGAATAAAAAGGAGGGAGGCCATAAACACGATTCCTATTAATGTAAAATTATTGGAATCAGAATGTTTATTATGAAAAAAGTGTATGAATAATAATCATAGATTTTTTGATTATATTAGATTCGTTTTCAGTTATTATTGTAGATACATCGATAACAAAATGATACCAATGATTTGTAAATAAATTCGTAATTTTAAAAGTTCAAAAAAGACTTTTAAAAAACAAGAAATATAATATCCAATAAAAGTAATAATTACTTAACATATATGTTAAATTAATACACTATATTAACTATAAGATTTAAGGTAGCCAACAACCTGGATGAAAGGTATCAATGGTTATATACTTATGGTAATTTTTGTCTTCATTTACCAGGAAATCCCTCAATATGATGATCAGAAAGATCGATCTTCCTATCCCTAGAATACCTTTATAATATGACCATGATCACACTTCTAATCCCCAAAATACCATATTCTAATGGATTGGGTTCATCATCTTCCTATCCAAAAAATCCCTTGATTATAACAATGATCATATGGATAATACCAAAGAAAATGTTCCCATGGAAAGAACCATGGCATGGATTCCTTAGAAAGATATCTCTCTAAGGGTTTATAATGAATAATAATGAGATGTTCATAAAGAGAAAACGTTATAATAATTGAGTTGAAAAATTTATTTTCTCTCAACTCTTTGAATGACTGAATAATTATAGGTGAAGCTTCGATGATCATAGTTCTAACTTTGTTGAAATGGCCTAAAATAGTTGTCTCTTGACAGCTCATCTAAAAATGCATGTCTGGTGTCATTTTGTTTTAGATCCATTTTAATGATAACTATTATTTCGTATAATCAAGACAAGTCAATTTATTCTCATTATAAACATATGACAAACCAATGTACTTCCTTATCATTTTTCAATATGGTAAACCTTATAAGGATTAGTCTATTGTAATGGTACCATTATCAATCTGATAATCATGAAATTTAAAAGTACAATTGAGAAAACAAAGGTCTAACCACTGGTGAGGATAATGACCATTCCTATGAATCAGAATCATCCTTGATCTAATGGATAGTATTGAAGAATGATATATTTATTTTCATAATACATTATAACTTTTTCTATGTACATTAAAAAGTAAAGTTTTCTACAAAAACATTCTTAAAAACTTGGGACGTAAAAGATTTAGTAAACATGGTTTTGAGAGACTATTTATTACTTTCAAAAATAAAGTATTAGAAAATTAATGAGTAATATTTATAGCACAACAAAATCCCCCATACATCAAACACATCAATGAATATGAGTGGATATTATTGAATTTCATTTATCCTGGCTATATATTTTTAAAACTAAATGGTTATACATGTTTTATAAAATTAGGATGCATATTTGAAAACAGTAGGATAGAGAAATCTTATATCATTGAATTTAGTTTCTATCTAACTACAATAATTTTGGTTTTATTAAGTTCTTGTTTTTATTTGTGTTAAAAGAAGTTCTAATAAAAAGATCATTTATTAGCATGTGAGTCCCACATCGAAATTGCAGATGTTTGGCCATTTGTTTATATATGATTCTGCAACATCCCAAGGCCAAAATACTAATGTGCAAATGGAATCCCAAATACACATTTCTCATGAACAAATATGGGCTTATGCCTATACATATGTCCCTACACAGGCCTTGACCGACCCTATCATCTCTGTGGGTTTTGGCCCACCCTCTGTTCAGTAGAGTTTCTCTATTGGGGTGCCTAAATAGCCGGCACCTCTGGTTGAGTGCTAGTTTAATTAGTAATTTTTTTTAAAATTAAATTCTTATTTTATATAAAAATATATATTGGAATATATGGGTATATTAAATATTGTTATATATATATATATATATATTCATTTTTAATATTTACATATATTTATACTTTTTTTAATTAAATTCTTATTTCGTATATAATTTTTTGATATATATATACATACATATATACATGCATCCATACATACAGATATATATATATATATTAAATATTTATATATATTAATATATATATTTATATATTTATTTATGTATTCGAATATATTAAATATAAATATATATATATTTATTCAAATTTTTTTATTTAAATTATTATTTTGTATGTAAAAATATATATTGATTTATATAAAAATATATTGATATTTCTTAAATATTGATATATATTAATATTTAATTTATTAATATATATATATATATTATTTGTTTTTCAAAAGTTTTATTTCATTAATATTTCTTAAAATTTATTCATTTAAATATTTATTTACATTTATTCTTTTTTTAATAATTAACTATTTTTACTATATATGTGTTCTTGTAGATATGTATGTATACATATGTATGTCTGTCATATGTACATGTATGTGTCTGTAGAAGTATATTTATTGATTTAATATTATTTATTGAATTTCAATATCACTATGTTTTTAATATTTTCTGGATTTATTAATTTTTCATATTTATTACTTTTAAATATAAAATTTATTTTAATAAATATATCTCTTTGTCTTTAATTTTATTTTATTTTATTTAATTGAATTGAATTGAATTATTAATATTTTATTTATAGTTAACATTATTCATTTTTAACAATTTTATTATAAATGTAATTAATATCATCTATCTATTCATTTTCGTTCATTTTTTATGTGTTTTTAATTCACGTAAATGTTACAAATTCACTTTTTAATTTATTTTTGTTTTATTTAATTTTATTTATTAATTAAAATTAACAATATATTAAATCAATTATCAATATTTATTTAAACACATATTTATTTATTTTTCATAAAATATTTTCAAAATGTTTGAAATTTATATGAATATTATTTAATCATTTTTTCCAAATTTCTAATATAAACGGTTCAATCATGACATATCATACCAACTAAAACCCACCAAATTTATTATAAAAATGTTTAACTAACAAGAAACAAGGAAAAATGATATGAAACAAGAAAAACAATTCACACAAAAAAATGAATAAGATATCACATCCCACCACTCTCACTAGATCTCATGTTACAAGTAAATTGACCCTTTTAAGGTTGACCTCTCCCCCATGATTCTTTTTGGGGAAGCTCAAAATTATCATCTGAAGAGTTAGAGAAATTATATAAGAGAGTGCATCACTTGTATTTCAAAAAAAATCTTGATAATCAGGCCTGAGATTTTCACCCTCATTTTCTTCTGGAAAAACATTAAAAGAACTTCCCCATGAATATTCACAGTCCATGATTGAGACATTTCAAAAGTTTTCATAAGAAATATTTATGTTTTTGGATAAATACGGTGGATAGTACTGAATGAAATTTTCCTTCTCTGTTGAAATCATCAATTAGTCACTTGTAACTTTCAGGAAGCCATGTAATTTTAGGTGATATCTCGTCTTCCACTGCATAGGATACTAATAAGAGTAATCCATTCTCAAAATATCTTCCTTGGGAATGGCATGTGAACTATTACCCAACATGTCATTAGGATATGTGAGGACTACCCATATTGTTTGTAACTTTCTGTAGTAGCCCCATTCACAATCTATCTAGGAATATCCCCTATTGTCGGGACATGTCCAGGATTTAATGTTGTATCCTACATACTACACATTGCCGCAACGATAATATATCAACAATTTTCACCATAATCAATTGTTCATTCAAGCCAACATCCCCATCAATTACCACCATTCTAGGAACTAAATAAATAGTACCCCCTGCTAAATAGTTGCAACTGTTGGGGAGGTATGCTGTAGTCCTAGATAAACCTCCTTTCCAAGATTAACACCAGAGACATCCTTGGACCCAGAATGTTACACTAACATAGACTTGGATGAAGTATGTGTTTTACCCTATAATTGGATGGACAAAGTACCCCCAAATTTATTATTCCCTTTATGTTCACTTTTTATTAGGAAATGATCCTCCAAAATCTAAAAATGGTAATCCAAATAGCATTCCAATGACCCCATAATGTAATTGAAAGTCCCCCCCTCATGAAAAGATTCAATGCCATCAAAAATCACCCTTTGTCCCTCCAACTGAGCACCATTAGGATAAAAATTAATTAAATTTTAGTCCTTATAAGGGGACTTGGGTGAGTTGTGGATAAAAAACTCTAGTTGACCCTCATCCTACAGCTCCCCATAACTACTCTCATTAATCAAAGGGACACCTCTATCATAGTCTTGTAGTAAGCCTTATCCTTTCTTACTAGACTTAAACCCTCCTTCCTCCTTCCAATATCCCCTAAAACATCATCTATATTCTTCATAGCCAACTAAAATTTTAACAACCCCACAAAGTGTTCAACCATCTTACAATCAGAGCGTTGCTGGCCCTTAAGACACATCACTTTTGGAATCCCAATACAAACATTAAATGACTTAGAAATTTGTCAAAATATCATATTAAATTTATAATTAAAATTTTAATTACTCTTTAAGAAAAAAATAGTATCAACTAAAGGGGATCATAGATCAAATTCAATAAGTATAATAGAGAAATCCCCAAACATAGAATTTTAAATCTTTGTATCAAAATTGATGAGGCTACCCATTGTAGTTGAATGATCCCAAAGATGCAGGGATCACAAAACAACCAACTAAGACCCGTGACTATGATCCAATAATATGTCATTGAATGTATTACCTTGGCTAGATCTAAACATGGATACCAATCCCAGAATATTATTGTTCCCAGCATAAGGGAGGTGAATCCAAAGCCCCAATATTTAATTTTCATCTCCTACAAAGTGAATATGATGTGATAAAAACAAAAACCAATGAAAAGGATACACCAATCTTCAAAACCCCAATCTAGAAATAGTAACCTCTTTAGATCACCAAGCTTGCATGAGTTGATTTTGGATTTAGTGGTCAACCGTGTAATTATATAATTCTTATAACCTATAATCTAATCCCTACAAAATTTAGGGTTCCCTTTGACAAATTCTATGGCCCCATTTTCCAAAACCTTCTGCATGGATCCCAAATAAGAGTGGGAATGAACAAAAATTTGATAGTTCATAACCTTTCTAGATTCATTGCACTGCCCCTACCCCGGGTCCTCAACCCCTTTCACAAATCCATTGACAACACCCTTCATGAGAACTTCATCCTTCTTTGAGGGAGACAGAAAAACCTCCTGCAGATTTAAGGAATAGTACAAATCAATACCTTTCAAACATGAACTCGAAACACCATAAGATCATAGTGAGAACAACTCATAGACCTCCTTCAACCTCGTTATTAAATTTGGACATTTATAATATGTTTGAAATTTAAATAATTAATATATCTTATTGAAAATTTTAAATTTTATGTAATTTCAATAATTTATTATAAAATTATTAATAAATATTATTTAAAGAAACAGTTTATTAAGTTATATATATAGTTAAATAATTATAAAATTATAAAAAATATAATTAAATAATAAATAAATTTATTATACTAATAATTATATATATATATATATTTATTAATAAGTATATTAATATATAAATATATTGATATATATAATCATATTATTATATGTAATTAAATATAAATATATAATTATATAAACAAATATACTAATATTTGTATATGTAATTATTAAAAAGTATATAAATAGATAAAAATATTTATAATTAAAATAATAATTTTAAATATATATATATGTATAATTATATTTATTAATAAATATACATATAAATTAATTAATAATTATAAATTAATAATAAATAAATTTATTATATTTTTAATTATTTATATTTTTTATATTAGTAAATAAATAAATATATATAATTATATAAATATATATAAATATATATAAAAAATTATATAGATATATATGTATAAATATATATAACTATACAAATATATTAATAGTTATATAAAATTATTTATTAATATATAAATTTATATAATAAAATATATATATATATATATAAATAATTATAAAATGATAATAATTAAATTTAAATAATAAATATATTTAATATATTGGTAATTATATATATTTATATATCAATAAATATATATAATTATATACCTATATATAACTATATAAAATGTTTATAATTATATAAAAATATTTTTAAATGTACTTAATTATTATTATACTTAAAAATAAATATATATACTTAAGTAAGTATAATATTATAATAAATGTAACACCCTGAAATTTAAAAATATGAACATCATATTCAATTACGTATATGAAGCACAACACCAAAAGTATGGAGGAAAATAATATACGAGGACATTTTGATAAATTTACTATTTTAAATAAATTAAATTAAATTTATAGCTTGTAATGCACAAAATACTATGTCAGCTTGTATTACATGCAATAATGACTTTCTTCGATGGCTTGTATAACATGCAGGACCATGTTTTACCGAAAACTATTAATAATATTACTGAAAATGATAACTTAATCCTAGCCATTAATCTGGGGATTATGAATACGATTAACTATCTTATGAGAACATACGGTTGAATTGACTGGATACCAATTAATTAGAAATGAATTTTAAAATCAATTGAATATAAAAGAAATGCTTTTATAAAAAATCTATTTTCAAGTTCTAAAAGTTTTTTATCACAATATATTAAATTAATTAATATTATTGGATAATCTTAAAGAATTTTATATATTATATACTCAATAAAATGTTCAGAAATTCATCTAGTATATTTTATAGTCATAATATAAGAACAAATACAAATTTTTGCATAAAAAGTAGAATTTTTTTAAAGGTTGTTTTGACGTCTTTGAATGATACACTCATTTTAAAACTAAACATTGACATTTTTATCGACATTAATTGAAATTATAAATTTAATTCCTGTAATCTGGTTGTGAAAATTAGATTATAGTGATTTTTTATATTTTTCGGAGAAGTTTCGTTTTTTGATGAACAATGAAATATATTTAATTTTTTTTGAAAACTTACTTTTTATCTAAATAATTTATAATGTTATATTATATATTAAACTGGGTATAAATTAAAATTATATCAATTATACATCTGTTAATTCATTTTATATTATAGGAATCATATTTATTGTGAATTTATATATAAATCCATAGTAAACATTTAACGAATTACATTTTAGAAAGCATCCTTTTCATTCCATATATGAGATTAATTTTAAATTAATTTTTGGTAATTAAGTCAATTAAACTTCTAAAAATGGATTCCATATTTGAAATCATTATAATTTATAATTTCCAATAATCCTAAATTAATTTTTGACCTAGGTAATTAGTAAAAATAGTTACCGAACAACACGAACCATGGGAAAAACCATGGTCCTAGAGAATTTATTAAACAGAGGGGAAGTAAAAAGAAAAAAGTAAGAGGAATAAGTGACATGATATGGAATAAATGGAAAAAAGAGAAACATAAAAAATAAATTTCTTTTATGCTCACCACCCCTTCCTTAGGGACAACCCCTACTTTTCAGGTGTCTGCCTAGTTTCTATTACTTTGAATCCTGCTAAGTGCAAGAATAGTCATCAAAATTCAATGATTCTTCCTCAAATGTATGGAGATCATAGAAATTGCATCTAGTGATATTTGTTTTGGAATAAATGCTCATATATCATTAGCATTACCAAACTCATCCCAAAACACTACCCCGCATTGATATCTATTTAAGATATCAACCAAAGTGAATTCATCTTTCGTTGGACCAGATATTATAAGTGTAGGCGCAATCACCTCTTCCAGATTTTCTTGATCCCTTACAATTTTAAAGGTAGTATCTGAAAAATCATCAATTTTCCACATTTCATTTTCTGAGGAAGGATCATTGGGATACAATATGTGCATATGTACTTTATAATTCTTGTTAGTTAGCTTAGTCAAGACCTTCTTAGCTAAAGGTGGGGAAGCCTTGGTTTTCCTAGGAATTACCAATTTAAATCCATCCTAATCCACCACTTATTCCTTTCACTTTTTTAGAAGTTATCATTTATTTCTACCTCAAATCATTATGCACTTCTCTCTGAACAATATACTTATGGTCAGATTATAAAAATGAGACCTCATTCTTAGTGTTCCTCACGATCTTTCATTCTTCATCCACAATAGTGGTGACATTTCACATGATCCACTTATCCATTGTGAAGACAAGCTAGTTCCAACATTCAGGTTTTTCCATTCTAGAATTTTTTTCTCACATGTGTCTTCTCCCTACCAGCACTCACACCCTCGTTATAAGAGGCTAGTTAAATATTGAGTAACCCCTTCCCTTTTTCTACTATAGACATTCCAAGACCACCAACCTACCTAAGCGAATCAACCTAATATTTTCCATCACAAATGTTACCTTTGATCGAATAACCATTTCTAGTGGATGCATTTCCCACAATAAAGGTCCCTATATCCAAGATCCTAATCTTGTATCTGATATCACCAAAAGTATGGCCAGACCATTTATAGTATGAACATACCAAATATATATATCATTTTATTAAAAAAAAATCAATGGATTTGATTATAAAAAAAGATTGGATTCCTCTCACATTAAACATAATGCTCTATATGATTCCCTATATCAACCAGAATTATAGACTGAATTAGAGAGAGGGAGAAGTATACCTCTATGAGAACTCTTACAAACCTCCGATATTTAGCACACTTTGTCTCTCTATCGAATCTGATTAGAACACCTATAACACAAGAGATTTCTCAAAGTATTATGGGATTCTAAAAGAACCATATAATCCCATAGATTTTATCCTGATATTGGGAAGCCATGTTTTTAATATTCTCATGATCAAATAGGGGATCCCAATCTATAATTATTAGAATTCTTGGCTTAAGAGAAATCAGGCTTCGACCCCAAAATCTAATCTTAATTACTTATGAGAGGAATAAACGATGATAGAATCCCCTTATAATTGAGATAATACTGCATAAATGAACCCTATAAATGAATATGTCAATTCTGCAACTCATCAAGATTCCATAAGTTGTTCTCCTGTGAGATAATCATGCATGGATGGTTGGAAAACAAACATTCTTCAATTTGTTATTCCAAGATCCTAGAGTTTTCTTCCATAACATCCAACATCCCATTATTGGTGATTCAATTCACACCAGAATATCCCATGAGATATGATAATAAATTTCAATGCTTAAATGATTTCACTAATGTATGTGGTGAATTTTCTTCAACCTTCAATGTGGGTAATCATTATTCAGAGCATCGAGTATAGGTCATCTAGCTATTAGATCAATTTCTTGGTCTATAGGAAATATATCTTATGATGTAATCCCAAGAATTCACCATTTTCACGGTGATTTCCCGACACCACAACTCACATCCTCTTTCCCCAACTTAGTGAAAATAGTTAAAATTAATGAAAAATATTAAGGAGAAATAATTTAACATAGTTGTTAAACATATCATACAAGGTATAAAAATTACCAAAAACATGTCTAGAACCCATTGGATAACCCCATTTTATATTTATCACTTATATTATAGAGAATTAATAATTAATGGGGACTAGTTACATGAATAAAATGTGGGTTGAATTCAATATTTCGAAAACATACAAGTATCCCACTCAACCCACTTATAAAATACCTCCCCCTATCCACTCTTAATCATATCTTCAATCAAATTATCCTTAGATAGTCCCTATAGAAATAACTTCTCAACTTCCCTCCCTTAATCTAATACACCTTATCCTAGTAAAAAATCTACCTTTGTAAGGAATTTTTTCAAACCCAAGGAGAATACCAGAAAAAGATGTAATGTTATTATAAAATGTTTTTAATTTTATTTCCTTTCCCACAACCTAAAATTACTATTATACCATGATTTAATAACATAAAAAATTTCTTAAATATATGAATATGTTTTAATATAAAGGGTAAAACCTTAATCTTTAAAAACTTCTATAAAATGGGTTAGGAAATCATAATTCTTATGTAAATAAAACTACCACCACACGCATTGATGTCATTAATTTTTCCATTACCATGATTCCTGGTTGGAAATAATGATGGATTTATAGTTTATATATGATATATTTTTTATATTTATTATATTATTATTCTTATGAAATTATTATATCACATATACCTTTTTTCCTTCCATTTTTTGGTAATAGGATAATGTCCCTCATGTGTATGGTGGACTACAGCCTCCCGAAGCGATGTGATTCATTCACGCATTACATTGAATGTATTAAAGAAGGGTTTAATAAAAATATGTGATACATATGAAATAAATATGATACTAAAATGGAAATATATATATATATATATATATATTATTTACATTTCATTCTTTCAACATGATAAGAAAATGGAAACAATGTTAATGAGTATGTATGGACTACAATCTCCATGAACGATGTATTTAATTTCCTATCACGAAATTTTATGGATTACTATAAATAAATATATACTAAATATATATGATATTAAAATCATGGTTTAAATTATATATAATATTTAATTGTGATGTATGTAATAGGAACAAAAAAATAACAAGTCAAAACATACTCGATAAACCAGGTAATTAACACTTGAAACAAACAAATAATCAAATATTATTATCATATAGTTTATAAGATATTATAAAATAATGATATATGATATCATAAATGTTAATATGGGTTTTTAATAATTTTATAAAATATTTAAAACCATTCTATATGATTTTAAATCATGTTCAATTATAAAGAAGCATAAGGTAAGGGATTTAATTTAATTTAATTTCATTGAGGAATATTGAAATGGTGTGCACATAATTTATATTACATGGTGTAAGAAATTATCCTTTGACATGTAATATCCAAAATAAATAATTCTTCATTTTATTTTAAGTATAAAATTTAATTATTTCATCTAATAGTTTTTAAACTAAGAGTTACTGAGTGGAAAATAATTTCGTAACTCAATTTATTTTCACTTGGTTATGTTATTTCCACATTTTAATTAGTATTCCAAGATTATGTGTTTGATGAATTTTTAATATCTATTTTTTTATTAATTTTTTTATGTGTATTTATTTTTGATACACATAATCTATTCATTGGCTTATTCTCACTTCATCATTATGATCATTAATAAATATTACTTTATAATCTCATTTTATCCGGGACTCATTACAATTGAATTTACATTGAAGAAAATTATTTGATAATTTCTTATTAAACCATTTAATATTATTCTCATATGGTTATTATTCATATTTTTAAAATAAGGTTACCATTTTTTTACTCTTTGGTACTTGAAATGTTTTCCAGAAAATATGACTTCATTTCTCTCTTCGGATGGAAATATGCTTTCTTCAAAAATAATGATTTCTAAAAATGTTTTCATTGATGTTTTTTAAAATTTTAAAAATAATTTTGAATGGAAATTAGATTTAAAATTCTATTAAAAATTAAAATGATATTTCCCTCAAGAATATTATTGAAGATATTTTTAAGGAATTTATATTCATTAATGAAAACAACCCTTTATTCTTACTCTAGTGGGTATATGTTTTAATAAAATCATAATTATTATTTATATTGATTATTTATTATTTATTTTACTAATTATGTGATCTTTGGAAACCATTTTCCATATTAATATGGGTTGTTTATGGTTATGTTTATTTATTATAGAAATTGTTTATATTTCATATGCTAGTGTTTATTATGAATTTTAATGCTGATGATGTATCACCCCTTTCGTATGAGGAAGACAATGGATTTGGTATGTGATGGGTGTGTCCTAATATATCATCTTGTTTCATATATTGATTTCATAAGAATGACTAGATATTTTTTTTGGCTGAGACCTTCCCATTTATTATATTCTAATCATGATGTCCTAAAGGTATTTATTTCTTAGAATGAATCTGTGATTATATTAGATATCTTGGTATACAGTCACACTAATAATTTTTAGATACCTCCATTTTGAATTCTATCATTTTAAATTTAGTTATTGATATTCCATTTTATTAATTTATTAGTTAGATTATACATGGTTAATTTTCCTTCTCATGTGATTATTATATAAAATAATTTGGTCACCATTTATTCCTGACAAATTATGCTACTGTTATTAATTTAATGGAATGTGTTTATGTTATTTACCTCTCCATTTTCATTATGTATTATTTATTTATAGATTACATTATAAACATATCCTTAATAATCCTTTGAACTAACCCATATTTCTTTTCCTTTGTTGAATATTCCATGAAGTTTACTATAAATGATATGTACATATATGCTTGATGAAATAAAGTTTTTCTTAGAAAACAATTATGTTGTATTTTTTCTATTAAATTGTAATTAAATAATCATGTATGTTTCTAGTTTAGCATGTCTAATAATCATTTCTGTCCATTGGGATATTATTTCCTTGAATCTTATGCCAATTTAATGGTAGAAGGAACTAACTTCGGTCTTTAAGAGTTGAGGTCGATAAAGTTTGTATCTGATCAAGTTTAGTAGAAACATTGGGAACTATATTTAGGAAAACTTATATTAGATAAAAAAACCCTATGATTTACTTTGAGGACATGTTTATAATAAAAGCCCAAAGAAACTATGTTTATTATTATGATATTAGTTACACATAAATTCTTTCATTTTATATTTGTTATTTCTCATGTTTTGGAATAATACATTATTTTTCAAAATGATATGATCTAATCTAGTGTATGTTTTCATTTTTAAAAGATGCATAGTAGAAGGAATATGAACCTCATCAATGAACAAGATCTAATGAGTATGAATGACCATGTCTTGTATGGTATTAAACCAATATTTCAAAGGGAACTACTATCCCAAACATTTTCATCATATGAGGATATAATAACATGTATCAACAATATAGAGAATGAGACATCTATGTATTATGGAGTCAAAGGGAATCATGATAAGAAGAGGATTGGTGGGAAAAATATGGATAAATCATAAAATGAAAAGTTGTTTTTTTTCATGTGATAATTATGGAATGAAACACCCTGGTACTTTCAAAAAAGGATTGAGTGTTTTCTAAATGTATATAGATAAAGACCACCATGATTTTTATTCAAAGGGAATGAAAAATTTTTACAATGTAAAATGATTAAAATCTAGATATATGTGGAATTATGAAAATTAATGTCCCAATAATCAAGGGAATATACCTCATAAAAAGCTAAGGGATCTTGGAAAGAATATTATATTGATAAAACTGAAGAGGAATGATTAATGTGATCATGATTGAATCTAAGAATAATTTAATTTATTATTAATGATATAATGGTTATAAGAATTACGAAAAGTATAAGGATTTTACTGTAGTAATTTCAATAAGGATTTTAAATTGTATGTTTAATGGTATCAATGAGCATGGAAAAAGATTCATCGAAAAGTTTATCTTCTTAGAAGTCATATTATTAAAGAAATTATGACCCTTAATATGTTAATGATTTTGAGTTAATGATGTTGGGATGAAGATATGATTGATATGGATAATGAAAATTAGATATTACTAACTACCTTGTAAATGATTAATGGTTTATTGGATAAGATTTTATGCTAGCATTTATCAAGTCTAAAACATTTTTGGATTTATATTATATATCCAATAACCTATGTTTTAGATAAAGAATAATGATGAATGTATGTTTTAAATAATATTTTATAGTAATTCAATTTATTACTATGTAATAAGAGAATAAGTGATGCATGTATTAATAGTATTTCTTTGTGAAAATTAAGACCCACTTTATTTAGCATGGGGAATATAATGTTTATTTGATAACTCTCTTTCTATATTTGGTTAGACATATTTTGGGAATGTTTATTGTTAACTATTTATGGAATGGATTATGTTTAACTTCATGTGTTATTGGATATATTTTTCTAAACATTTTGGTTTTAGAAAATATTTGGGGAAACATTTATTACACTTTTATGGATTATATGAGCAATTATAGGGTGAAAAATAAAACTAGAAGAAAGGGCCTTAAAAAAATGTTATGTTAATACCATTAGTTTTGTTGAATTGATAGTCTTTTAAAGCATAAAATATTTATGTTATTGAGACCCAAAGCTTTATAATGATCACTTTATTTCTTATGATCAATGAACTCAATCAATTTCTAAAAACATTTAAACATTTCCTCCATGTTCATATCTTCACTTGCCACCACTATTCTCAAACATAGAAACCTACTTATTTGTTATCCTATACGATTTTTGTATATCATTTTATATGTTATTAAGAGGGTATTTTATTAACACTTTTATAAAGTGGGTTTTTCAATAATGGTATTTTTTTAAAATTTAAGACTATTTTTTATAATGATCGAGTTTTAGAATATGAGGATGTAATTTATTTACGATGGAGGGAATATAACACCACTAAATATTGAAATATGAACATCATATTCGCATTGTTTGTAAAAGGAAACACAAAGCATATAAAGGAATATAAAATAACGATTATCCATAATTTATTTACTATTTTAAGTAAATTAAATCTATTCTATATATTTTAATTCTCACAATATTAATTTATCTTTCATTACACACAATAATGTCTTTCTTTAATGGCCTGGATTACACATAAAACAAAATTTAACCTAATACTATTAATATCATTATTAAAAATGGAAATTATCTCCTATATTTTAAATTGATGGTTTTGAATATGATTAACTAAATTATGAATATATATGTCCTAATTTATTTGTTACCAAATAATGATAAATTAATTTAAAAACAATTGACTATAAATAATACGTTTTTTATAAAAAAACAATTTTATGTGTCAATGGTGTTTTACCTTAATAAATTTAATTAATTAATTTTATAGAATTATAATAATTAAATTTATATATCATATATTCAATTTTTTTACATCCATCCATTATATTTTATAGGAAAAATATAAGAAAAAAAATCCAATTTTATGAAAAAAAGATGCATTTTCTAAATGCAGTTTTCCCACAATTAAATTGAAAATGTTTTTTAAAACTAAATTCTGAAATTTTTAAAAATTTTATATGAAAAACTATAATGATTTTTTAAATTTTAATGCCAAAATAATCAGAGGGTTAATTGTTTTTGTATTTTTATGAGAATTTTCATTTTTTGAGAATCATTCAAAATTACTGAATTTTAATTGAAAACCGAATTTTCATCTAAATGATTTATAAAATTAATTTATAAGTTCAATTGTTTTTAAAGTAAAATTAGATTAATTATACATATATTCATAAAATTTATGTTATTGAAATAATTTTTATATTTATTTTCGATATAAAATCTTAGTAAATGTTTGATCATTTTTAATTTAAGAATACCCTTTCTTGTTCTATCTATAAGATTAATTTTAAATTAATTTTTGAAACTTATAGGAATTTAATTTGTAAAAATGGATTCAATATTTTTAATCAAAATAATTACTAATTTCTAAAAAGTTAAACTTAATTTTTTTACCAAATTTATTTTTGAACAAAATTCAGTTTAATTAGAATGATTAAAGAGAAAACGAGTTTACTTATTGGTAAAACATAGAATATAAGGTGTAAAATGACCCCAAACATTGAGAAAATCCATTTTATGAAAAAACATATACAATATAATTCTCTCAAATGGAATATATATTTATTGTGGTATTTTTACATGAAATAAAATTTGGTGTAATTCACCCTTTAAAAAAATTACAAGTGTGACACTCACCAAACTTATAAAGGGCCTCACACACTATTTTCTTATTGACATGTTCAAAGCAACATGGATTGGAAAATACCCACAAAAAGAACAAAAACAATTCATATTCTCATCCTATAAAACTTATTTTTGGAAGAAATCTATCTTTAAGAAGTCAATAATGTAAACCAATAAATGATACCTGAAGAAGAGGTAATGTTTATTTAAAATAATTTTTATTTTATTTCCTTCTCCACCTCGTTCCATTAAAATTACACCATTATTTTATAGTAAAATAAGTATATTAAATATACTTATATCTTTTTATGTTATTTTTATGTCCTGAAAATTTATACACTTACCCAAAATGAGTTATGAAATCTTCATTTGTGTGTACAATAGACTACTGCCTCACGAACTGATGCCATTCAATTTTTCCATAACCACATATCATGGTTGTTAATAATGATGGATTGATAGTTTATATATGATATATATGTGATATTTTTAATATTTTTATTCTTATGAAATTATTATATTACACATACCTTCATGTTCACCATTTCATGGGAAAACGATAGCGTCCCTTGTCTGTACAGAGGACTACCACCTTGTAAAACATTGATTTTTCCCCATTACATGGGATGTATTATGAATGAATTTAATATAAATAAGTGGTACATATAAAATAAAACATATAATATAATTATAATATAAATATATATAATTTACTTTTCTTTATTTCAATAAAAAAATAAAAAAAGCGTTCACAAATATGGGCGACCTACCATCTTGATGAATAGTTTATTTCATTTTCTAGATCGAAATTTTATGGATTAATCTAAATAAATATATATTTAATATATATTATATTTAAATGATTATTTAAATTTGGTATATTATTGAATAATTATCGATATAATAGAAACAAAAAAATTGAAACATAATCAAGAAACAAGGCAGTTAACACTCGATAAAATAAAACAAATGAAACATTATTATCAAACAGGTTATAGGATGTTATAAAATATTAGTATATGATATAATAATTATTAATATGGTTATTTTATAAGTAAATAGTGTGTTGAAATACATAATTCAATGGGTTAAAGAATGTTCACAAAAACTGAAGCATGATGTAAGGGAGTTCATCTCAATTTCATTTCCGTGAGGCTTATTTAAATGTTATGGTCATAATATATTTTATTAAGTGCATATATCTCCCCTTTGACATGTTATATCATATTTAAATCATTATTCATGGTATTTTATATTTAAATTTGATTTATTTCATCTATCAGGATTTCAATTAAGGGTTATCGAGTGGTAAATAATTTCATAAATCAATTTGTTTTCACCGGGATATTTTACATTCTCATTGTAATTAATAATATAAGATTATATATATAATTAATTTTTTACTATCAATTTCGGTATTTCCACATTTTTATGAGGATTTTTGTTTTATACACAAAATTGATTCATTGTTTTATTATTACTTCAATGTCATGATCTTTTCAAGGGTTTACTTTAAAATATCATTTTATTCGGGATTGTTTACACATGAATTTACATTGAAAGAAAGTATTTGATGAATTTTTAATAAACCTATTAATTCTATTATACTTTGGGTAATAATAGAATTTTTCACTCTTTGTAACTTAAATTTGTTTCAACAAAATCCTACTTCATTTCTGTCATTAGTAAAAAATATTTTTTCTTTAAAACCAATTTTTTCTAAAATTATTTTAAAAGATGTTTTTAATATTTTCAAAACAATTTTTCAAAGGAAAGTATTTTCCCAAAAAAATAAAATAAAATGAATAGAATATTTTACTCTATAATGTTTTTAAAAAATATTTTATGGTATTTATATTCCTCCATGACAACAACACTATATTCTTACTCTAATGGGTATATGTTGTATTGATACCACCCTTATTATTTATGTGGATGGGTAATGATTAGTTTTACTATGTATTTAGTATTTTGATAACATTTTCCATATTACTCTCGGTGGTTTATTGTTATTTTGATTTATTATGGAATTAAATTACATATTTTTTTCCTGTTTTAATATGAATGTTTATTCTGACTATATTTCACCCCTTTATGTGATTGGAGGGGAATTATATATCCCCTTGAAGCATATATATGTTTCATGAGAAATTGTATCTACTATTCTGGATGTAGCCTTCTAATTTTAAATTCCGAACCTGAATCCTTAAAGTTATTATTTTATTTTCCTGAATCCTTGATAGTATAATATTTCTTGGAATGATGCCATAATGGTATATTTTAGACATCCATCACTCTTTATTAAATAATTATTAATCCATTAATTAATATTCAATATGGTTGTAAGATTAGTTAAAATATACGAGGTTAAGTTTCATGATCATGTGAATATTTATATGGCATTATTTATTAACATATTACTCCTCTTATATTATGATCATATTATTAAGTTAATAAAACATGTTTCATTTATTTAACTTTACATTTTCATTAGGCATTATTAATTCATTACTTCCACCATACACTTACCTTATTGAGTATTTTAGCTAACCCTTATTTGGTTTCCTTTCCACGAGATTCTATGAATTTTACTATTAATGATATACAAGGATATGTGAGATGGAATAATGTTAATATTGAAAAGATATATGTTATAATTTGTGTATTCAATGGTAAGGAAATACTCATGTATGTACCAAGATCACCAAGAATACAAAACTATTAGATCTTGTGGAACATGATACAATTATATCTTATTCTAATGTGATGGTTGAATGTAATTGATCTAGACTGTTGGGGTCAGGTTCACTATAATAAATATATAAAATTATATAAATATACATAAAGAGGATCAATTTTGGGTTGGAGACCCAGCCCACAACCTCAATATTTTTTTGAAAAAGTAAAGTGAACATACATGGGGATGATATGAAAAACTAATGTGGTATGGACACCATAAAAATGTGAAAAACAAGAGAAAAAGAGATCAAAAGAAACTGATTAATGCTTATTTCCCCTATTTCGAAACAAAAAAAATCATCTTTATCACTGGGAACGACCACCACCCTACCCTCTAATTAAATACCATCATCTATGATTTGGGTTTTTCCATGTCAAGTCATCATTATCTTGAGTTTTAATATTGTCATCCAATGGGATGTGATCCTCAAGAGATCTAGGATCTTATTCCCAAGTCATACCAAAACCCTCTCATAAAATTTTCAAAATAGAGCTTCTTATTTCATTGAAATTATTAGTGGAAATTCCCTATGAATTTCCAAATTATTCAGGGAAACCTTATAATCTATTATATCCATTTAAAATGTCATGAAGAATAAGTTATTGCTCCCTTACCTTTTGATTGAAATGGATAAAGGTTTTCACTATCCCAGTAGGATAAAATTTTGGAAGAGTGACTTGATCACCCTCTAGAGATACCAAAACAAGCACTGCCTAAGTTCTTGTAATGTTTTCATTTTTATCAATAGGTTCACAAGACGATTTTGATGCTGCCTTAGTAGGATCCTACTGCTGGATAGATCCCCCAAGCATATTGGGGTTTTGAGTAACCTGTTAGAGAGATCCTTCATGCACTATTGGAGTTGTTTTGACCTACTAATCCATGTCTATAGTTTCATATGGAGGAAAACCATCATTATAGTTGAGAACCTACTCCTATTCATGAATTTTTAACTGCACATATGATGTATACCAAGGAATGGGTGGAGAAGTCCTGGATTTTTATGTATAAACAAATTAAATACCTATTTATCTACTAAAATATTCTTATTCCGTGGAAAATAATTCTTGAATTACAAGTTTGAAGTGCATCCTAATGTCAAGAATTACTAGTTATAGATCTAGGAATGATATATTTTGTATTTGAAACAAATATCACCTTATAGTTTCCATTCCTTTTGTTTGTGATTATATATTTTTTCCACATGTCATGATTTACTTTCCCATGGACAACATCTTCTCTGCCATATCATTATTAAAAATACTAAAAATCCAATCCAACATCTATGCTCCTTAAAATAGAATCTTTAAAATAGATATTAGCATTTGTTACTAGGTACTCCTCTTATTCTAATATAATATTGAGTCATAACCTGCACCTTTTTTCCATGTATTGCTAGTCAATATAGTGGAAAAATCTACCATGGTATCCCTCTCAACCTAATTGTGGCCTATGCCTATATATAGATCCTCAACTCTGGCATGGGGGTCAAACCCTCCAAGAGTAGATTCATCCTAGATAATGGGATCCACATACATGTTCACCCCAATTCCATTTTATAATCCTCATTCCAACCCTTCCACATCTTCCATATATCCATTATTATTTCCTTTCTTGTAGTATTCTATAAGATAACCTTTTGGGAGAAAATGGTGAAAATCAAATTCCATCTCAATTGATTTTTTGGAATTCCACACAAAGCTAGATTCAATTAGAAATTAAGGGAGATTTTATTGAAAAGATTTTGGGTCCAAATCCTCATAGTCCATGTATATAATTACCTTGACAAAAAGAGTGTATATGAAGTCAGATTCAATAAGGATTCTCGCAAATTAGTCAAATCTAGCTTGTTCAGTATCTTTAAAAATTTTAATGGGTACTAAAATTGTCAAATAAATATCATGAAATATCCTGAGATGCCAAATAATTGAGATTAATACAAGGATTTTTACCCTAACATGTATAAAATAATTTCAAATTTGATAGGAATTTAAACCTAGTGACCATTCCTGAAGACGTACGATACCTTTTTTCAAAGAACTATGTCTGAAACCCAAAGAAATTATTTTGAGATATAAATTTGGGAATAGTTGATGATAATATCTACACCCTAATATAATGAATCAACATTCATAGTTGCCCTAGACAATAGACAAATGTTTTACCAATGCCTCCAAACCCCATGATTTATCCCCTCTTAAAATCATGATACCCACTAGAATGGAGTACTATCACATCTCTTGTCACTCCCTAATTGCTTCATAGTTTGGAAATACTTAAGAAGAAGTTCCATTATTGAAATAATGAACAAAGACCATATCTTTTAGAGATAAAAAATATCTATCACTTAGAGAATCAGGATACTTACTGTACCACAGGTCGACACCCCTATCATTTCACCTCGAAGCAGAAGCATCCACAAAGGGAAGGTCCTTCTTTTTAGGGGGTTCACCTATCACACCCGAACATCTGTAATAATTGTTATTATTATTTAAAAATTTTATTTTGCATTAAAATTGCCTTGTTGAGGTGTGGTCCAGACCCAATGGGAGTTTTTTCATTTTGCTGATAAACAAGCGCTTTGGTGTCGTAATGTTCGCGCACGCGCACAACACAGACGAAGCCACGTGGCTTCGCCTGATCAATGTGCGGCCTGCCTAATGCATGATAAATTAATTAATTAACAATTTGAATAATAATTTAAGCACAAAAATCAAATAATAAAAATGATTAAATCATTAAAGAGTTGTTTAATAATAATAATAATAATATTGGGATTATTAATCATATTTGATTATTTCAGTCAATATTTTAATTAGTTAGATATTATTAAATTATTATAATTGTTATAAAATTATCAACATATTAATTTTTATGTTATTTCAATTATTATTAATTTATTTAATATTTTAATTGGGTTGTAATTTTTTTAATATATTGTTTTAAGATTTTTTTCTTTTTAGTCATATTTTGGTACTAATATTACTACTTTTATTATTAATAGGTAATTACTATTAATATTATTACAATTATATTCTTTATTTATTTAGGTTCCATTTCTTTTTTTTTTTAATTTTATTTTCTCACATTTTTTCCATTTTTCCCCCTCATTCCCTTCCTCACCCCTCTCCCGTCGCACAAGCACTTCCCTCTTCCCATGGTTTGCGCAGAAACCCTCCCTGAAAACCCTAGTGCACCTAATCCCATGGTCTGGACAGACGCCCCACCTCTCAGAGGACTACCTTGATCCAAATCCCCTCTCCTCAGCCACACACTACCTCGACCTCATGGTCGGACCTCGTACCAGTGCACCAGACATCATGTCATGACCGCCAGCAGCTTCTCCACCCGGAACAACCCTCCTCCTTCCGGTTAGATGTCTGTGAACAACACATACCCCTTGAACACCTTAACCCCACCATCCCTTGGTCGCGTCGTCCATTTTCTGCGCCCCACATTCACAGCCGAACCCTACCGGAGAATCTGCTTCTGGCGCGGTTCTCTTCTGGCGACCCCCACCGGTTGGTGAAAACCTTCCCTCTTTTTTTTCCCGGCATCACGAAAGCCTGAAAGCCTCCACAGAGCCCTGTATGGCCTCCCGTAAAATCTTCCATAGGTGTGTCTTACTTTAGATGGTTGTTTCTTCTGATTGGTATAATTTCAGTTTAGTTTTCATGTTTTTTATGGTCCATTTGTGGTGATTTGGGTTCCATGTATATTTTTTAGTATCTAATCTAAGTTTTTGTGGGGCGATTGGCAGACGATTAGAGTTTTCACACCAAGTTGCGAGGTTCTTCTACATTTCAGGTAGGTTGTTCCTTGCTTAATTATTATCTGACTAATTTATTTTCATGTTTTATTAATTTAGAATATTATTTAATTATTTTGGGAAGTGAGAAGTTGATGTTTTCTGAAGTTTTATTTTCATTTGAATGATTTGGTATCATGTTTATATTATATGTGCGCTTTCTACTGAAAATCATATATGGTAGTTAGTGATTCTTGAATTGCGTGGTTAGCTTATTAATTCATGCAGTTAGTGGGAATTATATTTTTGACATGGAATCATGTGATTATAGTCGTAAAAGAGGGTTTTATGTTGGTTAATGGGTGACGCGAAGTTACTTCTTTAAAATTGTTACATAAGCATTTATTTTTGTCGTATTAAATTGTGTAGTTTGTGAAAAGGCGTCTTACATGTGGTGTAAGGTTTTCCATCAAACTATTTTGGTGGTGTTGGTCACACTTTAAAATTTTATTTAAGTATGTGCTATGTTGGAATGTGTTTTGGATTTATAAATAGTTACTTTTTTGTGTGTAAAACCATGTGACACTCTTTTATTATTGTTTCATAAAATTTTTAATGGTTTCATTAGGTTATGTCAATGGTGTGAAATGTGTTTAGAAAATGTTTTAGTGGGCATATTATTTCAAATGTGTTTTGTGTCTGCAAATAGTCTTTTTGTCATGTGTAGTGTATTTTTGGGTTTGAGTGTATGATTATGACATGCGACATGAACTCTAAACTACATGAGCACAAACAGGAAGCCTGGGTACTAGGTTGGTGGATGAGGACTAGTGTTCTAATGATACAGAAGTGGCATCAACCCGGTTTCACTTAGCTAGATTGATGACTACAACACTAACTAAACTCTTCGATGATGTTTGGAGACCCCTAGGTTATGGATGTGTTTCCCTACTAGTGGATCATGCACGAGAACATATATTGTTGTGATTCTATACCATTGTTCACTGAGACAAAATGTTCTACGGTCCCACTTCTTACCAGTATCTTTAGGGCCTCTCCCATGTATTGTTATTCTCTTTTGCTTTTCTCTCACCGTCGGCACACGGTGTGACATTGGGGTTACCATGATAGTGTGTGCGTGTGTGTGTTACAATTATGGTTTTTTTCCTTAAAGTAGTTTTCCTTAACACAGTTTTCATTAAAAATTTTTAATCACTTATTTATTTTTATTCTGTTAAATTGGAAATGTATTTGTCATTTAATAATTATACATGGAACATTTTTTCGGAGGCATCCTATTGGGATTTTAGCTCACACCCAACATACACCTTTGGTAGTATGTAGATCCAATTCCTTTCTCTTTTTAGGTTGAGGCATCGAGCATATCATGGGTTGTTCGGGTCGTCAGTGACACCCTTGTTTCAGTTTGGTGGACATGGCTTGGGGATGTGACTCCTCATGTCTCACGGAGGTTTGAGTTAATTCCTTTTAGTTTTATTCCATTATTTTCACCCCCTTTGGGGTTTTTAGGTCAAGTTGTAAACATTAATTTTGACCCTAGTTTAAGGGAATGTTTTGTTGTTTACTTTAGTTTTTAATTTATTCATCTTTCTAATTATTTCATATTTATTTATTTGGGTAAAATTTTCCCATGTTTTATTTTTGATACCCAGGAACATGTGCCAGCCCGTGGGGATCGGGAACGCCCTTCGGGCCTTGGTGAAGACCGAGTCGGGTGCCGGGTCTGATGGTGATCTAGCTTGGTTTGTGACACTACCTATAGAAGTTAGGTTCTTCTTTACCCCTCTACCTAGGTGATCAAAACTTAGAAATTATAGAATATCCAAGCCTAGGAAGAAATCATAATATCTATTTTCACTAAGAGAAATGGCTCCCGTAGCCCAGATCGTACCCCCACTATATAAATATGAAAAATTATATAAATATATAAATATAAATATATAAATATATTTTTAATTATGTAATTTTTTGAAATATATTCACTTATAATTATAATTATAATTTAAAAAATATATATTTGAAAATTTCTAAAATTATAATAAATATATTTAAAATATAAATAAAATAATTTTATTATATTTTTTAAATATATATGAATACTTTTGAAATAAATTTATTTATCATTATAATTATAACTAAATAAATAAATATTTAAATAATTATAAAATTATAATAAATATATTAATTATTTTTATAATTATATATAATTATATATTAGTAAATATATATATATATAATTATAAAAATTTATAAAATTTTATAAATATATATAAATATATAGATATATATAATTATATAAATATATTCATAATTATATACAAATATGTATAGATAGTTTTCCAATTATATTTGTAAATAAATATATTTATTTAAACAAGTATACAATTATAATAAATATATTAAAATAATTAATATGTTTATTTATAAAAAAATATATAGATGCATATTTATAATTATTTAAATATTTATTTATAATTATATATATTTAAAATTAAATTTATTAATTTTTTATTAAAATTTGTACTTTAATAATGATAGAATATTAGTGCTAATAAAGATATGTTTTTTCAGTTCATTTTTAACACTGATAAAGATCCATTTTAGAATATATTATTATTTTTCTGATGATAAAACTACTCTTTATTAGTGATTTTTTGAATGATGTGATAAAATAATTCCAATCACTAAAATAGAACTCTAACAGAGTCATCCTCTTTTGAGCCATTCAAGCACACACGAAATTGAAACATTTCTGCCACTCTTATTTAATCATCTTGGATGAATCAGTCCCCTCAAAAGATAAGGTATATTATAATTTATACTCCCCTTTAATTGTGATCCTTGAACATCCCGTCACCATTTTTGTGTGTTCATTTGAAGATCCACTGCTCATCGCATGACAACATAGTACTCCCATCGCACCAACCCAATCAAACTCCTCCATTACAAGAGAGTGTATCACTTTTACTACAACCAATTTAGTGATGCCAAAACACCATCATCATCAGTGTCACACTATCCATCCTGCACTTCAACCAGCCCACCATTTATGAGTGGTTTCAGTCGACTAATTAGTGTGATTTTCATACATAATTTTATAGTCTTAATGTAGGTGTTTTGGGAATTTTATTCCCTTTGTTGTGTATTTTCATGAATATCGGGTCCATAGGCTATGTTGTGTGGATCATTGATTCAGTTTATTGGGTGGTGTTTTTTCCACTTTTATGATTTTGTTGTATATTATATTATACACCCTTGATGTTTCCTATTTTAATTATTATTTTCATTAATAAAGTTTTATGAATGAGTTCGCTTAGTACCAGAATATTTTTAGTAACTATATAATAGCTCGTGTCATTACAAAAAAATATTAGAATTTATTTTATTTTATTTCATTTAATTTGGTTTTTACGCATCTAAAGATTGAATGTATTTATTTTTAATAAATGATTTTATTTTACAAAAGGTGTTGGAATGAAAACTCAATTTTTTCATTTCATATATTATAATGATGAATATTTTGTTTTCAATAATTTGTTAAGGTTATTTATGAGTTTTTTTTTCAAAATATATTAGTGTTATTTAGTTTGAAAGAGTTTTATTTTTTATGGATGATAGTTTTCTATAGGGATGTGTTTAAGAATAGAAGGTTTATAATCAAGAAATAAATCCTAAAAAATATAAGGAAAAGGGTTTTGGGTATACTCTATAGTGTTCTCTATGTATGAGAATTAATTTAAGAATTTTGAATTCATAAATGTTATATTATTGTGTTTTGAAACTATTATAATTGAAATGTTTAAGTGATTTTCCTATTTTTTTCTTTTTTTAAATGTTTATAAGTTTTTGAATAATGTATATTTTTAAATTTCTTATATATATCAAAATATTATGATTTCTTGTTAGAGTAATTTAGAAAACTATTAGTTTTTAGCATAAAGGATATGTAAATAATTTATTAAATGAATCTTATTATGCAATGTAATGGTTTATGATAGGGTTGAAGTTTGTTATAATGATTGTGTTAAATTATAAACTGGATTACTGAAGTGATGTAATATAATAATTATGGATTAAATTTTCATATGTATATATTATTCTGTTTATAATTTTCAAATATAAATAAATTCATATCTAATGAGATATATTTAAATGAGTTGTGAAGTGTTTTTAAATTTAATTTATGGATGCATTTATTTTTTGGGACATTTTATTCAGAATAAAAATGTTTTAAGTCTTTTAAATATGAATTTTTTTCATTTGTTTAAATGGTTTTATTGGAAATAAATGAGTTTCCTTATATTTTAAGAAAAATAGTGATATTGTTCTACACATTTCTGGGGTAATTCCTTTTTTGGGTGGGTAGATATTTTAAAAAATGGTTTTATAACACTATAATTTTAAAGATATTATATTTTGGGATAATATGACTGGGTTCTAATTTTATTGGTAACGTGAAAATGGTTTTGGTTATGACTTCATTCATTATGAAAGTGTTTGGTTTTCATATTTATTTTCATTATATATGATGGAGATTTGAGTTAGAATGTTTTTTTGGTTATTGAATTTAGTATTTAATTTTTATATTTATTTAATTACATTAATTTTGAGTTGTATTTATTGGTTTATATTTCATATAAATTTAAAAATGAAAAATTTGTTTTATACCATGCATAATATGCTTAAATGGGTATATTGGGTATAGTTTTTATTGATTTTGATTATGAATTATGAAAATAGAATATTTAGTTATTGAATTTCAATGAAATTTAGGATGTTTTATAAATAAAAAAGTGATATAATTTGCAAAACTCTTTAAAACATGTTTTCAGAAGCTAACTCAAACCTCGAATAAGTGGGTTTTTGTGTATAATGTGTCGTATGAATGTTTAATGTTCGAATTATGTAATAATGGATTCAACTAGGTATTTAATGTATATACATGTCTTGTTGGAAAATAATCATGGTTTTGTTATAGTATTGATTTTAATTAATCCATACACATAATATTGTTATTATTTTAATCTATTGTGTTTCATTAGGAATATTGTTTTTGTCATCCATACAAATTTCTAATTTAAAACACATTTCTCTCGAGCACATATAAGATTAGAATATAGTGGAATAATTTTATATAGTATATTATAATTTACCCCAATCATAAAATTGGTATGGATTTTATTAAGAATGAATATACACTTTTGGATATACATGTGATGGGTTTGACTAATATATTTGAGAGATATATTATAACGATTTATGTCATTTTTAGAGGCTATATCATAATGTTTTGGATCTCAATGATTTTAAATCCATGTAGACTTACTTTTTAGGATTGATTATTAAGGGAAATTATTTATGAATATTGATGGAAATTGAATAGAAGATTTTTATATAGTATGATATGTAAAATATAGCTAAGATTCATAACTCTACAATTTTTGAAATAGGGGTCTATCCATGGGTTGTAAAAAAAATATATTTATCAACATTCCTATAATACAAGGTTTGTAAGTATATATATAAAAAGAGAGTAACACGGAATCCAACTTCACTTCTGTCATCAATAATAGTTTCATCCATCCTTTTTATGAAATTCCAAGATCCTAGACCCTAACTCAAAATCTAGTGATTACATAACATTTAATGTTCCAAGGAAGGATTTTTTTACAATAATTTATAAATCCATGTCATAAAAAATTACAAGGAAATAGAATAATTTTTAAGGGAAGTATTTCATCCAGTAATAATTTTTTTACCAACATATTGATTTCTATATTTTTCCCCCAACAACATCAATTCAAAATCATGGACCTATCGCCACATGTTTACCTAAGTTTTTTTTATTTTACTATCCCCCTTGTGTAAAATCATAAATTATTGGGTATCATAACTGATGACGTTAGGATTTTTGGATTCCCTTGTTAAAATTATCTACAAATTCATCCTTTTATTACGAATATCTTATAAGCATTTATTTATTTATTTTACAAAATGTATATCTTATGAACCTAATACGATGAATATGAATATAAATTGTATGAATATTATTTGTATAACAATATAGTACGAAGGTAGAGTTAAATTATTTATCAATTGTTCAAAAAAACATCTATAAAATCCATAGTAAATCCTTTTTCCATGTTTACATTGTTGTTATTTTGGAAAAATTAGTCTGTAAGTGTTTATAGAAAATTTGATTTGTCACGCAATAGATCAGAGATATAAATTTTGGACTAAAAATGGGGAAAAAATGAAAAGGAATAGTAATTGGGATGATTCAAAATTTTATGGATCATTTTATATGATTACCGGTGTAAATGATAATGGATATCAGATGGAAGAAATAAAAAAAGAAATAGAAGACATACTTTTTGATTTTACAAAGTATTTTTATACATTAAATAGTTGTGATTTGAGTCAATTTTATATCAATTATACTAAATACACAACATTGTTAGGTATATTGAAGTTATATATTTTTAATGATGTAGAAAATAGAGCAACACCAGCCTTAGATAAATACTTGTTGTACTAAATGACACACTACAAGAAGAAAATGATCTTCCTTGTCAAATATATCTTCATAAATGAATTATATATTCAATTAAAATGATTAATAAAAATACTTTCTTGTCTACATGATTTTATACTGTTTTTAAAGAACCATAAATCACTAATAAAATTACCTATGTGTGGTGAGGATCGATACAGGAAAGATGAATTAATTAATTTCATATTTTTATGGTACTTTCCCATAATTACATGGTTTATATGGTTATATGTATTTCAGTAAAATGTGAGATAGTTGACATGGCACACAAATACAAGAATGAAAATAGAAAGCTATATCATCCAATAGACTTGACTCAGTGGGTGAAAACTTATTATGAGTACCCTAAACATGCACATGAGGTGAGAAATTTACTTCTTCCAAAATCTACATATGGAATAAATCCTTTTGGTGTATAAATTTTTACTCATAGTACATGACCATTTATGTTAGAAAATTATAATTTACATCCATGGTTATTCATGAAGAGAAAATACATTATTTTTATCTACTTATATCTGGACCAAGACCACCCAGTAATGATATTGAAGTCAATTTGGATACATTGATCAAAGATATGGAATTTATGTGGTATTAAATTGTTAAAATCTACGATAATCATATTAGAGGAGCAATCACATTAAGGGCCATGTTGTATGGACTGAAAAATGAATTTTCTTATTATAAAAATTTATCAGACTATACCATTAAAGGAATGTCAGGACACCCCATTTGTGAATAATGAAAACACGAAGTACAATAGAAATATTCCTTGAAAAGTTTTTTTAGGACATAATAATATTTTACCTCGATGATATAAATACCGAACCAAGATGGAATCATTATATGGTAATACCAAACAAGGTGCAATGTCATCTCCACTAATGTGTGGTCAACGATTTGTTAAATAAATGATATCACCAATATTTTTGTTAATACATATTCAAAAAAACATTGTGAAACAAGTTTTCAAAAAGAGATCAATTTTATTTGAATTATCATACTATAATTGTATCTACATCATAAATTTTATTTATGTAATGTGTATATAAATGTTTTATTGGATTGTGTTATTGGTTCATTAAAACTATTCTGGGAAAAAGAGAAGATGATATCAAGCATATACTGGACTTGATTGAAATGGAGATAAGGAAATAGTTGGCACCGATGAATGGTGAAGTCATAGTTTTCTACCTCTGGTAGTTTACTCACTATCCAGAAAGGAAAAATTAAAAATATCATTTTCTTTTATTTTATAAAATATCCAGTTGGGTATTCATCAAAAGTCAATAATGTTATCTAAATGAATAATTTGAAGTTATAGGGACTAAAATCACATGATTTCCAATATTTGATATAACATTTGATACCCTTCGCTTTAGATTTCATTCTACCTAAAAATGTATGACATAAATTAACTAGAATCTACTTTTTTTAAATCCATATATAGTAATTTTATCATCCCAGTGAGGTTTCCAATAATCTATAAGGCGGTTTCAGTCATATTATGTGAATTAAATATGTTATTCCTATCATCAAACTTTGATATAATGCTCCATATGATTGTTCACATGGTTAGAGGGGGAAAACTATGTGGTCCTATCCATTACAAATGGATTATACCCATTGAAAAATATATGAATAATTTAAAAGAGAATATCATGAATTGATGTTGGATATAAGGTTGTATTGAAGAATAAAATATTTTGGAAGAAGCTATTGAATTTTATACTGATTACCTATAAGATTTTGATTTAATTAGTCTCCCAAAGTATCTTCACATGAAACTCGTTATGGGAAAATGTATTTCTAGAAGATATTTTGTTATAATTACTATCACATAGTGGGAGAAATTTCTCCTTTACATTTTACATAATAGTTAAGATGTTAGTCCATATATTGAATCATACAATGTAATTCTTAGAAATTTAAATCCATCAAGGGATGAAGTATGAATTTCAAATACGCATAATCAATATTTTATAGGATGGTTTTGAGATCATATTTATATGGATTTATTAAAACTTTGAATTAAATTTCTAAATGACATTGATGGACATCCCAAGGAAAAAATGAAAATGGTGTATCTTACACTGGTTTTGTAATTAAGGACTATATGTTCTATAAAATATAAAATGATAACCAAAATATGATAAAGAATAGTGTATTTGTGCTTTTGGAAAAAGTAACGTACATTTATGGTTCAGGGGTAAAAATATAATTTATGTGAATATTTTAAATTTCCGCATTAATAAATACACATAATAGTTGGATTATTGATGATATGAAATTTTATATACCTTATGGATTCATTAATTAATGATTTTTCATGTTTTATCTGACAATGAACCGATTTTGTGTATATTTTTATAGGGAATAGGTATCCATTAATCCAAAGAAAAAGCTGTAAAAAAATAGCCAAATGTTGACTTACAAGAGGTGAAATACATACACGACATGTATGAATCATTCAAAGCATGTATGAAGTGATGAAGAATAAGATGTGAAGAAATTAAAAGTCATGAAATGATTACACAATGTGAATCACCAATAGACATTGTTTAAATTTGAAGGCCACATTCTGCTTAAATTCTACAAGGTGAAAAGAAGAATGTCATGAGTTCCAATTACACATCTTGAAATGAGTCACATGTTTTACTCCTGATAATTTTGTCTAGAAAAAGAACCATATCTGAAAATCATAGTGGAAAACAAGGATTCAGATTGAACAACTTATAAAGGATAAAAATCATGAAAATTACCTTATATTTATTTATAGGGCACAAACATCAATTAGAATAATTTTTGGGTTATAGAATTTCTCTTGTTTTCTCCAATTTTTCTCCCTTGAATTCTTTTCCAACTCAATATTAATCAATTACTATTTCCATTTTAATTAAATACAATTTATTTTGATTAATGTTGAAGTGTTATTCATCTCTTTCATCATCATCTACCACTCTAACTTCCATTTTACATCCAATTTTCTTTTGATAGTAGAGATGAACAACATTCTTTCTTGTATACTATTTAAAGTAGGTGTTTCGTTGAATTATAAATTATTTTGATTGTGAACTAATTTATTCATAGTCCCTCAATTAAAAATTATATTTTTGAAATATTTTCATAATATTCATATAATTTCTATAAAAGATTCATTTATTTTCAATGAATACCCACATGAGCAGCTAAAATGCTTATCATAAGGGTCAAGAGTAATGGTTGTTATGAAATTATTATTTCTATAAACCAAAATTTTATAACTATATGGCTAGTAATTAAGTTAGAACAAAATTTCTTATACAATTATTTATCAAACCCTTACCATGTGATGTTTATATGAATGTACCTGACCTGATTGGTTTAGATAATGCTATAAAAATTAGCATTTTAAACTTTCTTCCAGAGAAGCTATGCGTAAGGAATCTTGGTTTCTAGCTATATATGAACCTAAGAATAGTTTTATCCTAAATACTTCCATTCAATTTGACCACAATCAACTAGGTCTATTTACACCACATTGTAACCTAATCCGTAAGACTACCCCAAGTTAGGTCCGAGATTATCATTTTTACTAGAAAAACTAAAATTGGCCAAGATCCCTATCATATTCCCCAATCATAAAACCAATCTCAAATAGAGTTAGATGAATCCCAAACTCAAACCTTCATGAGATGACTCCTATATAATGTGTTTGGGTTTTCTGGTTTATTGTCTTCCAATATTTTCCCTCTAGGTTCAACCCCACACTACAAATATATTATACCATTATAGAAAGTGTAGTTTGGGATAATGGATATTTTAATTTAAACAATATGCATGAAAATTATTCAACATTATAAACCACATAGAATTTTGGAACTATTTATGGGGTTAATTTGTGTTATTAGGTGTAAGAACATTTGGAAAAAACATGCAATTACCTCACCTATTCACCCTATTCTATTTTCATGTTTACTTCGTTTTTCTGAACACTATTGTGAACATATTCCAACCTGTACAGTGCATGCGTTAGGGCCCCATCACTATGTCAAAGAACCTCAAAACTCAAGAACTGCACACGTTCATTCCTCATATTGAAATATATATTTCTGAATTCCACCATATTTGTATGGATGAACGAAGCAATCATGTGGTACCTTACCTTCCCAATATGTGATATGTGCCACCTTCAATGCACAGAGATCAACCCTTGTATCTGGAGTGCACCCTCATGGAATATGGATTGTTTTAGATCAATGGTTTCACATCTAGTATTGTTCTCCCCATGTTTAGGTGTATCCATGTGAAATCAAACCTATACACATTATCATGATCCAAAATATGAGCATGTTCATCAAATTATAGAGTGAATATCCTCACGAGAATATGTCTAACTTCTTAGAAGTTTATGATGTCTTTTAATACATGGGTGTTTCATATGATATAATTACATTGCACTTTTCTCTTTTTACTTGTGAAATAGTGTCATGTACTTTCCAAAGTGTTAAACACTCTAGTGGAATAATACATGATATGATCTAGAAAAAATCTATTAGATAAATAATTTCACCTAATAAAAACCTAGAAAATTCACAATGAAAGTTAAAATTCCAATAAATAAGATTAAGAGTCATATTGGGGGGAGGGGGCTAAGATATCACTAGGTAACTCACTTGGAAGTTCCCACATAATGGACTTGATGTGTGGCTTCAATTTAAAACATTATTCCATGGTTTGAAACAGGATTATTAGACAGTTGTAGATGCATCCACCGATGTTGGTATAAGGCTAAAAACCCCAAAAGTATATTGAAAGAATATTGAAAAGGGTTTACAAAATTTTAGATTTTTTATAGAGGTTTTGGACCACTTTAACATGAAATCCACCAAGTTGAAGAAAAAACCCATCTAGCGGAACAAGTAGTGGATATTACTAAAAGATGGAATCCTTTCGGCTATCTGCTACCCCACTACTCTCCCATGGTCCTACAATAGAGATTAGATCATGTGAAAATTTTAATATCCCACACATACACCAATACTATAGCGAAAGAGTCAATGAAAAACAAATCCAAGATTGTAATTAAATTAGTTTCAATAAACAAGGTCATGAATTATATCATTGATAATAGTATTACCAAAAGAGGATAGATCAATAACTTCCAAAAAATATACAAGGGAACTATCAAAATAAAAGTGTCCAAACACCACCCAGGAACCAAGGACCACCTAACTCCCATCTGATTAGTCATGTTCCATCACTACCTCAACAAGTTACCCAATAAAAGTTTTCTCTTAGAGGCCAACAACAATTTCAACCGGATCTACAAAGACTAGTACAACCATCTATGACCCTTTAATAAAATTTGTAAAATATACTCTTATCATTTATAAAACATATTGGCCTAGGATGACCTCCCAAGAGATTTAACTGAAAAATAACAGGGAAATCCTTTGAAACCTGAAACATCTAATGGGTTAAATATCAAAAACCATTTCAAACAGATTGCTAGGTATGTCATATGGAAATATCGAGACATACTTGAATGAAGAATTCAAGGCCATGCTATTAAGAAGATATTTTTTTTGATTTTCATCAACCATATAGAGGACAAGTTATTAATCAAAATGAAACTAAGAAAAATGAAAAATTAATTATAGAGGATGAAAATGAAATTGAGAATAGAACTGGTCAGAAAAAAGATATGTGATTATCACCTCCTAAAAAATCTCTATAATAAGAGAAGACTAAAGAGGATATCTATATAGCACCATAATCTTAAAACCACCCATCCCCTTTTGGGAAATATAACTCAAGGAAAAATGGAATTAAAGAACAATTTTATTTGTAATTTATAAATAAATTACATGTCAACATCCCTTTTTCTAAAGTTATTTCTAAAAAGTCTATCTATGATGAATTTCTTAAGGAACATCTCTACAATAAGTGGAAGATGGGAGAACATAGATTCATATTCCTAAAGTAATAATTCTCTACCATTTTCAACAAAATATTATACCAAAGAATAGATACCCTAGTATGTTTTCAATTCCATGAAGAATATGAGAATGCATCATTGAAAGAGCCTAGTGTGACTTAAAATCCAACATTAAACTCATTTTAATGAGTGTATTTCACAAGATGTCACTTTATGAACTAAATATGACTAGGTTGGAACTTTAATTAGCTAACTAGTCAGTTAAGTATCATTGAGGTCTTATTGAGGATGTTGTTTAAAAAATTACAAAATTCATGTTTCATATATAATTCCTTATTTTGGATATGGATAAAGAAGGAGAAATTCCAATTATCCTAGGAAAACCATTACTAGACATTGGGAATGCACTGATTGATGTAAATCAACGGAGAATTATATTCATAGTTGGTGATGAAAAAGTTTTTCTTGGCATAATGAAAGCTTCAAAACAAATAGATGAATATTTTAACTGCCAAGATGTATTTCTCAATGACGAGTGGAACAACTTCATGGACATTGAATATGATAGTGATGAACTATCTACTTCTTATAAGGAGGAGTATGATTATGAGGACATTAACTACATAAAACCTTATTCATGGGACACTATACAATTATTCATACCCTTAAAAATCCATCCACCCTGACTAAAGATATAAAAATATACCAAGAACACTCAAGTAATCATTTATAGACCCTATTGTTGTACTACCAATCATCATAAACTCATAACTAACCCATACAAAAGAGGAAAATTTGATCGAAGTCCCAAAAATTCATAAGAAAACAATTTTATGGGGGTGGCTGACGTCAAAGGGATCATCCCCACATTGTTCACTCATAACATTTTATTAGAAGAAGGTGAAAAACCCAAAATACATCCCCATAGGTGAATCACCCCACCAATTAATGTGGTAGTTAGTAGTTAAGTACTAAAACTCTTAGATTCTAGAATAATTCTTTTAATCTCTCATAGTGAGTGGATGATCCTTCTATAGGTATTTCCGAATTATGGAAGCCTCATAGTATTTGAAAAATGGTGAAAATGAGTTAATGTTGAATCAAAAAATCACTAGATGGTGAGTATGTGTGGATTAAAGATTTTTAAATAATGCTACCCAAAAAGATCATTTCATGTTACCTTTAATAGAAGAAATGTTAGGGAGACTTCGAGGAAATGAATTCTATTTAAACCTAGATGGATATTAAGGATATAAGAAAATTAATATTGACCTAGCTGATTACTTCAAAACTAAATTCATAGGTCCATTAAGTGCCTTTTATTTTAGATGCAAGTGATTAGTTATCTGTAATGAATTTATGTCCTTTCAAAGTTTCATGACACATATATTTCACAATATGGAAGAGTAATTCTTGGAAATATTTATGGATTATTTTTTTTATTTTTGATGATATGTTGAGGTATTCTTAAGAAATGTATAATTAGTCTTGAAATGATGTTAATAAATTTTCATAGTTTTAAAATTGTAAAAATTTCACTTTATGGTCCTAGGATTCATAGTCCTCAGAACAAAATTTCATGAAATAGAGTGGAAGATGATCCTAAAAACGTCACTGAGATCAATAACATACCCGATCCCTTAGCTATTAAAGGAATATAAAGATTTTTGGGAAATATATGATTCTATCACTTCTTCGTAAAAGATTTTGGGAAATTAATCCTCCCCCTAACACACCTCTTAGAAAAGGATAATCCATTAGAGCTCACTAAAGAGTGTCAGTAGGAACTCAACATTTAAAAACACTTAGTGGCCTCTCCCATTATAATATTAAAAACTAGGAAAAGGAATTTGTGTTATTGTGGAACTCCATTGACTTAACTATAGGCATTGTCATAGTGTAACATCCCCTTCCAAGTAGCCACTCTAACTGGTTCCATGAACCAGGATTCTACATGACATAAGGTGCCCCACCACATACACCAGAGGCTACCAACTATTAGTGAGGGTCTAATGGAACACATGGGGAGACTATACCCTCTTTATCAGACAATGAAATAAAAGATAAAATAAAAAATAAATCAAACGACAATTACAATAACATGAATTAACAAAAAATTACCAAATCTAGGTATATGTCTGTAACTAAATAGAAAATACACTTTTTCATGTCATAAAGTCCCATGTAAAAGAAAAAACCAAAATAAATAGAAGCTACAGAATCTTGAAAATGTATCTCCATGCTATGTTTGGTATCCATTTCCATGTGTATCCCATTCCCATGTCAACCACGTAGCCTAGTTCCCTTTCCCTTATCCCAGCCTACAACAATGAAGTTCGATCAGGAACCCAATGGTTTCACAAATAGGGAGTGAGTAAAACTCTATAGGCCACCACCAATGGTGTCTATAAAATATCCAGTCTAAACATATAGTGTATGAAAGTACACAATATATAATAATATAATTAGGTGATAAAAAATGTTTTGTTTGTTAGAAAGACATACTTTGACCACATTCACTACTTTTTCCAATGGGGTTTTCCTTTAACAAATTACAAATTAACCTATGATAGACATATAAAACCAGGAATAAAGGGAAAATTCATGTTCCCTAACTTGCTAGGAAAAAACATTTCAATAAAATCACATAACACTTTCCATGTATCCTCAGTCCAGGTAGTTTCATCAAATAAAACCTTTTAGGGAAAAGAGAATCTATCTGACATCCTAACATGTGAATTATAGGGTTGGGGTTTAGATAATTAGTCCAACTATACCCATGGTCATATAACCTCAAGTCATTACCCAAGATACCACCAAGCCATGTGCATAATCTTCTTTAACCATAACAGATATAAAAAACCGTAAACAAAACCACTAAAATAATTTCATCAATAACAACAATAGTTCATTAATTACATAAAAAATTATCATGAATTAACTCATTTACAAATTCTTATTTCATTTCTTATTCCAAATAGACAATTAAACATTTAAATTATTTACCCCATCAACAAAATAAACCTTTTCTCAATCCATAACTCATATCACCAAATGAAATTGCACCAAACACCCCCTTATTCCATGTTAACAACTAGACATAATAACCATAGGTTTCATTTCATAACCCAAGATAACATTAAAACATACTTAAAATGTGTTTTATTCAATAAAAATTCAATTCTAAACACAATATTTCAACTTCCATGTTCATGAAGTGGATCGCTCTATGGGTGTCCTGTATCCTGGTCTAGATGCATACCACTTGGACCATGAAGGGTTTAGTTAATCAACTAACAAAAAGATTCAACATTAATATAATGGAAAATTAAAAGGATAACTAAAATGAAAAAAATTCTCAACTATAAAAAAATGAGACTCTAGGATATAACTTATATAACACCCACAATGAGTTTTTAATCAAATACATGCTTAAAATAAGATTTTGATTCCGAAATCAACCAATTTTCACGACCTAACCTATAAAAAACTAGAAATAGAGGGGTTTAGAGATTCTAAAGAACTTTAATGGTTCCTCAAGATATAATCCATAAAATAAGAAAATAGAAGGGTTATAATCTCTTGGATATTTGATCTGCATCCAACCGAACTCCAAACGACTTATAAATGAAGGCGATCAATATATGTTTGTTTTGGAGGAAGGTTTCATCACCCTTGGTTGTTGTAGTAGAAATGGGGAAGAAGTATGAGTAAATAAACATAAATACCTAGGGGTAAATGGATAATTTTTCCCACATTAATGAGTTTCATGGTTTGGATATATAGTTTGAAAAATCGTGTGACAACCATGCACTACCCTCTATCCAAGAGGTGACTTGGTCGCACTGTCTCTTGGGGATCCCTCATTGTTTAAAAAACCATGTAGTAACTAAACAGGATGGCTCTGTCCAGTCCCATATTGTATAGATCCTCCCTGTGTATTGTTTCATCAACTGTTCTCCACCTCTCCAGGAATGAACACATAAGGACTACAATTATAACTAATAGTTTTCAACCATGAAACATTGACTACATGTCTCCAGTTTCTCCACTTCCTTGTTCTGAACCCCCTATTGAACCCTAGAGACTCCTCAAAAACTCTAAAAATATTTTATTAACAAAAATAAAAGAGTTTTAACCAATATTTTATGAAAAGATAACTCATATAAGCCTTATATCTTACAACCTCCCCACCTTATAATGTCTCCTCATCGAGATACTCCTATAAATCACTAATCATCCATGGTGAAGAGATCGGGCCAATATGAATGTATATCCACGTCCTTCACCCAAGTATCTTCATGAAAATTTCCATACTTCCACAAAACATGAACCAAAGGCACAACCATTCCATATAAAAAATTCTCACTATGATACACAATAAGAACTAGACACTCTTCAAAGGATGCATCATCATCTGACCCAACATCATCAACATCTATCAAATATTAATGAATGGGGTGATACTATATTTAGTATGTCATAAAAAAACAATTGTGCATGGCACCGTACCCAAGTGGAATATCCAATCAATTCACCACCGTTCTAATACTCTCCACAATCTTTAATATTCCCACATAAATAGGTACAAACTCAACCAATTTTTGAATCTGGCGGTGATGCATCAAAGGAGACACCCAAAGTAACACGCGATCTCACACCATAAAGACAATGGGTTAACAATGTTGATCCACATATGAATTCTACCTACTTTGAGACATATCCATACAATTATGAATCAAATATACCTAATCTTATGTCTCCTACATAAGAGTTTGTACCAATGACTCTAATTCCCTTGACTCCATCCAATATAACATAGATATACATGGCCTACCATAGAGAAGACCATATAGTGTCATCTAAATCACTTCCTGGTAACTATTATTTTTGGAGAACTCAATAACTGCCCAGTAATTCTCCCATGATCAACCAAATTCAAGAGGATATTCCATCATCAGTTCTTCTAGAACCTGAATAGTACTCTCTGATAGCTAGTCTTTCTATGGGAGGAAAGTCGTACTCAAAAACTCATAATTATCATGTACCATCCATAAACCCTTCCAATAGTGTGAAGTAAATCATTGGTCACTATCTAAAACTATATTCTATGGCACCTTATTGGCATTAGTTTCTGATGAATATAAAAATCACCCAACTGATCCACGGTAAACGTTTCTGAAATCTATAATAAATGTTCCACTATGGTCAACAAATACACAATTACCCATACTGTATCATTATTATGAGGATTCCTTGTAAGACCTACCAAAAAATCTATCATGACATCATTTTATTTCCATTATGGAATAAAAAATGGATGTAACAAACCACTTAGTTCCTAATGCATGACCTCAACCTACTAGAAGCTGTAACATCACCTTAAGAAACTTTCAACCACTTTCTTCATTAATAGACACCAATAATGTCTATGAAGATCAAGATAAATTTTGGTTAAACAAAGAATTACATCCCACTTTGAATCATGAAAATCATACATAAACTCATTCCACATATAGATAGGAAACACAACATGACCACGAACATAAACTATCTCATCATCACCAACAATACACTTAAAAGGTGACTACCCACCTTCAAGACTTTCCCTTAACCCTACGCTCTATGGATCCTCATATTTCCTATCCTTGATCTACCTAAGAAGAGTGGAAACAATGTTCAAGGTTGCATAGGCCATATACCCTCACCCATCATAAACCTCTAATTTCATCTCTTAAAAAAAATTCTAGTATCCTCCACTCAGAACATTTCTATGGAACCACATTATTTTCAGTCTTCCAACTCAATGAATCTACAACAATATTTCTTTTTCTTGGTGTGTAAATGTTCTCAAAATCGTAGGACGACATGTATTCAACACATCTTTTCTACCAAATATTCGAATAATAGGTAGCAGAACGGGTACTGTAGAGGTGGCCGGGCACTGTAGCGGCGACAGGTCACTGTAGCAGCGACAGAGTACTGTAGCAGCAGCGGGTACCGTGTAGTACTGTAGCAGCACATGTACTATAGAATTACAATTCATAGAATGGGATTTGGGCCAAAAGAAAGGCCTAAGAGCCATGTAATGTGATAAATGTCCACTAGGCCTTCGGGCCATGTAATCGGTCTCCCTCTACCTAGTTAAAGAGGTCTTCGATTTTCCTTAATAATAAAATGAGGCTTCAGCCCCAGCCTTAAAAAAAAGTAATTCTGCCAACATTTTATTGTGTAAAACATCATGGAGAAGTCATGATAATGTGTAGTGTAGTTTTGTTCACGGGGCATCAAATTTCACGACCCATACATTATAACATGATCATTTTTTATCCATAATGACTTTGGCCTAACACCAGACACAACATAAAACAAGGTATACTCTTTACCCAGCTCCGATATGATCGAAATATGTTCTCTATTTAAATTTTTATTTAAATCCTAAAAGGTATTTTCACATGCCACAGACTATTCAAACTTTATACCCATCTTGGTCAATCAAGAAGGTGATTATACAAAACAAGAATATTAGTTAATGAAAATTCGATAATGTCCATCCAAAACTAGAAATATTTAAAATTGGAAAACATTCTTGGGCTACTCCCAAGACACAATTGATTTCTCTTTCTCACTGCCTACTAATATACCATCTTTAGAGATAATGCTACCCAATAAATTTACCATGTCAATCAAAAAATGAATCTTAGATATCATGGAGTATAGACTATGATCGGATAGTCAACATAAGATGATGTTAAGATGTTGGGAATGATCCTCTTGAATTTTTAATACACCAAGATTTCGTCCAAAAAATAAATAAATGATGATCTTTTTACAACTGAAAAATTCAGTTCATGAGGTCCATAAACAATTTTCACACATTGGTTGACCCGAACGAAATTACAACAAACTAATACAAACCATACCAAATTCTAATGGATGTCTATGATATATCACAAATTCTAACCCTTAGTTGATGAAAACCTAATCAAAATTCAATTTCTGAGAATATAGAAGATCCCTCAATCATGAAATAAGTCCATTGATTCATGGAAGAGGGTATCAATTATGAACCATAATCTAGTTTATCATCCAATAATTGACACCTAACTACAACATCCCATCATTATTGATAGAAAACAAAACTAGATATCCCCAAGGTGATAAAATCAGAATAATATACCATTTATTCTACAAATAATCCAATGTAGTCCAGTGTTCATAAAGTTCTTTTGGTGCCATTCTATTTGGCAGAATGGAAATAGGTTTTTCTATTGAAAGAAACTCAAGCGTGAACTACACATCTTTCTCAGATAGTATCCTGAGAAGTCCTCAGGAAATAAATTTTGAAACTGAACCACCATAGGAGAAAATTCTAGTTTCTCTACTCCCCCATCACCAAGCATAAGAAACACCACTTTAGCTATGATCTCTCCCAATTACTGACCAACAGGACCTTCACGACTTTCCTGGATATCTTGTTCCCCATAGTTCACATAAGAGTCACCGAAATGGTATGTGAACATTATAGTATGATGATTGAAATTAATTTTATATTGTTAGAAAAACATCTATTTCATTCCCAAAATCATATAAATACCTGATTTCTCATGAACAAACATGCCCAGCAAAAAATGATATCCACCAACCAAGAGAGCACACTAATAACATTACCAGATATTTTATACTCGTACTCCCAAAAATGTATCAATCGACATGACCCCACACATATACTCTACAACTATACCCAACACATTCATGAACTTAGAAGACATAATAGAATGTGAGGGACTTTTATCAAATAAAGCACTTGTAAGAGTGGAATATAAAAGAGTTTTACCTCAAACTCTCGATGGTATGACCTCACCACCTCTAGGTGTGGGATGAACTGCATGAAGATTACATGTCCCTATACCCTAGACTCTTGTTTATGTCTGTGGTGCTCCACCACCCTACTGATAAGGACACCCTTTTCCTGGAGAACCACATCCAATACCATGCATGTCTCTAAACCATATGCAATGATAGTAAAACAATTATCACTTCATTAAGAGGGTGGTCTTCTTTTCTTACTACTCTATGCACAACCTCACTAGTAAAAACACTCAAAATAGAACTTATTTCAATTGGAAGTAATACCATTGGATCTCCCCACTGGAACTACATGTCCACCACTAGGATCCTTCTTGAGGTCCCCTTATAAAGTAAGGGCATAATATACCTCTATATAAAAACACTTTAAACAAAAGATATTCACTTGGGACTTGATATAATTTCTATATATCTCTTAAAATAATATCATCATAGATACATCATCCCCTAGAAATTATGGAATAAATTGTTGAATGTTAGTGAACAAGATAGCATAATCCATCACTATTAAAGTCCCCAGGATCATCCTCTAAAACTCAATAGCATTCTCTTGTCTCAGGGTCTACATATTGAAATTTTCTCAGAAATTCCGCTATAAATAATTAAATAAAATAACTTTTACCTATTCATTCTAAACTATAATACCCCCCAACGCTTCACTGGTCCTCATAAAATATAGGCTACTAACTGGACTATCTTCTTTGGAAGAGTCTCCAAGTGATCCAAAATTGTTTAGATGGACTCTATCTAGAACACTTCCACCTAAATCCCAACTTCTCCAGCAAAAGTGCGAGGGAGGTGCAATTGGAACTCTCTAGTCTAGTCAAACAAACCCAAACCTCTAGCCCTAGGTCCCTCTCCATCATATGCATAAATTGAGTATGGTTCTCTTAGAACTGCTCCAACCCTCTATAACTCAGTACCAAAGTGGTATCTTATAATACTAATAGAGGTGAATTCTTTGTGATCACCTCATTTCACTCAACCATCACATGTCTTCATGGTGGAATTTAAAAATATTGAAAAACACATGTCGCAAAAAAGATAACATAAAACTTCCAAAATTTACAAAAAAGAAGGATATATACAACCCATAAACATCCCATATCACATATACTATCCCAAAATATATATTCAAATATATATCATCACCTTCAACAGTCCATAACATGGTCCATGGTCAATATCAGGTAGACCAACTTATATAAACACAACCCATTTTACCAAAGACCATTTTTTAACTTTTTCACTTTCATAACATAAACTATTATCATTTTGGAACCTTTCTATCTTTCCAACTTGTCGCAAAATGTTTTTAACCCATTTATAATAGTCCATTGGAACTATTCCATAAAAAATATTTTTAATTATTTCCAATTACCCATTCTCATCATCCTTATTAGTAATCACTTCTTTCAAATTTTAAACGAAAATTCAGTGCATTCTATGCCTCACTCCCCACACATATTCTCCTTTTGTTCCTATAATGATGCATGTTACCCATATACCTAGATGCCTATAATGATGCATGAGTTTATATCATAATACCATTTCATTCATGAGAAAAATACAATAATATACGCACCTAAAACAATATGTGTGTCACCCAATGCTGAAATATCATCCAACAGTATCAATACGCATGAAGAACAACAATCTCACCCTGGTTACTTTGGTTTTCCCCAAATATTGGTTACTAACCCCATGAATGACCTCATTTACAAACCTTGACATGTCCATGTATCCCATATACCTTTCCCAAATAGTATGTGAATAGAAGAGAATGCTTTGACACATAATATTAAGGTCCTCAAGTTGGTCTCTACTATAACTGGTTCCCTAATCTGGGTCACCACATGATATCAGGTGTGGTTCCCCATACACTAGAGGCTTTCAACAAGTAGTGAGGATCTAATGGAAGACATGGGGAGACTATAATCTCTTTATCAGAGTAATCTAGAAGAAATAAATTAAAAAATAATGGAAACAAAAATAAACACAACATGAATAAAGGGTAAAATCAAGGTTCCCAATCTCACCGGGTAAAAACATTTCAGGAAACTTACATAACATGTACCTTGGAGCCTCGTTCCACACACTTTCATCAAATAAAACAATTAGGCGCTTTGATCCTTCGGCTGACTCCCTAACCCATGCATTATAGGGGTGGGATTTAGATCTTTAATCTCACCCAAATAGTGTGCATAGAAAATCAAGTGAAAACCCAACATACTACCAATCCATGATCACATTATTCGTTAACTATAACAAATATACCAAATAATAACCAAAATCATTAAAATGCCTCCATAAATTACAACAATAGTTCATTAAACACATAAAACATTATCATTCCTTTAAACTTTTAATTTTTTTTAATTTACATGGATTAACCCAACATGATGATTTCCCATTTAAATTCCTTATCCAATCAACACAATCAAACATTTTCATTCCATAACTAACTTAACCTATTAACATTGTGCTAAACACCCCTTATTCCATGTTAACAACTAGAAAAATTACCATTAGCTTCATATTATAACACAATCTAACATGAAAATATATTTATAGTGGGTTCCATTTCATAATAAATAAATTCTAAACATTAAATTCCAATTTCCATGTTTAGGAAGCCGCACACCACATGGGTGGCCCTTACCCTTGTACAATCTACCACGATGCATCCCACAGAGACCATTAGGGGTCTAGTTCATCAATTAAACAACCAATCAAACATTTCTACCATGAAAAAAAAACAAAAGTCTCAATAATAAAAAATATCATCTTCATACAAAAAACAACGTGACTATATGATATAACTTATAGACCACCTACCCTGAGTTTGTAGTCAGCCACATGATTAACCATAAACATTGATTTAGAAACACACCACCTTAAAAGATCTGACATGTAAACCACTAGGAAAAAGGGATTTAAATATTTAGAATAAGTAAAATTACTCAAAAATACATAATCCTAAAAAAAGAGCAATGATGAGTGTCAGAATTTCTTCGAGCTTTGATCTTTACCCAACGTTTCTTCAGACGACATAGAAACAATGAGATCAATCCTTTGGATTTTTGGGAGGAATGGTTTGTCACCATTGGTTTCTATAGTAAAAATGGGAGGAAACATTGGTGAAGAAACACAAATCCTATTGGAAAAAAGGGAAAATTTCCTGTACATTAATGAGGTGCACAATTTGGCCACGTGGTTGGAAAAACCATGGACCAACTGTAGGCCACACTCTATCTAATAGGGGTCTAGGCCGCATAGTCTTTTGGGGATCCGACATCATTTTTGAGACTATGCATTGACCATGTAGGGTGGATCTGTACAAACCTGCATGATTTGGGACCTCCCCATAGAGAGTTTCACCAACCATTCTCAACCTCTATAGGAAACTACGATGAAGTAAAAATGTTACTACTAACTATACCCCTACTATGCAACATCCACTAGATGCCCCATTTTCCTCATTCAATGTATCTAACCCACTGGATCACCCCAATATTCCTCATAATCTTGGGAATAATTTTATTGACCAACCTAAAATAATTTTGACCAAAATTTTATAAAAATATACCACATCGAATTTCAAGATCTTACACATATTACTGTGTTTCATCCAAATATTCTATCTCATTTTCTATGATAGATACACATTGAATGATTCTTATGTAAACTAAAAAAATATAGAGAAATAAATTTCAGCAGTCATCTATGATTTTGATAAATTTTTATAATAATTTTTTTCCATAGTGATTTTGCACACTAACCATGCTGCCATTAAATATTTGCTGAGTAAAAAGGATGTCATGTCACGGCTGATATAGTGGATACTACTGCTATAAGAGTTTGATATCATCATAAAAGAAACTATGGGGATTGATAACATCATTTATTACCATCTATCTAGAATCCCACTACCCATCACTGAGGATGATGATAATCTGGAAGTCAAGGTTGAATCTACCGATGAAACTATTTTATAATCTTGAAGACATGGCTGTGGTTTTAAAACATTTCATACTATCTTACAATGGGATAAATCTACCTAGAACACACCTACCATCAATGTAGGATATGTTTTGTCATGAATTCTTACTTATATTGGGATGAGACACTACTTTTTTAGCATTGCGCTGATGGATTAATGTGGTGGTGCATCTTAGAGGATGAGATACAAAGTATTCATGACATTTTTACCAGGTCACGAATTAGAGGGAATTTTGGAAAAGTGTTCACAATTTAAATAATCCAGTAAAATGGAATCTTTTGGGGTATACTCCATCAAGATGAAAGCAATATTTTCTAGTGCTGTGATCAGTGCCAATGAACTGGAACCATAGGTAAGATAATAGAAATGTATTAAAACCTGATCATGGAAGTAAAAATATTCAACGTATGGGGATTATATTTTCTGGGGCCATTGAATAATCCAAATAGAAATTTATTTATCATTGTTGGGGTTGAAAACAACTCAAAATGGGTAGAAGCTAAAGCCACCACTCTAGAATTGGAAAATGTTTTCATTGACTTCATCAAAAAAATGATTTTTCAAGATTCAGTTCTCTCTGATTACTCATTAGTGACTATAGAACACATTTTTCCAATAATTATATCAAGGTATTACTAAATATGTTCTGAAATTGGTATAATACAAGAGATCCCTGCCACCCAAAAACAAGAAGTCATGTTGAATAGTCAATTATGAAAATAAAATAAATCCTGGAGAAGATCCTGAACACAATTAAAAATCAATGGAACCTTATGTTACATGATGCAATCGAGGCATACCACATCACATAAAAACCCCCACCAACACCACAACGTTATGAATACTGTACACTAGTCCATTCAATTTACCAGTAAAATTACAACATCACTCATTTTGTGGGATTAGGAACTTGAATCCGGATTCTCAAAAGTATGAGGAATTCATGACGCTAAAATTGGACAAAAATTAGAAAATAAGAAAGGATACCTAATAGAATTCCATTATTTATAAAGAAAAAACCAAGAAATTTCATGCTCAACGCAACGTGTGATAGATATTTATAGTGGGAAATAAGGTCTTGTTAATCAATTCCTACATGAAGATATTCCCTAGAATGTAAAAATATAGATGGTCAAGAGAACTCATGGTTATACTATTATTCCCTTAAGTAATCATAAAAATTCAGAAAGGAGTATAACCATCCTTCAATGTTAATGTCTAAAGATTTATGATATGTCGGGAACCATTACATGAGGGGTGTCTCATCACTTTGGGATTCATCATTGAATAAATAAGCCTAGATGTTGATGCTAAATAAAGCGTTGACTAGGAGGCAACCTAGGATAGGTCAACATAGGCTATAATAAGATATAGTTGGTTTTTTGAAAGCTCTTGGTTTTCAAATATAAATGAACATAGGTCATGGGGAAAAATTCCATATTAAACATTGTGTAAACTACACGATGTGTACATTACATGATTTGAAAAAAATTAAATTTTTGAAAATTTTATATCATGAATGTTTACACGGTGTATGTTTTTGGAATTTTTTAAAATTTTATGAATATAGGGTTCATGAGACTCAACCCCTCCCACCTATGCAACCCTCCTTTCCCATCATCCTCCCCCTCTTAACTCCATCTCAATCTTAATTCCACCTCCCGTACCAATTATCCTCTTCTACCGTGACTTTTCTTCATCCTATAATCTCTATCTCCACCTATCTATTTTGTCCAAAATGGCCCCCAAAAAGACCATGCAATCTTCCCCTACCGATCCCACAAATGGTCATGAGGATTCACCTCTAACCAAGTGCTGAAGTGATACTGCACCTTCATCACCTCCTGCTTCATCCTACTATGAAACCTTTAACACTTATGAAACCCTGTTAGACATCAAGTAATTTCACTCAACTTCTAGTGGGTCACATGATACTAATATTCTACATATCAAACCCATCTTTCACATGTCCAACCCTAATCACAATGTCAGGCTGATCTATTTGTTAGAGAAGACCATGCCGACCAAGAAGCTATTCGATCTGGACATCCTCGTAGTCATTAACATAAAAAAGAAGGTCCTTTACCTCCTTCACAAACTAAAACTCTCCATTTTTTTTGATATACAAAAGGAGAAAATTCAAGATATCTTTCTTGATTTCTAGGATACTCTTGAGATGAACATCGACAACATCAGAGTCTGGATCAGAAACCATCCACAAGTGGTATTCTTTTTAGAGTTTGGCATCAGACCTAAAATATAATCCGCTGGATTAATCACCTCCTAAGTATTACCAACTCTTCAGATTCAGCCAAGAATGTACAATATAAGATGTATCTAGGGGGGATTTCATGAGACCCTCTGAACATTTACGATCTCCATATTATAAAATCCACACAGATGAGTGGTGTCACAATATTGATTATTATTCATACATTGAGACCTTCCTAGTTCATTGGAATATAGGATCATGAGAGTGTTATCAAGTTGGACATCATCATCCTCACCACTTCCATTGGTGTCCCTACCATCAAAATGGAATTATAGTTCACCTTTTATTTTAGGGAACATGCATATTGAACTCAAGGCATATTGATGGGTGAATCCTTCATCACTCATTTATCTAAACATCTTGACGCCTTTGAAATAGCCCTTTCCCTCACAAATATATCACATGTAGTGTCAATAGATGTACTCCTTCTTTAGAAAAATGAAGCTGTAGAAAAAGGACATTGATGTCTATCAATGGGAACCAGGATGCATTAATGGTGCTAATTAGGTACCCGAAGACAATGTCACTGATCCATCCCCTACTCCTACCACCTCCATCTCAGTTCATACATCTACACCATCCTCTCCATCATGGATTAACAAGACACCACACATATCCCTTATTCATCCACCACCTCTTTTCCCACACCATCAACCACCCCATCCTTCCCAGCTGATCTATGGATCTAACACCTGTAAATTCTACTGAATCTATAAATGATATGCCACCACCTTGGCATCCCATTCATTTATCCTCCATAATATAAGATCCCTCCATCCCCACTTACCCTTATAGTCTCTCACCATCTACCACAAGCAGGCCCATCATCCTCCACCATACATTCACCAACCACCACCCCACCGACCTAACCTCCGAGCTAAGAGACCATGCATCCTAGTAGGATTTCATGGTAGGGTAGGCTCGATAGAGAAATGGAAAACCACTTACAACAACCTCTGAAATAGATACCTAAAACATGACACCTACTAGAATAGTTTCTCTATAACCACTTCAGATATAGATTCCATCAATGGAAGATGAGAACTACTAACACCCATTCTTTCGGAGTGGACTATGCATGATCATCTTGATGATTATGATTAATTTTAGTGTATCCTGATCTCCTCTCCCATTTTGTGTACTCTATTTGGGTGATCAATTTTTTTATTTCTTGTATTACATTACTCACCGATGTAACATATATATATATATATATATATATATATATATATATATATATATCTATATATAAATATATATAAATAGGATGCATATTGTGCACCATTGTTGGTTAGATTATCATTCATTCCATTACTGAATTACATTATCCATGTATAACTCTTATTCTTCTTCCATGACCATCCATTCATCTATCCCAGAACCATATTCCCTCATAATTTGGATGACTAAACATATAGATGACATCGTTTTCCATTTTACGGAGCTTTCATTGGAGATTGTTTCTCATTAGAGATCCCCACTACCACTTTCACAGATGCTATTTTTACCAAATGAGATTAATACTGAGTATGCTCCATAAGTGGTTAATACCTATAGGAATCCATGTGAGATTGATGAGATAGCCTCTAGTTTAAATTAGAGGTATCATAATTCTAAGAATATGCTTTATACTCTACTGATACATTTTTCTATCCATCTAGATGACAAAGTTATTATTAGCTCTTTATGGGAGGAAACCCATATTTTATTTATTATATTTATTTTCTATATTTAATGTAGGTATTTTGTTTTCATATATTTATTTTTTATAAACCTTTTATAAACTACATTGTACCCCCATATCAGAATCTATCTAGTTTAGTTTTGAAATGTTTTTTATCTAGTGAAGTATTTTTGAAATGTTTAAACCATGTGTAAAAAGGTTTATCTAGTGAATGATTTTTCATTATATCATATTATTATTTTACCACAAAATGAAATATTAATTAACCAAGTTTCTCTATGGAATGATACATATATAGAGAGCCCTAGATTCCTTAAATTAAATTTTAAGTTTCAATTTAATTTTTCCTATGATATATCTTTGATATCTCTCACATAATTCTTTCCATGAATGCGTTGAAACTGTATCATTATATGTGTGGGGGTTTCATTATTCAGATTTATTTTTAATGAACTTGGATTATATATTCTTTTCACCAATTTGGGATTCATTTTTCAATAAAATCATTATTTAATCATGATAAATTAATTAAACCATTTTAAATAGAAGAAAATGTTGTGTTTGAAATTGTTGAAATCTATATTTTTCTCATGTTTACCTTTTTTGAATGAAATGTGTGTTTAGTAATTTAATTCATATTTAATATTTTTTGAATTTTTTTCTAATTAAATATTTAGTTGATTTCATACACTTAGTGATTGACAATTATTTTTGTTCACTTGTTCTTGAGTGGATTCTGGACCTACAGTTTAACATTATTTTCTGATCCAATTTCATCAGAGATTCATGGGGTCTGTAAACTGATAAGAACATTCATTGGATTCTTATTGAGGCCATGACTAAAATATGGTATTTTAATATGATTGATGAAATCCTTTTTGAGATACTTTTGGTTTTGACCCACCTTGTATTTTTACATTTTCACCCTATAGTATCTATGAATAAACCACTTAGGATGGATCTATATCAAGCCAATTATCCCTTCCCATCCTACTATTTGTATTATTCATGATTATCCACTAAATAATTTTTGGGTAATTTTTAGCTGATGGACACAATATGTATTTATTGAGGATATGGATTATGTAATTTTTACCTAAATGATATGATGTGATTGATGTTTTAATTTTTTAATTTTATACCAACCCCATTCATTTAAAATATTTTTATAAATAAAAAGAAAAATATTTTGGGTAATGTTTTAGGAATTTCAAAAATCACCATTTCCAAAACAACAAATCTTATGAAAGGTCATCTGTGATTATGATATGAATGTGAAATCTTTCCTAAACCCATGTTTTGAAACATAAATAAAAATAAATGAAAAAAATTGTGTACATTTTCTATGAATACTTGGTATACTTCTAGATCTAATTTGGGTTGTTGGATCCTGAAAACAACCTTATTTTCGAGGATCCACTTCAATACATTGTTCATGTTTATCATGCATTATAATTTAGATCTTACCCTCATTTTGAGATTGATTTTAACTTTCTACACACATACCCTCAACCTCAGATTCATTTGAACCCTTTATGGTAAATCCCTCATGATGGATTATTTATTTGTTTTTACAATGTTGATATGGTTTAAGTAATGCAATCCTATGGTTAGGTACTTGTATATGGGGTATGATCATAACTATAGATAAATTTTATATTGATTGATGGTACAAGATTAATTGTGAGATAAATTAAAGAATGGTTATATAATTTCAGAAATAGTAATGAAATTTTAGATAAAATAATAATAATATAGATCAAAAATTGAACAATCGGGACAACTTAATATCTCTCTAAGATTGATTTAAGAGGAATAATTTTTTCTGATTACATGTAGTTTTATTTTTCTGGATGAAATGAATTTTGTTTTTTTTAAATATGGGTTCTTTTTGAATCTATATTGAGATTCCATTTTCTTGAGGATAGTCAATTGTTCATGTGTGGGGAAATTTGAAAATATGAAATTGTATATAAATTTAGGAATCATTTAATTAATGATTATTCCTGATTTATATGATTATACACCAATAATGTGTTCATTTTTATAGATAACAGGCATCCAATACACCAAATTAAAACTATAAAAACTAGTTTAATGTGGACTTTAAATATCATGAAACTTATACGCGACATATATGAATCAATAAAAGATTATATGATGTTTTGAAGAACAATCTGTGAAGAAATTAAAAAACATGAAAAAATAGACGATGTGAATCTCTAATAAACATCATGTAAATTATAAGTCTACATCCCAAAAAAAGTTCAATCCATGAAAATAAATATTAGATGAGTTCCAATTACATGTCGTAAAATCAGTCACATCTCAAAATCCCAAATATTCAACACAAAAAACGTGCGCGATAAAAAAAATGTGGGGAAAAAAGGGATTTATATTACATGGCATGTTAATGTAACACATTATGTAAATTCCTATATATTTACTTGCAGGACACATATAGACATTAAAATACTTTTTGGGCTGTGGGTTTCAGTCATTTCTCTCATTTATCCCTTTATTTCCTTTGAAAATCATCTTTAAATAATTCTATTTACCATATTATTTATATCCAAGTGTCTTTGACCAATATACAATAACTATTCATCTATTTCATCACCACTGACCATTCCAACATCGTTTTTTATTGTCTTTCCCACTCAATAGAAGATACACACCACATTATTTCATGTCACCTCTTTAATGTAAGTGTTTGGTTGAATTATCAAAATTTTTATTGTGAACTTCTTAATTCATAATCCATTAATTACAAACTATCTTATTTTAACTATTTTATTAATCTATTGAGTATTCCTGCTTTTTTCAATGATTTTGATTAATACTGCCTTGAGCAGATAAACATCATAGATTAAGGGTTGATAGTAAGGGTTGTAATATATTTAATGAATATCTAAAATAATGTTTGGTAATAATAATGCTAGTAATCAGGTAAAAAAATAACTTATTATTCAATTATTTAGGAAACCCTGACCATGATATGTTTAAGTGAATGGACCTAACCAGATTGGAGTATAGTAGGATTTGACCATTTTCTTGTGACATATTCTAACATATAAGCTAGTATTAATGCATCCAGGTTGTTAGTTATATATTGTAAAAGGAATAGTTTCATATTTGATAGATCCAGTTGGTTTGACGATAATCAACTAGTTCTCTTTTCATTGCTTCATAGTCTTCGTCTTATGACTATCCAAGTTAAGACCATGATTATTCTTTTTACCTAAAACCCTAAAATTGACCCTAATCCCTCTCTCCTTCAAAAATATAAAAACAAAACACAAATAGAGTTAGTTGAATAAAAAACTCAAACCATATTATAAGGAATCCAACAAAAAGTGTTCAATTTCACCAATTCATTTTCTTCGTATCATTTCCATGTGGGTTTCAACCTGCACTAACACTCTACTACACCATCATAGCAACTGCAGTTTGGGATAATAGAAATTCAAATCTTATCATCGACCATATGAAATAGATGATATGTGTGGGCATGTCAATTATACAAAATATAAAGTGATGATTATCTATTGCAAAGGGGTTGACAATAAGAGTGTAGTGAATGTTGATGAAATGGACTTGATGATGTCAAATTTTAGTGTGGAAGGGGAAAAGGAAAATCTGTTCATAATGATATCACAATATGTGTTGGTATTTCATGTCTCTGATCTAGAAAACATGAATTTTTCAATTTCCCTGATATAAAATAAAACAACTATTGGGTGAAATAAAAATTTAATTGAGGATGACCCTTTCATTGAGGGATCATAATCATTTCATAGAGGCCCAAATGTAGAAATTCTATTGTATGTTATAGGAATCCATAAAGATGGTATTTTGATCCATCATAGAGGATCCAATTCACTTCAACCTTGAATTAAACGAAAGAGAGTTAAATGAGATGGTTAAAGTTCTTTTAAATATAATATGATTTTCCTCATAATATTATGTGGTTTGTACCGTATTAATATTAACTAAATTATATGTTTGAATAATCATATAGAAAATGATTTCTTCACATTATGATGTTAACAATAGTAGGTAAGAATAACCATTTGATTATGAAACTTTAAAATTATTGGGTGATCAAAAACATGTTGATGAAAAAAATATCAATGTAGTACCACTGTGGTGACTAAAAAATTCAAGGAAAAAAGTAATGGTATAAAATTTGAGGTTTTATGGAACCAACATGTCCAAATTGTTAACCCCAGTAATTCAATATTAATTAGAAATGTTGGGGTCACAATTATAATGAATGTGCCAATTAATAAAAATTCATGGAACCATGCCAAGCCTGTAATGAAGGAAATGATTCGACAATATATTAAGGTAATGTTATGAAATAATGTAATTATTTTTACAAAAAAATCATATAATTAAATGTTGATTTAATTTTCAATATAACGTATAGAGTTCATTTATTTTAGATTATTTCAATTATAAATACTTCTTCATGGATGCTTGAAAATCCTCAAGAGGATTCAAGACTCCTCTAACAATGTTTCATCATAGGGATGCTGAGGGGAATGTAAAATCCCACCAGTTATAATTGTACACATTATAAAGAAGAAAAAATTGAATTATTTCACCATTCATCATGATGTGAAATCATTTGTGTTGTATTTTAGTTGTTAGTAGATTGTTTTATTATTTAATTTACCCAAATTGATTTGAAATAGTTAATTTATGAAACAAAATAGTGTTTAGAAAAACAATGTGAATCAAAACTACTGTACACCTATCAAAAAATACGGATGGGGAACACTTCACTAGAGAAGAAAATGGAATATATTTTAAATGAATAATAAATGATTTATTTGATATTGAGAAACATAACTTCCATTACATATTTGTATATTGATGAATCAAAATTTACAGCCACATCCATCCCACTTTCATTTGTTATAGAAAAAGGCCCATTTAAGTAAAGAGGGTAAATTAGTTAATGAAAACACGAAAAGAAGTATTGAAATCATGTGTAATTATGAAATAATAGTAATTAATTAGTCATTATAATTTTGTTATATCAATATACTTATTAATGGTTTATAAAAAGAATAAACAGAGACCATACCAGAAAAAAACTATATTTATTAGCATTGAAGCAGTTAGTACAATATGGTTATAATAAAGGAGTTTATTTTGGAGTGTCTCATGAAACTTATTGTGAGATGAGAAAACAATAAGAATACATATATCATATGATGAAGGTATTATAGGAAAAAAAATCTTTGTAAGATATTATTGTTCATTCTGGTTTAGCATACCAATATATGTGAAAGGATCAAAGCGAACCAATATTGAAGAAAATTCAAGAACATGAACAAATAAAAAACCCTACTAGATTTGAGGATAGTCATTTCACTAAACCACATACCTTAATGGAGTTAATTGGGACTTTCATTACTCTTTATCATAAATGTGAAAAAAACTTTAGATTACTTTATAATACATAAATTTTACAGCGTATAGTTATATGTGATTTCTATCTATCAACACCCATGCACAACATCGTTGTGAGGGGTATGATGTATAATATCCTGGGATGCATGTTAAATAACAATGACCTAAAAAATGATTACATGATAGTGAGGATTGAAGTTGAATAAGATCCAAGTGCTAAGTTACATGTTCTACTTGATGATCTGGATATTGAAATGGTCAAAGATACTATTGGTACTTTCATAGCATGGTATTCTAATCTTATAAATATACATGAGGTATGTCCTTTAAAAACGTAAAACAAAAAAATATAAATGTTGATAAAAAAATTTCTAAAGTGAGTTATGGTATTACAGACTATTAAAACAATGTGAAATGGATGGTTGGATCAAGACAATCTTTTGAATCAACCAATAAAATAAAAAGACCTTCTGAGAAAACCTTCTCTCCATCAGTTCAACTAGAACAAATATTATCATTACAACCTAATGTAAAAACGACATTCAAATATGGATATGTGTTCTGTATTCCATATGAAGAAGATATATTCTGAAATCTCACCATAGATGTAGTTGGTATCATGATTATAAATAACATTCCCAAGTATGATTGGTCATGAGTCATTGTTGTGAGTATAATAATAAGGTATATTTTCATAATATTTCTATCCAAATAAATGATCTAATGTATTCATTAATTTTAAAAACTATTCATATTTTCTATTGGAATTTATATTACTACTATAAAATGAGAAAACCCTATGAATCATGATTTGGATTAATAAATCCATATATCATTTCTAGGGAAGATATTTATTTGGTGTTGAAATAAATTGATAAGAAAAAATATGAACTAAATAAGGTATTATACAATAAAATAATAGGTGGAAAAATGTTCTTTATGCATAAAATGAAGGGGTAAAACACAGAAATCTAGTCATATAAAATATATTTTATTTTATTCATTACTGATTTTTTATGTTTTTAGGAAGCATCATATTATTACCAAAAACACAATCAATTTTTTATTAGTTTCAAAAGATAATTTTTTGTTAAGTGTTGACATACAAAACCAAACCGATCCACACATACAAACACAAGAAAAACAGATTCAAAATTCAAAATAAAAAATAAAAAATACATAATTCAAACTGTAATAAAACATACTCTATCGTCTCACAAGATAGCTTAGGAGGCCGAAAACCTGAATATATCATCATCATTGTAAAATCACCATCATCATCATCAAAAAGTACACAATCTGAACACCATAGATCATTAGAAACTACATTAATAAATATCATCATGGGATATGGAAGACCACCACCATATGAAACCAAATAAGATCACCATGAAAACCATAAAGAACCATATGATGAATACCCTCCACAAAAGACCACAAAATCCAAGCTTGGGAGCCAAGGGAAAGAGACCAAACCACCACAGAGAATAACCTACTGAAGCTCTGCCAGCTACTCAAACTTCACATCCCAAAACTAAGTGGGAACCACCATGAAAATCCAACGTGCATAAGAATGAATCATATGCTAATCATAATAAATTTGGATACACCAATTATTTATTTATTGGATGTTGTGTATGTATTTTCCTCTAACTAACCACACATGATGTGAATTATGAATTTTTAATGTACATCAATCAATATTTTATAGTTAAAATTCAAATTATATGTTTTAGTTATTGGTTTTCAAAATATTTTTTTTATGGTGTGGAAAACTATAATTATAGGATAAATAATGATATGAGGTTGGTTAATGAAAATATAAATCCTATAGATTAATTTAAATAGAAAAAATAATAATTTATATATGGAATCATTTAAATATAAAATCATTTTTTAAAAACACATACATATATTGGTCAATGTTTCTATAGTTTTTGAATAAAGATAATAATAACTATTGTGGATATTTTTTTTTAAAATTTATGAAAGAAATCATATAAAATCAAAATATTTGCATCCCTGAACAGGTAATTTCTTAAGGTAATTAAAATTTCATTAAAAATATTTCTTAATCTTTTTTTTATGTTCTCAGTTCTACCAATATTTTCATTAATCTATATACTCAAAAGAAGAAGTAAATTTGTGTAAATATGAATGGGTAGTGTACATGGTGTCATAATGTATTTTGATATCAAATTTAGGTAATTACATACTATGTTTGTGAACTATCATGGGCAATTTCCTTATAAAGATAATTTGTTATAAAGAATAAGTATATTAATGAATATATATTAATTTTGATCAGTTTTCTAGAGAGAAGTAAAATGGACGAAATCAATTTATTTAAAAATAAATGGGCAGAATACATGGTGTTATAATGTAAATAGAAATCATGAAAGGTGACTTTATTCTACTTATTTAGTTAATTTTCTCATAATTTTCTCTATTTTTTTAGTAAATTTCGTTATCATTTTTATCAGATACGTATTTTGTTAAATCCACAAATTATTTCAAAATTAAAGTCACATTATCAAAACCAAGAAAACAAATTAAGATTATTTTGATAAATTTTGATAGAGATCCATAATTCATTTTTTACATTTATTAATTTACCTAACATCAATATGACAGAAAATGTGGTCTGTATGAATCAAAGTTCAATTTTTCAATACAAAAGTTTCATTATAGTTTGAAACATTGTTTACATTTCCAAAACTAAGAAAAATAGCTCATATTATCCTTAAAATTTTGGAAAGTGATAAATATTTTTTTTTTCATTTATAGGAATTGACCACATTATAATATGATATACAATGTGGTTAGTATGACAAGAAGTACATATTTTCTATATAAATGTGTCTTTTAATTTTAAAACGCATGTCACATAGCCAAAATAAGAATCTACCACATTATAATTTGGGACATGATTTAGTGGACATGACTTAAAGTGTTTCTTTTCAATATAAAAGTGTTATCTTATTTTAAAACATTCCACATAGAAAAAATCAAGAAAAAGAGTTTGTACTATTTTCAAGCGTTAGGAAACTGGTCCATAATTCATTTTTAACATGTGGTAATTTTCCACACATCAATTTGACACACAATGTGGTCGGTACAACTTGAAGTGTATATTTTCAATAAATAAGTTTCATTTTATTTTCAAAAATGCTTCAAATTTCCAACAACTAGAAAATTAAAATTGGTTATTTTCAAACATTAGTAAAATGGTCTAAATTAATTTGTGATATGTTTGAATTTTATTTCATATCAATCTGAAACATTATGTTATTTATAAGAGTCAAAGTATATACTTTCAAAAGATAGGCTCCATTTTTATTAAAACAATTTTTAAATAAATAAAATTAAGAAAAAGAGTTTGGATTGAATTAAAAAAATTCTATAAATGATGCAGAATTCATTTTTCATATATAGTAATTGGGATCAAGTTAATTTTATACATGATGTGGTCGATGTGACTTGAAGTGCATGTTTTCAATATAAAACTATGAATCTAGATTAAAACTCCTCACGTAGAAAAAAAATAAAGAAAATGAGCTTATAATGTTCTGAAACATTAATAAAAGGGTTGATAATTCATTTTGACCTTTAAGAGATGAGCACACATCAATCCAACAATTGATGTGGTCGATATGACTTGATGTGTGAGTTTTTAATAAGAAATTTTCATTTTAGTTTAAGACACACATCAAATATATAAAACTAAAAAAATGATCTTTTATTATTTTAAAACATTAGGATAATGGTCCATAATTATGTTTTTATGTGTATGAATAAACCTCATATGAATCCAACACATGATTAAACCAATATGACTCAATGTTCCTATTTTAAAATCAAAGAGTGCAATTTTAGATTAAAATGTTGTCACATAAACAAAAATGAGAAAAAAATATAAAATTTCATTCAAAATTAATTAAAATGATCTATAAATAATTTTTCACATATAGGAATTCACCTCACATTATTTCAACACATGATATGGTCAATGTTACTTGAACTGCAGGTTTTCAATACTATAGTGTCATTTTTGTTTATAAGAGAGATAAAATGGAAAATATAAAGAAAGATGTCTCATATTGTATTTAAGATTAGTAATATCATCAAAAAGTAATTTTTCACTTATAGGAATTAACCAAATATTAATATGACGCATGAGGTGGTTGATATGACTCGAAGTGCTTGTTTTCAATATAAAAGTGTAATTTTAGTATATAAAACACATCTACTTGAAAAAACATAGACCATGCTATCATATTATTTTAAAACAAGGGGAAACATGAACCATAATTCTTTTATCATGCTTAATAATTGATCACACATCAATCTGAGACATGATATGGTTGATATATATTAAAGTGCTTGTTGTCAATATAAAAGTTCCACTTTTTTAAAAGACACAAGAAATATCCAAAATTGAGAAAATGTGCTCAGATTATGTTCAAACAATTGTAATATTATCAATAATTCATTTTTCATGTTTATAAATTGATATCACATCAATCCAACACACAATGTGGTCGATATGACTCGAAGTCAATGTTTTCAATACAAAAGTTCCATTTTAGTTTAAAACAGAAATCATATAGCCAAAATAGAGTAAAAAAGCTAGGATTTTTTTGAATCATTTGGAAAACAGTCAATAATTCATTAGTAACATGTAACAATCAAGAACATATAAATCAAACAGAAATTTTTATTGATATAAGACAAAGTGCATGTTTTCAATATAAAGGTTTCACTTTAGTTTAAAACTCAGTTCGCTATATAAAACCTAGTAAACGAGATTGGAATGTTTTAAAACATTTAGAAAATTATATATATTTAATACTTAACATATAAAAATTGACCGCACATAAATAAAACACATGATGCGGTCGGTATGACATGATGTTTGTGTTTTCAATATATAAGTTCAATTTGGGTTTAGTACATGCATCACATCACCAAAACTGAGAAAAAAAGATCATATTGTTTTCTCATAATTTAATCTTCTATTCCTTAATTAATAATTTTATTATTTTTTATCTTATAGTTATTTATTTAATTTTTAAAAATATAGTTCTTGAATGTGAAGAATAAATGGTGCAATAATTGAAAGATTTTTCTAAAAAAGATAGTCCTATTGAATTGTCTCCCATTTGTTGTTATTTTTTATCACCAAAGATGAGAGAAAATTTAATATCTCCTAATTTAGAGAAAAATTATAAATGGTGTGAAATTTAATATTCAAATAAAAACTCAATCTGATGCATAGTGTTCCAGATATGACTCAAACTATATGTTTTCAGTTTATAGTTCACGAATTGTGTTTGATTTATTTATTTATAGTATTACTAACATAATAAATGTTTTATTATCCAAATATGGGGTGGTTTTTTCGGAAACTAATAGCATGACCGGGTATCAGGGGATAACTAAAAATGAACATTAATGAATCTGGACTTTGATAGTTTATACTTAGTTATGTAGTTAGACTAAATAATTTTTGAAATGTATACAACAAAGTGTTTTTATTGTATTTTTGTTGTAAATATTATTTCAATTAATTTTTTTTATTTTATCTTGTAGTTTCTCCCATATATCCTATTTTTATATACTTCATATTGCTATAATTTTAACAGCACACAACACTAATATTATACTTTATCACCTCTAGTAATAATGTTGATAAAGGGAGCCTATATCAGCACTAGAAAAAGAACTAATAAAGGGATACTCTGTTAGTGCTACTACATGTCCTAATAAATGGATCCTTTATTATCACTAAACCAATACCAATAAATGATCACCTTTATGAGTTCTAATTTTACCATTGATAATAGACACTTTATTATTACTAAATAAATACACTAATAAAGGGGGTATCTTATCAGCACATAAAGTAACACTGATAAAGTATTCCTTTATCGATGATTTTTTAGAACTAATAATGTGTGCCTTTATTAGTACCTTTCTTGCACTAATAAACTCATAAGGATTTTAATCACGCTATGATTGTTAGTGTTTTTTTTGGGATAACAAGTGAAAATTTGAGTATTGTTAAAGGCCGTTTTTGTATTAGTGTCTTTTATGGTACAAATTGGCTACCATATATAAATTTATGGAAGAGGTTCAACACATATGTAATTTTAGATCTTATAATTAACCTCATAATTATATGATCACTTCCATAGTTCTAAAATTAAGGTTAAAACTACATGTACTTTCTTTCTTCACACACTAACATAGTAGATTTTTGTTTTGAAAATATATTTGGTATTTTATTTTCTTCAATGTAGTTAATAAGTTTAGAAAACATCGCCTTAAAACTTTCAATAGATTGATTTTCCATATTTGGGAGGGGTTCCCTAATAGTTTGATTGATTTTAGGTACCCCCTAAAATAGTTTATAATATACACTAATTATTAACCTCTATTTTCTCACCACCAATATCCAAGAGTCATTAGTTTTTCATCATGTTTCCCCATCAAATATTTTACGAATGAATGGTTACTAGTCACAATAAATTTTAATCCCAACAAGTGAAATCATAAGTTGTCCAAGGGAAAGACTATGTCATGAAACTCTTTCTTGATGGTTGTCTAATGAACATATAAAAAATTTAGAGTTCTAGATTCATACTTTTTTATATGGGATATCTTATCTAACCTTTGACTCAAAATAATACCAAGAGAATAATATAACACATCGATCATTAGATTAAAAGGAATATCCCATCATCATGGGTGAATAATGGGTGAGACCATATGTGTTTTTTCAACTCTTAAAGGTTTCTTTATAACATTCATCATAGCCAAAAATGAATATTTTTTCGGAGATCTATGAAAAAGAAGTGAAATTTCAATATATCCCTTGATAAAAATCTGATAAAATCTACAATTGGCAAGAAAACATATCAAATCCATAATTTTATTTTGGCATGTAAATAAAGATATAATATCCACCTTGGATATATCAACAAATGTTTCATCCCATAAACCAAATGTACTAGAATAATTCCTCTTTCAAACA